>JAVXUP010000201.1:0-653994 GCA_033070095.1 Escallonia herrerae
GCTTCAGAGTTGGCAGAGTTGACATGCAAGGCAGAGTTGATAATTTAGGATGAGGCACTGATGAAACATAGAAATGCATTTGAGGCTGTGGATCGCGCATTGAAGGATATAATGCATTTTCGCTACCCACAATCTGAAGACAATGTTTTTGCGGGGAAAACTATGGTACTTGGAGGTGACTTGAGGCAAATTCTTCTAGTTGTAGCCAGCGGGACCAAAGGAGATATTGTAGTTGCTTCAATAACTAAATATGCCTTTATTTAGGATCATATGCAAGATTTTTGTTCTAACAATTAACATAAGATTGAAGGATGCTTCTTTAAAGAATCTTTGATAAAGTCCATGTGAGAGTTTAGCAAGTGGGTATTAGATCGTAGGGATAGAAAGCTGCCTACATTTGTGTTGCAAGATGAGGATAAACCTTACTGGTTCAAAATTCCTAACGATCGTTTACTTCCTGCAACAGTAGATTCCCTTGATGCTATCATATCTAGCACATATCCTGATTTATTAAATCGACATGGTAATCAAAAGTAGGGTTAAATACATGTAGGTACTCTGGAACTACCACAAAGTCTCGCTTAAGAGTCTCAAAGTTTAATTTTTACACATAAGGGCTTGTAACTCCAAATTTGCATTAAGTAAGTACATCCGTCCACTTTCCTAACGATCCAGGCCTTTCCGTCAGGGGCATTTTTGGGAAGTCTCACTTGATTTTTGGAACCCTAATCCATTAATATTTGGAACCCTAAAACTAATTCTCAGAACCGGCAGCGGGATTGGCCTCACCGTGGGGGTAGCTGTGGGAGATGAGCTGCGAGCTCGAGGTTTTTGGAGGCCGCGGTGTCGATGATGGGTCCTAGTTTGAATTCAGAGTCAGCTAGCGAGAGGTGGTCGGCGAGGACGCCGGGGAGGGATAAGGTGTCGAGCAGTGGATGGTCGTTGCTGGAGGGTATTGCGGCGGTGGCCATTTGGTAATCAGGATCTGTGGCGGATAAGTGGCGATCGGTGGTCGTGGGTTTCCCGATGTGGTTGCGGGTGGTCTTGGGTGGCAGATCTGATTTAATTCTTCGGATGATGTCGCCGGTGGCCACTGGGCTCGCGGGATTGGTGGTGGTCGGCGATTGTGGATGTGCCGATGTGATTGTGGATTCGTGGGGACGTGGTTACCAGCGGGTGGGTCGGGGTAAAAGGGAGAGCAGTTACAGGGGCCGCTGCCGGTGGGCATAAGTGTGGAAATAAGGGGGATCTTTCTTGGGGAGGTGGAGGCCGGCATGGTGGATTGTGGTGATGGCCATCGATGGCAGGGAGAATTAACGTCGTGGTCGCAAGCGGTGCTGGTCATGGATGGCAGCGACAGGGGCAATTGCCGACATGGTGTGCAGGATACAGTTGTCGGCGTTGTCGCATGAGTATGCTGCCGGAGAGTGTCACCGTCGGTGGTTGATAGTGATTTGTGAAATTCGCAGAGAAGGAATAGGGGGAGGGAGAGGAGTGGATGGCGCCGAGGAGGTACTAATTGTAGGGTTTGAAAAAGCTAAAGTTGGTTGATGAAATTGCCCCTGTCGGAAAAGTCTGGGTCATTAGGAAAGTGGACAGATGTACTTACTTATTGCAAATTTGGAGTTACAGACCCTTATGTGTAAAAATTAAACTTTGAGGACCCTTAAGTGAGACTTTGTGGTAGTTTCAGGGTACCTACGTGTATTTAACCCTCAAAAGTACTTAAGATAAAGAGCTATTTTAGCACCAACAAGTGATATCATCGATATGGTCAATCATCACATTGTCTCATCCTGTTCGGGAGAAGCAAGACATTATTTAAGCTCTGACCAAATATCGCCAAGTTCCAATAACGTGGATGATCTATCTATCATGCATCCAACGGAATTCTTGAATACTTTAAACTTTCTCAGGATACCGGGTTATGAGATTGAGTTGAAATAAGGGATTCCTATTATTCTTCTGCAAAATCTTAACCGTGCTAAGGGACTTTGCAATGGTACGAGATTGATTATAACTCATTCGGAAGACATGGTAATTGAAGCTGAAATAATAACGGGGAGCCACGTGGGCAATAGTGTGTTATGCATAAAGTAGCAATGACTTCAACCGACTCGAAATAGCCTTTTAATTTCACAAGAAGGCAATTTCCCGTCAAAGTGTGCTTTGCGATGAAAATTAATGGAAGTCAGGGACAAACCTTTGAAGATGTTGGCGTTTACTTGCCGAAATATGTGTTTAGTCATGGACAATTGTATGTCACCATGTCCTAAGTAACTTCACATCATGGATTACATTTTTTTATTGACAATGATGGCAAGTGGGAAAATTTTTACACAAAGAACATTATGTACAAGGAAATCTTTTATAATTTACCGTAAGGTTTTTTTTTTTGGGTAATTTAAAAGGTGACAAAGGTTTCTTATTTTTTTGGGAAGCTTAGTTTTCAGTTTGGTATTTTGGCTCAAATGTTATTTACTTCTTTTTACTCCAGAGATTGACAATAGGTTATTTCCTGTAATTGCTAGAAATTTTTGTGTTTAAGACGAGGAAAGTGTTATAACATTGTCTTTATTTAATTTTAAGAGTTTTGCCTTTTTTATATATTTTTTTTTTACGGCATGCAACATTTATCTCTTCACATAACATTTCTTTTTGTGGATGTAACTGCTTGCTTAACCAAAATGACGACACAGTCAATCAAAAGAGAAAGCTTCTTACCAACTCTTACATCAATTGACAAAGAACAATTACTAATGTAAGATCAAGGTCCAAGTTACAAGCATGTGGGATGCAATCAATCAAAATAACAATGTAATGAGTCTAGATATGGTATTGCTAGATGAGTAGGTATCAAATTCTAAGATAATTTAATTATTGATTTTAAGCTTTACTTAATTTACTAACATCAAAATTCTTTTTCTTCACATGATAATCACATACATGCAATAATTCCCAATGAGCTTATTGTCAAGTTTAGAGCACATCTACATGAGGGATGCAAGAACTCATTGAAAACTTTAGGGTTTTAGAACCCCGGCAAAGCTTTAGACCTATTTTGCATTCCTTTTTTTTTTTTATCAACTTTAGTATTACAACAGTTGTCAAGCCAGTAGTCGGTGAAGATAAACGCTTCAAACTCAACAAGTTTGAGTTTGTTGAGTTTAGTTATGTTTTTTCGCATTATAAAGTTGATATATTCTTGACAGGTACTTTTTGTTAAGTAAGCAATAAAGACGTGCATGCATCTGTTATTGCATTCATCTTACCTTTTTTTCTATCATGTAAAGATATAATTAGTGTGCTATGTAAGAAAAGCACTGCCCATGAAATATGTATTCAGGAGAAAGTAGTCACCAAGAGAGATATCCAGTTGATTGACAAGATGTGTTATCTATTAATGTTTGATGCTATCTTATAGTCATATATTTTTACGAATGTATTGTACAAACCACTAAAATTTGATTATTTTATGACATGAGCTTTTGTGACTCTTTACAGTGGACAGACTTTTACAGTGACATTGTCGTCTGGAGCAGCATACCAGATTGACGATGACATATGTATCACAAGCAATGACCCGTGTGTGTTATTTGTTCCATCGACAATGGTGAAGGAATTTATAGGTAAAATTCAGAAATTGGGTTGTTTAGACATGAATTTTGCGTGCTCAGCTAAAACTCCTTTTATGAATGCCTAAACTCTAATGTTGCTACATTGAATACCACAGGGAGATACAGTTTATCTTCAATCGGTGCCACTAAAGTTTATACCGACTTGGCGATATCTAAAGTTTCAGAGTACGTGATTAGTTATATTTCGTACTCTTGATTGCAAGATGTCATTGGTTTTGCATACTTGAAAATTTATAAGTTTGTCGCTTTTCAGTCTGCAGCCCAAGTCTACTTCCGTTCAAATCGGTAAAATAGTTACCTCCCAACATTTTACTGAAGCCTGAAGAAATAGGACAACTTTTTCAAAGATTTTTGAGATCATGTCTTTCACTTATTGTATGGTATGAAGGGTTTTTAACCTTTATAAATGGTTTGATGATTTTTCTTTTATGGTGTAAAACTCCTATGCAATGATTATTAATTTTTGTTTTTCAGGAAATGACTTACACATGCAAGGCCGGCCATTGTTCTAAGAATTGATAGTGCTTATAGATGGTACTACATGTCATGCCTATGTCAAAAGAAGCTATTGAAAAGGAGTCTAAGATAATTTTGGACATGAATTTGTAACTCGTTTGTCGCTTAATATGTGTAATTTTATCATAGTATGAATGTTTTTGGTCTTTGTAATTTTAGATATAAGTTAATGCTTGAAATAGACGACAAAAATGATATTGCAATGTGTACGGTGTTCGACAAAGAAGTGAAAAAGTCGTTGGGATATTTTGTCACTCATGTTTTGGATATGCACGAGAACGTTAATTGTACATTATATTTACTTTAATTTCTTAGCCAACGTAATTCTCCTTTTGTTTAACAAAAAAAATTGACTACCTTTTGCTATTGATTTACGTAATTCAGGCACTAGAAAGGAACCCAAACTTGGTTCACAATTTGTTGGAAGAAAAGTTCTTGGGAAAAACATTTAAATGATTATAATTTGCAACATGAAAGTAAAAGACTTACTGTTAGCAAACCATTGATATCAGTTATAAGCTTGAGGCAAGAAAGATGTTAAAGGAGGTAAACATTTTTTTTCATTCTTATTCCTTATAATCTTAGCTGGCACGTTAAGTTACATGTACAAAATCTTATAGATTGAGATGACATCTTCGATGGAGATTAGGACAAATATAAAATGAGAGCTTTTTGTCAATGAACCCCATAAAAAAAGGGTGTGGATTCAAGAATAAGTACGTGTACTTTATTATCGGTAAGTATACATAACAATCAACGCATGTGTGTATAATTGATATGTTTCGTTGTAAACTGATCAAAACTCTAAAAACAAAATCCATTTGAAGCTACTAGCATTGATGACCATGGAGACAAGTGTAACCTAAGTATGGAAGGAAGTGCACAACCAACCCGTGACGAAAATAAATATGTAGCGCGTTGATGGATTACAATTGTTGTTATTCATCAATTTACTAGTTAATGCAATATTACTTTTCTTTTGGGAATTGAGTATTTTCTTTTTGGACATAATATTTTGGAAATTCAAAAATGTTTGTTTGGATAATTCTTTTTTCTTTCCTGGCATATGACTTTAAATTTAGCTAATAATTAATGCAATATTTTTGTGTGGTTTGATCAAATATAGTGTCTCGCATTCTAACACCATATTTTCCTTTTTATTCAATCGTCACTTGCCAATATAATGAAACCATTTCTATATTTTTTTATTCTCTAAAAATAATAAGTTTTATTGACTTTCCATCTTTTGTCTTTTAGGTCTTATTCAAGTATGGAACTCCGAATGGAGCATCTTCGCATTAGATCGCTTTTGAAATATTTTGAAAATATAACTTTCAAGCGAGATACACAAATAACTAAGTATTGTCGTTAAAAAAAATTAAACTTTGCCATCAGTTATGATTACGTGGGTACGAAATTTTACAAAATTATTTGATGCAGAAGATTGTTCAAGATCTTCTATCGTCCTGAGATAGAGCAAAAAAAATTATATTTAAGAATTGTAACTTACATGATGCAACAAAGTTAGAAAATTATTTGAAAAAAAGAGAAAGAAAGCTTCATCCCTTAAAAACAGAATATGGATCCTAACACCACTATGAGATCTCACGTACTAGCAAAAGAAAAAAATTACCACAACATCAAGCGAAAAGGATTTAGTCGAAAGGTAGCAATTCTGGTTCATGCAACTGTGGTCACACTTCCATCTACGTAGCCTATTGAAAGCATTCAATAAAAGTTAAAAAAGAGTTCCTCTCCTTTAAAAAATTTGAAAGGAATTTTGTTAAATGCTGATGGGTACAAATGGATAAATTTTAGGGTCAGGTATGTTATACTATTTTGTTTGGTGTATTGTTGTTTTGAATAAGTACTCTAACATGACTAGGTAATATATTTGTAGCTTTGGAGGCATCAAAGTGAATGTTACTGATGGGAAACGTCATCAACTCTTTTGCACTTTAAATTTTCATTTTAAAATTGTTCAACAGATGATTATTAAATTGTTTGAAGTACAACTGTTATAACTCTAACATGATGGTTTGGTTAGATTGCAATTGTTGCAACCTGCACTTGCCATCGCTTTTACTATTTTTATTATTGTTACTAATAATCATATATGACATTCCTTAATCAACACTTTACCTATTCTTATTAAAAATATTCTCGTGTGCAAGGCACGGGTTGAAAACTAGTTGATTTTGAAAGAAAATCTCAAATTAAGTCATAATCAACCTTCAAAATCAGTTTTAAATTTTTTTTAGCTGAATTAGCTTTAAGCTATAGGTGCTGGTTGAATAACATGATTAACCTTGCTCTAAAACTCTTGCCAAAAAAGTGTAAGGTCGAATAATCTAGGAGTTGATACCATGAATTAAATTTGTGCACAACCAGCAGTTTTCGACAGTGCTCTCGTAAAGCTTCTTAGATTTACTGATCGTTGTTGGGGAATTCTTTACCAGGAAAAGAAGCGGACAACTTCGTTTTGCAGCACTTTTGTAGGCCGCTGAAGGCTCCGATCCAGCCTTGATCTGAATTCAGAATCTAGCAGCAAGTTTCAAGAGCATGTTGAACTAGCATGCCCATATAAGTTTGTTAATTGTTCTTCAAGTTTTACTCACCGCTCAAGGATAATACATCTATCCCTTACTAACATTAGAGTGTATTTATCATATCTATGAGTGTATTGCTAAGGGTTTTCTATTATAATATTGTCAAAGTAGTGAATCATCTTCAATTACGTTGACCAAGTCCAAATCGTTAATTTGGACCGTTAGGTGATCAAATTAACTTGGGAGCAAAAAGGTTAAGACACTTTAAATTGCACAAATGGCCTTTTATTAAAGGGGTCAGTGTGTATGTGTAGAAGGTCTTCTATCTATCGAACAAATTAATGTAGTCTAACGTCTTCGGATCTTTTTTAAAATATCCAATCTCGAAGGCATGCAGCTTTTGTAGCAAAATCACGCGTTGTGGGGGCTTTCAAGATCATCGAACTAATGTGGACCTTTTTGATGCCTTGGTCGCCATACAAGCATAGAAATTTGGGCTCACTTCGGGCATAACAGGTCTTGGGGGCATCTGTGGAGTGGCTCATAAGAAAGAAGTATCATGGGTTGGAGTTGGGTGGTGGTAAATGCGATCATATACGGTTAAAGTGATGTATTTGTTGAAATAACAGAAGGAAGAGAACGTTTTGATTATGAGGGTGGATGGACGTGGGAGATGGATGTTTTGACAGGGATATCAGTGAATGGATTTTTTTTATCTCTAACTTTTTCAACATTTTAATACACACATTGCTACTTTACGGGCTTATCCTTCTTCTTGACCATCCAATGGTGACAATTTGGACTTGATTGTAAAGTACATGTGGACTACTTTGAAATATCTTATAGATTGAGGACCTAGTGAACACAAACCAAATAGATTATGAAGGATAATTTGTGTAAATAAGAGGTATGAAAACCGATCTTTTTACCCTTTGATTTGACCACGTGATTGTTAAAATTGACATTTAGACTTGTTTGCTAAAGGAAGTCAAGATATACTTCATGGATAAATGTTACGTAATATTTGTTGGATTGCATAACAGATATTATATTGTACAATTTATATTGTCATAATTTACTCAATGTCAATCCAACAAATATTACGTCACAAGCCATATGGCTATAATCTTGTTAAAGTTTCAACTAAAGACCTTGCAAAGAAGTAATTGTAACCTTTGTTGGATTGCACACCAAATATTGTACTGTAAGATATATTCTTACAATCTTGTTGAAAGGTCACATATCCAGACAGAAACCAAGCACCCACTCTCGTCTATCCAAAAAATATTACATCTCAAGACATTGCCAAGGTCGATTTTAGTGTGCCTATAAATATCAAACAAACTGAGGTTGCTTTACGCGCGAACATAAAACGTGCTATTAGGTTAGGCATTGGTTGCGATAGATATTGAGAAGGGATTATTCAAAGTAAGTTTCTTCGTGATCCTCTTAGTTGGTGCACTTTACTGCAGCTCGGTATCCGCACAAGAATGTCGCCACGTAAGCGATTGCCGCACCTGGTGCCCTCCATGTTGTATTCGTGCTTGTATTCTTCATTATTCTGGTGCTTTAGGCTTCCTCATACAAATATGTCATCCAGCAAAATCCATGCCAGCAAGAATCAAGGTATATGGATCGACCTGTTAGTTTTGCATTTTATAGCTTTCCCTGTCCCCCACAGACGCGCGTCACACACGCAGGTGCACGCTTAATGATTACAGGATGCTAATGAAATGCTTTTTAGTAGGTTTGTCATTGTCAAACGCAGCAGGAGCTAAAGCACAGGCACAAAGCAAAGGGAACCAAAGAAAGCTAACGAGGATTAAAAATAAATAGAATAAATCTAAAACTTAGGGTTCGTTTGACAAAATTTTTTTTTTTGTTTTCAATTTTTAAAGAGCAGCTTAATTTTATTTTTTTTATAAAAACAAGTGGGTGTTTGATAACCCCTTTTTTTTTTTGGTGTTTGGTAACCCTTTTTATTTTGACTTTTTTTTTTGGTGGTTTGCGGTGGCGGTGGTGGGGCGTAGCGGTGGTCGACGGTGGTGGTGGTGGTGGCCGACGGCCGGAGGTGGCTGCCGGCAGTCACCGGCGGTGGTGGCCGGCGGCCGGAGGTGGCTGCCGGCAGTCTCCGGCGGTGGTCGCCGGCGGCCGGAGGTGGCTGCCGGCAGTCTCCGGCGGTGGTCGCCGGCGGCCGGAGGTGGCTGCCGGCAGTCACCGGCGGTGGTGGCCGGCGGCCGGAGGTAGCTGCCGGCAGTCTCCGGCGGTGGTCGCCGGCGGCCGGAGGTGGCTGCCGGCGGTGGTCGCCGGCGGCCGGAGGTGGCTGCCGGCAGTCTCCGGCGGTGGTCGCCGGCGGCCGGAGATGGCTGCCGACAGTCTCCGGCGGTGGCTGCCGGTGGTCGCCGACGGCCGGAGGTGGTTGTCGGCAGTCTCCGGCGGTGGTCGCCGGCGGCCGGAGGTGGCTGCCGGCTGCCGGTGGTGGGAGGGTGGTGGTGGTGGTCGAAAAAAAAAAACCAAAAGTGAAAAAAAAAACCAGTTTTTGGAGTTTTTTTTTTTACTCTGCAGTTTAAAAACTGATTTTTTAAATTGAAAAAAATATGGTTACCAAACGCTCCTTTTTTTCAGTTTTTAAAACTGAAAAAAAAAGAGGAAAAAAAAGAGTGTCAAACGGGGCCTTATTGTTTTTGACAAATGTGTAGTGCCAACGTCATACTAGGTCCTACGTTGTCATCAATATCCACTATCATCAATATTAATATCAATCATTATTCTGTATACACACACACAGATATATTTTTGTGTATCTATCCATCTATCTGTGTGTATGTCTGGGTGAGTGTGTGTTTCTGTGTGTGAGAGTGAGGAGTTTAGTTCTAGTTTTACGCCAAATGTCATCTTTTCATTTATCTTATAAAGTCTTGCTTAAATTGGACTTTTTTTATTTTGCACCAACTGTCATCTTTTTAAGCCAAACTATCCGGTAATGTCTTACTTAAATTGAACCTTTGAAATTGAACTCTGTATAATTGTCTTATTTAATTTTTCTAGATACATTGTATAATAGCAAGAACTCCGTTAATCTTTATTTTGAACTTTTCTAGATCTATGGTATTATAACATATTCTAATCACACAATCACACTAGTTCATTACCTCTTATTGCAATAATTACCAACTAGGGAGATTCAATGCACTGCAATAAAATAACATTTGACTAATTAAAGTAAATAAATTCAATATCACCATCAACTATAAATCATCAATATATAATGAAACAAAACCAATATGAAAATATCAATCAATACAAATATGAAAGACGAGTTTAACTCTGATTTTGCACCAAATGTCATCTTTTCATTCCGAACTTCCCTGTAAGGTCTTACTTAAATTAGATAGTTTAAATTGAACTCCATCTTGTTAAACTTATCATAAGCAAGTTAACATTAAAAAAATATAGAATATGTCAATTTACAAACACCCATCACTTCACGCTTTTTCTCCAAATCCTACGTAATTTTAGCAACCTTTTACTCGGCAGCTTTAGGCATCTTGGATCCTATTGATCAAATGACTTCATCATTTCTTTGAGTGGTATTCGGTATTTGGAGAACTCGATGCAACTAATGTTGTTACTAAGAAATAGCACATATAAGTAAGGACCAGCAATCCAATACCATCATATAATGGAGCTACAAATTAAATTCCATGGCCATTCGGACGCCATCAAATGTTTTTTTTTTTATCATTCTTAAGGTTTATTGTTGGAAATAGAGTATCGAAAACAATTATAAAATCAGAGTACACTAGAAAAAAACTTATCGGATTGGATGATACAAGTTGATGCGTGCTTAGTAATACCTTTAAGAGTTATATTTCTGCCCCTCGAAAGTGAAGTCTTGGACCCCGGTTGACAAAATTTTTTTCCCTCTTTTTTTTTCAGTTTTAAAAACTGAAAAAAAAAAGAGCGTTTGGTAACCATTTTTTTTTCAATTTAAAAAACCAGTTTTTAAACTGCAGAGTAAAAAAAAAACTCCAAAAACTGGTTTTTTTTTTCACTTTTGGTTTTTTTTTTTCGACCACCACCACCACCCTCCCACCGCCGGCAGCCACCTCAGGCGACCACCGCCGGAGACTGCCGGCCGCCGGCGACCACCGCCGGAGACTGCCGACAACCACCTCCAGCCGCCGGCGACCGCCGGCGACCACCGGCAGTCACCGCCGGAGACTGTCGGCAGCCATCTCCGGCCGCCGGCGACCACCGCCGGAAACTGCCGGCAGCCACCTCCGGCCGCCGGCGACCACCGCCGGAGACGGCCGGCAGCTACCTCCGGCCGCCGGCCACCACCGCCGGTGATTGCCGGCAGCCACCTCCGGCCGCCGGCGACCACCGCCGGAGACGGCCGGCAGCTACCTCCGGCCGCCGGCCACCACCGCCGGTGATTGCCGGCAGCCACCTCCGGCCGCCGGCGACCACCGCCGGAGACTGCCGGCAGCTACCTCCGGCCGCCGGCCACCACCGCCAGTGACTGCCGGCAGCCACCTCCGGCCGTCGGCCACCACCACCACCACCGTCGACCACCGCTACGCCCCACCACCGCCACCGCAAACCACCAAAAAAAAAAAGTCAAAATAAAAAGGGTTACCAAACACCAAAAAAAAAAACCTCAAAAAAAAAAGGGGTTATCAAACACCCACTTGTTTTTATAAAAAAAAAAAAATAAGCTACTCTTTAAAAAACTGCTCTTTAAAAACTGAAACCAAAAAAAAAATTTTGTCAAACGAAGCCTTGGTGTTGAAGGTCACTTGCAAAAACCCTTCAGGATTCAATAGCTAGGAGATACGGGAACAATCTTGACTAGTTCAGAATTGCAACAGGAGCAAAATAGTACATAACAATGAGAAATATGGGATGCGTGTGTTCGCGCGCGCGCGTTGGGACTGGAAGTGATGGTCTTTATACCATAGACAAGGAAACTTTGTGATGACTGTTTAACTAGGACAGACAAAGACTTAATATTTGGAGTTTAATTAGCACAAGTAGAACATGTGTTAAATATTAATTCAAGTGACAACAAAAGGTCCTGTTGAAACGATTACAACAATTATTGTGCTACGTTTTTATTTTTCCAAGAAAATTATGATTTTTTCGAGTTTTGGGACTCAAATTCGGAGCATGATATTCAGTTTTTATCATGATCGGTTAGTACAATGTTGAAACGATTACAACAATTATTGTGCTACCACGTAACACGTAATGGGTTCGAAAACATACCGTACGAAGTCTCCGAATATTCCGACGTAGGATCCTTGTTGTTACGAGCCTCCAACACGCTTGATCTTTTTCGCAGGTACGAAAACGGCTACTAGAGTCGAGTTCTTCGTCCACGAACCAAATCCTAGAGCTTGGTGATTGCTCTAGAGAGAGTGCTATAGAGAGAGGGTTATTACTATTGACTTGTGATTTATTGGGATATCTCTAGCCTTTATATAGAGATACAATTAGAGACTGACTTTACCTCCAACTCTTAGGAGATAAAGATTGTATTTATCTCAAACACTTAAGAGATAAATATTCTCTAAATAACTGTATTTATCCAACTAACAAATACACATTATCTGTTAGTGGGCGGATAATGGGTCCACTGACCCAATTTATTAACAGCTCCCACTCGCCCACACACAGGGCAAATAAATCGTACAGTCCCTCTTTATCTCTCGTCCACTCATCTCCTCATACAGGAAATGGAACGTGCGACCTACGAGAAAGGATGTCCAGTTGAGGAGTATTGTATTAAGTTATCACCAAACTAACACAATACATCACTCCAAAAAATCTCGTATGTACCCCAGATAGTTCAACTACACCAGATTAAACACTCTCAAATCCCTCATAGTGAGCAGTGTTAAACCTCTCATATGTTATGTATTCATGACTCATATCGAAACGAAAATCGACAAAGTCGCCCGGGCTATGAATCACACAACATGATGTAATATTGAACTTTCTTCCCAAAGCCCTCATGTCATTCCAATTAGACCCAACCGCTTTCCTAGACATGCCCCGCGAGACCGCATCATCCATGATCCAAGGGTACATGCTAAAGTAGCGACATTGAGTATCCTCTTCATGACATAGTCTAAGGTGAAAAGGGTACCATATAGGATCAAAAATTTCGATCCAAGTGGCTCACACAGTGACGAAGCAGGGATTCATTCGTCACTCCCACTGTCGGTCTGCATTTAGCACATGCAGTATGATTTGCATGCTATGGCGTAACCCGCAAGGGCGTGTCACATAAATGTATAATAAAATACGCCATACGAATCTAAGTCTAGTCGCTGTACAAGCGCCTAACCTGAGTTTTTCAGCCCAGTCACTCTCATAGTGCCTGCCTGAAATCTCACATTCGGCTGTAAACAGGCTACATAGAGTTGTGGAGATACTCTATGATCGACCTACATTTATTAGGTCTCATCTTAGCTCCAACTAAGGCGACATGTTTGCTTTATAAGCTGTATCATCTTATTCGCCCACTTGGCGCTTAAGACAATTATGTCTCATCTTGCTCGCTATCTTAGCGCCAAGGTGAATTACCCGTGTGAGTGGGTCAATTCGAGCCTGGTGACACTCTCAATAAGGATGTATATGTAATCACAAAGATTATCCATTCATTCCAAAATAAACTCAAATCAAGGAATGAAAATTTAATATAATAAATAATGTCAAGTACATAAGATGCCATAAACATATCAAAACCTACGTAGTCCCATACTCCTAATGTGAGAAAGGAAAACATCTCTAGCAATAGGCTTGGTCAAAGGATCAGCCACCATTCTGCCAGTAGGTATATGCTTCATGGTCACCTCTCCTTGCGCAACTAAAGTTCTAATGAAGTGATAACGAAAGCCTATGTGTTTGATATTTGGGGTCCGTTACAAAATCTAGGGTAGCTGTATTGACACAGTGAACAGTGACAGACTCATCTGCATGAGCTGTAACCCCTAGAGCCTGTAAGAATGACCTCAACCAAACAGTTTCCTGGACTGCTGCTGAACAAGCAACATACTCCGACTCTATCGTGGATAGGGCGATGCAAGACTTTTTCTTGCTGTACCAAGAGATAGCTCCACCTGAAGTGGATATGCGCTCATCTCTATCAGCGCCCCAATCAGCATCGCTGTATACTCTCAATCTCAAGTCTCCACCATGATAACACAGGACGAGATCAGCGGTTCCACGCAAGTATCGAAGGATCCTCTTCACCGCATTCCAATGAGCGGGTCCAGGATTACTCTGATAACGACTCACCATTCCAACGGCATAGCAGATGTCTGGACGCGTACACAACATAGCGTACATCAGACTTCCTACTGCAGCCGCGTAAGGCACTTTGGACATCCGATTCTTTTCCTCATCATTCTTTGGGCATTGGTCTGTGGTTAAAGTACACGCCTTGTCCATTGGAGTGTCTATGGGTTTTGAGTTATGCATACGGAATCGTTCAATGACCTTCTTGATATATGTCTCTTGAGACAAACCGAGAAGTCTCTTTGGACGATCACGTATGATTTTAACTCCGAGCACATAATTAGCTTCTCCCATGTCCTTCATCTCAAAAGTTGAGGACAACCACTGCTTAGTGGCGACAATGGAACTCATGTCATTCCCAGCTAAAAGAATGTCATCCACATACAAAGAAAGGATCAGAATATTTTTCTTGGATCGTTTTACGTAAACGCAATGGTCTTGTTCAATCATTTCAAAACCTATAGAGGTAATGGCATGATGAAACCTAAAGTACCACTGCCTAGACGATTGTTTGAGACCATATATAGAACGTTTGAGCCGGCAAACTTTGCGCTCATGTCCCTTGACTTCAAAACCCTCAGGTTGAGCCATATAAATCTCTTCGTCTAGTTCTCCATTGAGAAACGCAGTCTTAACATCCATATGAAAAAGTTCTAAATCCTGCTGGGCGACAATAGCTAGGATCAGGCGAATTGAAGCAAATCTCACCACTGGGGAGAAAGTATCTTCATAGTCCACACCCCGCAGTTGGGTATAGCCTTTCGCCACAAGACGTGCCTTATACTTGTCGATTAACCCATCTACCTTGCGCTTGACTTTAAAAACCCACTTGTTTCCAATAGTCTTGCGCCCTGGCGGAAGGTCAATCAACTCCCAGACCCGATTCTTTTCCATTGAGCTTAACTCATCCTTCATTGCAGCCATCCACTCATTTCTAGCAGATGAAGATAAGGCTTCTTCCACAGAAGTAGGCTCGTCTTCATCATTTGGAGTGCACATAAGAATTTCTCCGTCAATCTCAAAACGACGACGTGGAACTCTTCCTCGTGCACCTCTACGCAGTTGAGAATCTTGTTGACCTAATGGTCCTTGTGGTGTGCTCCCACTGTCTGGGATACTCCCACTAGGTTGAAGGTCACTTACACTATCTTCAGCGACAACCGGATGAGGAACTAATTCCCCACCTTCGCTTGAAGATGGTAAAGTGGGTTCAACCTCCTCTAACTCATAGAGGTCAAGATTCTTACTCGCATCTCCAATGCTAGGAAAATCACTCTCTATGAAATCGACATCACGAGACTCTATTTCAGTCCTTCCACCATTTGGATGTTCACCATACATCACATAGCCTTTAGAGTTTTCAGAATACCTTAGAAAGATACTCTTTTTTGCTCTAGGCCCTAGTTTCCCATACTTATGAGAAGTACTGTGAACATAACCTGCTGAGCCCCATGGGTACAAGTTATCCAAATTTGGCTTTTGGCCATTCCAAAGCTCATAAGGGGTGGATTTGACTGACTGTGAAGGCACACGATTAAGTATATAGGCTGCAGTCAAAACGGCATCCCCCCAAAAAGATATCGGAAGGTTTGCTTGCGCCATCATAGACCTAACCATGTCTAACAATGTTCTATTCCTTCTTTCCGCAACACCATTTTGTTGTGGAGTATTAGGAATAGTAAGTTGCCTACGTATCCCCTTTTCCTCACAAAACTTCTTGAAGTGATCTGACAAATATTCGCGTCCCTGGTCAGTGCAAAGAGTTTTTAAATTCTTCTCTTTCTGATTCTCAACCTCTGCTACAAAGCGTTTGAAACAGTCCAAAGCTTCATAGCGGTGAGATATCAGATACACATAACCATATCGCGTATAATCGTCTATCAGTGTAAGGAAATAAGAGGCACCATGGCGTGCCTTTACACTCATAGGTCCACATATGTCAGAGTGAACTAGCTCAAGTGGTTGAGTTGCTCTCACAGCCTTTCCAAAAGGCTTCCTACATGCTTTACCGGCCAAACAAGCCTCACAAGTTTGTAGATTGACTTTTGCGAGTGGGCCTAAAAGGCCTTCTCTAGCCAAACGAGTCATTCTATCTTGGCCTATGTGGCCCAGTCTTGCATGCCAGGTGGTAGAATCATTCACAATATAAGAATAAGAGGACTGAGAATCATTTAAATCCAATTGAAAAAGACTATCCATGCGAAAACCATGTCCGAACAAAACATCATCCAAAAAGATGTCCAACTTATTACCCTTAAAAATAAAGGAAAAACCACTGTCTAATAAAGCAGTAACTGAAAGTAGATTAAGCCGAACAGTGGGTGCATATCGCACATCCTCTAGAATCAATGTGCGCCCAGTGCGCAACTTGAGCTGGTAAGAACCAACCCCTAGCACCTCTTCGGAGCTATTGTTTCCCATGAAGATATGTTTGCTACCCGCTGGAATCCGGTGATAATCTACGAACCCCTCTCGATCACGTGCTACATGTTTTGTTGCACCTGTATCCACAAACCACACAGGTTGGGAATGAGCAACCATCACATGTGAGGAAACATATAACTGAGAGAGAGATTCTGAAAGTACCTTCTTCGGCTCAGTGCAATCACGAGCGAAGTGTCCTTTCTGTTGACAGTTGAAGCATTTAACTTTAGACAGATCCTTTTTCCCACCACGTTTTCCTCTCTTGCGTTTCTTCATTTTCCCTTCCTTTGGCGCAGAAGTGCTAGCCTCGCCTCTCTTGCCTTTCTTACTTTGTCTTCCGCGCTTGCCATTTGCATTGCGCGATCCCCCTTGGGCGATATAGGCTCTTGTCAGCATCTCGAGTCTCGTCCTCAAGGATGACATGCTGTGAAACATCAGAAAAGTTCTTGATGTTTTCACTGTGGGTCAATATCTGTTTCATATTGGCCCATGAGGCAGGAAGGGACCTTATGACAGCTCTGACTTGCTGCTCATCTGTGAGCGCATGGCCAGCATCCCTTAGCTTACCAATCATATTGGACATCATCCTTAGATGTTCACTCATGGTATGCTTAGGGTCTTTTGTGTACTCCTCAAACTTAATCACAAGGCTACGAAGCCGCGTAGTTGAGGTTCCACCAAAAGAAAACTTGAGCTGCTCCCATAAAGCTTTGCAAGTTGGAAGTTCATCATACTGCCCGATTAGATCATTTTGCAAGCTGCTCAACAAGGTGTAGCGCGCACTACGATCTTTCTGATTCCATTTCTGGTAGGCAGTGTGGTCTCTTAGGGGTTGCGCCTCAGTTGGCGCGACCATCTCCTTGGTCAAGTGCTCCTCGAGCTCTTGTTCGTTCAGCATGAATTTCATCTTTTTGTGCCAAACGTCATAATTATCTCCGTTAAGTTTCTCACCCTTAACGAGATCAGCTATGACATTCTTGGTGGCCATTATATTCACTACATTAGTTTGCGCAAGGAAAAAGACATTAATTATACATCCTTCTTTTTATTTCAAAAAATTCAAATGAAAAACATAATCCTTCCTCACATCATGAAATCGAAAATTTGCTAAGCTCGTAATCATCTCCCATGTATGTGAGTTGGGAAAAATATTTTTCAAGTAATTTTTCGCAATAAATTTCATCATCATATAAGCCACAATATAATAAATCATCCACATGATAATTTAGAACAATATTATTGCACCATACAATAGTGTGCAAGGACTCCATTGAGCCCTATTGGCATTCTAATAACTTATGCTAAGAAAATTCTGGCTTGAATAATGTGCGTGCGAAATTACATCCCCGTACAAGGCTTTCTCGAAATATACAGGGAAATAGTAGAATACAACATCTTTGAGAATCCTACTACAAACTACTCCAATAAAACAAATGGAGATGCCGCACAACACATTATTCTCAAAAGAATTTTCTTAAAACAAGAGTAAACACATTAAACATAAGTTTCTTTAGAATGCCAATCTAATATCCATCCATTTAACCTAAAACTAGCATGCTCAAATAACAAGTTAAAGGGTAATAAAATGGATGAATAGGCCACATTCTCCTCCCAAGGAAAACGGGCGTGAAGGCCTTGAAAAAATTGGTTTAAAAAGGTGTGGGCTTACCAAAAACCCAACAAATATACCTCATGCAAAAGCATATTTAAACCATAACACAAATCAAGGCAAGTAAATTAAACATAATTTATCTATGTCATATAACTCTCCAAAATATTTATTTCTGCTCACGAAGTGCAAAAAATAATATTTACGCATTATTCGTATTTTTGGGAACCACAAAAGTACCACAAAAATACTCACAAATGACCAAAAAATGAGAGATAAATTCTTAAAAGATGACAAACAGTAAATTTATCCTAATATACCCTCTGGAATTAAAGAAAAATTCTGTGTGTATCAAAACAAATTTTTAAAGCTAATTTTCCATAGAAAAAATTGTTTAAAAATTAAACTGAATACACACAGAGGGTATAAAAGTAAATTTAACACCACAACAAACTTACAGAAGCGACTACAAAGCTTCACGCGCCGGAGGTGGGTCCAAAAATGGCCGGAAACAGCCTTCACGCGCCTCCACGCGCCGCCATGCGTGTGGGGCAGCATCTGTGTTCTGGCAGGCGCGTGAGTAGCACGCGCGCGTGGGCGCGTGGATGAAGCCTGGCGCGTGGCGCGTTGCAGCAGCCTTGGCTGCGCGCGTGGCGGGGCGTGACAGCGCGGCTTGACGCGTGGACAGCTGTCTTGGGGCGTGGTGCGCTTCTGCGGCTCGGCTTAAGCGCGTGGCGCGCGTGTAACACTGTTCATCCTCTTCGCGGAAAACCCTAATTTTTCAGCGGCCGTCATGTCGCGATGCCAACTTCCGAAAGCCATATCTCTCTCGTTTTTAAGCCAAATAATGCGTACGATATATCGTTGGAAAGCTTATGCAACATAGATTAATTATGTACCAACCGATCATGATAAAAACTGAATATCATGCTCCGAATTTGAGTCCCAAAACTCGAAAAAACCACAGTTTTCTTGAAAAATAAAATCGTGATTTCTCACAAATCATGCATCCAAAAATCACGAAATTTTATGGAGTTCATCCTCAACCATAGGAGAACAAAACTATATAATTATTTTTCAGAAAACATGCTCAATAAATTTCGAATTTTTGTAATGGGTCTCGTTCATGTATCCGGAAAAAATCGCAACATGCACATAATTTAATCTAGCATGTTAAAGGCGAATCAACAAGTAATCATGCTCTGATACCAATGTTGAAACGATTACAACAATTATTGTGCTACCACGTAACACGTAATGGGTTCGAAAACATACCGTACGAAGTCTCCGAATATTCCGACGTAGGATCCTTGTTGTTACGAGCCTCCAACACGCTTGATCTTTTTCGCAGGTACGAAAACGGCTACTAGAGTCGAGTTCTTCGTCCACGAACCAAATCCTAGAGCTTGGTGATTGCTCTAGAGAGAGTGCTATAGAGAGAGGGTTATTACTATTGACTTGTGATTTATTGGGATATCTCTAGCCTTTATATAGAGATACAATTAGAGACTGGCTTTACCTCCAACTCTTAGGAGATAAAGATTGTATTTATCTCAAACACCTAAGAGATAAATATTCTCTAAATAACTGTATTTATCCAAACTAACAAATACACATTATCTGTTAGTGGGCGGATAATGGGTCCACTGACTCAATTTATTAACAGGTCCTAAAATTTCTGAGAGTAGAATCCCCTTTAATTTTTACGTCCCCGTGACCCCCCACCCCCTCTCCTCCTTGTGGCGACATGGGGGTGAAAAAAGGAAAGAGAGGGGTGGGGTTTCTCTTGCTTTTCTCTCATGATCGTGTAAAGAGGTGACGCACCCGGTTAATTGGTTTTCTGAGCAAATTTCAAATTTGGCCTTAAAATGGCTTGCCCAAATCCCGTGCGAGTCGAAATACCTAGTTAGATAGCCCGTAATAAATTGTCACTTATAAATCCGTAGCATGTTTCCAAAATAACAAGGTGGGACAAGACCTTTTTGATGAAACAAGGAAGCAATTTTGACTTTACAATACGGTGAAATAAGCACTAGATTCCAATATGCATTGCTTGAGTAGTTCATTTTCCAGCCACTTTTCATCTGATGTACTTACCATAATATGTAATCAAGAAAAAGCAAGACGTTCTTGACTTGAAAATGTGTAATAGCGCAAAACGTGAATAGTGAGTGCAAACTTTCTTTAGTTTTTCCTTTTTTTTTTCTTTGGGAGAACTAATAATTGCATAGCATTAGCACAGCACAGATGATAAATGAAAAGAAAATTATAAAAATACTTTAATTGGATATAAGTTTTAGTAAATAATTGAGGGTGCTTTGACTTATAACTTTTTCTTCTCCTTAAAGTAAACCTTACGGATTTAAGTGTTTTTCAAAACAAATGATGTATTCAGTCTATAATGTAATATCAAGCTTATTTCCTTAAAATATTCTTTCTGAATTTAACATTATTTAAGTTAAGGGTGTTAATGACTTTTAATTACAAATCCTATTGGCAAACAGAAAAGGTCACATTACAATTTAGTTACAACTTGTTTGGGACCGATTTTGGAAGCAAAAGTTCAAATTAAATCTTAATCAACCTTCATAATCAACTTTAAGCTATTTTAACAAAATTGGCTTGAAGCTATACTTGGTGTATGGATAAGAAGAATAAAAGCAATTTTAATGCGACACAATGACAAAAAATCTAATGTTTGAACAACAGATGCTAAAGGTCTTTATAATTAATAAGAATATTTTGTTAGTTTACTTCGTCAAACATGTTTATGAAAAAGTAATTAATCCAAAATCTTTGTCTTCTTGGACTATGATATTAACATAAAATTATTAGCTTTTAAAAGATGATTTAAACAACTGTGCATTTGTCAAACACCTAAAAATCCTGAGTAAGAAAAAGTGATTTATCCACAGTACACATTCATATGAAATATGATTTAATCAGTCTTTTTAGCTTCTGACCTACCCCTACTCAAACATTAAAGCCATGATTGCGGGTCCTTGCTATGCCATCACCGTAACATGTAACTATATACACATTTCTGGTTTCATATATAAAATATGTAATTTTCATATAAACCTGATAGTTTTATGAGATATGCTCTTCATAAACTCATTAGAAGTAAACACTAGTGGCCAATGTATCCTCAACAAAGCAAAAAACATGGTTTACAAGTTAACCTTTAAAACAATACTCATACTACCAACTAGACCTGGCAAAAGAATGCATGTAACTGCAGGTCAATCCAACCCGTATCGAAGACACCGGTGTTGGCATCAAAAGTAGGGACCCGTTAGCTTTTAACCCATATTCGGACTTACCCGTAAATTTCAGTTTGTTTTAAGTCAGGTTTTGTGATATATAAATAGGCTTAGGGTTTGGGAGACTTCATTCTCTTCATCTTCTCAGCCACGGGCCCTTTCCTCATATTTCTCACTCAACGTCCACTCGAAACCGCAAGTCCACAGGACGGTCATCTCTCACCACCATCCTCCACCCTCCAAGACTCCACAATCTACACCAGCGCAAATTCGCGTTGTCCACACGACCACAGTCCAACGCACTCAGCATATGTTGCCTTCCTTTTCAACCATACACCGCAAATCCATGCCTTCATCTCTCCTCAGACCACTGTGCAGAGTCCACATGACCACTTTCATTATAACTGCAGCTTCGCCACACCACCATAGCTCCACCTCCACCATCAAGGCCGACCGCCGTAGGACAAAGAGGTTGGCTGGGTTATCAAAATTTCAAGATTATCAGTTTGTTTTGCAATACCTGTCTACCAAAAATCAACCAACTATTTGGAATGTTTGACCTTGCAAAGGACGTTTGGGGGATATTTGGCTACCACCAACATAGTGCCTGATTTGGCCTCTCAGTATCAAATTGAACTAGATCTCTATCATCTTAGACAGGTTCGTGGTCAATCCATTCAGGACTATTACTGTAGGTTAGCGATCCTTTAGGACAAGCAAACACATCTCTCTCAGTGTACAGCTTGCCTCGTGCAGTACTCTACTACTCATGATAGTAAGCAACCCGTCAATTTCTGATGAGTCTGGTTGATGACTATGAAGAATCGCGCCCCTCTCTCCTGAGCAGGATCCCAGCTCCTACTCTTGCTGATGTTCTTGCTGAGATCAACTCTGAGGAGGTCAAAAACAAGACTGTTGCTATCATCACTCTTCCTTCTTTTACTCAGACTATTTTTGCCACTTAAACTGCCACTCGGACTGGTTTTGCCATTTCTTCTTGCCATTCTTTTAAAAAGAAATAGTGTGGCATCCATCAAATCAATTTCTCGTGAAGGGACGGAGGGTGATGGATCAAGTCTAAGTCAGCTTCCAAGCCATTTTTCCTCAGCCTTCCCCATATGAGAGGTCTCAATCCCCTTGAATAGACAAGGTAATTCATGAGAATCAGCTGTCAATGTGACTAGATTGGCGGAATCCATAAATCTGGAAACTCTAGCTTTTGTCAAAATCCTAAACCAATCTATTCCGCAAAAGTTTTCTGATTCTTTTGGTTGGACTCCATCTCCCTTTGGCTGGCTTAAATTTAATTTTGATGCTGCTATTAGAGGTACAAAGGCAAGTTTGGCAGTAGTGTGTCGAAATGAGGAAGGAAAAGTTGAATTTGGTTACACGAAGATAATCAACAGTGACAACGCTGAAGAAGCGGAAGCCATGGCAGCTTTGTTGGCCATCCAAAAAGCTGTTGAATACAAGAAGGACTTTGTTTTGCTTGAAGGGGATGCACTTGTAGTCATCAACTCCATTAAAGACCTTTCTTCCTGCCCAAACTGGAGAAGCAGGAAAGCTATTCAAGAAACAAAGTTTTTGTTGACCAAGATCCAGAGCTGGGAGGTGATGCACATTCCGCGTGTGGAGAATTTTGTAGCCCACAATCTAGCTGATAATGCTTTTGTCTACAACCTTTTTGGTTTTGTTCCACCTTCTTCCACCTTGTTTGCTTCTATGGAAGAAGATAGGAACATGGTTGTAACTTCCTGATTTTAATACAAAGTTTATCCGTTCATCAAAAAAAATCTTATGTACTATCATCCAACTGCCCAAGCACATCCATGTAGCTGATTTTCAAAGCCTAGGTGGGCTAAGTCTTCTATCCTAAAGAAAAACCTCTTTTAAACTTATTCTAGTTCAGGTAGGATGATCCTTCTCTATTGAATACGAGAAAATTCTAGCTCAAGAATGTATCCATCCAATCTACAGAAGTTAGGGTATCACTCTAATGAAGAACTCAAGCGGATTAAAAATTTAAGAACTACAATCTGGGCCACACTCCACCTAGATCATAATCTCAACTAACAGTTGGTGTTAGGGTTGTTATTGTCTCTGTTGTGCCTTCTTCTTCTTCTTCCTCCGTTATGGGGCTTACTGCAGATAACTGGCGGTTGTCTCTCAGTATTGCCTTTCTGAAATGGGTAACTCCAGTGATATTTCTGCTTCATCATTTTGTGTCAATTTTTCCCGTTCTGTAGCTTCATGTGCTCAAGCTTAGTTTTTAGATTCAACTTGTTGCAATCATTTGACCTATGATTCTTCTTTATTTTTTCACAAAATTTTCAATTTTGCAAAACCTCGTATATATACTGATGATGGTATTGCCTTACACACCACACAAATAGGAGTTATATCCACACATTCACTATATTTATCTCATACTTTTCTTATTCCGTCATTGGCTCATAAACTTAAGTCCTTGCATCAGTTGTTGATACACCATTCACCTTAGCTCTTCTGGTTCATTGTACAGGACCCAGACCAAGAACGTAGGTGAGAGAGGGCCTAAAGTGGATCATCTCTTTGTGCTGGACAATCTCCCTCGGCCATTTAGTTCCATAGCTGCTGCTTCCACCTCTTCCAAAGATATTCAAATGTAGCACTCTCGCTTAGGTCATGCCCCTTTATCTAAGCTTATGTCGCTCTTGAACTATTTTTCCATGGCTCTCTTGTGATTTTCATTTTTGAGCCAAGTTCTCTATCCTCTTTTCCTTTCGTCACATTCTTTTAGAACATTCACTTGAGGAACCACAGTTTTGACAAAACTGGTTCTCCACCTGACCTGAGTTTAGAAACAGAGGTTCTAAGATTCAGCAACAAACTACCCTTGCTGGTACTGGAATTCTTCATCAGCCCCTATGATCTTCTCCTTCACTTTCATATTACATCTTATACTCCTTTCCATGTTGGAACTGAACTATTCATCAACCTGTACAATCTTTTCCTTTGCCTTTTTGCCACGGATGCTCCTTTCTAACGTCTTCTTAGCTTTAAAATTGTCTGCTTTCGAACTGTCGTGGTCGCTTCAGCACTGGATGGGACTATGATCAGCTAATATCATGTTAAAATCTATTTCCATCTTTGAAAAGGGATCATTGCCTACTTTTATCACTTTTTTGTCCTTATTAATTATTAATGAACTTCAGCAGCCCTGCCTCAATCTGATCCTACACCGTATCCTAAAAAACAACACAATTATTATTATGACTAATAATTTAACCTTCTTATCCTAAGAGGGCCTTAAAGCTTAATGAATTTAATCTTCAAGAGATGATTGAAGAGATTTGATCCGCCTGATTGGTATCAAATGAGTACTTGGGTAAAGCTGGCAATATATTCATCTGTTAGGTTGCTTCGAGGGTAGGCTAACAGGGTTCATGATTTTAACCAAAGGCTCACAAATGGTTGGCTATTTTCCAATCATAATCTCAGCAGCATCTACCTCCAAATCAATAGGATCCTTGAAGTAGGTCCCCATGGATGAGTTCTTTTTAAGCGAGACCAAGCCAAGGTTGAAAGAGAAAGATCACAGGTGTGATGAACCACACCGAGATAAAGCAAGGCACTTCCTAAGCTTGAAGTGGGAAGCCCATTTTGCGAGAGCTAATTGAAGCACCCCTATCTAGAAGTCCTTCGCTAGCTTTGTCATTAACTCAGGCCGGTAAACAGCAGTGAGAGTACGATTGATAACGTGGATAGGTGAAACTAAAAAATCTCATTCTAGGACTCTAGTCACTTTAAATGTCTATACTCAATACTCTAGTCCTCTACAACTTGTGTATGGAAGGCGTGGGAATCTTTATTAGTTCAAAGACCGGACTTTAGAATTGGTCTCGGTTGTCAATAAAAATGTAGTCAGTTGCCTTAACATGCAGAAAAGGGCCATTTTGATGAGGCGAGTGCACTTGAAGGAAGAATGTCTATGATCTTTTTCTTGGTTGTTTGCTTTTCCCATAGCAATGTTTCTCTGATCTTTAACTCGTGTGTTGGATTGTGGCCAGTAACGGAGCCAATAGGGAGCATCGGTGGGTCGGTGCCCACCTGCTACTCCATAATACTTTTTTTATATATAGTATGTTTGATAACCAGATAATAAAGGTGCCCACCTATAAAATTTAATAATGGTTAAAAGAAATATTTTGTTAATCATTTTATGTGTTAGAATACTTAAAATTCGTAAAAAAATAATATAAAATTATTTTTAAAATTATTTTAAATGTTAAATTTACACACAAATGTACAAAGATTAAACACGGATAAAAAAAGAAGAAATAAAGGTTAATGGGCCTGCTTTCATTTCCCAAGACCATTAATTCGAGTAAAAGAGTCTCTCTCTCACTATTAATTCCATTTCCCAACAAGGCCACTACCGACTAAAAAATATCTCTCTCTCAGACTCTCACAATTTTCCAAGCGGCAGTCGGTGGAAGTTGACGACGCACGACGCCTCAGTCCCTTCACCAGCTTTATGGGCCACGCCGCCACTGCGCCGCAGTCTCAACACTTCTACCGCTCAACCAGTTGTCCGCTTCCCTTGTCTTGTTCATGCTATTCTCCTCTCCCTCCTCACTACTAATTCCTCCCCGCTGGCTGGTCCAGCTTCAGCGTAATTTGCACACCTCGGTATAGTCTGTGCACTTGTCCATTCACAATTCCTTCCATTCTCCGGTTAGTCACACGGCACAACCCAGTTGCCAATGGGCGACAATTTTGTCGTCAAAGAAAGGTAAAATCCATATTGATTGAATTTCATTTCTAATTCATTGAACAGTTTCCTTTTCTCAATTCTCAGTACTAGATTAGTTTTTTATTTCAATTTTGAATTTGACATTTGGGAATTTGGCAAATATTGCCTCGTGGGACTTAGAGTTTATAATCTTTAGATTGAGTTTTCCTAGTTTGGATTTGTGGCAATTGCTACCTACTCAGTACTCGCGGTGGCCATGGGAATTGGGAATGGTGGGATTGTTTACTTGAGATTGAGATTTTTGCTTCAGAATTTTAATTTCAGATTGATAAAGTGGCAATTGTTGCTCGTGGTGGCAATTGAGAATCAAGAATTGGCAATTGTAATTGGGGATTGGGGATTGGGAGCAATTGAGAATGGACAATTTGGAACTTGGAATATACAGCTCTAATTTGTAACGCGCAAAATTAAAATATACTTCTCAACAACCTGGAGAAGTACGCAAATTTGGAACTCTCATCGAATGTAAATTGTACTTAGATTTAATACTTCTAATGCATATATGTTTTTCAATTTGTATTATTTACTGTATTGTTTGTATAACACTTGAACAAGTTCATGGATAGTAAATTCTGGATGATGTAAATATGACAATGTATATTAATTATAATTGATTTTTGTAATAATTTTTCTTTTATGTATTTTGTGCCTACCTTAAATAATAATCTTGGTTCCGCCACTGAGTTTCTGGCAACACGACCATGTTCAGACCATCACCCCAAGGGAATAGAACAACGCAATCTTCGGTCGCTTTCACCCAAACTGAGAGCCTCATTAGTGATGCTGCGTATAGAAAGCTAGCTTTATACTGTAAATGTTAGTCATTCATTATCTAAACATGTGTGGTATGTATCTATATTCTTCCCTGCAAGAAAATATTCAGTGATTATCTAAGATCACGTCATTTTAGGTGGTATAAGACTACCACTAATAATTTGTCAATTATTAAAATGGGCAACTATTCAAATGGATAGTGAATTTTAACCATGATTTACATTATATAAGAAAACTTGTAAGAAATGATAGAGTTCATCTCATAA
Organism: Escallonia herrerae; assembly: GCA_033070095.1. Lineage (NCBI taxonomy): Eukaryota > Viridiplantae > Streptophyta > Magnoliopsida > Escalloniales > Escalloniaceae > Escallonia > Escallonia herrerae. The sequence continues at coordinate 27,143 of JAVXUP010000201.1, forward strand.
ATAATGGTTTATATGTCAATGTGTCGGATCTCGGTTTACCACCTTCACACGCGATTTTATCAACAGCAATTGTTTGAGAAATACCCAAATTCGGTTTTCCATTTGCCCAAGATACATGAGTGAAGACTTGATTGTTCCACTGGTTCAAGAAAGCCATAGCTTTCCATGATTCATCACAAAGGAGTGAAGACTTGCTGATTCAAGAAAGCTGTGGCTTGTCCACTTATTCATCACACACAAGTGAAGACTTGCTGATTCAAGAAATTTATGGCTTTCCACTGATTCATCACACATGAGTGAAGACCTTCCACGGACTCAAGATGCTTTTGAATCATGAATATTATCTAGTTTACGATGCTTTCTGAGTTATATTGTAATTTATTTTTGAGGAATCCCCATGTGAATTAAATGATCCATCTGATTGGTTTTATCTCTTGAATCCTATTTGTTATGACCAATTCTCTTTGAAAAGTAACCCAAGTGAAATTTTTCATGCAGTTAATTTTTGCTTCTTCTTGATTTGTGTTATGTTTCAAACTAATCTAAGTTATTGAAAAATCTTCGGACAGTTAATTGTTGCTCCTCCTTGATTTGTGGGTTACATTAGTTGGTTGTAACTCTGAAGCATGAAATAGGAAATTATTTATAGGTATAAAAGTTTGTTATACTTTATGAAAATTATGGAATAGATGGTAATAGTTGTAGGTTTCTCATACGAATGAAGGAGAAGAGAGATGAAGGATGAAGCATAGATGAAGGAAAGAAGAGGATGAAGCAGAAGAAAGAAAGAGATTAATAAAAAAGGAACAATCCAGGAGTTGACACCATGAATTAAAGGTGTGCACCACCAGGCGTTTTCGACAGTGCTCTTATAGAGCTTCTTAGTTTTACCGATGGTAGTTGAGAAATTCTTTACCAACAAATGAAGCAGACTACTTCTTTTTGCAGCATCCTGCGTTAAGCGAACCAGATTATGACCATTTTGTAGGCCGTTGAAGGCTCCAATCTACCCTTGATCTGAATACGGGATCTAGCAGCAAATTTCAAGAGCATGCATGTTGAAATAGCACGCCCATATCTATATCTACGTGATATATAATTCGCTAAAATTTAGTGCTAAGTACTGGAAGGGTGTTAATTAAAATCGTTGTGTACAGAAATGATATTAATTAATTATAAAATGGAAGAATAGAGGTCATGGGTGGTTAGAGTTTATGGGGTTGGAAGTTATTTCGGGCTAATTAAAAGTTAACACTTATTAAACTCTATTTTAAAATTGTAAGAATTCAAGAAGATAAGATTTGGAGTTTATAAGGCATGGAAGATGCCAACCAAATTCTAATATATATAATATGAATAGCAAACAGAGACCTTCTTTACGCGACACATCATCGCAAAAATAGCTTCTTTATTTGACACATCACCACTTTATGTTTTCAATGTGAAATAAAACTATAACCATTATAAAAGTTACTAAAAGTCTGAAATACTGTCATGGATAGGGTCCTTATTTCTTGATAGGTTAACTTCTATATTAGTTAACTTCTAGAACTCTAACTAATTAATGGACTAACTTGTTAGGATTTAGTTTTATGTATTGAATCCTCAAAATCACTCTCCAATATGAATATAAAAATTCATATATCTAAAAAACAAAAATAATATTATTATGTTGAAATGAGTCATTTAAATAAGTGAAGCAAGACCTTCTTTATGCGACACGACATCACAGAAATAGCTTCTTTCCTTGACACATCATCACTTTATATTTTCAATGTGAAACAGAATTATAGTCATTATAAGAGTTACTAAAAATCTGAAATACTATCATATTATGCAGTGGTGGATTCAGGAAGTCCAATCGGGGGAGACCAAAATGTCATAAAAAAAAGTTAATGGCTAACATCAAGAATTCGCGTCATGATTGAATACGTTAAATGCAAAATAGATTGCTCAATTTGATTAATAATCATATAATTTAACTATTTATAGTAATTTATTTAACTTGTAAAGTTAGTTAACAACAAACTACTAATCTCACATGAAAGAAATTCAAACTACTAATCTCACATGAAAGAAATTTTACTATTATTGTATATATGTATTATTAGTGCGATTATCAATTGTATGATGACAATAGTCACGTATAAGTTAATATACTATAAGAATTTAAATTAAAAAAGAACTAACCTTGATATATTAGTGTTTACTTTAAAATCTAAAGATTTAGAATTTGAAAGAATGAAGATAGACAAGGGAACGAGAAAGATAAAGACTACGACGGCTGGTGGCACGAAAAGTTAGAAACATTACAAAATGAAATCTATTACATTGAATAATTAAAATAGTAGCATTTTAGTAAATATTTTAAACATAACTACCTATTATTTAAAATAACTAAAAAAATCTCAAACTTTGGGGGATCCCACAGGCTTTTCTGCCACAGCAGTAGGAAATATTGGCTCTCTCTCAGCTGCAGGTGAAAAACCTTTGAAGGATGAAAGTGTTGGGGGGGGGGGGGTGTGGTTCTTATTTCTTGATAAGTTAATTTTTATATTACTAAGTCATATATAATTGAAAAAATAATTCTAAATGTTCTGAAAGTCTAACTAATTAATGGGCTAACTTATTAGGATTTAATTTTGTGTATTGAATCCTTAAAACCACTCTCTCTCCAATATGAATATAAAAATTCATATATCTAAAAAATAAAAATAATATTGTTATCTTGAATGGGGTCCTTTATTTTTTGATCATTTAATTTTCAAATCAATAAGTTTTATATAGTTGAAAAATCAATTCTAAACATTCTAAAACTCCAATTATTTTTATTAATGTTACTAAAGGTCTGAAATACCATCTTGAATGAGTTCCTTATTTCTTCATAAGTTAATTTCTAAAATTAGTAAGCCATATATAATTAAAAAAGTAATTTTAAACATTCTAAAACTCTAACTAATCAGTGAATTAACTTATTAAGACTTAATTTTGAGTATTGTATTCTCAAAATTACTCTCCAATATGAAAATAAAATTTTATATATATTTAAAACAAAAATAAAATTATCTGGGATAGAGTCCTTATTTATTGATAAGTTAAGTTTCATATTATTCTAAACATACTGAACCTGTAACTAATTAATGAACTAACTTATTTTTAACAATTGTATCTTTAAAACCACCTTTTGATTTGAATATACAAATCCATATATCTAAAACGTGAAAATAAAATATTAGGTTCAGAAAAGAAACCAATGATGTTACAACTGAAATTGACACAATAAAATGATGTAAAATTTATTCATCTTTATTTTATTTTATTTGAATGATGTAGCAATTGATTCATCTTTAGAATCCTTTTGGTACAAGAAAAAATTGACATTATTTCTTTTAATCGAGATCATACGACCAACAAATGACTGGATTATTTTTTTTAGTAAAATTGCAATAATTGTATAACTTATTTGTAAATATGATAGTTGAAAAGGAATTAATTTAAATCAATATACCAAATATTTAGGTGTATGTAAAGGTATGAAAATAATATTTTTTATGCGAAGATAAACAATCATGTATTTCGACATTAAAACTAACATATGAGATTTAAATAAAATATTATGTTACAATTAATTATTAATTATGATTGATTAAATGTAAATGTATTGACACATAACATCATCATTAAAAAAAATAATTATCTACATAACATATAAAATAAATAATCAAACTATAGGATAATTTTTTTACTTTGCTAAGATAGCAAGATCAAAAAATAGCTATATAAGCATAAATGAAATTTTGAAAAGAAATCACAGAGGTACTAGAAAAGCAAGGTTTACAATTAAATTAAATTAAATTACTCTTAATTATTGTATTTGATAACATTTCAAACCTTTAATATACAAAAATATGAAATGTCATCATTATAACTTCAATGTAAAATAAAATTACAAACATTATAAGTGTCTCTGAAGGTCCCAAATATTATCTTGAATGGGGTTTTTATTTCTTGATATTAACTCTTATATCAATAAAATTTATATATTTGAAAAACTAATTCTAAGCAATCTAAAACCTTAACTAATTAATGAACTAAATTATAATGACTTATTTTAACCATTGTATCCTTAAAACTATTCTCTAATATGAACACAAAAATTCATATATCTTCAAAATAAAAATAAACTTATTAGATTTAAAAGAGAGTAGAAAATGATGTTACAATTGAGATTGAAACAATGAAAATAATCTAACACTTTATTCATATTTATTATATATTAATATATGTTGATCGAAGTATATGCCTACTGTGGTCGATGTAAAAAATTCCAATATAATATATAGTAGCATCTTTTTGGCACAATAAAAAAATTGACATAATTTTTTGTGTGAAACCACCTACCAACAAATGACAGTATAATTATTATTAACTAAATTTTCAATAATGGCAAAGCTTATTCATAGAGCTGATAGTTGACAAGGATTTAAAGCTATATACTGAACATGTAAGTGTATCTAAAAGTATCAAATATTATTTTGAATGTGATCCTTATTTTTAAGTTTATTTAATTTTACTTCTAAAGCTCTAAATATGCAAATTTTTATAGATTTGATTTTGACTATCATTTTCTTAAAACGAACTCTCTCATACGAAGATAAGAAATCATGTATCTAGGAAATAAGAAAAAAAACCTAGGATATTTAGAACAAAAAACTTTATGTTAAAGTTGATTTAAATTAATTATATTTTACTAAATGTATATGTATGTACACATAACATAATCATTGTAAAAAATTATCTATGTAATATATATGATGGAATTGATTAGAAGAATGATCGGTGACTATTGTGCGAGTTCAATAGCAAATAGTTTATTAACGCTCGTTTTATAATACTGCTAGTCTAATATAATGATATTTGTTATCTTTTGCAAGCTAATTATAATTATAAGTATAACCTAACACATATTTGATAGATAAATGTTAGATTATGTTGCGTTAAAACAATGAGAAAATATCATTAGATGCGTTTAGTAGATATAGAAACTATAATTTTGCGAGAAATAATGGTCATAAAAGATGTGAAAAATAATTTCAATACTCCAAAATAAGGACATGTCATGTTCATCAGTTGAATATTCTTATTACTAACATCTTACAAGAATTTCAGTTGAATATTCTTATTACTAGCATCTTACAAGAATTAAAGAAAAACATATGCATAAAATATTGAATATTATGTGGTCGTTACGTTAAATTTACTTTTGTAAAATGTAATAACTTATTTGAAAGTAATAAGGTGCATACATAAGTCCTGTTAAATTTGAGATGTAACATTATTCTTTTTATACTTTAATTTAATCGTTATAATAACCTCAGGAACATATATATGTAATACCTTAAAGACCCTCTGAAGTTAAAGAATTAAATTGGTACGTAACATTTATAATTCAAAAGGGATAGGGTCGTCATATTTTAATTTAAACTAAAGTCATATTCGCTATTTAACACTATATGGCACCAGTATGATTATTCTATTACTCTAAGTGATAAGGCAATATTCATTTGAAATACTACTTAACGACTTCAAACAAAGGCTCAAAGAAGACAAGTAGCCAGCGACTCTATAGTGTCGCTATATATTATTTGTCTTTTAACTTACAATATAACAAAATTACAGATAACCCCCCCCCCCCCCCCCCCACACACACATATATATGTATATATGGAGCCGATCTCTGTCTACCGGTGGAGAAATTATTTTTTCTCCACCATAAATCTAGTTGTCCACGTGTACTCGTAGACGGCTCAGATGTGTTTTTTTTTTCTTGAAAAAGTTGCAACCGCTACTCTTTCATGCGGTTGCAAAATATGACAAAAATGCCCTGTGAACCCCAGCCTCTAGTCTTTCTTGCGGTTGGGGGCCCACGAGTAATTGAGAGCACACTGAACCGCAACAAAGTGTAACGGTTGGTCATCACCCACAAAACCCCCCAACCGCTACACTTTGTTGCGGTTGTTCATCGTTGCAATAAAACCCCCCAATCGCCACACTTAGTGGCTGTTGGCATCATGTATTTTTTTTTCCTTTGCCTTGTCCTGTCGCGTGATGTCCTTTTTCCCCCCGTGATGTCCTTTTTCCAGAAATGCCATGTCAATACAGCTCATAGCTCGGCCGGACAGTCCTCTGCAATTTTTTCTTTTATAGCCTTTGACTACACTCATCTCACTGCTCACTCACAGATCTAATTTTTTCTGTCTTCTTTCTTCTCTCTCCATCACTTTTCTCTCTTTATAATTCGTTCTCCCTAACTCTTTCTCGACAGAGTCCTTTTTTTGACTCTCCATCATCTTTACCAACTCTCTTCATACTCCATATCTCACCTACATAATCTCCACTATAATACAAACAAAAAAAATTTACGCTAGAAGATTAGTGGATTTTTCTTTAAATATATCAAGTTAAAACAAATAAATATTTTGAATTTTCTTATAATTCAATGTTAATTTTAAATTGTTCTTACCAATAGATTGTTTAAATTGTGTTATGCTTAAATCGTACTTACCATAGTCTCAAATTCGTGTTTTTTGAAAGTTTGAAATTAGGGATTGCACTGTCGTTTATTAGCGAATATTCATTCGAAGTCCAAAAATAGTCATTGTAGACTCAAATCGAATAGAACGAAAATACAAATTGAACGAAACAAAAATTAGATCAATCGGAGATCGGATGAATGATTTTTTAGGGCGTCAAAATTAGGATTTTTAATTATTTTCAAAATTAGTTTTTATTAGGACTTCGAAATTGGCTGTTTATTCGGGCTTCGAAATTAGGATTTTAGGATTACGTGTTCTCATTTAGTTTGGGAATGTAAATATTATGGACTCTAATTTGGTTTACGATTATATTTTGTTCTTATAGATATGAATTTTAACTCTGGACCTCATGATCCATCAATCCTATACGATGACGATGACCACGTCGCGAGGCACGTATTTAACAGTGTCGATAGCGGTGTTTTGGAAACAATTCAAAGCACAAGTCACCTCGAAGAGTAGGTATAAATGAGGAACAAATACAAATATTACACCGTCAAAATTTATCTATGTTCACTGATCTTCATTATTGGTCTCGGCACGACGATTGCCTTATATCCGCACTTTTGGTTTGGTGAAATGACTATTACATTAGAGGACGTCGGATTTATACTTGGAATTCCATGTCATGGCAGACCCATTACTTTGAGCAAAACGTCTGCATCCATAGCGAAGATAGCTAGGCAATATTTTTCAGGAATTTCGAGGGAAGCTCTTACAATAAACGGCATCAAACTTAAATGGCTGAGAGAGCAGTACAGCGTGCTATCAGATGAATACACTCCTCACGATTTGGTGACGTATACGAAGGCATTCCTTCTGTAAATTATTGGATCTATATTACTTCCGACGCATTCAAAAAAACACGGTGCATCCGAAGTATATGGTGTTCTTGGAGGACCTTGAGGAGGTATACTCATATTTGTGGAGTTCAGCTGTCCTTGCGCACCTATATTGAGCACTGCACAAAGCTACGAGAAAGGGTGCCAAGTCCATTGCCTCCTGCCTCACTCTATTACAGGTTTGAGCATTTTTTTTCTTGGTTAACTTGTCAATATATTCGTGATTAATTACTAATTCCATAAAATATTTGCATTCATAAGTTTGGTCTTACGAGAGGCTACCCACAGGTCGTCCACAGCTGCGGGATGATTCTGATGAGACGTGGCCTAGGGTGTGGGCCTGGGGCCTACGCCCAATCAGAGGAGACCGGTAGACCCTTACCACCATCTAAAGTTCTACCGAGGGGAACTAGAGATATTGGATGCATCACAGGTGACGTGGAAGCCATATTGCAAGGTGATGCATCAGTTGGATGAGTGGTATTGGCAACTTTCACTGGAGTACGTGCTGGCAGATTTGATTCGGGTGCCACTTATTCACTTCGAAGTATGTGAGTTTCAGATGCCCGATTGAGCTATGAGGCAAGCTGGCTGTCTACAAGGGATACCAAAACCCGCTGTAGACATGTGGCCAAACAGGAAGGGTCGAGGGCCGAACTTCGAGGTGCCTGATGCCTTGAATTTGTTGAGAGACGAGGTGCAACAGTGGAATACTTGGCAAGAAATGTATGATAGCCTTGTATCGCTGAAGCATGACGGCATCAGTATTGAGGACTACTTACAATGGTTTCTCAAAGTGACGCGCAAGAGGGTGAATCGCCCTTCCTAGGCCAAAAAACATCGTATGCCCCACGTGAGTTCATCGATCAGTTCTGGGCAATGAACATTGTAAGTCATTTAATTCTGATTCTATTTATACTTGTGTACCTTATTGACCAATTGTAAAATTATTAGCCATATTTTCCATGCATATTTTTTAGGTTGACATGGGCAGTGAGGTGTTCAAGCAGCTGGAGGGATTTGACTGGTTTGTCGCGCATGCTCCTGACAGTCTCAGAATGTCCATCGAGAGGTACAAGACTGAAGTTCACAACTTTAGTAATGCTTACCGGGGTTACCAAGGAGAGTTGTCTAGTCACTTGCCTCCTGATGCATTCGACTCTCAGCCTCAAAGTTAGGTGACCCAAGTAACTCCCTATGGGCGCCCAAGCATACGGTCGAATAAAGGACAACCGACGAAGCCATTGAGTCCGACCAAACGGGATTGGATCGACGAGCACTACTTCGGGCCTGAGCCAATCGCTACAGCAGACTTTCCTATTTCAGGATTCCTAGGTCACTCTGATCTAAGAGCGTTGGCACAGAAACAGATATTTTGAACTGGGTCCTGGACGCTTATATAGATCTGTTCCGTGTTAGAGAGCTAAAATATAACCCCTGCCAAACGTTGAAGCTCAACATGTATACCTCTTGTGTTATCCCCATCATGGTGAACAGCATGAAGGAGTTCACAGAATGGAGGAGGAGGCAAGGGACAAGCAAGGGTGAATGGCGACCATCAGCAAACGTGCTTTCCTACTTGAACACAGACTATCAATGTCACGCGTCTGAGGTGAACCTAATCATGCTACCTGCTCTTCATGCAAACCACTTCTTCCTATTAGTTCTTTTTCCAGAGAATAAAGTGGTCCACATATACGATATCCTAAGGGAGGACGGACCTGGTCGACAGCTGGCGCAGATGTACTTCATGTACATCAATGCGGTGGTTAGTTTATATGTCTTGACCATCGCTCATAGGCTTGTTACATAGGCTTGATAACCTTTTTTATTGTTGGATGCAGACTATTATCATTCTGCTAGCGTGCCGACATTTTAAGGGGGAAGCCATCACGAGCAAAACAATAATAGAGCCTTGGACGGTCGTAATGATATAGAACCGACCAAAGCAATATAACAGTCATGATTGCAGGATTTACGTCCTCAAGTATATGGACTACATAGCTCGCTCGGATGTGCTCAAATATGATACGTGGTCTCAAAGGGATGCCTTGATGTTTAGATATAGGATAGCCTGGGAGCTGAAAAAGAGTGTAGCTAGACGCCTTCCTTACCATTATCCTGAGATGTAGTATATGTTCGTATGAATTATTATCACTATTGTTGAATTTTGGATATTAAGGTTTGTAGTTGAATTAGCCTTATTATTACTATTGTTTGATTTTGGACAATGGGCTGACTAGCGTGCCTAAGGTGCAATGAGCAACAAAAAAGTGAAAAAAAAATAGCGTGCCTAAAGTGTGCGCGAATAGGCCCTTAATAAGAAAATTCAAAAAATTATCTGTCTCGATTTTTACCGAAATTCATAGAAATTGGCTAACTAGCGTGCCTAAGGTGCAATGAGCAAAAAAAAGTGACAAAATAAATTACAAAAACTTTTGGAAGTTATGAATTGGGCGCTAGAGTGTGCGCGAATAGGCCCTTCATAGGAAAATTCAAAAAATTATTTGTCTCGCTTTTTGCCGAAATTCATAGAAATGGACTAACTAGCGTGCCTAAAGTGTAATGAGCAAAAAAAAAGTGACAAAATAAATTACAAAATTTTTTGAAAGTTATGAATTGGGCACTAAAGTGTGCGCAAATAGGCCTTTCATAGGAAAATCAAAAAAATTATTTGTCTCAATTTTTGCCAAAATTCATAAAAATGGGCTAACTAGTGTACCTAAGGTGCAATGAGCAAAACAAAAGTGTCAAAAAAATTACAAAATTTTTGGGAAGCTATGAATTGGGCGTTAAAGTGTGCGTGAATAGGCCCTTCCAAAAATATCAAGAATCCACAAACCAAATCACAAATTTAAACATTATAAAAGTTCAATTTAAACAACTGAAACATTAACCCTAACACTCTTCCTCACCATCGTCCTCCTCGACCATACTGCCAGGTTCAATACCTAGCACTTTATAATGGTTTCTTTTGTCATGATCAGTCATCTTATTACACAACGCACACTTTGGCAATTTTTTTTGACCCGTTGCTTCTTCAATCGGATTCTTCATACGTATTGCTCGTTTTTGCCCTTTTGTTTGAGAAATAATTGGATCAAAAATATTGCCCTCCTCACCTTGCAGGCTAGTGCTGTCAATGACTGGTTCTGAAGCTCGATTGAATCTACCGGCTGGAGTCGTCCGAGTAGTCGGAGTGTCCCGTCTTTCAGGTAATGCCATCCTAAACTGTGCAAGGTTAGCCTTATCCTGTGCGGCTGCTTCAACTTGATACCTGTACCCATCAAATGTTGACGCTACATCCAATGATAAACCGTGTATGATGTTACAAAGGTGATTATATCGCAGCATCTCAGATTGCTCGAAATCAACTGAAACATTGGGCACGTAAGGAATGTGACCGTGTACTCTATTGGCTTCCTTTGTCCACCGATCCAAGATATACTCTGGAGAGATTTCACGAGCATTCTTGGCGCTAAAAAACCTCATTGCGTGTCGACAAAGTATACCTTTATGCTCAAATAGTTGAGACCCGGTGTCCATACAAACTGTTACGGTAAAATGTCTTCTGTTCTTCGGAGCCAACGAAGAGCACGAATTGGCAAAATTTGTCACATTTGTCAAAGCATAAACCTTAAGATCTTTGGTACATAGCTCGTACAACTTTGTCATGCTATATTGATTCGACTTTAGTAGTTCCTCTTGAAACTGTCTAAACATTTCCTCGGTATAGACTTGAGCCGCATGAGCCTCCAAAGGTGAAAAAACTACTATGGCTCTTTCTCTGTAAACTATAGTCGCGTCAGCTTCTCTCAAGAAAAAATTGCTTGTCAAGGGCTTTAAGCATCTCTAGTATGAACTATTTTATACTTGAAGAATGGCTTACGTACCCATCAAAGAATGCATTCATACCTTTGCTTCTCGAGGTCGTAGTCATTCTGGCTGCAAAAAACTTTTTGGTGTAGGCACCGACCCAGTGTGTCTTGATCTCATACAATGCTTGCAACCATTCATGACTGTGCAAATAGTACTCATCCATTAACTTGGCCCACCTCTCCTTGAACACGTCTACCGTCAATGATTTCTTCACACATGTATTAAAGTCACTCTTGAATGTCGGATGGTTTGCATATAAATTATAATATCCCACATCGGATGTGGAGTAGTATGAGATGACCCTTATAAGACCTTGCCAAGGAACTCATAAGTACCTACTTGGCTAGCCCTTTTGAGGGAGGCATTGCCCTGTGGTGGGGCCATGGACCAGGTCGTTACAGATAGTATCAGAGCCGACTCTCAAAAACTCGGGTTGGGCTATCCAGTCGGGTTGTCGATGGTTGGGGAAACAAAGGCAAGCCCAGGTATATCCCACATCAAGAGGATGGTTGGGGCAACGAAGGGTGAGCCCGATATATCCCACATTGGCTAGAGAGGAAGATTATTGGCTATGTGTGATTGAGCCTTAGTGAGGACGCTAAGGTATAAGGAGGGGAGATTGTAATATCCCACATCGGATGTGGAGTTGTATGAGATGACCCTTATAAGACCTTGCCAAGGAACTCATAAATACCTACTTGGCTAGCCCTTTTGAGAAAGGCATTGCCCTGTGGTGGGGCCATGGACCGGGTCGTTACATAAATTGTGAAGCCGTTCGGGATATTTGTTGCTTATGTGCCATGTGCACAGGCCATGGTGAGTATCTGGAAGGACCTTAGCGATTGTATTTTTCATTGCCAGATCTTGGTCGATGATGATGGTCTTTGGCAGAATATGATACATTGCTTTAAGCCACGTTTCAAATAACCACGTAAATGACTCCTCCGTCTTATCCCTAAGCAGGGCAAAGCCAAACAAGATTGACTATTAGTGGTGGTTCACCCCGGTGAACGGAGCAAAAGGCATAGAGTACTTATTTGTGTGGTATGTGGTGTCAAACGTCACAACATCGCCAAAATTTTGGTAAGCAGCTCTAGAACGGGCATCCGCCCAAAATATAGTACTAATGCGGTTCTCACCATCCAGTTGGAGACTATAGAAAAGCCAGAATTCTCACTCTAAAGGCGCCTGAAGATATCAAGTGTAGCTTGAGAATCACTCTTACTGAAAGACTCTCTCCTCTGAGCACTAAATTCATTTCAAAGGTCTACTTCGTTGAAGCTCAACTTGTCAACCCCCCCCCAGCCTGGTTTGAGAAAACCCCCATCATTCTAAAAGGTGAAATTTTAGCCTCGGCCATTGTAAATATCAGTTGTCTGTGTGCCGCGCTTATTTGTCGGTGCTGATGAATTTGACCAATCTTACTAGGGGTCATCAACTGATGATTATGGCTCAACTCCACTCCCGTCACAATCTAATGGTTTTCATTTTTTCGGTGTACTGCATACACATGGGCCTTGCAACCGGAATTTGGAAATGTGTCCCTTTTTCTTTGTCTTGTTGGCCCTTCGTCACTGATCCGAACAACCGGGGGTACATGCGGTGCTCCTCTATGACACTCACATAGTCGGGAACAAATTTGGTCCTTATTCGCCCGTTTTCTAATCGTCTTAATTCTAACACCGAAACCTATCATTTTCAAATATGCTCTATAATATGCTTCAACTTCGTCCAGTGTTTAAAAATTTTGACCTTTATAAGGTGGATCAGAATCTTCACAAAAATTATTTCCTCCAGTTGTATCCATATTTATATTGAAATCTAAAAAATAAAAATTATATCATTCTCAACAAGTCATAGAATTAACTGAAATTTTTTGTAAAGAAACAGAAATTAAATGGAATGAAATCAAATGAAATGAAATGAAAAAGGCAAAACTTACAATGTAGTATTGTTGCTTTAAATTGCCTCCTCCTTCAAGATAATTGCTCCAATATTAGCTTTTTTGATAATATCACCAAAGTTGGATAAACTGATTTCAAGATAGTGCAAGCAAACACTAAAAGTCTGTGATGTTGGAAGAATTTTTTAGTGTTTGTTTGATGAAAAATGGGAGTTTATGGGTTACAGAGGATGAAGAAATGGTTAGGGTTCGATAGTGAGTAAGTGAGGAAGAAATAGAAAGAGAGAGATATAACCAGAAAGAAAAAGACTGATCATGAAGGAAAGGGAAACCCCCAAACCGCTACTCTTTGTAACGGTTGGGGCATTGATTGTGCCAGCTTGGGGTAAGTGGGGGCAGCTAGGGGTTTTATTAGTATTTTTAATTGCATTTGTGGGGTAGGTGTAGGGTAGCTGAGGGTTTATTTACGGTAGGTGGGGCAATAATTTCTAGGGTTCATATCCTTGTGTCACACGAAACAACTGGAAAAAAAAATTGGATAATGCCAACCGCAACACTTAGAAGCTATTGGAGTGAGTGGTGGGGTCCTTCTGTCCTTGTGCCTCTCATCCAAAAAAAAAATTCAATCTTCACCAACCGCTACACTTTTGTGCGGTTGGTTTGTGAAATGGAAGAGTAATGATGCAAGGAAAAGAAGGCAAAAAAAATTCCAATCATCACCAACCGCTACACTTAGTAGCGGTTGGGTGTGTGGTGCAAAAAATGGGAGGTAATGATTAATGATGCAACGAAAAGAAGGCAAAAAAAAATTTTCCAATCTTCACCAACCGCTACACTTTTGTGCGGTTGGTTTGTGAAATGGAAGAGTAATTATGCAATGAAAAGAAGGCAAAAAAAAAAATCCAATCATCACCAACTGCTACACTTAGTAGCGGTTGGGTTGTGGTGCATTAAAAAAATGGGAGGTAATGATGGCAACCAAAAGAAAGCTTAAAAAAATAGAATCATCACGAACCGCAACAAAGTGTAGCAGTTGGGTAATTGCTACACTTTGTAGCGGTTGGGAGGATGTTCGTGGACCCCCCAACCGCTAGTCTTTTTTTGCGGTTAATGTTTTTCAGCTTAAAAAGGGCAGTTTTGATCATTTTGCAACTGCTAGAAAGAGTAACGGTTGTAACTTTTTCAAAAAAAAAAAACAGATCTGAGTCGTCCACGTAGATTTATGGCGGAGAAATTGTTATTTCTCCACCGGTGTGGATTGGCTCCCATATATATATATGAAAATATCTCGTAATTATTGCATGCAGTCTAATAAAAAGACAATGCTATTTATTTAATAATCAAAAGTTAGGAGCAATACAAGTGAATTCATCTTTTCATATTTTACTTAAGTTAGTCGTGATTAATTCAGATACTAAGATTATTCTTTGTAACCAAATAAGATATTTTATATACTATTAATTTTTTTGGGTTTATGTGGTACACATTAATACACTTTTTAAGACCTTATAATATATACTTTATTTTGAAAACAAACCCAAGTTTGACTCGGGTTACTATATTAAGCTTGTTAATTGTTCTTCAAATTGTACTCACTGCTCAAGGATAATACATCTATCCCTTACTAATATGGCAACTTACTTTAGTAGTCTTTATCTATGAATGTATTACTTAAAAGGTTTTTTAGTTATATTATTGTCAATGTAGTGTATCATCCTCAATTACGTTAATCAAGTCCAAATCGCTAATTTGGACCATAAGATGATCAAACTTGGAAGCGAAAAGGTTAATACATTGTCAATTACACAAATGAGTTTTTATCAAAGGGGACAGTGTGTATGTGTAGAAGGGCTTGTATCTATTGGATGAATCAATGCAGTCCACTCTCTTTGGATCTTTTTTAAAACTATCCAATGTCGAAGGCATGCAGCTTTTGCAACAAAATCACGCACTGTGGAGACTTTCAAGACCGTCGAAGTAATGTGGACCTTTTTGATGCCTAGGTCGCCATACAAGCAAAGAAATTTGAGCTCACTTGGGGCACTATGGGTCTTGGGGGCATATGTGGAGTAGCTCGTATGAAGAGGTATCATGGGTGAGAGTTGGGTGGTGGTAAACATGATCAGATGCGGTTAAAGCGATGCATTTGTTATGTTACGAAATCGCTCTAAATAAATTTTTATAGAACACGATAACTAAACAAGAGAACACAAGAAATTTAAGAGAACTCAAATTCACTTTACACAAGTCAGATTTATAACGCTCCCTCACATTAATTATCAATTGTTGTTTGCTCAAAGAATGCCTCTTTTCTCTTGACTTTAAATACAATATAAGACAACTTACATATACTTAGAAATAAGTAGTGATCTTCTCTATACAACTAATGTAGGACAAGATGTCTTAAATACTCAAGATCAAGTTATAATTTTTTTTGAGTAACCAATGTGGGATATATATATATATATATATATATATATATATATATATATATATATATCAACATGTTGAAATAACAATAAGCAAAAGTAGCAGAGAGTGCTTTGATCATGAGGGTGGATTGAGGTCGGGGACGGATATGTTTAAGGGGAAATCAGTGATGAATTTTCTCTTTCTAAATTTTGTCACTTTAATAGACACATTGCTACTTTACGGACTTATCCTTCTTCTTGACTGTCCAACAGTCCAAATGGACATTTGGACTTGATCGTATTGTACGCATGGACTATTTTGAAACATCTTATAGATCAAGGACCTTTTGATGAACACAAACCAAATAACTTATGGAGAATAATTTGTGTAACTATGAGGTATAGGAACTGACATTTTTACCCTTTGATCTGATCACGTGATTGTTCAAATTGACATTTAGACTTGATTGCTAATGGAAGTCAAGATATATTTCATGGATAAACATTTTGTAATATCTGTTGGATTACATACCATATATTTTATTATAAGGTATATATTGTCACAATTTACTCAATGTCGATCCAACAAATACTACATTGCAAGTCATATGACTGTAATCTTGTTCACGTTTCAATGAAAGACATCGCAAAAAAGAAATTGTTACCTCTGTTGGATTGCATACCAAAAATTATATTGTAGACAGAAATCAACCTCCCACTCTCGTCAATCCAACAAATATTACATCTCAAGACATATATCACTTTTATCTTTGCCAAGGTTGACTTTGGCCTGCCTATATATATATCGGACAAACTGAGATTGCTTTACCCTTGAAAATAAAACGTGCTACTAAGTTAGGCACCGGTTGTGATAGGTATGGAGAACAGATTATCCAAAGTGAGTTTCTTCATGATCCTCTTAGTTGGTGCACTTTACTGCAACTTAGCATCCGCACAAGATTGCCACCATGTGCATGATTGCATCTATTGCCCTCCATTGTCTATTCCTGCTTGTATTCGTCATTTTTGCTGGTGCTTTGTGTCTCCTCATACAAATATGTCATCCAGCAATATCCAAGCCAACAAGAATCAAGGTATGTGGATCGACCTGTTAGTTTTGCATTTTATAGTTTTCCCTGTCCCCCAGAAACCCGCGTGCACACACCCAGGCATGCGCATAACGATTACAGGGTGATAATGAAGTGCTTTTTACTAGGTTTGTCATTGTTAGACGCGGAAGGAGCTGGAGCAAAGCAATCGGACACAAAGAAGGCTATCGAGGATAAAGAATAAATAGAATAGATCCAAACTTTATTGTTTTTGACAAATGTGTAGTGCCAATGTCATACTAGGTCCTACATTGTCATCAATATCCAATATCATCAATATCAATTATTAATATGAATATCAATATCAATTCAATATTATATTATATTATAGATATATAAAGATGAGTAGCTCTAGTTTTGCACCAAATGCCATGTTTTCATACTATCTTGTAATTTCTTACTGAGATTGTATTTTTTTGGTTTGCGCCATTGCCATTTTTTCAATCCAAATTATCCCGTAAAGTCTTTCTTGAAGTGGACCTTTTAAATTAAGCTCTGTCTAATTGTCTTATTTAATTTTCTAGGTACATTGTATAATAAAAAGAAGTCTATCTAATCTTTGTATTTAACTTTTCTAGATACAATGTGCTATAATCTATTATGATCACAGTCACAATCATGCACAATGTGCTATAATCTATTATGATCACAGTCACAATCATGCTAGTTCATTACCTTTTTATTATAGTAATGACCAACTAAGGAAATTCAATGCATTGCACTAAAATAACATTTGACTAAGTGTACAACAACAATTGAATATCAACATCAATAGAAATAATCAATATATAATACCACAAAGACCAAAATCAATATATCAATCAATCAATATAATAATAATAATAATAATAATAATAAATATATAAAAGACGAGTTTATCTATAGTTTTGCACCAAATGTCATCTTTTCATTTTTAACTTCCTTGAAATGTCTTACTTAAATTGGATATTTTAAATTGAACTCCATCTTACTAAACATATCATTAGCAAGTTAACATTGAAAAATACTGAACATGTCAATTTACATACACCCACCACTTCACGCTTTTTCTCTAAATCCCATGTAATTTTAGGAACCTTTACTCGGCCGCTTAAACAAGCTTCTTCAAATAGCAGTAAAGGCTTCTTCAAATAGCAGTATGCATCTTTGGATCCTCTTAATCAAATGACTTCATCATCCTTTGAGTGGTATTCCGTAATTAGAGAACTCGATGCAACTAATTTTGTTACGAATGAAACAGCACATATAAGTAAGAAGCAATCCACGACCATCATATATTGGAGCTACAAATTAAAGTCCAAGGCCATTCGGACGCCATCAATTTTTTCTTATTATCTTTTAGGTTTATTGTTAGAAATAGGGTATTTGAAACGATTATAAAACTGAAGTACAGTAGAAAGAACTTATTGGATTGGATCTTACGAGTTGATGCGTGCTTAATAGTGTCTTTAACAGTTATTTCTGCCCCTCAAAAGTGATGCCTTGGTACTGAAGGTCGCTGGCAAACACCTTTCAGGATTCAAGAGCTCTTCTCCCTACTAATGAGCATTCAAATAGCTTGGAGATACTGGAACAGCCTTGACTGGTTCGGAATTGCAACACGAGCAAAGTAATATAGAACAATGAGAAATATGTTATACGTATGTACACATCTCTGTGTGCGCGCGCTTGTGTGTTCATATGTATATGCCTATACATGTATCTATATATATATATATACACACACATATATATATATATATATATATATATGTATAGAGAGAAAGAGAGAGTTTCAGATTTTCTCAATATATGGGATGACCGGAAGTGGTGGCCTTTATACCATAGACAAGGAAGAAAATGTATAAAACACTACATTAACTCCACAACGATTGTTAAATATTAGGGCAGAAAAAGACTTACGCTCTATTTGAAAACGTTTTTGTTTTCAGGTTTTTCTCTAGTCTTGTAAACTGGAAAGAAAAAGCGTTTGGCACACAATTTTCGTTTTTTTTTTCCTTCAGTTTTGAAAACAAGTTTTTAAAACAAAACTGTTTTTAAAAATTTTCATTTAGGAGTTTTGAGTTTTGATTTTTATTTTAAGACCGCCACCCTCTCACTGCCACTGCCCACCGCCTGTCGCCGGCCACCGGCGGCAACCTCCAACTACCGCCACGCCCCACTATTGCCACCGCAGGCCACCGCCATGCCCCACTATTGCCACCGCAAACCACCATTAAAGAAAATAGTTTAAAATAAAAAAACTGAGTAATCAAACACTTATTTATTTTTGAAAAAAAACAAAACAAAACTGTTTTGATTTTTTTTAAAACAGAAAACCAAAATTGAAAGTGATTTTAAATGCTATCTTAATATTTAAAGTTTAATTAGCACAAATAGAACGTGTTAAATTTAACTAACAGCAAAGGCCCTAAAAGTTCTGGAAGTGATAGTGGTTCTTTTGAACTTATTCTGGTTCGGGTCTTGCCTCTTTCATTAGCTCGGGTAGTCCCCGTTTCTGGTGTTTTAGTCACCTTTCAATGGCTCCCTACCCAAGTCTACTCAGCCATCCCCCATAACCCTTGATGTGATGACGAACCCTAATCCCTCCCAAATCACGACCATAGATCCTTCGTCTGTCGCTCAGGGCAGACCTGCATCTCTCACACCTGTTCCTGATAATCTAAGCCTCCGACCTCACTCAAGACAGCCAAAATGAATACTAAAATAGAAAAAAATGAGATACTAACTGGGCTGCTAGGACGCCTTTTTTTTCTTTGTTCTTTCCATCCTAAAACTTGACGGGCTGATTTGGCACTATAAACCTTTTTTTGAATCTTTATGATCTGGTAGAACTTGTCTTTGAGTGGGATTTCGATTGATAGACCGGTTCCATAATTGAATTGATTCGAAGGTTCTTCTCGTGATTGGCTTTTCAACTGAAACCTCGGAAAATCAATAGCATTTCGTCGGAATACATCCTGTCTTTTCACCTTAGTAGTCCTATGCATAGTAAGTACTATAGCTCCAATCATGGCTACTAATAAAATGAGACTAGGAACCAAAAACCATACGGTGAGAAGGTTGCCAATGGTGATGTTATTGTTCGTTACATATTTTCTCCTGGACCGAATAACCATAGGGGGGGGGGGGGGGGGGTGGCAAGGGGGCTTCAACTAAGAAGACATTTTGGTCCGCATTTGCACCTCGCTACGATTGTGTAATACGTTACGCGCCCGGTTAAATAGTTTTTTGGACGATTTTCAAATTTGACCTTGAACTAGCTTGGGCCACTGCCCAACATCAGGTGCGCGTCAAAATACCTGGTTACAGAGCCAAATAATTGTCACTTATAAATTCATAGCATGTTTTGAAAATAACAAGGTGGGACAAGACATTTTTGACAAAAAAAGAAGGAACCAATTTCAACTTTACAATACCGCCAATTAAGCACAAGATTCAAGACATGTATCCATGTTTAGCAGAAGTCTTGAATCAAGTAATGCTGCCGAGCATTCAAGGTCGACCTTGATTATGCATTGCTTGAGTAGTTTATTTTCCAGCCATTCTTCATCGAGAAAAAACAGCACGTTCTTAACTTGAAAATGTGTAATAGCTCAAAATGTGAATAGTGAGTGCAACTTTTCTAAGGTAACGTTTCAAACAATTTTTGTTTTCAGATTTTTGTTCAGTTTTAAAAATAAGAAAATATATTGTCATTTGCAAACAGTTTTAGTTTTTTTCTTTTTTCTTTTCCTTCAGTTTTTAAAATAGAGCCGTTTTTTAAAATTCTACTTTGGCGTTTTGGTTTTGAATTTTTTTTTTTTTAGTATTCCTTTCAGCTTTTGTTGAAAGCATTTTATGTCTCTTTTCCCGTTCAATCTTCATCACAAATGCCGATCACCCAAGAACACCAAACTACCAACACTTTCAACCACCATACCCATTGACCACTACTACCACCACCACCACCAATAACTAACACTCCCGAACACCAAACTATGAACATTGTCAACCAACACAACCATTGATCGTCGATCTGTTACCACCACTGATCAACACACTCGAACCTCAAAATTGCCAACCGCCAACCGCCATAGCCACTGATAACCACAATAACCACCACCACCAACACTGACCAATACTATCGAACACTAAATCTTCTAACATCAGTCACCACCACGGCACCACCACTCCTCTAAATCCAAATCACTATCATACAAAGCACCATTATCCCTAAAACAAACACCACCAAAAGATTTCATCCATCAATTACCCTAGTATCTTCCATTTGCCCAGGTAAATTCCAAATTAAACCATTCACCCAACCAAACTAATGAAACCCTAATTCGCAAGCTAATGTGTTATTACCATAGCAGTAGTTGGACGATGGCAGAGGAGATTATTGGTCGTGGTTGAGCACTTCTAGTTGTTGAGCATAACAGCTTGGAATTAATCTCTCAAGTATTGAAAAATGAAAGAAAGTAGAAAGGAGGAAAATAGAAAAGAGGAGAAGAAATGGGAAAAAAATTACAAGCCAATAATGCAAAACTGGAACAAATACCCTATCAATTTTGTAAAAAAAGAAAACTCAAAGGGAGTTTGATTTTCGTTTTTCTGGAAACAAAAACTAAAATGGGTTTTAAACAAACCCGGTTTTTTTCCTTTTTTCTTAATGGATTACTAATTAGTGCATAGCCTTAGCATGCCACCAGATAATTTCTTTCAAATGAGTCTTCAGAAGTAGGTATTATATATAGGTCATTCAAAAATAGAGTATTAGGATGAGGCATCCAATCTATACTATACGTGAACGCACTTGATTGGATATAAGTTTTAGTAAATAATCAGGGTGTGTTGTTTTATAACTTTTTCTCCTCCTCAAAGTACCCCATATGGATTTAAGTGTTTTTCTATCTGTAATGTAGTATCAATCTTCTTTTCTTAAAATATTCTTTCTGAATGTAACATTATTTAAGTTAAGGATATTTCTTGACTTTTAATCACAAAATCCTATCAGGAAAAGAAATAAGTAGCATTTAAAATTTACTTACAACCTGTTTGGGACTGATTTTGAAAGCAAAGTTCAAATTAAATCTTACTCAACCTTCGCAAGCAACTTTAAGCTATTTATAACGAAATTGACTTTAAGCGATGAGTGGTGTTTGTATAAGAAGAATAAAAGAAATTTTAATGCGACAAAATGACCAAAAGTCTAGTGTTTAAATAACAGATGTTAATGGCTTTATAATTAATAGGAACATTTTGGTAGTTTACTTCGTCAAACATGTTTATGAAAAAGTGATTAATTCGTAATCTTTGTCTTCTTGAACTAGGATGTTTTAATGAATTTTTTAGCTTTTAAAAGCTGATTTAATCAACTGTGTCCGTCAAACACCTAAAAAAACCTGAGTACAAAAATATGATTAATCCACAATCCACATTCATTTGAAATATGATTTAATCAGTTTTTTTTAGCTTTTGACCTACCCCTACTCAAACATTAAAGCCATGATCGCAGGTCCATGCCATGCCATCATCGACAACATGTAACTATACACGTTTCTAGTTTCATATATAAAATATGTAATTTTCATATCAACCTAATAGTTTCACATATATGCTCTTCTCTAACTCATTACTCATTAGAAGCAAAACCCCGTGGGAAATGCATCCTCAAGAAAGCAAAAAACATGGGGTACAAGGTAACCTTTAAAACAATACTCACACTACCAACTAGACCTTGGCAAAAGAATGCATATACCCGCGGGTCAACTCAACCCGTAGTGAAGACGCTGGTGTGGGCATTAAAAGTAAGTTCCTATTAGTTTTTGACTCATATACAGGCCGACCGGTAAATTTCGGCTCGGTTTGAGTCGGGTTTTGTGATGTATAAATAGTTTTATGGTATGGGAGACTTCATTCTCTTCATCTTCCCAACAGCCGCCCCTTTCATCCTATTTCTCACTCATCATGCACTCCACACCCCAAGTCCGCGAGACGGTCATCACTCACCACCATTCTCCATACTCCAATACTCCACTGCCTACACAACACAGATCCGCGCCTCTACGTTCTATGGTCATGACAACTATCCACACGACCATAGTCCGACGCACTCAGCATTCTGCCACCATCCTTTTCCACCATCCACCACAGATGCGCGCCTCCATCTCTCATCAAACCACAAATCAAAGTTCACGCGACCACTTTCACTATAACTGCAGCTTTGCCACACCACCGCAGCTCGACCTCCACCGTCAAACCGTAGCACAAAGAGGTTGACTGGGCTATCAAAAATTCCAAGATTATTAGTTGGTTTTTCAATATATGTCTGTCAAAAATCAACCAACTATTTGGACCATTTGACCTTGCAAAGGAAGTTTAGGACTGTTTGGCTGCCACCAACACAGAGCCTGACTTGGCCTCTCAGTATCAGATTGATTTAGATCTCTATCATCTTAGGCCGGTTTGTTGTCAATCCATTTAGGATTATTACAGTCGGTTAGTGATCCTTTGCAGACACATCTCTCTCAGTGTACAACTAGCTTGTTTAGTATACCACTACACTACTCGTGACAGTAGGCAACTCCATCAATTTCTGATGGGTCGGCTGAATGATTACGAGAATGGTGCTCCTCTCTTCTGAATAGGAGGCTTGCTCATATTCTTGCTAATGCTCTTGCTGAGATCAACTCTGAGGAGGTAAAAAAGAAGACTGTTGTTATCCTCACTTCTCCTTCTTTTACTCAGACTGTTTTTGCCACCTAAACTGGCACTCAGACTGGTCTTGCCATTTCTTTTTTGCCTCTCTTGTGAAAAGATCTATGTGACATTCACCAACTGAGGGTATCATTCTAATGAAGAACACAAGCGGATCAAACGATCAAAGAACTATAATCCGAGCTACACTAACCTAGATCACAATCTCTACCAACTACTGCTCTTAGGGATACTATTGTCTCTATTGTACCTTTTTATTCTGCATCCACTGTGGAGCTTATTACATATGAACTGGAGGTTGTCTCTCAGTATTGCCTTTTCCAAACGAGTAAATCTAGTGGTATTTCCACTCCATCATGTTTTGGCAATTTTGTGTTTTCTGTGGCTTCAGGCACTAAACCTTGGTTATTAGATTCTACTTGTTGCGATCATTTGACCTACGATTCCTTTTTATTCTCTCATGAAATTTCTAATTATTTCATACTTTTCTTTAGACCTGGCAAAAAAGGACCTAGACCTGTTCAAATTAGACACGTACCTGAACCGACCCTTAATATCCAGGTAAGTCCGGGTCGAATACGGTTTACCCAGCCTACCCGTGTCTTTTACTATATAAGCATGCTAAGGTTCACTCTTTCTTCTATGTCTTATTCTCTTGCGCCGCTCCTCTCTCTCTCTATCAATCTCTCTCTCTCTCACACACACACACATTCTCAGGCCCTACTCTCTAACAACGGCACTGCTCTCTAGACGAAATCGCCACTCTCTCACGACTTCGCCCTCTCCATTGATGACCAAGCTGCATTAGATTCTCTTACGACATCGCTCTCTCCGTCGATGACCAAGATCTGCTACAGATCCGCCTCCAGTATCTCTGGTCGGGTCCATCGCAGCTCTGCCGCCACGTTAACTTTAATTGCTACTGCTTCCACCTCTGCCAAAGCTATTCAACTTTGGCACACTTGCTTAGCTCATGCCCTTTTATACAAGCTTCATATCTTCTTCTTTCACTGAATTGTGTGGGTCTATTGGTGTGTTTGATTTCCATTGTTCACCTCATCTGATTAGTAAACAGACGAAGTTACCTTGCAATAGTAGTGATTCGAGAGCAAGTCACACCTTTGAGTTAGTTTATTCTGATGTATACAGTCCCTCTCCAATTCCTACTAAAGGTGATCTTGTTACTGTGTAAAATTCATTAATGATCAATCTCGATTCACATGGATTTACATTTTGAAATGGCACTCTGAACTTTTGATCGTTTATTCTACCTTTAACAAAATGTTCAGTTTTCCGGCACTACAAAAAAAAATTTGTTTAGGTAATGCAGCTGAATATACATGCACACATTTTTTAAAATTTACTTGCCCAAGAAGGAACACTTGCTCAAACTTCTTGTCGTGGCATATCTAAAAGAAATGGTAAAGGTGAATGTAAACATAGACACATT
The DNA here is from genome assembly GCA_033070095.1 of Escallonia herrerae. Lineage (NCBI taxonomy): Eukaryota > Viridiplantae > Streptophyta > Magnoliopsida > Escalloniales > Escalloniaceae > Escallonia > Escallonia herrerae. The sequence goes on from JAVXUP010000201.1 coordinate 52,035, forward strand.
GTTGAGTTAGCAATGCGCTCTAATATATTCACGAGTCCTTCTGCGGTGAAGTTGTACTTACTACAGTCTATACTATCAATCAAACTCTTTCTGTTATCTTAAGGAATATGTCTTCCTATGAGTATTTTCATGGTGTCTGCTCAAGTTATAGTATTCTAAATGTACTCGATTGTGTTTGTTTTATTCAACATCATCCTTATGAACATAAGAAATTAGAAACGTAGGCGCATGTATTATTTTCTATAAAGTAGATGTGGTATTCCTATAATGATTTTATACCTCAGTGAATACGAGTTTCTTGCCATGTTGTCTTTTGGGAAGATACTTTGTTCATTCAGGTGTCCTCTCTTAATACTCCCAGTCACACATCCTTAATTGAAACTCTAGCATCCTCCAAAGACCTATCATCTGATACTTCAGCACTGCCACCTACATAACTCCTTATGATCCTATGGATCCACTTGCTCTTGGTCCTGGCTCTCCCTCCGCATCAGCGTCAGGCTCTGCTCTTCCATCCCTACCTCCTACCCCTAAGGTTTGTACATCTTATGGCAGATTAGTTCAAACAAGTGTTTGTTTATGATATTATGATTACCATGTTGCTCTATCTACTTTTCATGAACCTACTACCTATATAAAAGCTTCTAAAGACCCTCTAGAGCAGAAGGCAATCAACAATTAAATAAATGCACTAATACATGTGATTTAGTTAACCTGCCTCCAGGTAAATCTATTGTAGGTTATAAATGAGTGTACAAGATCAAAACACATGCCAATGGTAGCATTGAACATTACAAAGCTCGGCTGATAATGAAGGGGTATATGTAGGAGTATGGCATTGATTATGCGGAGGCTTTTGCTCCTATAGCTCGTCTTACATCAATTTGAGCTCTCGTTGTAGTTGTTTTTGCTTGTCGTCAGTCTCTATTTCAAATGGACGTAAAAAACGCTTCCCTTAGCAGGGATCTCAATAAGGAGGTATACATGAATACTCCTCATGGTTATCCTCATCCTCCACATTAGGTGTGTCATCTTCGGAAGGCTCTTTATGGTCTCAAGCAAGCTCCCCGTCCTGGTTCTCAAAGTTCAATTTAATCCTCACAAATCTTGGCTTTATTTTGCCGACAGATTGACTCAAGCTTGATCTTGGTATTTTTTATGTTAATGACATGATCATCACATGCGAAGATCTTCCAAGCATTCATAGTCACAAACTTTCTCGAACTTTCTTGCTCTTAAGGTCACCTCTGATGAGACTGGATATTTACTTTCTTAGGCCAAGTAGGCTTCTGATTTGGTCTCTAAGACTGGTGTCTCTAGAGATGTCAAACGGGCCGGGCTTGGGCCGCCAGGCCCGGGTGCAGCTGGCTTTAAGCGAAATCGGGCCGGGGCCGGGCCAGGGCCGCAGCCATCCGGGCCGGGCCTGGCCGGGCCGGCTGAGGAGAAATCCTAGGCCCGGTCCAGGCCCAGGCCCTAGGCCCAATTTCTAGGGCCGGGCTTGGGCCGGCCCGGGCCCTTTTTTTTAATTTTTTTTTTAAATTTTCTTGTTATTCAATTTTAAATTTCATCTTTAGGCATGTCCAATTTTCAAATTTTGACAAATCTAATTTTTATCATTTTATTTCATTATATGTAATATTCATATGTATGTATGTATAGATATATTTATTTGTCTCTCATTTTATTTTTTGCTATATGTTAAATCTTTTCTTACTCTTCTTGGTGATCTTTATTAATAAAATCTGAACACATAACTAGCCGTTATATTGCTATTGGGGGGTAAAAGTGGAATTTTGGGGGAATATATCCGTTGGAGGAAAAGGGGGGGAAAAACAAAAAATTCAAACAGGTGGGGCCGGAACCAGGCCGGAACCGCCCAGAACCGGGCCGGGCCCAGGCTTTTCCCCAGATTTTTTTGGCCTGGCCCAAGCCCAGGCCCTAAGCCCAATTCCTCCGGCTAGCCCTGTTCATGAACTGGCCGGGCCGGGCCGGGCCACGGGCCGCCCGGCCCGTTTGACATCTCTAGGTGTCTCTTCCAGTAATACTATCATGTCTCTTATGGAGGAAAACTGAGAGCATACTATATTGGTTAGTGAACCTCTTTCAGATCCCACCTATTACTGACAACTAGTTAGTAGCCTGATTTTTTTGTTGTTACTTGACCAGACATCGTATATGCAGTTCATTGGGTTAGCCAGTTCATGACTGATCCTTCCACTATTCACTTGGCTGTAGTTCATCAAATTTTGAGATATGTGCACAGCATTATATTTTGTTAGCTTACATTGTTTGTCAACATCATCTCTATAGCTCACTCCTTTGTCTCGTGAAGACTGGAGATGAGACCTTTCAAATCGTCACTTTACTGCAGGTTTCTGTTTCTTTTTAGGTGATTCTCTTATGTCCTAGAAAAGCAAGAAACAATCCATTATCTCTCACTCTAACACTGAGTCCGAGTATCAAGCTCTTATGGGTACTACCACTGAGTTAGTTTGGTTGTGATGGCTACTTTGGGACATGGGTGTCTTTTTCGACTCAGCTACCTATATTCATTGTGATAGTCAGAGTGCAATCCAAGTCATTCACAATGATGGCTTTCATGAGAGAACAAAATACATTAAAATGGACTGTCATGTCGCTCATACCCATCTCACTTGTGATACTCTTTTAACTCACTCATGTCTTTTCTCTGATAACTTGAAAATGTCTTCAAAAAGTCCTTCTTAGCAAAGAACTTCTTGTGCTTCATCTTCAAACTCGACCTGGTCTTGGGCACTTTGACGTTTGAGGGGCGATACTAGAGTCAACTAAGTAAATTAAGAAATCTCTCTTTATGTACTCCTTGCATTATGTACACTCCTTCACCTACTCCTTGTATTTATTGCTAGGTCAACAAAATTATATCTGTAATGCCTATATACATGCCTTCTATGAACTATTTGCACAGAAGTATACGAACTCAAAAACAATTTTCTGCATTTATCAAACATGAATTCAACCATGTAGTATTAAAGTCATCCACTGATAGTTGTATAAGCTTGTTAAGTGTTCGTTCTTTAAGTTGTACTCACCGTTCAAGAAAAATACAACTAGCCCTTATTAACGTTAGTGTGAATTTTGTCGTAATAGCTATGATAAATTACTTTCATAAAATTTATTGATGGGCGTGTCGATTAAAAGGTTTTCTAATTAGGAACGTGTGAATGTAGTGTATTACCTTCAGTTTCGTTACTAATCAAGTCCAAATCGTTAATATGGAAGGTTTGGAGATCAGATTTATGAGCAAAAGGGCTAATACACCATGAGTTAAACAAATGGTCTTTTATCATAGGGGTCAGAGTGAATGCGTAGAAGTTCTTATATCTATGGAATGAATCTATGTAGTCCATTGTCCATTAATTTTTAAAACTATCCAATTCTGAAGGCATGAAGATTTTGCAGCAAAATCACCCATTGTGAAAAGGTTTCAAGGCTATCGAACTGATATGGACCCTTTTTATGTCTTGAGCACCATACACTCAAAGAAATTTGAGCACACCTAGGGCACATCGTGTCCGGGGGGATATGAGGAATAGCTTGTAAGATGTTGGTATTATGGGTAAGGGTTGGCAGGCGATAGACATGATCCGATGCAGTTAAAGCGACATATTTGTTGGAACTACAAAAGTAGAAAAGAATGTTCTAATTATATATGAAGGGTTGATAGAGGTGGGGGATGGATGTTGAAGGGGAAATCGGTGATGAATTTTGTTATTTCTAGTTATTGATTATTATAATTGAAACATTGCTACTTTACGGGTTATTTTTCTTCTTGACCATCCGAAAGTTCAACTGGACAATTTGTACTTGATCATAAGACACGTGTGGAATCTTCAAAACATTTATAGATTGTGTAAATTCAAGGTCTAGGAATTGATTTTTTCGATCACCCTTTGATTTGACCACGTAATAGTTCAAACTGGCAATTAGACTTGATTGCTAACAGAAATGAAAATAGTGGACTACATTAAAATATTCCATGGATATACGACCTCTATATATAAAGAATCATTAGTTTACTATTTGGTCCCTTAAGTTGGATAAAAAAAAATAAGAAGACAATCTGTCCTTTGAAAGATTACATACCAAATGCATGTTGTAATTTCAAAAAAAAAGTTAAATTGAATATCTATCGGATTCCAATTACATGCTAAATATTGTACACACACACACACATATATATATATATATATATACACATACATACATACATACATACATAGGATCGTGATCCATTACTAGTGCTAGCAAGTTGCTAGTGCGATCTGGCCATCAGCTACATTATATAGCGGACGATAATTTACCGTCCGCTACACTATGTAGCGGACGGTGAAAAAAAGGCGGTCGTGGCGCACGATTTGGCAGTCCATTCTCGCTCGTGGACGGCCAGATCGCGCTAACAACTTAGGTTAAGTTGTTAGCGCTAGTAACGGATCAATTCATATATATATATATATATATATATATATATATAGAGAGAGAGAGAGAGAGAGAGAGAGAGAGGCTTGCGATGTATTATGACAAAATATATCTTAGTGTATAATATTTGGTGTGCAATCCAAATTGTAATCTCTGTTTTAATCAAAGTTTCAACCAAAGACATCACAAAAACAAATTGTAATCTCTGTTGGATTGCATACCAAATATTATGCTGTGAGACATATTTTGCTATAAAAGTCAATCCAGTAGATATTACATTGCAAGACATATACGGCTTTATTAGTGCCGAAGTTGATTGTAGTATGCCTATAAAATACCCAAATGAAATTGTTTAGGCACCGGTTGGGATAAATATGGAGAAGAAATTATTCAAAGTGAGTTTCTTCATGATCCTCTTAGTTGGTGCACTTTGCTGCACCACAGCATTCGCACAGAGTTGCCACGCCATGCACGATTGCATGGACTGGTGTCCTCCAGTGGCTTTTCGTCTTTGTATTCTGCACCTTTGCCTGTGCCTTACGCCTCCTCCAACAAAGATGGCATCCAGAAAAATCGACACCAACACTCAAGGTATGTGGATCAACCTGTTAGTTTTGCAATTTACAGCTCTCCTAGCGCGCGCGATTGCAAGGTGCAAATAAAATGTCTTTTCACTAGGGTTGTCGTCGCTGCCAAAATGTGAAAGGAGCTGAACCAAAGGCCACAAAGCATTGGAAAACAAAGAAGCCTATCGAGAATTATAAGGGATAAATACACTGATCTCTTGGTTTTGACAAATGTGTTGTACCAATGGTGCCAATGTCAAGAAAGGGTCACACATTGTCATAACTTTAATAAATAAGAAGAACAAGTCTAATCTTCATTGGATTACAAAGAAAGTGAATAGCAGGATGTACGGAATCCACCCCTTTTCTAACCAAATCAACATGATACATCCACTTCACTCTTTGATTCCGAATAGCATCCCGTTCTATCACCATCAGTAATTACACACCGGTTGCAGTAGTTCCATTTCGTCTGACGTACTTACCGAAATATATAGGGTACTTGTGGTAACTCAGCCCTCCAAATAATTAACACGACAGGTACACCCCTTCAGATCATCAAACCAAGACACTGTAGTCCCTTTGCTAATGAAATGTTTGAAATATGGATGTAAACAGAAGTGTCACTTGTATGCGTCATTTAAGAAAAAATTGAGCTTAATCATTTGGACACAAAAAACAATAGAAAACCACCTTAGAAATCATAACAATAGGATTCTAGAAAGAAAAAGAAAATATCATAATAGGTAACATCTTCCAAAACAATTATGTGTTCTGCAGACCGGGCTCCTACAAAACGTTGCGCATAACATGTGTGCGCGTCTCTAATTAATTATGTCTATGTATGGATATATAGCCTCTCAATAAACTTTCTCCTTCTATCTCACATGCTCATGATACCTCAATTCCTTCTTAGTTTCTATTTTCACTCAAGTGTAAAAGTGTATCTCCCATGAAGATTTTTGCTAATTTTGCACAAATCTTCAATAAACATATCAGGTATCCAAGAGAAACCCTGTAAATCAATTCTGACCCCATTCAACAATGTTGCACTGGGAGTGACAATAATCCAACTAAATCTACGTCGTCCTCGACTTTTTTCTATTGACATCAGTCATATTAGCATTGACGGGGTTAGCAAGTCAATATGCAGTGGTGGAGGTTTTAGGTGGCGACCGTGGAGAGAGGATGGTAGGGGTTTTGGCCGAGGTTTGCGCCTTGGTGGCCTGTTGAAGTGTGACTGGTGAATTTTGGCGAGAGGAGCGTCTATTTTGGTTGGGACAAATGGATAAGTTATACTTGGTGTAAAATGATCAAAACCGAGAGAGAATTTAGGGAATTAGATGTCAACCGGTAGCGTTGGACAACTGGTTCATTAAACGAAGGATTAGTGGGCGTCAAAATTGTCCTTTTTGTTAACCAACATTCAACTGTGATGAACTTACTCAACACGATTAGCTACTTCAGAACTTGCTCGTCACAAGTGATTCTTTATTAGGAAAAAGTAACTCGTAGTTAACGTTACGTGTAATAACTCGAAATGTGAGTAGCGAGCGTAAACAACACTTCCGTCATCTGTTCTCGAACGTAAAACTAGTAACTACATAGCGTTCGACTATCTATGCACAGCATACCATGAGTTAATTTCTATCGAATAGGCATTCTGCTTAAGATGGTTATATAGCTCATTCAGAATTAGAGTGTTACGATCACGCAATAAATCATATACAAGAGGATGAAATATCAAGCCAAAAAGAGTACAGTAGTCACGTATGGAAGTAATCCAATCTTCTGTGTCTGACGATGAATGGCCTCGTCAAAGAAAACACTGATACCAATCAACTTAGTCGATTTTAACTTTATGCTTTGTCATACTGTACACACAAATTTTGTGTCTTAATCTGCAAGACAAGAAATAATGCAACAAAATTCAATTTATCAAACTTAAACTAAAGGTTACACCACTCTGTGATTTTTACACAATAAATATAAACTCTCTGATTCAATCTCCGGTTTGGTCACGATTCAAGGGCTGAAATAGCTTGATCTTGAAACGTAAATTTGGACTTTTTCAATCTTCGCGCTTGAAATATCGTCGAAGCAGTGCTTGCTCGAGGGCTTCGAAGCTTTATCCCGAACAAGTATGGCGATCCTTGACTTGTAGAATCACTGATGTTGAAGGCGAATTCCTCTTCAATTTGAGGCAAAAGAGAAACCGATCTTCGTAACTTGGAAGTGCTCGATTGAAGAACGGCACTACGTTAGTGCGTGTTGTTCTTCAAATGAAGCACAACCTGGGAGACGACAGCGTTTTGGCGGAGCTTAAGCTTTGATCGCAAAGACCCTCCGTGTCCCCCTTCTTCTCTATCTCAAGCCCTTTATTTATAGGCAAGGTGGTAGGCTTATTTTTGGAAATCCCATAACTTGAGCTTTGATTTTGTAATTAAGGAGATTTTTGTCCCCTTAATTATCTGATCTCCTCAATTAAATAGATATCTGTCTCCACTTAATTTAGGAATGATTTTAGTCAAATTTGACTTTTCTGGTAGCAAGACCATGGGCTGGACCATGTATTGCTATTGGATTAGTCTTTCCAATTTGTCTTTGACTTTGAGCCCGTTGTCTTGTTTGACTCCATGTCGGCATCCGATCAATGCTTTTCGGCGACGTTGAATATTTGACCAGTCAACAAAAATATTGTATTATTGATTGATACAAATTTTTGGTGTCTACAAATTGCCCCCACTTCAAGACTTGTGCAGTGCTACTTTTTGTTGGTTCCCGTGCAAGGCTTGAAGTATCTCTTTTTTTTTCTTTTTTTTCTTTTGGAAAATAATTCATTGCACTCCACCAATGAAATTGGCATCGACTCACTTGCTTAGTGCTTGCCGCCAATGGATCTCTAGGATTTTATGCCTTTATGAAGTAATTTCAACTCACCAACTACATGGTTTCGACGGCCAGAACTTTGGTGATTAACAAGCTCGTTGATCATGTGAGCGTCTCGATCACATGTCATTGTGTGAGCGCACAACGTCGTCTTGCCCGAATATGACTTTTTTTTTTTTTAAATTCCGTTGCATGGGCTTTATCCATGAAGTTGGCACCGACCCAATGCTTCTTGCCCTGTCTGCTTAGGGTTTCATGCCTTTATATAATGAGGCCCGAACCGCAAAGTACCATGTGTGGGCAGCCATGATTTAATCGTGAAGACCTTGGTGATCAACAGGTGCATGAATTTCATTTCATGTACCAAACAGCTTTAGTGGCGGCGCATGTTCATGTCTCCGCAGTCCCCCACACGTTTGAACAGATCGAGCAATCAGCCACGCTCGAACCCAGACCAACGTCCTCGCTACAGCGTCACGGGCATCCATTGATGCCACTGTCCGAACCGGTTTTCCGTTGCCTCCGCCAGCTTTGTTGACGTCAACGCTGTTTAGTCGGCGGGATCTGGTCATTCCTCAGGCCGCCGGATTCATCGAGGCGACCGCTGGCATGGTATTGGCTCTCGTTGCTGATGGGAATGCCGTCGGGTCTTTGATGGATCGGCTACAGCACAGGGAGGGGAGCCGCATTTTTTTCGACATCGGCCGCGTTCTGGCCTAAATTTTCGCCGCCAAGGCCTGATGGTTCCGACTGCCGCCCGTATCTGCTGCGATCGCCGCTGAGTCATCCGTTTCCATCCTGCCGCCACCGATGTTCGCCGGGATCTCCCAGCTTTGTTTCCATGTCGCCGGTTGTTTCGAGATGTCCCCGTCGGTTTATGCTATGGCTGCCGACGTGGCATGGCCGCTGCTGGTACTACGCTGGCCGTTGGACTGCATAATCGGGTTAGCCATGCGGCTGCCCTCCTTCATCGCCGAGGCTGCCGCCCGTGCCTCTTCTCGCGTGAACTTGCGCCCCGAATCTTCTCTGATGCCACCGCTTCTGCTTTTGTTTCTTATTCTGATTCTCTTCACTCTTTTTTCTTTGTTTTCTTCTTTCTCTGGGCTGAAGGCCCACTTCTCTTTCTACTTCACTTTCGTCTCTTCCTCCTCTTGTTTCTTTTTGACCCCCACTTTCTCTTTTCTTTTTCTTTTTTCCTTTGGACCTCACGCCCCCTGACTTTTCTTCTCCATTTGCTTTACCACTTTTTGTTTTCTTTTCCTTTGGGCTCTACGCCCACTTCTTCTCTTTCTAATCATCTTGTCATTTTCTCCTTTGGTTTAATTTTTTTTTTCTTTCTGTTTTCTTTTTTTTTTCTTGAACATTCTGAACCTCCACCACTCTTTTTTTTTTTTTGATGCCGAGACAAATTTCTTCTTTTCGCTCTCTTGCGTGCCCAAATTTAATAAGCTATTTTTTTTTCCTTTTTATTGAGCAAGTAATTTGTCGAAACGGATATACAACGCCGCTGAAATAGATATACGAGACTAGTGACTTATCGAACTGTTTGGAAGATCTGTTTGACATAACTTGCATTTTGACTTTTCATGTGTGTAGGTCATTTGTAGACCTAATGGATGTGACCGCAGCGAGGCTCCTCTAACTGGCCATAGAAATGCGCTCGACACGTCTCCCATGTTGACTTTTCCTCATGTGCGAGTCCTCTGTCGACCAGGATTATGACCGCGACAGCAGCATCGCTCCATCAGCTAGTTCCAGAAATGCGCTCGACACGTCTCGCACGTTGACTTTTCCTCATGTGCGAGTCCTCTGTCGACCAGCATTATGACCGCGACAGCAGCATCGCTCCCTCAGCTAGTTCTAGAAATGCGCTCGAAACGTCTCGCACGTTGACTTTTCCTCATGTGCGAGTCCTCTGTCGACCAGCATTATGACCGCGACAGCACTATCGCTCCATCAGCTAGTTCCAGAAATGCGCTCGACACGTCTCGTACGTTGACTTTTCCTCATGTGCGAGTCCTCTGTTGACCAGCATTATGACCGCGACAGCAGCATCGCTCCCTCAGTTAGTTCCAGAAATGTGCCCGACATGTCTCGCACGTTGACTTTTCCTCATGTGCGAGTCCTCTGTCGACCAGCATTATGACCGCGACAGTAGCATCGCTCCCTCAGCTAGTTCCAGAAATGCACTCGACACGTCTCGCACGTTGACTTTTCCTCATGTGCGAGTCCTCTATCGACTAGCATTATGACCGCGATAGCAGCATCACTCCATCTGCTAGCTCCAGAAGTGCATTTGATGCGTCCCGCTCATGAATCTTACTTGCATTATCTGCTTTTTCTTGTGCTCTTATCATTGTCATTTTTAGTCACGCAGCATGCTCCTTTAAACCATAGCATAATATATATATATATATATATATATATATATATATATATATATATATATATATATATATATGTATTTTTTTTCCTCTCTTTTTTTTTTTGGACTGAGTCGTTCACAGTTTTAGCTCGTGCGGGCCAGGAGCATTGATATTGCAGTTTAGGCTTGTGCTGAGGAGCAATGTTTTAAGCTCATGCTGAGGAGCGTTAAGTGTGCAGCTTTGATCTTGCAGTTTAGGCTCGTGCCGAGGAGCTTTGATATTTGATTTCTGATCTTCAATTTGGGCTTCGAGCTTGATCGAATGAAGACGACTTGTAGCTAGTTGAAGGGCTTCAGAGCTTGATCTTCAACCAGACGATGCGACGTTGACCTTCGAATCCAGGATTGAAGCTTGATCGGATGAAGAAGACTTGTAACTAGTTAAAGGGCTTCAGCGCTTGATCTTCAACCAGATGATGCGACGTTGACCTTCGAATCCGGGCTTGAAGCTTGATCGGATGAAGAAGACTTGTAACTAGTTGAAGGGCTTCAAAGCTTGATCTCCAACAAGATGATACGATGTTGACCTTCGAATCCGGGCTTGAAGCTTGATCGGATGAAGACGGCTTGCAGATAATTGAGGGGCTTCAGAGCTTGATCTCCAACCAGACAATGCGACCTTCACCTTCGAATCCGGGCTTGAAGCTTGATCTGATGAAGACGACTTGACTTAAATTTATTTTTTTATGTTTTTATACCCAAGGGCTGTAGAGCTTGATCTTGGATATGATTTCAGTGCATCCCATGTGAAGGGCTTGGCCTCTTTACATTTCGAGGGGCTTCAACGGGATGCTGAGTCTTTTGGGGATCTTTCAAGCTTTAGATACCCCCAGCACGGAGGCCTTAGGCTATCTGTTCTCTTGCAGCTGAAGAGACTATAGATCCAAAGATGATGGAAGCGTTGTTTGATTCTTCAACTTGCTCGTCATCTAGATGGATTTTGCCTTTTTTAGACAAGTCCATTATCACTTCCTTGAGTATGAAGCACTTTTCAGTCGGATGACTGATGAGCCAGTGGTACTTGCAGTATCTTGGCTCGTTAACCTGCCCCCCTCTTCCGTGTGTTTCATCTTAGGGAGATCAATAAGCTTATGTTCGAGTAAGAAGTCTAGTATCCCCGGGACTTCCGAGTCTGAGAAGGGATAGACTTTTTGTTCTAACTCTTTGAACTTTGGCTGTTGTCTTTCTCTCCCTTGAGACTGATTTTTCCTCTTGTCTTGTTTCTCGTTTTTATGTTTATTGGAGGTCTTTAATGGAGTTGTCGTGATAACCATTGAATCTTCTGTGGTTGCTTTTGAACCCTACCGCCATCTCGCAACTCTAGTGTCTTCACAGGAGTCACCTATTGGTGGATTACTTCCACCGTGACTTGCTATGGTGATCTCCATATTGTGGCCTTGTGTTGCCAGCTCCTCAAAGGTATGAGGTTTGTTACCTTGTAAAATGTATAGGAGCCCCCAGTGCATGCCTTGCATACACATTTCTACGACAGAGGCTTCAGACAGTCTTTCTTTACAGTCCAAGCTCAAAGCTCGCCACCTATTGATGTAATCCACTACAAGCTCCTCTTTTCCTTGCTTGGTGTTTGTAAGTTCCATCATGCTCACTGAACGGCGGGTGCTGTAGAAACGATTTTGGAACTCGCGCTCCATTTCTTCCCAACAGTCTATCGACTCGGGCTCCAAGTCAGTATACCAATCAAAGGCGTTCCCTTTGAGAGATCTAACGAACTGCTTCACGAGGAGATCCCCTTCCGTTCCAGCATCGTTGCAAGTCTCAATGAAATGAGCGATGTGCTGCCTTGGATTGCCCTTCCCATCAAACTGTTGGAATTTAGGCGGTTGATACCCTACTGGCATCCTCATGTTGTCGATCCTCTTTGTATAAGGCTTCGAGTACATGAGAGTGTCGCGAGAAGGTCCTCTGTATTGGGCCCTGATTGTGCTTGCTATCATGTCTTGCAGCTGCTGGACAGATAGAGAAGCGGCAGAGATGGACTTACTCTCTTTGTTTTTATATCCACCGAAGGTGGATGCATCTGGATGCTCGTTGGTATCAGCTTGCTTGAGAGCCTCATCCGCGTCATCCATATCACCTGACTTTGATTCTTCACTTTTCTTTGATTCCAACTTGTTCATCAAGTTTGCAATCTGAAGATCTTTTTCCTCTACTGTCTTTGTCAGTTTTTCAATTGCACGAGACATAGTGGCCAGTTGCTCTTCAAGTGAAATGGCACTAGTCATCGTAACCGGCAAATTGAAATGATGTTCGGAAGTATTTGACGCCATTGTCGTCTAGTGTAGGCTTCAATTAACTTCTTATGGAGAAGGAGATGAGAGGCAGAGTGGTCCCACTGGGCGTGCCAAATTTGTACACACAAATTTCGTGTTTTAATCTGCAAGATAAGAAATAATGCAACAAAATTCAATTTATCAAACTTAAACTAAAGGTTACACCACTCTGTGATTTTTACACAATAAATGTAAATTCTCTGATTCGATCTCCGGTTTGGTCACGATTCAAGGGCTGAAATAGCTTGATCTTGAAACTTAAATTTGGACTTCTTCAATCTTCGCGCTTGAAATATCGTCGAAGCAGTGCTTGCTCGAGGGCTTCGAAGCTTTATCCCGAACAAGTATGGCGATCCTTGACTTGTAGAATCACTGATGTTGAAGGCGAATTCTTCTTCAATTTGAGGCGAAAGAGAAACCGATCTTCGTAACTTGGAAGTACTCGATTGAAGAACGGCACTACGTTAGTGCGTGTTGTTCTTCAAATGAAGCACAACCTGGGAGACGACAGCGTTTCGGCGGAGCTTAAGCTTTGATCGCAGAGACCCTTCGGGTTGGTTTGACAAAACTTTTTTTTTGGTTTTCAGTTTTTAAAGAGCAGCTTAATTTTATTTTTTTTACAAAAACAAGTGGGTGTTTGATAACCTTTTTTTTTTTGGGGGTGATAACCCTTTTTATTTTGACTTTTTTTTTTGAGTGGTTTGCGGTGGCAGTGGTGGGGCGTAGCGGTGGTCGACGGTGGTGGTGGCCGACGGTGGTCGCCGGCGGCCGACGGCCGACGGTGGTGCTGGTGGCCGGAGGTGCTCGCCGGCGGTGGCTGCCGGCAGTGGTGCCGACCACCGGAGGTGGTCTCCGGCGGTTGCCGGCGATGGTTCCGGCAGCCGGAGGTGGTCGTCGGCGGTGGCTGCCGGCAGTCACCGGCGGCCGGAGGTGGCTGTCGGCAGCCGGAGGTGGTTGCCGGCAGTGGAAGGGTGGTGGTGGTGGTCTCAAAAAAAAAAACCAAAAGTGAAAAGAAAAAAAAAAAAAACCAGTTTCTGGAGTTTTATTTTTTACTCTTCAGTTTAAAAACTGGTTTTTTAAATTGGAGAAAAAATAGTTACCAAACGCACTTTTTTTTCCCAATTTTCAAAACTGAAAAAAAAGAGTGTCTAACGCACTCTTCATGTCCCCCTTCTTCTCTATCTCAAGCCCTTTATTTATAGGTAAGGTGGTAGGCTTATTTTTGGAAATCCCATAACTTGAGCTTTGATTTTGTAATTAAGGAGATTTTTGTCCCCTTAATTATCTGATCTCCTCAATTAAATAGATATCTATCTCCACTTAATTTAGAAATGATTTTAGTCAAATTTGACTTCTCTGTAACAAGACCATGGGCTGGATCATGTGTTGCTATTGGATTAGTCTTTCCAATTTGTCTTTGACTTTGAGCCCGTCGTCTTATTTGACTTCATGTCGGCATCCGATCCATGCTTTTCGGCGACGTTGAATATTTGACCAGTCAACAAAAATATTGTATTATTGATTGGTACAAATTTTTTGTGTCTACACATACTTCACGTAACATCTTATCATAGGCCACTGAAACTTGAGACGCTTTTAAGGGCTTCCTCCTCCATATTAACAAGCTGTTGACAGAATTTTTCGATATCTTGTGCTTCTTCCTTGAACGTGAACCGAAACTCCTTCCACTGGTATTGACGTGATCCATCATTCATGACTGGACCGAGGACCTTCCCCAGAACATCAAATCCTTTCCGATCTATAGACAGAACATATGCATCCTTCATGGAGAAAAAGATTTAGTTGTTTACAAAACTATTAGAACAGAAACAAAAAGGAAATTTACGAAAACTATTATGTCAGGGATTTGTTTCAGAATTAACCTGGAACACAACTTGCCAGAATTGCGATTTTAGAATAATGCATGATTTGCCAGAAATTAAGAGAAGACTGTACATTAAAGAAATGTAACTATAAACATGTGGAAAAGACAAACAGAAGTATTGCGTCAAGGTAAGGTGCCTCGGATCCATGGTGGACCATTATGACAGTCCCAGTGACTCTTTCCATCTTTATGCACCCTTGACAGATTATCGGAGATTTTGGCTGATCAAAGTAATGCAAAGGCAATATAGCTGACATGTCTTCTTTGCTCTATTCTCACAGAAGAAACTGGGAAGAAAGAAACGGACACTTGATCGTCCTTGAAAAACTAACACTGAAACTTAAAAGTTGATTCCAAAGTTATATTTCTGCTCAAACATGTCTGAACAAAGGAAGAGCAAGCGTTTTTTTGTACTTGATATATAATGAGCAACCAACTAATGGAGTAGTTCTGCTGACCTCCGAGCATGTTACCTCAGCTAACCTTTGCAGAGTTTAGAAAGGAATGTCTTTCCTAAAAAAATTATCCCTGATTCAAGTGTTGATTAATAAGAATCCTACGTAACTTGCGAGGTTCGCAGATCAGAAATGTTCTGTTTACTGGTTAGATATGCGACCTTTAGTTGTATAGTGTGCAGTTGCAAATTGCAACTTGCCCCCCCCCCCCACCCCCCCCCCCCCGGCTCAGACATCCTTCGACTTGGTATCACTGGGATCATGAACTCCAAAGCTTCTCAGTCATACCAAATGACCCTTGGTCTGACTACGAAAATGAAGCATACGCGAATATCTTGCACCAAATTGCACTTGGGGCTTGGTAATATAATCAGACATAGACGATAGCATACAGGAGGGAAAGAGCTGCTTTTGCATTCTTTTTAAGCATACGTCACAAACCAAACTGTATTACTGTAAACTAGTACCATAGCTGCAAAAGCTAATGCGTGATTGCCAATTTTTCCAGTTATTGTTACATATTTTTTATACTAAGCTTGCCGAGCAAAAATCTGAACAGAGCAGACTCCGGATTAGTATCTTACCTTGGCATTTCTTTTCAAGTATGTGATGCAGAAAAAAATCAGAGCTCTCCGCCTTGCTTCACTTCTATTAATCCCATCGATCAAGCTTGTAGAGTAAGGTGCTAGACATGGCAAATATATGAGGAAAACAAATAAATCAATACACACTTGATACTATTCGACACATCAGATAATGCACGCTAACATGATCCTCGTACATTTGCATTTGCAATAGGAGTCTTACACAGTGGGTCAGCCTTAGCTGCTTCAATATCATCCAAATCTACTTCACGAGTGCCTCCAGAGCCATCTATATACGTGCATGAACTGTACAACAGACGTAAGCTCATTATTTATGTTTGTTTGTTTAGAAGTAACACGCAGAATTCAATTAAAAAAACAGTTCAGGTTCCATTTAAGATATCAAAAAGAATTTTACACGACCCAACTATCTTAAACCAGTAAATCCATCGACTTATTTCAGGTACTTTTCGAATTCTTATTAACCTGCTTAAATAATAATTTGCAACTACTGATTCTTCAAAACGATTTTCCAGTTTTCATCACCAAATAACGTATGTTCTCTAGTCATCTTCAGACCAAAACAAGAGTGAGTTTGCTAGATTTTTTTATCGAGTGGGGGTTACGTCAAGGACACGGACAATAGATACGGATGTGGCATGGGGACTCACTGACGTGGCAAATCCTCATCTTCTACATGCAATTAAAGCTAATATTCTACACACATAAACTATGTTCAGCAGATATACCTCAAAATATGTGAACCATGTAGATGGCTTTAATGTGAAACATGCAACATATGAACCGAAACATCATTTAATGTACGTAAATTACGTTGTGTGTGAAACGCATGTGTATTTTCTGAAGATTGACTGGCACTACTTTCCTATTGTGCCTTGTGAAAAGATTAACATTAACAGGAGTACCTTTTACCAGAATAAATGAGTGGATATAGCATTTCTCTTAGCGTATTACTTACTTGAACGATAACTAATCTTTACCCAACAACATATTATACTTCCCCTTTTCTTCTCATAATTAACTTACTTCTCCATATTTTTAACATCTATCATGACATCTAAGTTTGTTAAGCCAGTGCCAGCTATGTGCCCGAAATTAAGAATCTTTCACTTGTATCAAAAACAAGTATACAGCGTGTATCCAAGCATGTGCGTGAAGTACTGATATTTAATACATGCCTAGCATGGATAAATCACCCTTTTGGAATTATTTGTACTTCTCACTAGTCGGACAATTTTTATGTGAGAAAAAGGAAGAAATGCAATTATGATCCATCATATTCGACTTACCACATTCAATGTATGAAGCCTTAACATCTATTAAGACTTGAGATGCATAACTACGGTACTTTCATACATCCGCTATAGACAGCCAACATTGAGGATGACAATCTTTTGTGATACTGCTCCTTGCACAATGTATCTCGAGCAACTCCGAAAACAACGGTACAAGAATGAAGGAAGTGAATCTAACCTTATATTGAACTTATAAACCGTGTACTGTTTATCACCGTCTAGTAGCTCCTGAAGGTTTTCATATCGAGATGTGGAACTAAGATTAGAGGAACTTAATATACCAGAAACCGAATAACTCGCCTGCCTTATTGCATTCTTTTCTGATGATATCGTTCCTTTGAGGCTTTCTTCAGCTAATTGAACCTGTAAATGAAAAAGGAAAACCATTCAATGACGGTACTATCAGCTTGATTCAGACTTACGAGTACATTTGGGTGGTACAACTAAATAAATTGTGAAAGAGGGACTGAGAAGTGTTATTCACTCGATAGGTTGGAGAACGAGCCACCTATGCATTGTAAGAAATTGAAAAATCTAAGGCTTCATCGTGAGAAATAATTTCCTGGCCAACAAGAAGTCTGCCCAGAAAATCCTTTTAGCTAATCTGAAGGCACCTTTCTTAAACACCTTCTGTTTCTTTCTCACCGAACTAGGAGGGGTTATGCTCAGTACGACCAGCTCCAGAAAAAGCTTACATGCATCACCCAACTTATGCCCAAGAGACAAAACACCATCTCCCAGAACTCGTGGGTCGCAGTCTCACCGTTAGCATTACACATAAAGCACGAGTTGATAAACGATCCTTCTCTTCCCGCAGATTATCACCAGTCCAACTAGGGCGTACTCCATACATAGAATGACACAGCTTGAGGACAAGATGGCATAGGAACAATTCACCTAAAACCGGCCCTTAACATCTACATACAAAAGAAACCTGATGGGCCTCGGACCAAATTTACATTTGACGAGCACGCACGTATTAGAGGCCCCAGTACAATCCTTGATTGAAGATTTTAGTGTTCAATTTAGGAAATAATAATGATTCTTTGATTGCCTAATCCCATAAATCAGGAGTCGATTTCATTATGTTTTCTTTTACCAAGTTTCCCTTTCATCCAAAGGACCTCAATATGTAATGAGCGGACTTTATGGACTGAATTATCAAGTTGCTTTCTCCATATATTCCTCCCCCTGCCCTTAAGGTTCGAACTCTCTTGTTCTCCATTTTTCTATTCCCTCTCATTGTACAAAATAACCTTACCTAATCCCAGAAATCAGGAGCTGATTTGATTATGTTCTCTATTTTTAAGTTTCCCTTTTGTCCAAAGGACTTCAAACAATATGTAATGAGCAGACCTTATGAATCGAATTATCAAGTTGCTTTCTCCCTGATTGCCTCGTTCTCCATTTATCTATTCCCCCTCATTCACTAAAGTTGACCTAAATCAATTGGGCAATCCAAGATTCTATCTTATATCAGTTCCCAAACTAAAAACTGAAATATCCAATCAAGGATTGCAATGGGGCCCCGAGTACATGCGCGCTTGTCAAATGTGAACTTGGGTCTCCGAGGCCCATCATTTCCCCGGGGCTGGCAAAAACACTGCTCCGCAGAGTTAGCAGTTAGCACCATGGTACCACTCCAAAAGATCAGGGCTGACAGGGCAAGACTACGAACCTCCTCTTCAGAGAGCCGGGTATCATCACTCAATGGATGGAAACGCCAACAAACAAGATAACATTGAAACCCCATCCTGGCAAGAAGTGAAGACCTTCTCATCAAAAATACCTTCATTTGGGCCAGCCGGACGTGATGGGACGGACGGGACAACTGAGGCAGGAAGAGCCGGCCTGTGGAAACATCTGCATACAACTGGGGAAGCTCAAAGTACCTCAAGAAGGAAACAAATCCTCCATAGTAAAAACACGGCCTATATTTATACTATAAGTCAAGTCATTTGAATACGCATTAGGACCCAACTTGCGGGTAATGGGAAATGGGCCAATGACTTGAGTATGCAGCTCTTTATAAGATTGTTTAGAAAAGCACTTAGGATGTACGCAAACTATTACAGTGTCACCAACATTAAGGTCGTCCTTTGTGCAATGAATATCAGCAGCTAATTGTCATTACTCAAAGCAATTTTACGTCTGATTTTGGGATGGACATCACTAATACGTCGAGTAAAGGAGTCTGAACAGGTGGAAGGTCGGAAGACAGACGGTAAGGGAATGAGGTCAAGGGGCGAAACCATGAACTACCTCAATCGGACTTTTCCCTGTAGACAGATTCACCAAACTGTTAAAAGCAAATTCGGCCATAGGCAACAATAAATTCCAAATGCTGGCATTTACCTAAGTAAGCAACTGGATGACCCTCTTAACTCAAACGGCCTTTTCCCAGTAGACCAATTGACCAAACCATGACTCATTGAGTTTCTCACTAAAGTAAGCAACCGGATGTCCGTCTTATTTTAAAACGCCACCTATACCGACTCAGGATGCATGACAAGCAATCTCAAAGACTTCAAATAAGTCAGGAAAGCATAAGACCAGAGCCTTAGGCAGACGTTTCTTAATCTCTTGGAAGGCTCTAGCAGCAGCAGGGGTTGATCAAAACTCTCCTTTCTTCATGCACTCAGTGATACGGGGTGACAAGAGTTAAATCCCGAACTTCCGAGATGGTTTTGGATTCTGGCTAGCCTGTGACAACACAAACCTTGTCAGGGTCGGCAGCAATCCCCAATGCCGATATATTAAATCCCGCAAAGATCACCTGAGATTGCATGAAATAACACTTCTCCAGATCGGCAAATAGTTCTGCAGAGCGAAGAATCTCAAGAACCTATCAACGGTGAGCTAAATAGGCGTCCCTAGTCCTACTTTAGATCAAGATGTCATCAAAAGAGACAACCAAGAATTTCCCTATGAAAATATGCAAGAAATGTCGTGACTCTCGTGACGGTACCAGTGGCATTGGATAGACCGAAAGGCATAAGCAACTACCCATAAAGCCCATCAGGGTCTTGAATGTTGTCTTCCACTCGTCCCCAGGACAGATCCTAATCCAATACCCCCCATGCAAGTTAATCTTAGAATACCAACAAGAGCCAATCAGTAACTCTAGCATTTCGTTCACACGACGCATAGGAAATCTATACTTGATGGTAATTTTATATATAACAGGGGTGTCCCCGCATATCCGCCAAGAACCATCCTTCTTAGGGGTCAATAGAGCGGGAACAGCACAAGGACTAAAACTCTCGCGGATGGCTCCACAAATAGAGCTTCAACTTGCCACTGCAACTCTTTACGTTCCTTGAGATTCATGCGATAATGTGGTAGCTTAGGTAATTGTGATCCCGCAACTAAGTCAATCGCATGTTGAATACCTCGCATGGGAGGCAGAGTCAAGTACCTATAGTTCAACATCTGCAAATTCCTCTATCAAATAAGTGACCTCCCCTGGAAAGTCAAGTGCAACAGAAGAAACACCCTTACGAACTACGCGAGCATGATGCCGGACTCTTTGCTGACCTCCTCAAACCCTATTCTAACTATAATCTGGATGAACTGTAGTGGGAGTGAACAAGAGGAATAGTGTGAATTGAGAGGACTATCTTGCAAACCGGTTTTCAGGGGTTCAATTAGTAGAAGTGTCGTTTATTATTCCTGAACCGCTGAACGTATATGTGTCGTCCAGTCCATGGTGAAGAACATCAAGATCATAGATCGGACGGGCAACCAAGAAATATGTGGCAGCGTCCATTGATAAAACATCTTACTAGATGTCTTGCGAATAAGACCCAATACAAATTGGGACCAAACACCGCTGGAAAGATGTCTTATCGACCCAAGCTACCCAAAAAGGATGGGGATGTGGTTTAGGTTTGAGTTTAATCTTCTCAACCACACACTCCAAAACCACATTTAAGGTGCTCCCTTCATCAATGACCACTTTAGAAACCATATCCCCACACTTAACAAGTATGTGAAAGGTGCCAATTAGACGCCAATAATCCTCCGCAGGAGCACGAAGGATGCAGAACATAAAACTAGCATGATGGCATTCAGCATCAATCTCCCACTTCAGATTCATAAACGGACTCATTCAAGTGTTCAATTGCATTTAGCTGCTCAACATGGCCCCTGACCACTACCTTCTCCTCTGTACTCGTCAACAAGCATGGATAGGGGCACCGAGCAGCAGTGCCCCTTGTTACAGCAGTTACTACACTAATGCTAGCTCGTGAAGCAGTAGAAGGGAAGGTCAGAGTCTGACTGGGATTGACCCCGTACAGAGGGTTGCAACAACCTTGACAGACAACTGGTTCAGGCTGCGCAAAGTTCCTAAAGCAGGTAGGCTTGCCTGCGTAACACCACTAAGACGTTGGAAAGGAACAAACCTCAAGGGATTGGACCCCCCAAATGAGAGGACGATTAGCACAGTTGAGCACTCTTAAGATAGTGTCTAGATTCAAGGGCCTTGAAATAGGCATCTTAGATTGTATCTAGATTATGAAGTGTGACTTTGGACCTAAGCTCGGGTTTTGAACCAGTGATAACTCTAGCAATCGTAACACATGACTGCTCCTGAAATCAGATCTCACAGCAAATTTTTAAATCAAGACATGAAATCAGACATGATGTTGTCCCACCGTAAAGAATTGCTGAAGCATGTCGTTCCGGTGGTAGGTAGGAAGGCATATCTCGATCAAATTGGTCTTCATTTCATCCCACAGAGTGATAGGTGGTTGACAATACCATACCACTTAAAGTAGTCCTCTAACTCATATAGCCAATCCTGAAAATGATTAGGATCTGACTGACCATCAAAACTTGAAACATCCACCTTGACTTTTCTAGTCCAGCCCTCATCAAACCGGGACCAAACCTAAGACAGCATATCACTGTGGATAACCGACAGCAGTATGATCAAGGATAGGATGTCCAATGGAGGAAACCTTGTCATCTCCCAACATGCAAGATTCTCCAATGACAGGTCCACCGTTACAATGAACTCGTGAAGGATTAGGGGAAGGAGGCTGGTGGTCAACCCTGAGGTGCTTGGCGCTAGGGGATGCAGCAACCGTCTTATCCTGCGGTTGCTTCTCCAAATGTTTAGACAATTGAAGTCAAAAGGTCTCAAGCCTTTGATTAATGTTATCATCAATCTTGCCAATTTGTGAGATTCATAGGTCGACAGAGTGCTTAAGGTTGTTCATTGAATCAGCGAGGGGCATTGACTTTTTCATCCAAGATGTTTGGTACTGAGTTATTTATTGGGCATTGTGGTAAAACTCAAAATCAGGAGTAGGTGAAAAAGAGAGGATTTGCCAAAATCAAATGAAGGATTACGACGTGTAAAGGAATTAAAACTATGGTGAAGACATCGTCAAAAATAAACTTTATTTAAGATTGCTAAGCAGGATTACGTAGCAATTAGGTTTGTGAAATGAATGTTAAGTAGCAAAAGGGTCTTCTTTTATTTTGTTATTAAAACTGATAGGTGGGCAAAAAGATAGGCCATACCATTTTTCTTGACAACCAAATAAGATATTAAACTGATAGGTGGGCAAAGAGAGAGCCATACCATTTCTTTTTTGACAACCCAATGATAAGACAGGAAGCATCGCATCAATATACCTTGCCAAAGTAAAAGGACCTGACCACTTGTACTAGCCAGAGATTGAAGGCATGTTGCGCCACGGAGGTGACGACATGGACGCAAAAACAATTCAGGATTTGCTTGGAGATCAGTTGAGACATGATGGCAGTAAGGAGCAATATAATTTTCTTTTTCTTTCTGGAAAATCTGGGACCAATGTGTTCAAAATAGCCACATCAAATCTTGAACACAAACAGCATCCTCATAAGCTCCATGAAATGGACTTTGGAGAAAGTGGTGATCCTCACGATTGCTGGAAGGTGTTGTGACAGCGGCAGGAGGAAAGTTCGACGGTGGAGCAGGGGCGGAACCACGTTATGACGAGGGGGTGCTAATGTACCCCCTGAACTTGAATAAAAAATTCTTTTCACTGCCTCTCTCTCTCTCTGGCATCTGGGCTCTCCATCACCTCTCTCTCTGGCTGACTCTTTCACCTACTCACTCTCGCATCTCTCTCTGGCCGACGACAGGACAGCGACACAGGCTCTCTCTCTGGCCTCAGGCACCAGATTGGTTTCTTTTATTCTCTCTCTCTCTCTCTCTCTTTAGATGTGTACTGTGAGTGTTGGGAGATACAAATCTGTTTTCTTCTGGATTGGTTGAAGTGAGATAAAGCCATTAGAGGTGATATTCTTTAGGTGGTGGAGATTCAGAGAATGGAAATTCATCTCTATAAAAACTTTCAGAATCAAAATTTGAAGTGGTTCAGTTGTTTGTGGCCTGGCCTGGCCTGGCCTCTGCAAAGTTTGCTTGGGCAACTTGAAACACTGAACATGCTAATTTGCAAAGTTCACATCCCATTTTATCTTCATTAGCTTGGCCGAACATGCCAATTATTCTGAGATATTTGTTTTAAGATAAAGTAAAGAGTAAGACAGAGACAGAAACTGCTGGGAATGTACTCTCATCGATCATGAGATTGCAGAAGAGAAATTAGTGCAACCTTCAGCAATATAAGTAGTAGACCAAGATAATTGGGTACGCATATGATTAAGATAGAAATAATTTTTGTTTTGTCGCGAGTGCTTTGTGTTTAAAATTCGTGATTGCCTGTTCTTTTCCCCTTCCCCGCGTTGCCCTTTATTTCCTCAACGCATACTTGGTGTTGTGAATCCATTTCAATATATGTGGTTGTGAGGATGTGCTTTCTAAACTCTGTACTTATTCCCATCTAATGGTTTCCCATGTTGCAGGGATGGATTTGAGAGGCTAGAAGAAGGGAGTTCTTGACAGAGTTGACACTCGACTGGTAGCCAGAGGTGGACTGCTCTTACCTCGTCTAATATGGCAGTACTAACTGTTGGGGAACATCTATCTAGTTAATCTAAGTGGAAAGAAAGAAACTCGATTTCAAGTACTTGTTGCTAAGATATTAATAAGTTATGTGTAGTTGGTATGTTGGCTTTGAACTTGGCAGCCTGACCACTATTATCTCATGTTATTTGGAGAATCTGCAGCATTGTATTTTCAGCAAATCCACCTCTTTATCTACAGGGTAATGATGCGGTGATTTTGCACAAGCGAACGAGCCACCTGTGGCATGGAAACGATACAAAAAGCTCCTGATATTCGTAAAATGACACCAATCTAACAGTTGGGAGTCCCTTTGTCATTGGAATTTCTTCTTAATCCAATGCCAAATTTCTACAATGATCAAATAGAGAGGTTTCTCAGGTAGCGGAATACTGCTTACATGAGGAAATAGCTGCACATCTATCTGTCATTCAAGTCTTCACAAGTGTGTTTTGATATTTGGCAGTCAAAAGTTGGCCCTTAATTGCTATCACATTTACATGCTATGAGAGTAGCATTTTCATAGGATAGTTGGCCCTCAATTTTAGGGGTTTTCATCATAAAAGAGCATGCAAGACTATTAACAGACAAGTTGTAATTAGGGTTTAAAAATTAGGGGTTTTTGTGTATTATCGGAAAGTGCACTAAATTTTTATGTATCATTTTACTTATAAAAAAATTTAGTGACTTCGATATTTTTTTGCACCCCCTAGAGTGAAATCCTAGTTCCGCCACTGCGGTGGAGACGGGGAGATGGCTGGTCGACGGCAGCGAGAAGAGGGCTGACAGACAGCAGCAAAGAGACGGCGAAGCTACGATGGTTGGCGGATGGTAGGGCAACAGAGGCCGCGTGAGACGGCAAGGGAGTCCGCAACCAAACGTCATGGCAGCAGAAGCTTGTTGACAGTTTTGTGGCGGCTTTATGCCGGTATTGGGGCGAAGGGTGACGAGGATGGTGTTGATTTATTTGTGGGGGGTGAACGTTGATTGGCGGTGAATGATGTCTTAGTAGAGAGAATGCAAAGAAAAATATCAGCGGTAGATAGGAATTAGGTCTCTGAGTACCAAAATGATCTAGGATAACTTCATACGACGAGAGGGAATAAACACATGGAGAACAAGATAATTGAAACCCAAATAATAGGAGATGAAGGAAAATAAGAGAAAGCAACTTGATTATTTAACTCACTCAGTCTGCTCATAACATATTGTTTGAGGTCCTTACGAAAGGGAAACTTAAAATAAGAAAACATAATCAAATCAGTTCTTGGTTTATGGGACTAGGCAATCTAAGATTCAACCCCATAATATGTTTTATATTAAACACTAGAATCTTCAATCAAGGATTGCACTGAGGCCCAAGTACCTGCCTCTTGTCAGATGTATAATTATTTCCTAGATTAGACACTAAAACCTTCAAACAAGGCTTTCAAAGGGCCCCAAGTACGTGCGCACTTGTCAAATGTAAAATTTAGGTCCCCAAGGCCCATATTATTTCCTAAACTAAACATTAAGATATTTAATCAAGGACTGCATTGGGCCCCGAGTACGTGCAAGCTTGTCAAACGGAAAATGTGGTCTCCGAGATTCAATCCCAGATTTACTTCTAGTTTAAAGAATAAAATCTTTAATCAAGGATTGCTGCACTGGGCCTGAGTACATGCACACTTGTCAAACGTAAATAATGGGTTTTTGAGTCCCATCACTTATCCTACAAAACAGGAGTTGGTTTGATTATGTTTTCTATTTTTAAGTTTCCCTTTCATCCTATAAAAGGACCAGAAAAGATGTGCAATAGGCAGACCTTATGGACAGAATTATCAAGTTGCTTTCTCCAAATATTCATTCATCCACCTTTAGTTGGAAATTAATTCTCTCGTTCTCCATTTCTTTATTCCCTCTCATTGTCTAATGTTATGCTACATTAAAACCAGTCCTCGAAAGATTAAATATGCCTTAAAAAGGCTTTAGCTGATTCTACCTCCCAATTTTGGAAAATGCTCCTGAAAAGTGGATCCCATAATATAATAACTCCATTCCGGGTGAAACTAACAGCTGCAATGCTGTGCGAATCCCATTTTTTGCTGCAAAACAAGGGTACCCATCCACAAACTAGTGCCATAAGTTCTTCGAACTTCCCTAAGGAACCAAGAATGTTCCATGCCCCCAAATTACCAACCAACGCTCTCCTCCAAGCATCCTCTCTACCACACAAAAGTCTAGACAACCATTTTCCAAGGACGGCCCAATAATAAACTCCTGAATTTTAACCCCCAAACCTCCTACTCACGTGGGTGAGCGCACTAGTCATTTCACCAAAAGCATTTTCTTCTCCGCTTCCGATCCCTTACCAACTGCTCCAAATCTCTTAGCTACAGAAACCAGCATCAGCAAAAGAGACGTAAGATATGTAGGTAAACTAGATAGGGTGCTCCTAATGAGAGTGAGACGACATCCTCTCAAAAGGTATTGTTTTTTTCCCGTCCAACCAACTTCTCGGAAACGTTCGATGACCAAGCTCCAACACGAATTATCCGTGAAAGAAACCCGAGATATTGGGCAGCAGCATAAACATTTGGACTACCACCGAGCGAAGTCCTGACCAAGCATTGAAAAACAAGAGCACCAAATGAAGGTAACTCAAATGAGACTTCTCCGCACCAGAGAAAAGGCTGGTATCATCAGCAAGCACAAATGTGAAAATTCTCAACCCAACATTTTAATCAACCCCTGCCAAGAAACCTCTTAAGAAGCCTCCCTTTACAACCTGGTGCCAGCCAACCGCTCAAAGCCTCCGTCGCAATCAAATAACAGGGAAGTGCTTCTCCTTTGTGGTATTAGTTAATTTACTCAGTCAGGAAGATGTCCTTCCAAGTCTAAATTGCCTAACTGTTCAAGAAAAAGATCTGGAACATTTTGGAGACACGTCATGTATCTGAATATGCATGTAAATTGCCATAAAGAGCTTCTCCTTTGCCAGCTCAAATGTTTCTTCTACTTTGAACACAAAGGATCCCAAGAAGTGCTTTCAAAGCCACTGAAGAAAACTGTGTTTTCGAAAATCTCTTTCCTAAGACCGAAGACAGCCTCAATTAAACCTGAGAGATCGTATGGTGGCTGATTCAGTTGAAAAAAGGATACTAGATTGGTCAGATTCAAGGTGCAAAATTGACACCTTGTGTAGCCGTAGACAGATCGAAGAAACAAAACTGAACCATTTATTGAATCTAAGATAGGCAATTGTGATACAATAAATTCATAATAGCACCATATGTTGAAATTAAAAGGAAAGAAGTCCCGTATTGGGAGTAATACAATTAGTGTACCTTTTCACCTTTCAGAGGCACAACATCTCCAATCAGAGCAACCCGTGAAGGTAGCTGCATATATGAATAAGTCAACTTTGGGTAAATTCTCCCATTATCCTAAATCGATACAAATTACTACAACATTGATGCAATTGCACAACACACAATATGGTCAAACCAGCACAGTACATTGTATGAGGCAGGAAAATCTGAAACGGACGTCTTCCTTACTCAATTTGTATTGCTTCTTTAATTCCTTTCTTTGTCCTTTCAATTTTAGTATGTTTTACTTTTCTTCTTTTGGGAGGGGGGTGGGTGGTGGGGTGGGGGGAGGGAGGGAGGGAGGAGGGTTGAGAGAATCCATGAGCAATTAACTAAGGAACTATAAACTCAACTTTAGGACCAACCTTTTGTACCGATTTAAGCAAACTTGCAATTTGACCAGGGAAGGGACTAGCCACAGCAAAAGAACCACGTTCATCAATAATTGTGTTCTGCAAGAGAAAAGGAAAACTTCAAGGACACGTCAAATTTCCTATCTGCTGATAATTAATTCCATTTAGATACTTATAAAAATTCCAAGACTTCATGCATTCAAGGTATTTGGGAAAATCATTCCAATGAGGCAGTAAAGCATTAACTCGTATACTCCGACCGATTAAGGGCGCAGAGTTCTAAAACAAGAGTAGGAAAAACTAATGGTGTTTGACGGGAATATGAATGCAAACATAACAGGCGGTGAAGTTGGGGAAGTTGTATTCAATACTTTTCGAATAATAACTCCTGAATAGGCACCTTTTCTCTGTATATATCTCAAGGTGAATATAGAGAGCACCAATCCAAAATTAATGCCAAATAATAATCAAGTAGAACAGAGTAGATGAGGACTGGGACTGGGTTGGTAACAATATATCAGCTGGAGACGAAACAAAGCATCCTTCGCAGCGGCAGAACGACATCTAAGTAGGACCTAAGATCCCGTTCGGTTAGCATTTACTTTTTTATGTCCTGTCCTCATTTTGCGTGTTTCATTTTCAAAATGAATACAAAAATTTTATTTGTTTGCATTTTTCCAAAAAGTAGTTTCTATTGCTTTTTTCACCTAATTTTTTTCGTTTCCCAGTTTCATTTCTGTTTTGAAAAACGGATGTGTTCATTTAGCTTTTTCATCACATATTTTTTTATCGTATTTCCCAAATGCCCCTACTGTTCACGGTGTGATTTACCATAATACTTTAAAAATCCCAACATATCCCTGACATTTGACACGAAGGGCCCCACTGCTCAGATATGTCGTCAGATTCTGCATGATTTCCCAAATAATCTCGACCGCCCAATTCTTCCATTACTGAATTTGGACCACCCGGCCTCCCACCACCATCAATACTCATTACCCCCACAAATCGGTGGTTATGCATGAGGGGAGGTTAATGAGTTGATGGTATGGGTGTAATAGTGGTGATGATTTTTTGGGTGATTTATCAAATACGGTGATAGGATTGTTGGTTTGGCGGTGGTTGTGGGTAGGATGAGTGAATGCCAATGAGATCAGTGGTCATTGCAGGGGTTGTTGAGGGCGGCGTGGGTGGTTGTGCGTGGCCAATAATGGCTGTTGATAGGAGTAGGCGGCAGTGGTCAAAAAGTGATCAGATGGTGGTGGGTGTCGATGAGGTCGGCGGTCGTGGCCGATGCTATGGCGGTGATGGTGGTGGTTCGCGGTGCTTCTAAGATGGTTTTATGGTGGCTGTGTGGGTCACGATGGGCCAATGGAGATGAGGTCAGAGGTGGTTTGTGGTGGCCACGGTGGCCACGGAGGAGAGGCGTGGTTCTTCATGGTGGCTAAGGTGGCGATACAGAAGTTCTTCATGGTGGCGATACAGAAGTTCTTCGTGGTGGTGATACAGAAGTTCTTCGTGGTGGCTACGGTGGCTATGATGGAGGCTGATGATGCTCTATGGTGGTTCTGGTAGAGAGGGGGGAGGTACTGTGACGGGGTGTCAGAAAAAAAGAAAAAAAAAAGTGTGCTTTATCCCGACAACATGTTGAAGCTTGTTGGAAAAAGTAAAACCACCTGAATGTGTTTTCACTTTTTTCTACCGTTTTAGATCATTTTTTTGGAAAAAGAAAACTAAAAAATGTAAACGAACAAAAAATGGCATCTTTTTTGTCTCATTACATATTACGAAAACAAAATTCGTAAATATACAGGCCACAAACTTCCCAAGAGAGAGAGATACTTAAACAGGGGGAATCCCTATTGGAGCCCTGTAGTATGTACTTTAAATTGGCACAGCATTCAAATAAAATCGAATGATGAGTATTCTTGACCAGAAAAAAGCTGTCTCAGCTTTGGAGACCAAACTGCAGATTCCATATTGCATACTGTTCAGGGAAAGACGAAGCATTTTCACATCCACTGTACAAGTTAAATTTATGTTGAGAGTAGAAAATTACACATGCACCATATTAAATCCAGGATTTCGTCATATGAATAATACCACAAAATCAGGAAGTTCCTGAAGTTTACTGGATGAGGTCTATGCAATCTTCAGGAACATGAACGAATAGGAAAATTCTCCAGTCAACAACAGATATTCTCCGAATACTGCATACTGAATCCCGAATTGCTATCTTTTGTATGCATAGCACTACAAACTAACGTAGATGCCTTCATAAGCTTGATAATCTCTGAAATCAGAATGTAGGAGGACAATGGAAAAATCGCACTCATATACTTGCGGAGGAAACAGAGAAGCAAATTTTTTTCCCTTTAATAGTCTTTATATGAAGGTCACTTCCTTGCTCACCAGTGGCATGCACCCAGCGACATAATGCTCATTAGCCAGAGTTATCATTAAACAATTTCGTAGATCCAAGAATGGCTCACTATGTCCATTTTATTCCAAGATTTTGCACAGCAAAAATACCTCCCATCCCCCATGAAAGATTGGCCAAGTACACTAATCGAAGAAAGGCAATTTCCTCCCCCTTTATGTTCTTCCCTCCCTCACTCCTTTCAATTTTTGCAACAAAGAATAATTGGCCCATCACTGACTTTCCCGAATTTGGTAGAGAGGACGGAAAAATCTGAAGGATTGTAAAGTATCATCCTTCCAACTTTCCATTCCTAGGGAGTGGGCGGTGTCCTCCCCTTGTGTTGTTTGGTTGAGTACGAAGGAAAAGTGAAAGGAAATAAGAAATAAGTGATCTTGATGATTTCACTGTCTTACCTTTCTAAATGCATTGACGTTTAAGGACATTAAAGATACAATTCTGTTCCTAAAGGCTACTGGATTATGGAAGTTGAGAAAAACCATTTCCAAGCGATGCAAAACATGTGAGTTTGCCACATGTGGTGCCATAATCTGCTTCCATGAGTACAGCATATGTTATACTTATGGAAGTTGAAAGTATAAATACCTTTTTAAATGCATTGGCGTTTAAGGACATTAAAGATACTGTTCTGTTCCCAAAGGCCACTGGATGATGGAAGTTGAAAAAAAAACCTTTTCAAGCGATGCAAAACATATGAGTTTGCAACATGTGGTGCCATAATCTGCTTCCAAAAGTACAACATATGGTACGCCATGCAAGAGCTACTCAAGGCTAGGATTCAATTTGCTTCCGCCAATGGACATTGGACACAACCTAAGTTGTAAAGCTACTTCCATCCAACTGATCAAGAAACAATTAGAGGGCTAAACCTCAAGCTCAAATAGTACTGTACACATTAGAAACCCTGACCATAATAAATGCTTTAACAATCAAGAAAAGATTTGAAGGAAAGTTCATCCCTTCTAGGCTCCCACTCTTCTTTCCTTCCTTCCTTCCCATTTTCCCACCATCCAAACAAATGAAAATCCTTAAATCTCCTAACAATCAAGAAAAGATTTGAAGGAAATTTCATCCCTTCTAGGCTCCCACTCTCCTTTCCTTCCTTCCCATTTTCCCACTATCCAAACAAATGAAAATCCTTAAATATCCCCCCCCCCCCCTTCTCGTTCACTGGTTTCCATCACTTCACATTACTATCCTTCCAAACGAGATTTAAGTGTGCAGTTATGGGTACCGACACGCAAATTATAAGGCCAGAGTTCTATTAGAACTTGCAACAAAGACCAAAATAAAACACAGTGAAAACCATTTGGAACATGGTCGAGCTCATTCATGGGCAAATGAGCAAATACACAAACAGCTGATTACACTCGTCCACAAGTAAAGACAACAAAAGGTGGCTTCAAGTTGATCCTAAGTGTAACCGGCGAATCACCAGTCGTAAGATCAATGGTTCTCAAACTAATTACTTCTCCATCATACACGTATTAACACATCAACATAATAAACTCTCTGAAGGGTGAAAGTCAAGAAATTCCACACCAGAAGAAGAAAACATACCATGTTATGCAAGTCTTTTTCAGGTACCCAAATGTGAGGCTTCCCTTTCTTGACAAAGTACTTGACTTTAGAGGTGTGGATTTCGTCCTTGCTACAAAACAACAAGGCCATTTAAAAGGCAGGGAAATTGCAGTGATAATAATCGAAAAGACCAAGATTATTTTTGGGTACCTTCCTTTGGCGTCGGCCTTGATGGTATTAAGGCTGCCTTGCCAATTCGCTGCTAGTATATTCTACATAAGTATCACAAGTAACATCAACCAATCCGCCATTAGAGCTAAACTGACAGTTATGGAGAGAGAGAGAGAGAGAGAGAGGAACCTTGCATTTATCTGCAAATGTTAAGACGGTTGCCTTGCTTCCTTTCATCCTTGTTTGGCAAAACACAGTAATGCACACCAGGTGTTTGTTGAAATTACTCCGTAAAGTGAGGCGCGGCACACTGTGTATGAGGGACGGAGGCCGGACTGGGAGGGTTAGGAGCCTTAGGGCTTTAGCCGAAGGTGATCAAACTTTAGTTAAACCCCGTTGCGGAAAAGAAGCCAGTTATGAGAGGTTTAAGGAAATGATGTCACGGGAGAGACCAAATATTGTTTGGGTTAATTACCTTGGCACTTCTAAGATTTTGTTTAGGGCTAATTACACCTATGTCCCTGAGGTTTTGGGATAATTACAATCAAGGACACAAAGTTTCAAAATGTAATATTTCGTGACCAAAAGTGTTTCAAATGTATCACCCGTGTCCATCCGTCAGGGTTCCGTCCAAAAAGTGTACTTTTTGTATGATGTCATCAATATGTATTTTTAAAATGACGATACTACCCCTTATACTGTATATATTGAAAAATATATGTTTATTATTATATATGATTTATTTATCAGTTTTAGTTTTAGGATTTTGTTGAAATCCTAATTTGTAAATTAGGATATTTTTGAAACCCTAATTTGCAAATTAGGGTTTTCTTGAAACCCTAATTTTCAAATTAGGCAAATTAGGGTTTTATGTTCTCTCTCCTATTGCTAGTGAATCTGAAGTCCCCGCCGGCCGTCGCCTCCCTCCCCCGCCCCCGCCGTCGGCAGTCCCTCCTTCCCCGGCCCCTCTCCGTCGGCAGCCCCTGTCCACACCACCCCACCACGCCAGCAGCCTCTCCCCGCACCACCCACCATGTCGGCAGCCTCTCCCCGTAGCACCCCACCACGCCGGCAAGCCCCTCCCCGCACCACGTCGCCGGCAATCCCTTCGCAAACCCACACAGCCGACAGCTCTCTCTCTCTCTCTAAAACCCTATTTCGGAAACCCACGATCCCGCCGATCTCGGCAATCCCTTCGCAAACCCACGATCTCGCCGATCCCGGCAATCCCTTCGCAAGCCCCTCCCCGCACCACGTCGCCGGCAATCCCTTCACAAACCCACACAGCCCGACAGCTCTCTCTCTCTCTAAAACCCTATTTCGGAAACCCACAATCCCGCCGATCTCGGCAATCCCTTCGCAAACCCACGATCTCGCCGATCCCGGCAATCCCTTCGCAAATCCACAATCCCGCCGATCTCGCCGCCACCACTGGCTGCTGCCTCGCCATGGCTGGTTGGCCGTGATCTCCCCGATCTCGTTTTCTACGTCGCGGTGGGGAATGGGAGGCGCAACAACTGGAGGGGTGGAGGGAAGGTGGTAGCAGCGGTGAAGTGTTGTGCGGGGTGGTGGGGGAAGAGAGATAGAGAGAGAGAGAGAGAGAGAGAATTAATTTAAGAGAGAGAGAGAATTTAATAGAGAGAGAGAGAGAATTAAGAGAATTTAAGAGAGAAAAATTGAAGATAATGGCATTTGAATAAATAGGGTTTCATGTGGTCCCAGGGGCAAATTAGGATTTCAACTTTTATTTAGGGGCAACTTGGTCTTTTTGTCAGAACCGTTAAGTATTTTGGTATTCCGTTTGTCAATGGACATAAGTGTTACATTTTGAAACTTTGTGTCCTCGCGTGTAATTACCCCCAAACCTCAGGGACATAGGTGTAATTAGCCCTTTTGTTTATTACACATGAATACGTTTAATTATTAAAATTACACTAGGTTACACGTTTTTATTTTTCAGTTCAAAGTTAACAGAATTTATAGATAGACAATAGTATCTCTACTAACAAAACATAGTTACTAAAAATGACATCCCTTTATCTCATTTCTCCACTGTATTTCCAAGCCATTTGTCACCACCTTGGACGTATGCCCATCGCCCTCGTTACCAATACCCATCAAGGGTGCATCGGTGATCATCCCCACCGTCAGATATAACAACCATCAAATATGCCCCCCCCCCCCCCCATTTTTCTCTCTCCACCGTCAAATCTGCCTACATACAATCCACCGCCATCAAATTTTTCTACCACTCTTACAAAATCGACAAGGACAATTCATCACCACCACCACTGACACTAGGGTCAAGAAACACCATAAAACTAGTCACAGAGACAAGCAATCAAAAATCACACTCGATTTATAATCCCTCACTCACATGTTAAACTCAAAATTGTTCGTCGTAAGGATGTGGGTTTGACTTCGATTATGTGTATTGTGATCTGGTGGCAATGGTGGCTGCCGATGGGTATTGTGGCTGGTGGTAATGTTGAAGGGTTTGTTGTGTGGAACATAAAGAGCATTTTTTTTATCTTGAACCAAATTTCAATTACTTAGTTTATCTTTAGTTCTTGGTCCCCTTTACTTAACATCCAAAAATATCAAGAACACCTAGGAATGTGGCCACTGAACCACAGCAATTTTCACCGAGCAGCAACAAAAAGTGAATATACCGATGGGATGCAAGTCGCTTGATCTAGTTGCTTTGTTGGAGGTAAAGATAGAGCACTAACAGAAGTGTTCAACTCTTTTAGAGCATAAGTTTTACTTGGAGGTAATCTCCAGTTGTGCACATCCACGATTTCAGCTACTTCAGCTTCCAATATCAAATCAAAGTCATAAAACTATCCTCTGCCCAAATGTGGCAGTAATGGCCTCTTCGTTTATCTATCTAGACATAGTAACACACGGTGGCCCTTGATGACACAAAGAAAATCATGTGTGGCACTTGTCTTGCCTTTTGCAAGAAGAGTCCGCCAACCAATCCCAATAATTTATAGCAAACAGTGCATCAACATTGCATAAAACAGGGCACAAAGAGTAAATTTCAACACAAGGGCAAACACAGTCTCAAATATTCTCATTACTTCAGTAACATAATTACAACTTACAAAAGGCTTTGTTTGCATCCACAATATGCAATCTAGCTAGACACGCAAGCTAAAACAAAGCAAGGGACTCTCGGGTTTGGGTGTCTGGCGTAAGGCTACATGACCTCCATATAGTACCACCAGGAGGAAAATTCAAAGTGACAGTAGTAGACGTTCTTATGTGGAGGAGTCATAGTGCTCCTTTTTAGAGAAATACAACTCGAAATGACTTGAAATTTTATAGAAAAACTTAAAATATATACAAGGGTGATCTCTACCAAAATTGAGCAAAAACGCACGCCTAGATCTTCAAATCTTCACGATTGGCTTACGGCGTGCACGGGCACTGCATTCAGGCACGCGGGTGCTGTGCTTGAAGGGCGCATGGGCACGAGGCTTGACGAGCTTGCGAGTGCTATGTTGGGAGGGCGCATGGGCGCTATGCTAGGTGAGCGTGGGCATATGGGCGCTGTGCTGGATGGGATGCAGGGCCTGTGCTAGGCGGGCGCAAGGGACACTGTAACGCCCCGATTTTTTTTTCGAAGCGTTAATTTCAAATAAACAAAGCAGAAAATCTCAAAATATCCAAAAGTCTCCCAAATTGAGTAATCAGAGCATCTAAGAACAAGTCTCCAAGAAGCATCAATAAATGTCACTCCGGCTTAAAACTATTACATTGATCTCAAGTACTCCTAACGGAGCTCCAAAATAAAATCTAAAGCCAAATCTAGTCGTACAATAAATATAAAAGGAAAACTCTTCCCTAAAAAGCTTTTTACTTAGCCGTACTTTAGAATCCTTTGTACAGCTCCAAACACTGCCTGATAACCTGAAAGTAAGGGGTGAGCACAAAGCCCAGTAAAGATAATCGCACACACCCACCCACAGAGTACAAAGCACGCTATATCGATAGTAGTACTTGGAGGTGATAAAGTACGATACCAAGGTGCATGGCGAATACCAAAACCAATGCACTAACTTTCAATTCAGAGATCAGATTAGCAACAAGATCAAATAGCTCGTATCGGCAGACAATACAATCTCAAGGTAAGGAATTATCATATATAACTAAGTTTACAAAGGGTCAAAAGGTTTCGATGTGTTTAAAACAATACAAATTTAAGTTCGAAACGTTTTCACAGGTTCTGATAAAGATAACTTATATTTCAAAAAGACTCTAGTGAATTCAATAATACTTCAGATATGTTCGAAAACTTATTCAAATAGATCAGATATAAAATTTCAAATGTTCAATGAGTACAAAGACGAAGACCACTAGAGCCATTCAGAAATGTGTCACGCGTGCCATCACTGACACGTGAGACAAGGTTCAGAAATTAAGATCGCGATCTCTAGCTCATCCCGCTGAGCTAGCCCACGTTCCAATCAACGTGGGTAAGTCAGAAATAGATAAGTCACATACACTGTGACATGGCTCGCCAGATTATAAAAACATATACCAAATTAACTTAATAAACACCAAGAATTTGAAGCCGGCAAAGTCATTCTCGTTTACACGATTCTATGCAGAATAGTTTTATTCAAGGGCTAACTTCAACAATAAAATTGAGGAATTCTAAAAAAACTCAAAGGAAGAGGACTCGTTACTGTTTCCGTAACGTCTAAGATCATCAAAAACGGATAAGAAACGAATAAGATGGAGTAAGTCAAATTGAGCTGATTTGTAGTGTCAAACAACGACTTTTGCACCGACGAATAACTTTCAAACTGAATTTTGATCAAGAAATAGATAGATTCTGATAAAACACAAAACTAAGAAGTTTAAGAGGACTCTTTAATGTTTCCATATTGTCTAGAATCATGAAAAATCAATGAGAAACAAAGGAGATAGAACAAATCGAAGTGGGCTGATTTACAGTGTCAAAAACAGAAAAGTCTGCACTGATAAATAACTTTCAAACTCAATTTTGACCAAGAACTAAATGGATTATGATAAAACCTTAAACTAAAAAGTTGAAGAAGACTCTTCAAAATATTAAAGATCATCAAAAACCAATGAGAAACAAATAAGATACAATAAATCGAAATTGGCTGACCTGAATTGGCAGAAATATTAGCATAACAATGTTCAAGTATGTTTTTGAATATCGATCACTTTGAATTTCGGAAAACCCAAAACTAAAAAGTTGTAGTAAACTATTTGGGGTTTTCAAAAAGTGTAAGAACGCTAAAATTGGCCAAAGAACGACAAAGTTACGGACTTTTGAATTTGCCGCAAAGATTTATAACAAAAAGATCACGAATCAAAGTCAATAATCGGAAGTACAAAGAACTATTTAGCATAACGATCAATAATGTAATTAGGGTTCTAAAGAATTAATAGATCTCTTTAAATAACAAATTAATTGATGAACGGATCGATAATCAGAATTCAGATGGGGTAAATGCGTGAGAAAACCCTTACCTCAACTACGTAAATCAACTCCAAGTCTTGATCTTCTCAAACAAATTATATCAAAAACTCTAATATAATAATACCTAAAATTTCTATTAGACTCTATCAATCACATTAGCTTATGTAGGTTTTTACCACAAAATTCAATCCCAATATCAAAATATGATCGTACCTCAATGTAATGACCAAAATCTGAAGAGTATTCTTCCTAGAGATTTTTTTGGAGGCTCTTCTGAAGTTTGTGTGCTCCTAAAAATTATATTGCACATAAGTCATGGGCCTAAAAGGAATGTAATTATATTCCTAACACAATAAGAATTGCAAAATACCCATTATGTCCCAAAATTCTCTAACTTTATAAATGGGTCATACTAAAGACCAAATTTAAATTGGGTCATTTAATTCCAAAAGTATAACTCACTTTCTCGTAAGAAAATTTTAAATTGATTTTTAGGCCCACTATTTAATTCAAACTCACAATACATTTTAATTCGTACTTACACAAGTATCCTGATTAAACAAAAAATCTGGGGTGTTACAGGCACAGTGCTTGTTATGGTTGGTGCCAAGGGGCAGCCCATGACACATAGCCATGTGCTCAGTCCATCCCCATCTTGTAACCGAAGGATTGACTCCTTATTTTAAGAAATTTGCGCCACGTCCAATATAATGTAACGGGAGGTTTGTATGTTCGTCAATGTTTGGTTTTGATTATATACATCTGGCACCATTTGACAAATAAGGATTTTTTTTTCGTGTCATATCCCAAAGGTGTTTGCATATTACAACTTTATTCCACTCCTCAATTCTCTTAATCCCCAACCCCATTTTTCTTTGGGATACGAAGGTCTTTCCGAGCTTCCTTGGCTTTACGTATATAGTATTGTGCATATATAATATCATGTCCATGCCAAATATCTTATCCTTAAGCTGCTCGATGATCTTTTTAGGGAGGATAAAAAACAGTGCAGCAAGACACTTGCATGCTTAGCAAAACAAAGGTAGCTAATTGCACTCTTCCGGCGTAAGAGAGAAATTTTCTTGTCCAGATTGAGATCTTTTTTGTCAACCTTTTAATGATTACCTTATAATCCTTGTGTTCCAATTTGGTACGGATTGAAAGGGCCCAAGATATGTAACTGGGAGGAAACCAAGAAAGATACCAATGACCCTAGATAGATTCATAGCTAAAATTTCATCAATCCAAGCCCGAGAGATTAGCACATTTGCTCAATTTAGGAGAGATATCTGATAACTTTTCAAATTCAATTAGGTCTACTTTTATTAGTTTAACTGTGGTGTGATCAGCTTGCACAATAAAAAATGGGTGATCTGCGAAGCAAAGGTGGTTGATCTGGAGCTCTTTGCATTTGCAATGATATTAAAAAGTAGGGTTGAGCTGCATAGTGATGCATAGTGATCGATTATACTTGAAAAAGCCCCCATGACTCAAAGGAAAAGATAAGGTGACATAAGATCCCCTTGTCCGAGCCCTTTGGCACCAGCAAAATACTCTTTCATACATCCATTAAGATTAATTGAGAATTTTATTGTGTGATACACCTTATTGTCCAATTAGTAAATTTTGAGAGAAATAGCATTACATTCACTACTTTCGACAAAAAGTCCCAACTAATGGAGTCATAAGTTTTTTTGTATTAGAGGCTGTTTGGATTGATGAGGTGTTTGGTGAAGAAGCAAAACTGATTAAATCGGCTTTGAAAAATGCATAATCAAAAGAAAAAGGAGTCCATCAATTAATCCCTTTTTACCACGTAAAATATCACAATAGAGCTATTAATTGCAAAGACGGTTAACACCTTTTGTATATACACTTAGAGTGTGTTTGGATGAAAAGTTCTTACATTTCAAAATCCATTTATTTTAAACTTTACTTATTTACAAAATTATGAAATTACAAATCTAATGTTCGAATGACTTTGTAGAAACAAGTATTTTATATATAGATTTACATTCAAAAATTTAAACTTAGACAATTTGATTGTATATGGATACAAACTAATGATAGAGAATTTTCTTTTTTAATGGAAGAATGTAGTTAAATTTATGGAGACAAAAAAACTTTCTTTCTATATATGTCGAAAGGATTTACCAAATAACTAGTCTAGTTATTTTTACGGAGAATTTTAGCACACTAAATCACCTTTTCAAATCTCTTTAAAATTTTGATAAATTCATCTCATCATAATTCAAACAAGGAATTTGGCATGATGTACCTTCAAATCCTCTATAAAAGTGAAATTCTCACTTCAATTATTTCATTCAAACACACTCTAAGCTCAGTGATTATCTTGTTGCATTAAAATTTCTTCTAAATCTTATTATTGAAACAACATACATGCCTTAATGTTAATTTTATTCAAAATAAATAGAGTTGATTCTGGAAAGTGATACTCCGTAATAATTTTATTAAAAAAATTTCTTCATGAAAATCAAGCTAAACAGGTTTTAATCTATAAGAAAAAAAAAATAAAAAAAGAAAACAGCCAAAAGGAGGAAGAAGTATTCCAATTAACTCCCTACTTGCACTTGTGGTAGTACATTGAAAACTTTCCAGATCACGGCCAAAATAGCACCTCCGATCCCACTAGCCATGGAGGATTCACCGCCGGGGAGCTCGTCGGACTCGAACTCGCCGTCGCGGGCGGAGTCCTTCGACAGGGATCGCCACGTGTTCTTCCTACAGATGATGTACCAGCTCATGCCGTCGCAGTACCAGGGCCAAGAGATCAACCGCCTCACCCTCGCCTACTTTGCTGTCTCCGGCCTCCACGTCCTCCGTTCCGTCGACTCCGTACGCCTCTCAATCCCCCCTTTGTCGCTCTTTTTCCCTGCGTTGCAAGATTTGAGTCTCTTGGACTTTTTGGCGAATTACTAGGGTCAAATTTGTAGTATTGAAATAAATAAAAAAAAGAAGATAAAACTTAGAAAAGTAACGCCGCCTCAGTTTCATTGGATTTTTCCTTTGAACTATTGGTGGGATCCTATGTACGTGTAAGCATGGAATCAAACTCAGGTAGTAATCATAGCCTAAGTAAGCATGGTTTGACGGTCAAACCAGGCAGAAACAAGGATTAAAGCTGGTGTTTATACGAAATCAATTGTAGAGAGGTTGAGAAATCCAACTGGACGAGGGAGTAGTAATTAAGAGCTCAAAAGGTAATTTGACTTTATTTTGAAATTCTGGGATAGATTTTGGTACGTGTAAATATTGAGCTAAATGTAAGTACTGTTTGGCAAGTCAAGCCGGGGTAAAGACATTGAGTAAAGTTAGTGGTTGCATGTACTAAGTCCATCCTCGGATTATGCAAAAGTCCGCGGGGGGGGGGGGGGGGGGGGGGAAATCCAATGAAATGGAGGGAGTATGCGACAAGTCCAAACAAGGGCAGGAGTGACAAGTGAAATCAATCTTTATGTACTTGGATTCTATCATAGGAATTTGGTAGAATGTCAAAGGGGATCAAATTTTTAAAAGGAGGTAGAAAGAAATATGAACTTTCGAGGCGTTAAGGTTTTGATATGTCCAACGGCGAGGTGGTTGAGTCTAAGGATGGCTGAGATTTTGAAAATAGAAAGCTAGGCGGTTGCTATTATTTTCTGTCGATGTTAAGCATTACCTTGTTGATGAGGTTTTATCCTATCCCTTTGTAGCTTCACAAAGAAGAGATCATTAGTTGGGTTTTGTCGTTGCAAGCTCATCCTAAGAATGAGGCGCTACTTAACGATGGTATGGTTCTTAAGTTAGAACTTCGTGATCTTGTTTTATCAGTTTGAGACTGTACCTCAATTGTCTGGATGATGCTGACTTAGTATATTGGCTGTTGGTTTTCTACAGGACAATTCTATGGATTCCATGGTTCCAGAAGTTCTCAGTTTCAAAAGATTGATAACGGGGTACCAAACATAGCTGAAACAGAGGATCATACAAGATCCCACTTAGTTTTGAACAAGGCAAAGAAGCTCATAGCATTAGCTCTAACCATTTTTGGCTTGTAGGTTTGGACGGCCAATGGTAGTCATTTGGCAAGCACATACTGCGCTCTCGCCATATTGAAGACTGTTGGTAATGATTTGTCAGTCACTGATTCTGAATCTATCCTGAAATCACTGAAACACCTTCAACAACCTGATGGGAGGTAATCTATCAGTTGGGGTCCTTCAACTTGTGGCCCTTTTAAAACTTTTTCAATGTAAATGTTTGTCCCTTGTTCATAGCGCTGCCTGTTAAGCTTATAGTATACATCATAGCATAGGGGGAAGAGCTTCTCGAGTACTACAAATCACACTTCCTAGAGTCAAGAAAATGGTACAATTAAGTGCTCCTCCACAAGTACAGAAACAGTTCTCCAGTACAATATAGCTTTTATTTTCTCTTAAAACCAAGTTGTTAATGTTGGGATGCAGAGTTTCTTTTCCACTACAACAGATTAGAGATTGCTTTGGGTTGACAATGACGATATCCAAAGAGCATTTAACTTTATTTTTACCACCCTCGCCACCCACCGAATTTGTAAAACTCTTTAGCTTGTCACTTAATACCATAAACCACAACTCCTTGGAAGAGTTTTTTTTTCCTTGCTTAATACACGTAACTGTTACTAATTCCCTTTTCATTTGCTTTCGACTGAAACTATAGTCTATAAGCATTTTTGGATGATACCAAAATACTCATAGCCAATCCTCGTTCTCTTATCATTTAACTCCTCTATTTTTTTTCATTTTTTCTATTGTTGCAGTTTTATGCCCATCCACAGTGGGGCAGAAACAGATCTTCGATTTGTTTACTGTGCAGGTAAGGAGAAAGATGCCATGGAAATTTTAAGTTGTTTATATTTGATATGGTAAAGGTGGTCTTAGCTTCTTGATGTATCAGCTGCCATCAGTTCTATGTTGGGGAACTGGAGTGGCATGGACCGGGAGATGGCCAAGGAATACATTATAAATTGCCAGGTATGTAAAGCATGCACTACTCTTTCTATGGCTTCTTCTGGTCACTTTCCTTATGTGACAGTATCCTTTCTTGAGTTGCATGTCTTGCGACCTTTTGATTTTGTATGTGCTTACAAGCATAACACTCCTTGCAGTCTTATGATGGTGGCTTTGGATTGACTCCTGGCTCAGAGTCTCATGGTGAGTGGATGCAAATGCTATGTTCTTGTGTGATCTACTCACTCTCAGTATTTTGTACATGTGGAGATTGCCTTTTGAAGTGAAAGGTGTCTGGTAGAGGCCAGAGTGAGTAGTGGGTCAATATGAACCGGTAAATCTGTTTCTTGTCAAACCTCTGTGACGTGATATGCTTTTTTCTAGCTCAACTATAAGGTGTGAAGCAAATATCCTGATTAAATTAATTTTATTAAGAGAAAGTTCTAAGTAATGTTTATATATTTAAAGGTTGCCTCTTCAAATATGAACTGGTAAAATAGTTTATTAAGAGAAAGTTCAATATTATTTCTAGCACATGTGAATAGTATGTAATTAGTAGAGATAATCAATTTCATGAGCCTGTACGTGGCTTGGAAAACGGAATTTTTTTCCTTTCCC
This sequence comes from Escallonia herrerae, assembly GCA_033070095.1. NCBI lineage: Eukaryota > Viridiplantae > Streptophyta > Magnoliopsida > Escalloniales > Escalloniaceae > Escallonia > Escallonia herrerae. The sequence continues at coordinate 94,770 of JAVXUP010000201.1, forward strand.
ATAAGGGTTATTGCCTATCAACTAAAAAATTTCTGTTCTCCTTCACGTATTGCTTACTTTGTTTCAGTCCTGTTATTGTAACTGGCAAAGAAATTAGCATGAACAAAGGAAAAGTTCAGAGTAGCTCAATATCAATTTTTTCCCCTTTTATGTTAATGTTGTTGAAAAGGCAGATAAATGCTGATATTTTTGTCTGAGTTGTAAAATGTTCTATATATCCTTTTCTCTGGTAGTTCTACAATATTCAAATTAGACCACTTATTCATGCCAGGTAGTTACTTAGATCTAATATCAAATTTTAAGCTCGAGATATTTCACATCAATTGGCCAAAATTTTCTTTGCCATCCATTTCTTCCTTTCTGGTCTCGCACTTGTCAGTTTGCATGGTGTCACTAGTCAATGATAATTAGTTTGTTTAAGGCTTTTCATTTGTCATTTTTGAATGGAAGTTAGTTTTTGCCTAAAGCATGGCTGTCCTGGATTACATTATTTTAGTCACAGATGGTACTTGTATTAGTGTCACAGGTGGTGCAACTTACTGTGCTGTTGCATCTCTCCAACTGATGGGATATATTGAAGATGGCCTACTGTCTAAGAGTGCATCCTCTTGCATCATAGATGTGCCATTGCTTCTGGATTGGAGCTTGCAGGTTGTTTCTAATTTGCTTTTTAAAGGATGCTATCTGTTTTCAGAGTTGACTGTGCTTTGCGATAGAAATTTCAGCTCAGGCTCTTCAGAACTGACAAAAGTTTCAATCAAGCAAAAGCTTTAAAAAATTTCTTTGATTTCTCCCTGCAATCACTCAGATTTTCTGATTACTTTGGAGAAAAAAATTCTGTCTTTGCATTTTCTGCATTTACCATCATATTTCTTAGTGTTAGGTTATGCAGGTTTCACTAATCCTTTTATTTCCTGCTGCAGAGGCAGGCAGCTGATGGTGGATTTCAAGGTAGACCTAACAAGCCTACTGACACATGTTATGCATTTTGGTGAGTTGGAAAGCACCTTTTGCATGTTCTATAAGTTCAGTTGTACTTGACATGGCTTGACAAGGATATTGCGCTTCTATAGGGTTGGGGGAGTTCTGAGGATCTTAGGAGCCTACCAATTTATTGATGAGACAGCTCTACGTAAATTTTTGTTGACTTGCCAGTCCGAGGTACTGCTACTTCTCCTTCCGGTTTTTGTGAGCTCTATTCATATACTAGCTCTTAAGTGCACGGGGAGAAAATTCCAGCCTCCGCGCCTGCATGCATACACACAAGTGCACACAGGCATTATGCACACAGAATACAGAGGCAGAGATGTAGCTACACAAGATACATGCTGGTGCATGGAGAGGACTCATTTGGTGTCAAGACCATTTGTTTTCTACTGTTAGGCCTTGGTATACTTCATTGTGCCTGACACTTGTGGTCGCTATCCAACATGTTGGATAAGTTCCTAGATGACTTTGGATGTTATCAAATATTCCAAGGATTTAACTTCTACTGCAACACTACATGCTTTATCCATATTCGCTTGTAGCATTTTTGGTATCATCAAGGGCCTGATTCCCATCTATCCACTTTTGTTCTGCAGTATGGTGGTTTCAGTAAACTCCCTGGACAGCTGCCAGATCTATACCACTCCTTCTATGGATTTTCCGCATTTAGTCTATTAGAAGAGCCTGGTCTGCACCCAATCAGGATTGAACTTGGAATAGCAGACAACGTTGCCATTGGACTCTGATACAACGCGTGCTTTGCACCCGTTTTTCCTCTTATGCTGTCATCCGAATCTTGAATAGCAATGTGGTATCGTTGGAGGAAGCATAACCAGAGCTCTCCTGGGGCAAGGTGGTGTGGTTGTGCGTGTTGGTTTTGGTTTTTTTTTTTTTTTTGGGGGGGGGGGGGGGGGGGGAGTGCGGGAAATGCTGACAGGTTGACACTGGTTTGAAGTAGTAGTGTAATTCGCAAGTTTATTTAAAAAGATGATATAATATCTGTATTTTCCCTCCAAACACGGTTCTAAGATCTGTTCCCAGTGCGAGTAAATTACCAAGCCCTTCATGAGTATTGATGAACTCTATACATGCCATCTGATCCAAATGAATGATGCTAAGCAGTGTCAATTTTGGGACCAACTTCGTGAATCATCGTTGGAAGCTCCCGGTTCAAAAATATCTCAACCGAGGAATGAAAATCAAGCCCAGTAATCAAACTTCATCATAAGTAGACTCTGCTGTGGGGCTTGAGCTTAACTTTTATTTTAATCGCCTCTGGATTCAGGCCCAGAATGCATGCATACTTTTGCATTGTGATGTAAGCATGAGTGAACAAAAGCTCAGCTCTCTCTGGATTGTCTGTTTACAAGTCGCAAGCTTGTGATCATCAGCCCCAACTCGGCAAACATTTAATATGAAAAGGTCCTCAAAAGGTCGTGCCTGAAATTATTCTTCAGGGGTGAGAGAGAGGTTGAAGGGTACCTTTCGGCTTGCACACGCGAGACATCGTCACGGGAACTTGCTGATCTTTGTTGTTTAGGTAAAAGGCCAAAAGCATCGCACTCAGCTACAAGCTTTAATCCTTCCTAAGTTCAACTTTGTCACTTCGTTAAATGGCAAATCTTACCCCTCTTTATACGGATATATTAGTTCGGAGATGAGCACAAAAAAATGAATTTCATCCTGGCCGTTTAATTTCTCACTCATGCTCTTCAAAATTCATATCCCAACTCTTAATTTCCAAATAATGTGACAGAGAACTATTACTTCAAATGCATAAACTATAATATGCACTTCACAAGAGAGTCAAGATTGGAGAAAAATAACAATGTGTGTACTATACATGGTAGTGGTGGTCATACTTTTCTCGACTTTCTAGCTAAGTTGTTAACGACTGTTTTTGCTGATTTCTGTTCTTTCCAGAATTATGACGAGATATTGGGTCCATGGTGAAATTAACACCAAGTTTGGTGAGGGGAGGCATACAACACAAGACTACAAGACCATGAGTTGGCAGCAAATGTTGTATTATCTACACTTTTAGAAGAAGGCTAGGTAAAAGAAAGCAAGATAGCCAAGGAGAAAAACTTTAATCTAAAAAAGAAAAAAAAAGGGCTACTAACAGTACCCTTTTGACAGTAACATCAGTGCTAGCATGAAGATTATATAAAACATCATACCCACATGTATGATTACAAGTAATGTCAGATCAGACAACTCAAGGGACATGAAGATTGAATAAAACAAAAAACTGCACTAGTCCCTCCACTGGCCTCAGACCTCCTCTCAACATCATTTTCAGTCTTGTAGAGAATGTTGTTCCCCATCAAAAGTTCAGGATGCAGTGCACATGGCCTTTGCAGAATTAACTTCATTTCCAAACACCCCCAAGCCAAAATAAGGGATACCCAAATCCTAAAAGTTGAAAATCTCTCATAAAAGTCTTCCAAACAGAAATGACAAATTGAAAAAAGAATTGAATTTCTAACCCAACTTAAATTATTTGGTAAGGGCATAGAGTGAGATGGATTTCTTGTTAGATAGTGGTCTGAATGTTTGAGGGGAAGCAGCTAGAGGAAGTACCTGTGAAGAGCTTGAAGGGTAGTGTGGCACATTGCTCTCTTTGTTTTTGGCTACAATTAGGGTGATAAAGGACTTATTTTCATCAGCCTTGAGAAAATCAGAAGTTGAAGGAACTTCGATACCATCAACTCCAGCTACTTCCATCAATTTCCTTTGAAGTTTGTCCTCAGCATCCCTCAAGAACTTGAATTTTGGAGGCGGTGATGACTTTATCCTATTAAACTCTGCATCAGTGGACGATTCAAAGAGAGGATTGAATCCATTTTGGCTGTAAGAGGAATCCGTAGGTGTACGAGGAGGAGTGAAGAAAGAAGGAGAAGCAATAGGTGTCAAAAATGGAGTCTCCACTGACAAAACCAGATCACCCAGACTCCTACTTCTTGACCCTTTTCTAGATTTTCCATCTTCAGACTCCAAATCTTCCTTTGTTTCTTCCTTGATGGTGAAGAGAAATCTTGGTGGACCTGACAGGTTTTGCAGCCTGAAGAGCTCAGCTTCCATGCTGTCCTCCCCAAATGGTTTGAGCCACATTTCTTTGTTTGCTTGAATTTGGAGCTGAGATTGTGGTTCATGGACCTGAGTATCTATAACTCTCTCAGAGGAACATATTTCTTGAGGGGTGAGACCAGTGGAGCTTAAAGATGATGGCTTTTTCCAACAAAACATGTATAAGAACTCTCTTGCTGGACTACTATAACCATCTTCAAGTTCACTGTTAGTGATCCTCTTCTTCCACCATAACAAGTAGTAAACCTCAGCAATAAGAGCTAATAAGAGACACCCAAACACAAGACTCAAACCAAGTCCTACACCACTCAAAGATCTCATCTTTGTATCTGATTTGTGTATCACATCAGATGCAACAACTCAAACGTGATCTTTTAGCCTGAACTTGCTTCAAACACTTTTGGACAGACTGAAAATATCCAAGAAAAGGGATAGAAAATCTTACTGGCTCATTCTAACGAGTCTCATTCTTCTCCGAACAATGAAAATAAGCCAAACTAATTTCTGAAATCTAACCCTTCGGAAGATTACCGATTAATCATTGGACTTACATCAAACAATTGGAGTGCAAGAAATTTTCCAAGAAAGGGGAAGAAAATCTTACTGGGAACCCATGAGAAGTCTCATTCCTCTCTCAACAAACGAAAGAACCGCAAACCCAAGAACACAGCTAGGAGCATAAAACTTTTTGACTGGAAGTTAGAGAAATGAGAGACATCATTGTCTTCAGCTTCTTTAACAAAAGGAACAACCCTCTATACTGCCTTTATCTGCACACATATCTATCAGTCAGAAAAGCCCAAACATCCACCAAGCTAAACCAAAGGAAAGATCCCCTTTTACTCAAAATCACATCCGTGAATCATCACGTATGATTGTAAAGCTCATATCTCTAACTTTTTAAACTTTAAACCCAGAGAACTAAACCCCCAAAATTCGGATAATCTCATCCTTCAGCGTCATACATGTGCAGCAAGCATGCGCCAACAAAATACTGAACATGGCAGTTTGGTTTATGGCATAAATGACCCTTCAGCTTCGTGTCAATATATTTTTGTCCCTCTACTTCTAAAACTTTTGTATTAAATTTTTACAGCTCAAACGATATCATCGTAGTAATGTACAGTCATCACAAGCTAAATGCCATTTGCCACAGTTCAATGAGGTTTTCCTAATAATGAACAATCGCCAATTAAGATAGAAACCGTTAACTGTCAATATAATTCTAGTAATTTCATACCTTTTTTTTATCAAGTTATTTCTGTGCGAAGCGCGATGTACTTCAAACATGACTAAGGTAGACATAAATAGACAGAAGTGAAGTATAACATGACTATCTACCTAGCACCATTGACGCACACGAATAAACGTGGATAAGTTTGAAGTTTTAGAGTTAGATAAATTGAGCCAAAGATTGAGGGTGATTCCTGCAATTAACCCGTAAGTTGCGTGGTATAGGCACGAAAAAGTGGGAGCCAAGAAAACCACTGGAGAGGGTGTGACAAAAAGTCGGCAAAACTTTATCTAAATTATAATGAGAGGTCGCATCCTTCAAGAGATGCTCACATGGAACCCTATACTCAAAGAAAGTGACGTGTCATTCAAATTCTTTTGGAGACACAGAGTATCAATACACCTAAAACCCTTCTATCATAATTTTATTGGGATAAGAATCATTTGTTGCACCGTAACACACACGGAGAATTTAGCTTCTTTGCAGAATTCTTATCTCTTTTATCGACTAATGTTTTCATTTGCCTAGCAACTTATGACATGAAAAGGAATTGTTCCAACTCTTGGAAACATAACATTCGGTTGACCGAGAGTTATTTGTTGTATGCCGTATGATGAAAAAATCATAGCTATCCTGTCTCGACAACTCTTGCCATTTTAGTTTCTTGGTTAGATTGATGAGAAGGGGGGATATAGATCACTCTCGTCTCTACAAAGTGGCTCATTGCTCAGAGAAAGGATGAGAGAGTGACATTCCATTCACAATGTGCGAGCGTTTTCACGTGTGTGCCAGACACAATTTTTCTGTCATCTAGAGTCTTCTGCTCGATCTAGCAAAAGGCTTTTTCAATGCTTTCTTGATATTTGGGCTTAGGAGCACATTTAAGGCGTCGATAGATCTTAATAACACTTTTGTGATTCCAACGGGGGGCTAGAGCAAAGAAGCTGCACCTCTCCCTAAAGTAATACCTAACAGTCACTAGCTATGATCAACTATACTAAATTAGATACGTTAAATAAGTGATGCTAACATATATGATGAGCTAAGATTTGTCACTGAAGATTTTTATAAAAAAAAGGCTACTAACATATATTTAGTAACCATTAATAGTTGTTATGCGAAGATTTGTAATTCGTGGCCTACTATCTAAATTACGGCCAAATTCATCTAAGATTTTATTATCAGCCAAGCTTCACGCGCTTAGTTAAAGTGTCAATAACCTATATTGCCTCCTTATGTCTCAATATGTCCAACTTCAAGAGTTACCCCTAACAATCCCATGTATAACTTCATTTTATGTACTGCATTTTAAGGACATTTTTCTTTTTAGCTTTGCTAAATCGGTAATGGTGAATAACAAAAACACCCTAAGATTTGCATTATTTTCCTAATCAAAACTTTATGATTTGAATTATAAATGTTGTTGATGAAATCTGAAACTTGATTCGTGAATAGACCCGCACAACAAAAAGACAACACCGATCATTCATCGGAAGGATTCCGACGGGAAATCTCTGATACTTAAGTCAGAAGATATTTCAGGATATTATAATGTAAACTCAGATGAAGTCACCCCCCCCCCCCCCTCTTCTTGGTTCCCGCCTTTTCCTTTTATAGGATATTTCCTTAACCCGTACTCGACCGGGTTTTACCCGTACCCGGCGGTTATACCCGATTGCCAGGTCTAATATTTAGAGACGATTGATCGTAGATATATAGGGGGTAAGAAGAAAATTCCTCCAACTGGGGTAGTAGCTAAATTTTTTCCAACAAACTTTGGCTCCTATCCGAGTTGTAGGAATTTTCCTCCAACCCCGTGTAAAGTGACAATTAACAGTCGCTAAATATTTTTAGTGACTTTCTTTTAACACTATCAGCGACAACTATTAGTAGTACTTTTTTAACATCAATAAATAAAAATTATTAAAAATAATTAATTGTTACTATATAGGGTATATAGGGGGTACGAAGAAGATTCATCTAACTCGGTAATCGGCTCATAAGTATGCAGGATCAATTATGAATATATATTTTTTAGCATGAAAGTCAGAGACGATGGATTAAGTAGGAAGGCGCCTTGTTCTGCTCCCGCCAGTCTTAAGGGGCGAATCGTCGCTACCGCTTCACACCTCTGAATAACAGGAGCCTTCTCCGTCTCCAAGCCCTCCCTTTCTGTATCTATCCGCAGGGGAAAGTATTCGACCACAATGACTCAGGTTTGTACTCTCTCTTTCTGCTCTGATTCCTCTCTGGATGTGTATGCTGGATTTTGGGTTTATGTTCTTGAATCCTTCCAAACAAAAGGACAATATCAGTTTCCAAATTGCATTCTCTTTCCACTCATCTGTTCGAAATGGTATGTTAATGGACGTTTGATGAGGGTTAGTGCTCACCGAGTCGGCAAGTTCAGGTAAACGGCCTATACTTTTTCAGTTTATGACACTATGGCCGTTTTAGACTGTTGACAACATACTCTTCCCCAAATTGCATTGTGCTTTTTGATTTCTTTGTTAATTTTTTCCACGCCCAAATTTACGCCATGCATATCAATTCCCCTTCCAAATTCAATTCTACATATAAGATGTACAAAAGTTCAGTAATTTGAATATTCTGGATAGCGTTCTTATAAAGTTGGAATATACAGCCATAAATGATTGATATTCTTCCTTGCACCATTTTTGTTCATAAGATTGTTTTTGTTATATTATCCATTGAAGCATAAGATTGTTTTTGTTCCGGCATAGTCGTTTGCGGAGTTTGGTATAAACGACCTCAATAGCTGGTCATTTTTTCCTTTCGTATGTGGATACATGCGCTTGGGGATCTTTTGTCTGTAATCTATATTTGTGTTATCTACACAATTACAGCCGCTGCTGGGAGATACATAGCCGCCGCAAATTTCGCTCGGAACAATCACTGTGTCAAAAGAAGGGAAGTTCCTTTTAATCTATCATTGGGATCTTTGGATTAGTCAGTTTTATGATATACAAAGTGGTTCAATCTTCATGCTTTTTTGTGAAAGTGAGCACTCTGCCTGCACATTCTACATAGAAATTAAGGATGCTCATATTCCCACTGTAGTACCGCACACGGAATACAAATGTGAACGTAAAAATGATAGTACTTTACCCTCTAGAAAAAATCATAAGTCCTAAAAGTATTTCTCTTATATAAATTATACAACAAGAAGAAATTTTCGGTGCAATAGCTTTCTATTTTCTTTGCTTTTAAATAAGAACCAAAATAAGTTTCTGTCTTTCGGTTTAGATATAATGTACTAGATAGTTTCTAAAGGTTGATAAAAACTGAGGGTGACTTTACGAATTATGATACTGTTCAATGTGTAAGATAATGAGATGTTTCTAGGTACCTGAAAAGATGCCTCCTTAGGTGTAACAAAGCCACTAAAGAGGCAATGTGCAGTAGGGAATGGAGGAGATAGTAATCACATGGTGGTATGTCAGGGACTGTGTTGAGACTTGATCCTAATTGCATTTATCAGGTCAAAGACACAAAGTTTTTTAGGGGCGAGTGATTCACAAAGGAGGTGGATAGCCGCCCTACGAAATTGGAGATTGTCGTGGCTAAAATTTCTCACCATCAAGAATGGTTACCTTGTGATCGTAGGCATTTAAGAACTTACATTTTTTGAACTTGCAACTGGATCTATTGCCATCAGATTCGGAGTTAGGTGACTTGTATCATGAACTTCAGTGATAGGATATTGGCTTTATTGCGCAATTGCTTACAAAAATTTCCACTATCAGCGACTTAAATTAAATCTAAACCTCGTTATCTTCTTCATGACTGGCACATCCATGTCTTTTGCTTACATACTTTTGATCATTCTAAAATGTAGTTGTTGCATTAGAAAAAAAAAAAAAAGATTAAGTAACCATATTTTGGCGATTACCCCCTTATAGTTGTTGATCAATGTGGTAATTCTTGGTTCGTTAATTGAGGTCGTCATTGTTGCATAATCAATGTGGTTTTAGGCACTGTGAGTGAAAACGGTGTTCCACTTACAGTATCAATGATTCAGTAGTCGATATATTTAGAAGGGATGAATTAGCCTACTAGAGGTGAACATTACTCTTGAGTATAGAACAGAGGGAATTTTGTTTTTCAATTAGATAAAACAAACCACAAGTCTCATTTTGTAAACTGAACCACAACTGAGTTGCTTCGCTCCCATAAGCTTGATGCTGCTTGAGTGCTTGGGTGGGTGAAAAAGGGGTAAAGAAAAGCGGTGGCATTGGCTACAGATTTTGAAGAGAATCTTGAAATAAAAGCCTTAAAATTCACCTATAGCATAGCAGGATCAGTCGGAGGAAGTTGAGGATGACATCAAGTCAGTCATGCTTATGCCTTAGGTGACTTATAGTATAAAGGTTGAGACAAAGGGCTAGTCCCTTCCGTAGAGAAATTCGTGTGGCTATGCATGTTGTTAAGCCCATACATCTGACACTCATGCCCAGCATGAACTAAGAACACTGCAGAAAGTTGCCTTTGACTCTTAGATCATATAGTAGTCTCGAGCAGAGAAGGTTGGAAACGGGTAGATGGTAAGACAACTTAGGTTTTAATGGATTTAGGCCATTAATAAGATATGCCATGTATTGGATAATCATATCTTGTCAAGTACAAGTCACATGTGGCTGGTAAACTAGACTTTCAAAGAAAACTACATTTTACTCATGGCTTGGCTGGAAGCTCTATAAGAATCATAAGATGAATTGCTTCTGAGAGTACAAATCAATACATGTAACAAAATTTTGAGAAATTGTAGGGTTCATTGAATTCAAAGAAAAAAAAGGTTAGTAACCATTTAATGTTTTTGTGATACCTTATTTTTATGATGAACATAAACATTTGATATTGCCTGCGCTTCAAAATCGGCTGACAGTGGCCGGACCCAGTTTTATTGGTTTACAATTGGTCTAACTGGGTGCATAAGCAAAGTACATTCTCATCTGAGAGATTTAGAATTTAATTGCTGGCTGGTTTTGGATTATCTGATACTCTTGTTTTGTAAGTGAAGTTTGGTTTGATTATAAGTCGCTTTTCCTTGATGTAGTGAGTTCTTTTTGATGTAGTATTATGTCAAACTTTTAAGGTTCTAGATTATTGTAATTATATCAAAATCTACACCTTATGATTTTACACTTGGCAATGGAGTTGAGGAGAATCGAGGATTTGTAGCTGCAAGGGAAATTCTGGAAGGTAGCTTAGAGAACCCGAGACCACAGCTTCAAAAATTAAGAAAAGTGGCTCAATACTTGAGGAGGATCGACTAGCGATTTCCTTTGTTGGAAGTTATTATGAAAACTCTTTCTGCAAAAGAGTCTTGTTGTTGCTGCTGGTCATTTTAGGGGACAACTCAAAGCAAAGAAGGAAAAAAAAAAGATAATGGTGCCAATGTCGTTCAACCATACTTGATAGAAGGATCGACAAGCTGGACTTGCAGCTACAAAATGTGAGACCTACCCCTTCGAAATAATCCCTTTAGAACTGATGATTTTTGGCTTTTAGTGTGCAAAATTTAATTATAGAAACCAATCTCTTGGAAGTTGAATTTGTTTGGACACGGTCTTGTTAGATATTAGATTATGTGCTTTCACGCTTTTGGCATTTGAAAGTTATGTGTTGGAAGGATAACGCTTTATTTACCTATCTTGGTTCTACCAATTAGTTTGATTAGTCAAATGAATACAATTACCTTACTAATGAGGCATTACTGAACTTTTATACTGCCTCTGTTTGGAACTCTGAAGCGTCTAAGTAATTTTCAATTTTTTGATTCCTTGGAATTTCTTTTTCTCGGAACTTGCTTTGCTCTCTCTCCGCTCGTTCCCCCCGTACAAGTGAATAGAGGAGTTTGCTATCTAATCTCATTGAGAAGTGGCATGGACGCTTCGATTCCTATCTTGCCACTACCAAGATGCATGGAGGTATGCTGATTTATAATATTGAAGTGGATGAAGAAAGACCGGAGCAGCCTGTGTTAAAAGAGTTCTCTTCTTTAGGCCTTCAAACTTTTAGTCTTACATGGTACACGACCTTGATTATTTGACGTGAGAAACATTTATATGTATAGCTTAACCTTCATACTTTGGTGACTTAGGTTTAACCTGTATGCTTATTCAGACTGCAAAACCAAACTCTCCGACAGCAAAGTTGAATACAAGTATAAGATTACCTACATGATAGCTTTAACCGTCCCTCTTTCAAATAATTCGATGTTGTTACATCGACCCCTAAATAACTATTGCAAATAGCCACGTGCAACGCACGTGTACAAAGTAGTACAGGAATGAAGTGGTTGGTCCATTGTAGGATACTATGGTCAACCTGATAGTAGAGTCCAGAGCTTCTCTCTCAAGGTACCGAGCATATCTCCCCGCGTGTTAAAGTGCAACCACAAGTTTATTTCGTACAATATGCAATCAGAGGTATTAAACGATGCATGAATCCCGTCTAGTCACTGGTTCGGATTGACATGTTTGTAAGTTCAGTGGGTACAGCATTAGTACGGCACATAGGGCAATCTGGATGCGAGTGGAGCCACATATCGATGCATGGCACATGGTAAGAATGCATGCACTCGGGCAAGGTGCGTAGTTCTTCGCCCTCTTCAAACTCGCTCAAGCACACCGGACAAACGCCATCTTCTCCCTCCAATCCCATGTTCTTCCGATACTTATGGGCCGGGATGAATTCAACCATTGACTCTTGGACGTGCCTTATCGTTTCTTCTTGTTGTCGGGCAGCATTTTGTTCGAGATTGTGCCTTCGGAGGCGGATACAGCGAAAAAAACCAACCATGCAAACTGAATATATTAAGCCTACGAGAAACATATATATTTTTGACATGATGGGCTCTGTAAAACCGAAATCCATCTGAGAATACTTGAGCCGATTGAGCTGCAGTGGAGATTTCGCCCCCGAAAATGTAAAAAAAGAAAAAGAGAGAAGAAGAGTTGACAGGAAGGGGGGTCGTAATATAAATAAAGATAGAGTAACGGTGATAGCAAGAGGAAAGAATTGTTCTGTATGGTTCATGCCAATGAATGACAGGGAAGGCCATAATTTCTATCAATAGAATCTTTCCCCAAATAGGTCAACACCCCCAACCCACCCCACCCGCACACCCTCACCCACCCACACACAAACACACACTGGTCATTGGAAAGAAAGTACGAACCTGTCATGGTACTTTGTTGTCGTTGACTAGGTATTGTGTTGAAGGGTTACAGGAGGGGGGCTGGGGGTTAAAGAGCAGGAAGGTATAATCTAGGGACTTAGTTCGTTTTGGATGATTTTCACAGGGAACTGATGGACAATCACACACTAATTTTTATAACTTTCACTTGGTTATGCGTCATTGCATCTATGATCGAGTGCCACTAAAAATCTTTAGTGGCTATATTTGAGGGGTAATAAGAGTCTAAAGTAATTAAATTGCTGTTATCAGTCCCTTACTCCTGTAATGTGATGTATGGGTTACGCAATGGAGATAGTCCTCCCCCTGCCTCACCCCATCGGCTACATCATTTGTTTACTTGCTAGTTAGAATCTGAATCAGATATTCATATATCAACAACGAGAGTAGCTTCCCTTATGTGCAAATTGAGAAGGAACCAGTTCATCTATTCATCTAAAGTTCCACATTTAAACTTCTGATGATAACCAAAACTATCAAACCTAAACAGTAAACTGCGCTATGGTCTAATCAAATGTCAGGTCCACTAGTAGACTCCACGTTGTATTTTCCCTGCATGAATTGGCACTGCTCATATTGAACTGCGAAGGCTCTAAAGATTGTTCCTGGCTGGTCATTGATCCATTCGAACAGGAACTAAAGAGTTATCACTCTAAAAACCATCAAATTTCAAGGATTAGAACTTCCGTTTTGTACAATATATCACTGATGCTTGGTCGACCACAAGTAAATCCTACTAATCTCTGTGTAGAGCACTACGACACATATTAAAGTGTATTTAAGCTGCTTTTCTTTATGTAATGCATGCAGGCATGATCATAGCCGGTAAATTCTGCTAGAATCCACTTGTGTCGCCAGCACCAGAATGTGATACACGAGTTATGCGCATGGAAGGTGTAGCACTGGTGCGGCACATCGGGCAATCGGAATGAGAAGAGAGCCACATATCGATGCATGGTGCATGGTAAGTATGGATGCACTCCGGCAAGGTACGCAATTCTTCGCCCTCTTCAAACTCGTTCAAGCACACCGGGCACACGCCGTCTTCCCCTCCACGATCATGCCTTTTTGATGCTTATGAGCCGGTATGAGTTCATCCATGGCGGTCTGGGCGGGCCTCGGTTGTCCTCCTTGTCCGGTCGTTAGCATCGTGGGCTCTTGTTGGGCATCATTTTCTTGATGGTAGCAAACACATTGGAGAAAATGATATATGGCGACTATAAGAGCTACGATTGCAACACCCACAAGGAAGCTTTTTACATTCGCCTGGTTGAAATGAATAAAAGCCATCAAAGAGAAATACCAATGGTTGAACTGCTGTGAAGATTTTTGACAGGAAAGGAAACCAAGAAGTTGAACTCAAATGGGTATATGATCAAAACAAAGGGACTGGCGGTGATAGCAACACGAAGAGTTTGTTTGGTATGGTCTATCTAATCTGAACACAAGCGAGTTCTACGGACAGGCCAGAATCTATGCCGAAATTTATACAACACCATTCCACGAATAACATATAGATCAAATATCCTCTTATGCTCATTCAAGGTTTAGTCTGTTGTGTATTGTAAGTCAATGTTTTGTCGTTAATGCACTCTTTAACATCAAATATAATGTAGAAATACATAACAGTGGTGTGTACTTAGACGTTTCAAAAGGAGCCTTGGAAGCAACCGGTAATTTACTGTTACAACAAGAAATGGAATATACTGTATGAAGGGTATGCATTGTACTCGCTAAATTGGCCGAGCCAAAGGAGTCCCCTAGGATCTAACTATAGCTTACCAAATGGTACTTCTTCCAACTGTTAACGAATATCCGGTGGCAGTCGCAAGGCATCGGACTCCAACCGAGGACCCAATGAGTCTCGCGGTGTCATGTCAGCGCGGCACAATGGACAACTGGAGTGAGAATACAGCCACATGTCGATGCATGGCACATGAAACGGGTGCAGACACTTGGGTAGGACCCGAACCGCCTCCCCGTCTTCGAACTCACACAAGCACACAGCACATGTTCCACCTTGTGTCTTTGAAACCAAGCCAATGTCTTTGGTGTACTTGCATGAAGGTAGAAGCTCGGTTATTGACGTGTCTATGCTAATCTGCACGTCCTCAAAGTTTGCCACGGGCACTTGCGTACGTTGCCACCGCGTAGTAAACGCTTGCTGGTTCCACCACCGGGCCGCTGCGCAGTGGTAGGCTATGAGCATGGTGGTGGCCCCAAAAATTCCGATGATGGTCACCGTGAGCGGAGAGAGGCCTAATAAGTGGGTGCCGTTGTCAACCATTTTTGGAAATGGAATGGATGGAAGGAATTGGTTACAATGTCATGAAATCCTTAGTTGTGTTGATGGTTACATTAATGTCATGAAATTCCAAGTTGTGATATACAAACGGTCCATGATTGAAAATTGTCCTTAGTGTTAACTTATGCATGTTTGTCTCGCATTTTTGGACATTATTTTGTACCTTGCTCACCAATGAGATGAGTACATCCATGAGAAAACAAGTGTAAGGAGACAAAAATGTATTTTTACAAATAGATCATTATTATTCATTTCGTGTAAAAGCCCAACCCATCCCTCAGTGAGCTAGATATGGGCTGCCACCCTAAGTTGCTCCCTGAAACTATTGCAAACACAAAGCTTTTAGTTCTGATTTTCTTACAAAAAACATATGTTGCAAGCTCGAAGATTCAGGGGCTAGCTTCACTGGTGGCTCAGCAGGCTGGCTTTGGCCCATGACAACGCTACAATAGCCCAACAACCCAATTTGCAACCACAATGTTGTTCTAAAGAAGATGACTAACAGCGTCACACTGCAAATTATTGTACAACCAAAGCCTCTGGCAGGCTAGAATCCTCTCTTGTTGTCGTCCCGGCTACACTAAAACCCGAAGCAGGTTGTCTCCGCGGGGACGGTGTCGTCTCAGCACGGCACATAGGGCAATTTGGATGCGAGTAGAGCCACATATCGATGCATGCCACGTGAAAAGTGTGCATGCACTCCGGCAGCGTGCGTAATTCTTCGCCCTCTTCAAACTCGCACAAGCACACCGGGCACACCCCGTCTTCGCCTTCCAAGCCCATACTCCGTTGATACTTGTGTGCCGGGATGAGTTCGATCATCGAGTTCTCAATGTCGCTCGGCATGTCCTGGTGTCGATTCATCGTCATGATTTGCTGTTGCTGTTGCCACCGTCGTCGTCGTTGGTTGTGATAATTAACGGAAATACAATGATAAACGGCGATTATAAGAGCAGCGGACGCAACTCCTACTAGAAGAACATATACCTCGGATAGAAGGGGATTAGCCATCGGGAGAGAAACTAGAAATGGTTGAATTGCCTTGGAGAAGAGGAGGGGGCATATTATGAAAGACAAAAGAATGTAGCATTAACGGTGATAGCAAGAGTGACATATTGTCTCTTATGGTCCTTCCTAAATTTGAAACTTGAAACTGAGGTTACATTGCCGTTGTCCTCATTAAAGGGATATGCTGCCCAAATTTCTTACTTAGCTGTCGCACTGGTTTATGTTGCTGAGCCAGTATCTGATGTTGTCTACAACGTTAATGCTACGAGATAGATGTTTTTGAAAAATGTAGGAGGGCTAATAGCCCCCACTCGAACCCAGCTTCCTTCTGTCCACCATTCATAATTACTGGTTATTATGTTGGTAGAATGCCTTCTTTTCGTCCTTGCCATGGTAGATGATTGATAGTTCTAGTATTCACAGTTTTATGGAATCCTTGAAAAGTTAATGTTAGAGATAGAAAAGTAAGCTTTATCAGGCAAATTTGGTACATGAAAAGTAGTGAGAAGACCTGTCTAGTATTAAGAGGGCGATTTTTTAGCATGTTTGGTGGTGATACACTCCCTTTTTTTTATTATTATTTATTGTTACAAGACGAACGTCGTTCTTGAGATGCACTATTTTCCTTTTTCCTTTTCTTGAATGAAATCCGAGATTTATGGTGTAAACAATGAGTAAAATTATACTTTATCGAGCTGAATCCTTTAGCAGAACGAAATGTTGCAAATTGTGTATCAATCACATCTTCTCATGCGAGGCAAGTTGACGTGGATAGAGCCATTTGAAAACTTCTGAAGTTACTCTAAATTGAACTCTGGACGTGTAATAATTTTGAATCAAATGCCTGTAAAAAGAAGATTGCTTGTCCAAAGAAGCCTCCTCTAGTCCTCTCACGAGAATTTCGTTATCAGGTTAATCC
This sequence comes from Escallonia herrerae, assembly GCA_033070095.1. Taxonomy (NCBI): domain Eukaryota; kingdom Viridiplantae; phylum Streptophyta; class Magnoliopsida; order Escalloniales; family Escalloniaceae; genus Escallonia; species Escallonia herrerae. The sequence goes on from JAVXUP010000201.1 coordinate 111,535, forward strand.
TAAACTTCAGATGTTCTGATGATTCACGTGACACCTAGTGATGCAAGTCTTGGATAAGAATCTGCAATGCACCAGATCGAATGCCCTTGGGATACAACACATGGATAGCAATTACAATTACCCAAATTATGTTATACATTCACTTTGTCCTCAATTCAAGTCGCCGTACAAATATTTTTGCGACGGCAGCTTGACATTGCCAAAATGAGTAGCAACATTCGGCATAAGCAACGAATACAACGAAATCAACCAGTATTCTGGTCATTACAGGTTTATGCCGGAAGAAGGTGCCTTTTGGGGGGACTTAGTCCTCCGAACAAGTAGGCTTTTTACATAGCATTTGCAATAGGTCCTAAAAGTCTACTCCAGAAGTCAGATAAAAAACAAAATGTTCTGCCTAATATTCGCACCTATAGCTGTTATCTTATCGCGTAAATATATTTTCACGGCACTTCTTTGGACATAGGACTAATTTCTAATAAGATTCTGTACTCTCAAGACGGTAAATACAGCCGAGTGTCGAATGTCTTGTAAGAAATAACACGAAGTGATCAAAATGTGCATTAGACCTACCACCATTCTGCAACATTAGTGAAACACCGCTCTTGTCGATCAACCGGGACCAGAATCTGAGCCAATTACAATCCGCGTTGCAATAGGAGGAGCTGCATCAGCACGACACATAGGACAACTCGAGTGCGAAAAGAGCCACATATCAATGCATGGCACATGGTAAGAGTGCATGCATTCGGGCAAGGTACGTAATTCCTCGCCATCTTCGAACTCGCTCAAGCAGACGGGGCACACCCCGTCTTCTCCCACCAAGCCCATACCTTTTTGATACTTACGGGCCGGCATGAGCTCGACCATTGAGTTCTCGAAGCCACCCGGCGTCTCTCCTTGTTCGAGCGCTGTTGTTTCTCGTAGTTGTTCGCTGGCATGCCATTGACGGTTGAGCCACTTAATCCGAATACAGTGGAATATGCTGACTAAAAGGGCTGTGGATGCAACTCCGACTAAGAGAACATATATTTCCGTTAGAATGGGATGGTGGTCATAATAAGCCATGGGAGAAACATTAGCAATGCTCGAATTCAATTGCCTAGTAATCTGGGTTACTATCAAGGCATTGTGCAGCTGACGATTATTGCAAGATAAGCCATTGTCTCATATAACGTGACTTCATACCAAGAAGTCATTATTCCCATAAACAACTTGGCTGTGTTATGTAACAATTTTTTTACCAATATAATGTCAACAAAAAGGCCGTCCATACAAAAAGATTAGTTTCCATTGTCTCTACATTAATGAAGTTCATATAGCAAAATCGTTACCAGACATATTAATTTCGTGGTTAAAAAAGAAAACTGAACAACCCGGATACGAAATTTTTGTTTGCTAACATATTTCATCAGAACAGACAATGCATCTTCAACCTCGTGAAGTTGTGCATAAAGGTTATGTATTTTTATACCCCCTCCGTCACATATAAATTAATCATATTTTCTTTTTGAGTTGTCTCATAGAAATTGAACACTTCCAGATTTTGTAAGTATTTTTACATAGATACACTTTTTTATACATTTTTATTTTATTTTTTCCTTCACATTTAACACTTGTCTAACTCATTTTTTTTCTCATAATCCACTTTCTTCCCCTCCTCTCTCTAAAGGTAAACGATAGAATGAAAACACATAATATAAGACTTAAATCTTTAATACGCGTGCGATGATTGAATTATGTGGGACATATGAAGTACTTAAAACCTATACATAAAAGTGTTTCTAGCAAATTAATAAGAGCATGCCAAGACAACTCAAACGATGAACTTATACCTTTATAGCGAAAAGTCACAAGAAATTATTAAAATAGTCCCAATTAGATAAAATAAAAATGAATAAACTATATAAGGTGATGGGATAATGGATTTCTAGGGCATAAGAATATCCTGCCAATATATGTACACAAAAAAATAGTAGAGTTCGGAGTTTGGACTAAAGCTTTCTGGCAATATCTCAAGGAAAAAGAAAGGCTCAGGTGTTGAAACCTGCCTCAACCTATGGCAATTTTGCCAATTTGTCTCTATATCTTCAACTTTTGTAGAGTCACCCCACAATCTAGAAGTGTTGGAAGAAACTTTACTAGAGAGGGTATTTTTCGACAAATGCATTCAGTGAGTAGATGAAATTGCAAACCTGAATCTCAACATTGATTCATCACCTCTTCCTTCTTCTCAAACTCTTCCACACACTAATCGAGCCGTCATCGTCCCTGCATCCACCACTATCCTCTGCCGATACTGTTCACCACTGTTTAGCCGCTGCCGTTGCGCATTGGGTTTATATTTTATCGCTAGTTTAACCTAGCTACACATCTTTGACCGTTTTTAGGTCACACTCTTGCGACACATCAGAAAATGTTTAACGGTTAAAGTTTTACACTATCCAGCAGTCAACTCAAGATGAACGCTCAAGTCACGTCCCCTTTGCTTTTTCTCAAAAAATCTCCCTAAGTTGGCTTCGGCACCCCTTCTCCCTTAGCCAAGGGAGTCGTCGTGTGCCCAAGCATCATGATGCTCGACCACCCCTTAATGACATCTCCGCATTACGTGCCTCAAGCAGAAAGCCCCCACTGTTATGCTCGAGAACCGTGATGTTCAGTATCAACTGAGCTAAACCATGGGTCATACGTGCCCCTGGCAGTCCTTCCCATGACCGCGCCAATGCATTTTCACAATGCCATGTTCTCGCGTACAACACTTAGTAATTGCTCTATCTTTATTGAGTGAGCCCCAAGCACCACACATAACCCCTCTTGCCCACGCACCATGCCACTTATACAGTCACGTCCTTGGCACTACGTCACACTGCTACGCCCCTGACATTGGTCCATCCCTTCACCACCCTATGCGCACCTTACCTTAGTCATGGAACATGCTTCGACCCACTCTTCTGACTATGCAACATCCTTCAAGGTAGATAACTCCTCTATACACTACCTCAGGGAGCTCCACGTGCTTTGGCATAAGGACTCCCCCCTTAATGTAGGTCATTCCTCTGGGACACTACCTCGACCCTTCAGGTAGGCAACTCCTTTGAGATACTACATTGACGCACTTCAAGAGCTCCAGCACAAGGACTCATTGCGGGAATAGGTAACTCCTACGAGACATTATCTCCTTTAAGGAGCTCCAAGCAAGTGCTATGGCATGAGGTTTCCCCTCCTGCTAGGTAGGAGACTCTTTTGGGACTCCTCCAGCGCTACCTTGGCCCTTTGGGTAAGCGACACCCTCCAGGATACTACCTTCACATGTAATGTTAGCAACTCCTTAGGACACTGCCTTAGCCTATCAGCTAGGGACTACTCTAGGACACTACCTTTGCGCGCTTTAAGTGCTCTAGCACAATGACTCATCACAAGATAGACAACTCATCCAGAACACTAATGTGTCACGTAGCTCCAAGTGCTCTCCTGTCATGTAAGTAACTCTTTGGGGACATTACCTTGGCCGATTAGGTAGGCTATTTTCTGAGACACTATTTCGCCATGTCAAATAGGTGACTCATTTGGGACTCTATCTCAGTCGTCGGGTAGGCAAAGCTTCTGAGACACTATCTTCGCGGGCTTTAAGTGCTCCGACATATGGAGTCATCATGGGAGAGGCGACTCTCTGGAGACACTATCTCTATCAAAGAGCTCAGAGTGCTTCAACATGAGGACTTCCCTCCCGCCAGGGTATCGGTGTGACTAGTCTAGGTGCTCTGGCACTCGGACTCTTGATCGGCACCCCTAGGGACCATGACCCTTGTGTCTCTTCGAGAAGAGCAGGTCTTTGGAGGGCATCGCGCCTAGTCCTACCCACTGTTGCCAAGATTTATGTGTCTCTTAATGCCCCTGGGAGGCTCGGTGAGGGTTTTGGACTAGTGGCTAGATCAAAGGAGTTTTTTTTTGCCACACTAGTGCTGTATGAGTCAGTCTTTCGGGATAGACAAAGTGAAGTTATGCGAGGCAGGTTGAGAAAGTTTGCAATCCGACGGTCCGTGGAGCATTGACATCTATGGCTCCTTCAATGAGATGTCACTCCCATGGGAGCACCATTTGTCGCTTAATGATATCACCATCTCAACCCGTATAAATAATGGACTCAAGGATTCATTTATAAATTAAGCACAAAACTTATTTGTAAAATCGCATTTTCTAACTCTAGAATTACTGGGCTAGAGGATTAGAGAGAGAAAGTGTCTGGGTTTGGACTCTGGATTTAGACCCTGACTCTAGACCCCAGCATTGGAATAGTGACGTATTCACCTTGTGCGTTCGCCCTCGCAGAACTGCCACTTCTTATGCTCTGTGTGAAAAGCCTTAGTCTCTGCTCTTGTTCCGTCTTTTGCTTTGTCCAACATCAGCACACTTGATTTCTAACTGTGACTGCATTTTTTATGACAGCTACACAGTTAGTGTGCTCACTTTCTTGACATCATATTTTCACATCCTACCTCCACCCTTAATGCTCTCCTTCCATCAGCAAACTTGATATCTTCGGCCACTACCACCTCCGCATCAACCACCTATTTTGTTCAATCACATTACGATTATGGGCAACCCTAGCGAGATTTAACATAGGTTTAGGATGGTGGCAGGGCAAAAATGGACTATGATGCTACCACATTAACCTAAAAGGTGGTGGTAAGGGGCGAACAGATTATGGAGGTAGGGGAAGGGATAGGTGGGTGTGGTGGTGGTCTATAGTGTTAAAAGAGTTAGAGGTTTCCAATTAATAATTTATACCATCTTATGATTTTTCTTTCGGGTAGTGAACTTGATAAATTTGTTGAAAACTAGTTATTTGCTTGAAAAAAAAAAACTTAACGACGTTGATATCAGACTCAATTTTATACACTTACACTCAGTTTTTATTGCTTAAATTTTTTAATAGACACTTTTAATGCTCTTTAGTCTACTTCTTTTGGTTTTGTATTGACAAGTGGAATAGAAGTTTTCTTGTTTATATTAATAAAGAAATTGATATTAATAACAAGAGTGTTTTCGTAGTGAGTACTTTTTAAGAAGAACAAGTTATATAAAACTAACTATTAGGAAAAATACCAAAAATGAATCTAATAGAAATTCTTGAGCCTAAATCTTAGTTGCATTAAAAAGATATGTAACAGTTTGATGAAAACAGATTTAGAATGCAATAGGAATTATTTGGCTGTCTAGCATGGGAAAGAGCCAACCTTTTTTTTTTTTACTTTTGATCTTTTAATAAGCAATAATCTACAAAGCAAGATCAAGCTGAAATCACGAAAAGTAATATGCACTAAACTCGCCTTGGGTGGATTTATCTAATATAAACTTAACACCAATTGTAATTTGGTGGATCTCTCTCTATTTATTTTTCTCTTTTCCCCCATAACTATACATCAAATAAACAATATATTCTATAGCCTCCCCATCAAAGATCAAAACGCCAACTAGCTCTTTTGTCCAAAGCCTTGCCCATAAATTGAAAGTTACTTCAAGGATCTTCCCCAAGGACCATGTACTCTCAGCCACTCTCAAAATAATTACCAAGAGCAAAAAGCCGCTGCGTGCCAACAATCAGAAAAGTAAATCATTATACATACAAACCACGAAAAGAAATGATCAAACAGAGGGTTGAAACCAACTGCTAACATATAAAAAAAAAAACTATAAATTCCCAATTACATACAGTACCCAAAAAATGAGCAATTAGGGGAAACCACCACCCGGAACAAGGGTTGTGGCGCAACTTGATCAAACAGAGACACTCGCTCCGAGTGGTTCTTTGTTTATTTTGTTTAGCTATTGTTTTCCTTCTCGAGTGTCTCTGTCTAATCAAGTTGCGCCACCCACTGCACCTAATATACAATTCTAGACCTGGCAAAAATTGATCCAGACCCGTGGGTCTACCCGTACCCAGCTCAAAAACCCAGGTACGGGTACATGTGGGGTTATCCTGCACTTGGAAGAAGAAGTAGAAAAAGGAATAAATATAATGATAATTTGATTTTTCGTCGCCGTAGTAAATAGGATAGAAAATGGAATTTCTCTCTTCGTCTTTACAAAAGAAAAAAAGAAATAGGAGTAAGCTGTGGCACGTTCATTAAAAAAAATCATTTTGTAGCCAATTGGGCGGGGCTTGTAGCTCAGAGGATTAGAGCACGTGGCCGATTACTACAGGGATGACCCCAATCCGGAATATGAACCAGTTGCAAGCCTCACGGATAATTTCATTAGCCGAAAATAGACCCGTACCCAAACCGACCCGTAAAATCAAGGTAAGTTCGGGCCGGTTACCGGGTACCGGACTACCCGGATTTCAGTGAATATATAATGACATTTTCTTCTTTCCCCTAACCCTACCCTTCAATTTCATTTTTTTTCTCCCAAATCTCACGCCACCTCAAGCCGCCACAACCCCTCTCACTGGAGATCCACCGTCGATCGGCGACCTTCATTCTGTTAGCCCTCTCGTTCTTCACTCTATCAAGTCGGCCCCTTGCTCCCTTCACTCTTCAAGGCCTTCCTTAACTGGCGAGATCGACCACCAATCTTGAGAGTCGAGATCCACCACCGACCGGTGACCATCACTCCGTCAGCCGCTCAGCCCTCACTTTATTTAAGGTCACTCAGCTCCCTCGCTCTTCAAGGCCGATCTAGGGTACATTCGCCTCCGATTCCAGAAGCCCACATCTGTCGCAGATCGACATCGCCGACATCTACATCTGCATCTGCATCGATATCGCCGTCAAGCTGTGACCACCTCCGCCGGCCTCTTTCATCATCACAGATCTACTATTACTATGTTTTGTTTTAAATTTATTACTTTTTGTTTGTTATTATTTTTATTGAAGTGGTTGGTTGGTGGAATATTTCCCACGAGTTTTGATATTTATTTGGTACTTGTGGTTGATTCGTGGAATCAACGGGAGAATCATCCCTGTATTTTGCTTCGATGTGTTTTCATGTGCTTGTGCTGGGTTATTGATAAAGTGTAAGGTGATGTTGTTTATAGATTCTGTTTTTGGTAAATAAAAACAGGTTATGAAAATAGATAGAACAAATTTAGGATCCTGCCCAATTACCTACAGAATTACCCGAACTAGGGTACAAATACAAGAAATGACTACCTGTAAAAAGCCGGGGTAATTTTTACCCGAACCGATTTTATCCAGACCCGACCGGGTATTACCTGTACCCGCAGGATTTACCCGTTTGCCAGGTCTATACAATTCTGACCAAACCATCATCTCATTCCCCCTACCCAACCACGTCCTAACCCCCAAAAGAAGAACCCCAAAAGATTTGACAAGGGTGAAAAGACATGAGCTAACTATTAGGCCGACAAAAACAAAAACCTGCAGAATTCAATCAAAAAGCCGGAAACAAATTGAGCATCTGAATAAAGAACAGTAATCCCCTTAAGGTCATAGGGACGGGATCCTAATAAACATGCAAGAAATAAGAAAAAAAGAAAGAAAACCTACCTATGTAGTAAAATTTCCACCCTCTGAAGATATCCCAAAAAAAAGCCCAAGGGCCGATCTCAAAAGAAAACATCAATCTCAAAGAAACCATCAATCGATTATATAATCAATTTGTGGCAGCACATGGCGGCAGCATCGGCAGTGTTGTCGTATAATAAAGGAAGGTTACAGCGACAGAAGAGAAGATGGTTGTTCGAGACTACAGATGGGAGTAGGGCCAAGTTTAGGGAGAGGACAAGGGGAGAAAGTTAATAAAAGGGGTTAATTATACCTATGTCCCTGAAGTTAGAGGGTAATTACAGTCAAGGACATTAAGTTTTAAAATGTAACATACCCTGACCAAACACTTTTAATTTTTAAAATGTATCAGCCGTGTCTATCCGTCAGGATTCCGTCCAAAAAGTTTGTTTTTTGGCTGATGTCATCCATGCGTATTTTTTAAATGTCAATACTACTCTTATACCACATATCTACATATACACTATATAAAAATTTAAAAATCCTAATTTACAAAATTAGGGTTTCAAATCTAATACAAAATTAGTGTTTCAAAACCTAATTCTCTCCCTCCAAATTAAGGTTTTAATCTTATTTTTAAATTAGGATCTCTCTAATAGAAATTAAGTCTTTTTTTCCCAAATCAAATCGCAGATTTAAATTCTTTTTTTTCAAATTTGTGTTTTTTTATTGGATTTAATTTGAAACCCTAACTTTATTTCTCTTTCTCAAACCATCCTCATTTCTGAATTTCAATGGGGCTGCCGCCCCATAACTCTAACCCCATCGTCGTCGCCTCTTTCCTTCTCCCCTCCACCATGCCGTTGCCCCTCCCTCTTCCCCCCACCCTACCCCAATACGCCACCCTTAGCCCAGATCGATGTCCACTCCATCGGCCACTGCCGTTCTTTTTTTAAGCCAGACCCCGTCGAGGAAAGCTCGCCGTAGAATTCTTTTTCTTAGCGGCAAAGCTTACCTTCATTTTCTTCACGTCAGCCGCACAGCACAGTCGCACAACCGCGAAGGAGAAGGGGAAGAGGGATGGGGGGCACCGGTGTGGTGGGGGAAAGAGGGAGGAGTGGCGGTGCAGGCCGATTTGAATTCCTGGTTTCTCAATTCAAGTGTGTCAAATCATGCTCATTCATTTGAATTACTGGTTTTGCAATTCGATTGCATGTTCAATCAGATAAGAAGAGGAAAGGAATCCTAACCCTAGAAACTCGATCTACAGATTGCCATGGCGAGGATAAGAGATAAGAGGACAAAATTCAAAGCCAAAATCCAATTTAGAAAATGAAATAATCCATTCCGAAGTATATCCTGATAGAGAAATCCCAATTTAGAAAATAAGATTTAAAACCCTAATTTAGAGAGAGAAAATAAAAGGTTAAAACCCTAATTAGGTCCAAAATGAATTTTAATTTTTAGCTTAAGGTTTCGTATCTTTATAATGGCATTTGAAAGAAAATAACACTCAAATTCAGGGGCAATGAAGTCATGTTATTAAAACCGTTAGGATTTTTAGGATTTCGTTTGGTTAACGGACATAAGTGTAATTTGTCCAAACTATTATCCTTACCCGTAATTACCCCTAACCTCAGGGATATAATTGTAATTAGCCATAATGAGATAAGAAAGGGGGGTTAGAGGGGGAGTCAAGAAGAAGGAGAACACCCCAAGTGGCAGGGATTAAGGTTTACGGTGGTAGTTTTAAAAAGAGAAATTGAAGAGGACATAGTTTATAGGCCAACCTAAGAAGAACTTATTGTAGAATACAAAGATTGAAGAGTGGAGTGTGATTTAATTTTATGATTGTAATTTCTTTAAACTCTGAAGTTTTCATTTTGTAAGGACATTGAGAATGTGTTTGATGAGGTAATTGAACTGAAGATTTTATTTTTTATAGAGTATTTAAAAATATATTGGACAAAATCCTTTATTTGGATTGTGATAAGATGAATTTACTGCATTTCATGAGAGATTTGAAATTTAGATTTGATGCGCTAAAATCCCCTCTCAAAATACCTAGTCAGACTAGTTTTTTGTCAAATCACTTCCACAATTAATGTAGTTGCATTTGAAGAGAAAGTGACTAATTTTTGTCTATATAATTTTAGCAAGGTTTTTCCATTAAAAATGAGACTCTCTCCCATTAGTTTGTACTCATACACTATCAAATTATCTGCGTTCAATTTATTAGATGTAAATTCACATGTAAAATAGCCTATATATTGAATTTGCAATTCCATATTGTAAATCAAAATTTTTTAAAATAAATAAATTTAATGCAAAGTTCGTTGAAAATTTTTATCCAAGCACAATGAGTGATCTACCTAAATTTCCCTCGCTTACTATGGATAGCGTTGCAAAAGTACCCCATCATGCAATGGAAACACGAACACCGCTAGATTGAAGAATAACTTTTCTAGATATAGAAGATGCAGGTAAAATTTTCAAATTTGCCATAAATAAAGGAGTTTTTGCCACTAAGGCCAAAAAGAAAGATAAAGGAACAGGGTACTGCAGTAGGTTGGGCATAGATCCCAATTCCCATCTAGTTGTGTTCTATGAAATTTCAATATTACACTTGTGGAGACAAAATAAGTACATCAGAGCAGGATAAGATGGTGTGGGTTTAGTTAACCTCTCCCTTAAAATGTTGCTACTCCAGATGCTTACATCTTTCAAACTTTAGTGAAAAACTTAGGCCATGTTTGACACCCATTTTTTTTAAATTTTAGAAACTGAAAAAAAAAAAGTTGTTTGGTAACCATTTTCCTTTTTTTTTTCCTTAAGTTTAAAAATTCAGTTTTTAAATCAAGACTGTTTTTAAAAACTTTAAAAACTGGTTTTTTTTTCAGTGTTGGTTTTTTTTTTTTTGAGACCACCACCACCCTCTCACCGCCGGCAGCCACCGCAAACCACCACAAAAAAAAAACTATAAAAAAATGGATTATCAAACAATTACTTATTTTTGTAAAAAAAATAATAATAAACTGCTCTTTAATTTTATTTTTTTAAAAAACTGAAAAAAAAAATTCAAATGGAGCCTTAGGATACCCAAAACAGATGAAAGAAAATGTTACTTGGAGAGCAAAAAGTCTTGCCCCAAATCAGAAACCAATCTACTTATAAGCATCCTGCGTTGAACAATGCTGCCGTGGGTTTGATTTCCACAAATCACCAATGTGTTGCCCCAGCTTATATACGTAAACTGCATGACATATTTGCATCTTACCTTGTTTCTGACCTTTCCAAATCATAATCTGAGGAAATCCTCGATGTGTTTGGCGAGGGTGAAGCGTCTGCACGACACAGGGGGCAATTCAGACGTGAATACAGCCACATGTCAATACATGGCACGTGGAAAGTATGCGCGCAATCAGGCAAGGTGCGCAATTCTTCTCCTTCTTCAAACTCGCACAAGCATATCGCGCAGACGTTATCGTTTCCTGTCATGCCCGCATCCTTTCTGTACTTACGGGCCGGGATGAGGTCTGCCACGGAATTCTCAGTGGTGCTCGATGTCTCTTCTAGCCTGAACAAAAATGTACGGGGATGTTGTTGGCTAAGATGTTGGCGGCGGTTGCACAAACAAATCGTGATGCAATGATATATCGTGATAAGAAGCACGATCGATGAAATCGTGATCAAGATTATGATTAGTTTGGACGAAACTGAAGCTCGACCATCATCTCCCATTGAGCAAAAATTAGCAACGACTGAGCCTGCCTAGATGTTGTCAAGAAATAGCAAGTGACGGACATTGCAAGATCAAGCATGTGAGCATGTCCCTTGTTTTTACAAGGTATATTCTCAGTTGACAATCTGGTGGGCCTGTTTGTGACCCGCCAAGCTGAGCCCGATTCATATTCGGTTGTACTGATTGTCAAACCCGGCTACAGAGGGGGCCCAAAGAAGAAAAGTTGGTTTGGAACTTTGGACGGTAAGTAAGGAGTTTTATCGGGTCAGTTTGCGTATGAACTAAAATTAAATAGAAGCGTCTCAAATTTCAGAAGCATGCTACAGTTTTATAAGAAAGTGATGTTTTCCTTTCTTTTTTCTGATTTTGCCCATCTTGAATTGGTTACATAACGTAAACTCTGAAATACAACACAAATCTTCACAAAGGACCAACAAACTTAGGGAGACAATCACACTCATTATTCATGTCTCAAATACTAAAAATAAAAATGAAAAGTATCCCTTCAAGCCCAATCAAACCTTCATCTCCTATGCTACCTACGGAGTAGGCAAACAATGCAAATTCAGTAGCGACACAATTTCGTTCGTGAATTTATCTCCTCGGCCACCATAGGAGAACGATTAACAAGTCAATACTCTTACAAAGAGAGGAAAACTCTTGCGAAGAGAGAAATAGTCTCTCCAAATATGAGAGAGATCCCATAAAACGAAAGAAAAACGTCGCAATGAAAACGGGGAGAAAAATAGGTCTAAAGTTACTGAATTGGTGAGATAATAGGAGGGGGAGGGTCTGTCGTCAGAGCAGCAGAACTCCCTCATTTTTTTATGAAGATAGATAAAGAAAGAAGTATTCAAAACCCTACGATAGATCATATGAATCCTACACGACTCAATTTGCGATTGTAAAATGACACAAAAATAGGCAAAAAATTTGAGTAACAACCAACATGTACTTAGATGTCCAAAATGTTATGTTCAGGAAAGTAAAGAAAGATAATTAATACATATATTGTGTTATGCTTAGATTGGTCAGAGTAAAATAGTTCTTGGATTGAAAACTTTGAATTAAAAACTTGATGATGCGAAAAATGGTTCGATGCTACGTGGAGGTGCCACAAAGGATGCGGTCTGAGTCAGCTTCCAGATAGGCAACGCGGGAGACAGCAAGGACGGCGTAAGGGCCGAGGGCAAGGCTCCCCAGACAGGTCGTGAGGGCTGGCAGCGCTGCGCAGGCAGGGTGACGCTGAACAGGGCCGACAGTCTACAGTCCGTGACAAGGGTGCAGCGTCGAGGGTTCGTGGACGTGAGCCAAGTGTGTTTCTCTCACTAGGATTCCAGAGGGAATGTCGTTTTAGAGAGAGAAAGTGAAAAGCTCAAAATGAGAGAAAAGATCCTTGAAAGAGCTCCGGAGTCTACTATTTATAGGCAAAAACGTGCATGTGTCATAAGTTGACATGTGTCACCCCCCGGGAACGACACGTCGCCAGGGGGCCAAAGCACTGATCCTCCGTTGGGACTGCCGGTCCCTAAGTTCGTGCTGCCCTGCCCTTGCGACGTCTCTCTGCCTGTCTGAAGAGACTGATCATGCCGCGGTAGCATGGTCAGAGTAGCCCGTTGCCTCAGCCTCCAGTCCAAGCCCTTACTGAATCCCACGGTCCTGGCAGCGGTGGGGAAGACCCGACGCCCAGCTGCCAGGTGGACTAGGCAAGATGCCCTTCCGAAGACCTGCTCCCATCTCGGAGTGACCCGGGGGTCATAGTCCTTAGGGGTGCCGACGCGAGCCCCCAGTGCCAGAGCACGTAGGCCAGTCACGCAGGCACCCCGGCGGAGATAGTGTCCTGGCGGAGTAGCCTATCCCGTGAGCATATAATATGATTGCAGCGCATGGGGCGCGGTTGAGTGCGGGCGACGAGGGTCGCAGAGTGATCTCCGAGCGACAAGGGTCGTTGAGTGGATGGGGGGTGACTGTGAGCGATGGTCGTCATGGCGACAGAGCGGCCACAAGCGACTGTCGTCGTGACTACGAGCGACGGTCATCGCGATGACGGAGCACGGCCGAGAGCGACGGTCGTCGTGACTATGGTGGAGCACGGCTGCGAGCGACGGTCGTCGTAACTACGAGCGACGGTCATCGCGACGACGGAGCACGGCCGAGAGCGACGGTCGTCGTGACTATGGCAGAGCGCGGCCGCGAGCGACGGTTGTTGTGATTACGGAGCACGGTCAAAGGTGACGGCGTCGGTATTCAAGGCAGGTGGCCGACCCCCAAGGGTCGCCGACCCCTTGGGGTGGCCGACCCCCAAGGGAGGCCGACCCCTTGGGGTGGCCGACCCCCAAGGGAGGCCGACCCTTGGGGTGGCCGAACCCAGAGGGAGGCCGACCCCTTGGGGTGGGCGACCCCCAAGGGTGGCCGACCCCCAAGTGAGGCTGACCCTTGGGGTGGCCGACCCCCAAGGGTGGCCGACCCCCAAGTGAGGCTGACCCTTGGGGTGGCCGAACCCAGAGGGTGGCCGACCCCCAAGGGAGGCCGACCCTTGGGGTGGCCGAACCCAGAGGGTGGCCGACCCCCAAGGGAGGCCGACCCTTGGGGTGGCCGAACCCAGAGGGAGGCCGACCCCTTGGGGTGGCCGACCCCCAAGGGTGGCCGACCCCTTGGGGTGGCCGACCCCCAAGGGTGGAAGGCACGCCGAAGTCGCTTCACGAATGGTTCACGTGACTTGAGCATGCGTTGCTTTGACCAGCCCTCGAGTGTTGAAAAGTTGACCGCTGACTGGGTGATGTGTCTGCAAAGTAGGTCCCTTAGCGGGTCCTGGGGTGCGACCATAATAGGGTATGAACATAAGCCCCCTGCGTGTGGCGGGCGCGGAGGGGCAACCCGAGCGGGCGTCGCATGCATAAGCGATGTGGTTACAGCCCCTCTTGCTGCGGGGGCCAGGGTCCTTGGTGATGGAGCCGGCGATGACGCTAAGTCCGTGTAGCAGTTTGATTGAGCCGGCGACGGCATACGGCCCGTCCCGTAGTTTGATTGAGTCGGCGATGGCTTCAAGGTTGTGAGCTCATCCCGTATTTGATTGTGTCGGCGATGGCTTCAAGGTTGTGAGCCCATCCCGTATTTGATTGTGCCGGGGATGGCTTCAAGGTTGTGAGCCCATCCCGTATTTGATTGTGACGGCGATGGCTTCAAGGTTGTGAGCCCATCCCGTAGTTGATTGTGCCGGCGATGGCTTCAAGGTTGTGAGCCCATCCCGTATTTGATTGTGCCGGCGATGGCTTCAAGGTTGTGAGCCCATCCCGTAGTTGATTGTGCCGGCGATGGCTTCAAGGTTGTGAGCCCATCCCGTAGTTGATTGTGCCGGCGATGGCGCTAGCCCGTGATGGCGCTCAGCCCATGCCGCAGTTTGATTGAGCCGGCGACGGCATACAGCCCGTCCCGTAGGGAGGGGTCCTCGTGCCGAAGCACTACGAGCGGAGCCTCCAGAATGCCGCACACTCTGGAGAGTGGGTCGAAGATCTTCCATGCCCATGGCGGGGGCGCATGGTGTGGTGAACGGGTGTCATGCCCGGAGGCTTGTAACATGGTCGTGGTGCATGGACATGGCGATGATTGTCGCGGGGACAATACTTGGTGCCGGAGCACATGCCATGAAAGTGGTGCGGCGACGAACGTCGCGAAGCAATACTTTGTGCCGGGGCACATGTGATAAGAATGGCGCATGGGTGCGGCGACGAAGGTCGCGGAGCATATACTTGGTGCCGGGGGCACGCATGATGAGAATCGCCCACGGGCACAGCGACGAACGTCGCGGAGTTATACTTGGTGCCGGGGGCACGTATCATGAAGATGGCGCACGGGCGCGGCGACGAACGTCGCAGAGCTACAGTTGGTGCCGGGGGCACGCATGATGAGAATGGCGCACGGGCGCGGCGACGAACGTCGCGGAGCTATACTTGGTGCAGGGGGCACGTATCATGAAGATGGCGCACGGGTGCGGCGACGAACGTCGCGGAGCTATACTTGGTGCCGGGGGCACGCATGATGAGAATGGCGCACGGGCGCAGCGACGAATGTCGCGGAGCTACAGTTGGTGCCGGGGGCACGTATCATGAAGATGGCACGCGGGCGACAAGAGTCGCGAAGGAGCGCGGGTGACGGGAGCACGGAGCTGTAGTACGGACGCGAGCAACATATGTGTGAGGGCGATGAGAGTTGTAGAGCCGGCGCGCGAACGCAAGTGACACGGGCGACAAGAGTTGCGAAAGGTGCGCACGGCGCTGGTGGCGGGGGTCCGCATGGAAGGTATGCACGGCGCTGGTGACGTGGGTCGCGAAGACGGCGCCCGGGTGACTAGCGATGAGGGTCGCGGAGATAGCCCCCAGGCGATGGGCAATGAGTGTTGCGGAAGGTGGGCATGGTGCTGGAGACGGGCGTCACGGAAGGCGCCCGGGTGACGAGCGATGAGGGTCGCAGAGATAGCGCCCGGGTGATGCGCAACTGGGATCGCGGAGATAGCCCCCGGACTACTGGCAACGAGGTTTGTAGGAGGTGCGCACGACGTTGGTGACGAGGGTCGTAGAGATGGCACCCAGGCGACGAGGGACGAGGGTCACGGAGACAGTGCCCGGGCGACGAGCGACGAGGGTCGCGGAGACGGTGCCTGGACGACGGCCAACGGTCAATGGCCGGTGCTGTCTGGTGCCTTGGGGTGAAGGTGGTTGAGGTGGAGCGATGGGCAACGGCCGTAGGGTGTGGCCGAAGCAACGTGAGTGTGGCTATGGCCTCCAAAGGTTGGTGGGCATAAGCCAAGGGGGTGGCCGAAGGTGGTGGGGTCGGCCAAGGTTAGGGAGTCGGCGGGGTAGGGGGTCGGCCAGGGGTGGGGGGTCGGCCAGCTGCTTGGTGGTGAAAATGGCCGGTGGGTTGAAGGAAAATGGCGAAGGGTCGGGGCTTCCGTGCCGTCGGCAGGCGTACGGGGTCGGGGGAGAGGGGGAGAGAGAGAGACCGAGGGGGGTCGGGGTAGTAGGGGGGTCGGCGAGATGGCAGGGAGGGTCGGCCAGGGGGCTTGGCCGGGGGGGGTCGGCCTGCTGTGTGGTGATGAGTGGCCGAAGTTGGAGAGAAGGGGGAAGGAGCGGGACTGCCGCACCGTCGGCTGGCTTACGGGATCAGGGGAGAGGAAGAGAGATGAGGGGCCGAGGGGGGCGGTCGGGGTAGCAGGGGGGTCGGCTAGGTGGGTTGCGGGGAGGGGCCGAAGCAGAGAAAAAAGACGAAGGGAAAGAGGGGTCGGCAGCGGCCATGGCGCCGTGGGGCTTGCTGGTTCGGGGAAGAGGGAGAGAGAGAGAGAGAGGCCCAGGGGGGGTCGGGGTAGCAGGGGGGTCGGCGGGGTAGTGGGGTCGGCCAGGTGGGTTGCGGGGAGGGGCCGAAGTAGAGAAAAAAAGACGAAGGGAAAGAAGTCGCCGGCGGCCATGGCACCGTGGGGCTTGCTGGTTCGGGGAAGAGGGAGAGAGAGAGAGGCCGAAGGGGGGGTCGGGGTAGCAGGGGGGTCGGCGGGGTAGTGGGGTCGGCCAGGTGGGTTGCGGGGAGGGGCCGAAGTAGAGAAAAAAAGACGAAGGGAAAGAAGTCGCCGGCGGCCATGGCACCGTGGGGCTTGCGGGTTCGGGGAAGAGGGAGAGAGAGAGAGGCCGAGAGGGGGGGGTCGGCCAGGGGGCCGAGGGGGGGGTCGGCAGGGTGGGGGGGTCGGTGGAGCGAGGTGGTCGGCGCGGAAGGGAGGCCGAACTGCCGTCGGCGGCGCGAGGCAGGTGCGGCGCTAGGAGAAGAGAGAAAGAGAAGGGAAATTAGGGTTGGGGAAATTAGGTTTGGGTCAGGTCGGGTCAACGGGCGGGCGGGTTGACCCGTTCAAGCTGAATAAATAAATAAAAAGAGAGGGGAAACGGGCCGGGCAGGCGCGGGTCGGGGCCCTCGCGGTTCGGGTTCTGCCCATCTGGGCCGCTTTTTTATTTTGACTTTGGAAATAAAAACTTGCAATGCGAAATTTTTTTTTTTTTTTTTTTGTGGAGCCTATAAAAGGAGCATGAGAGGGGATGTAAAATTTGGAGGGAGAAATAATTTTGAGGTGAAAGGGAGAGAAAGAGGGAGGTTGGGGATTGATTAAAATTTTCGTGAAAAATTTTCTAAGTGTTGGAGAGAGCACCGGAGGGTGAAAACTTTTTATGAAAATTTTTCTAAGTGTAGAATTAGGGTGATGACCCGACCGCGAAAAATGGAGAAATATTTCTAAGTGTTGAAGAGTGACAAGGGCGACGAGTGAAGTCGCGGGGGTGATGACTCGACCGCGAAAAATGGAGAAATGTTTCTAAGTGTTGAAGAGTGACAAGGGCGACGAGTGAAGTCGCGGGCGTGATGACTCGACCGCGAAAAATGGAGAAATGTTTCTAAGTGTTGAAGAGTGACAAGGGCGACGAGTGAAGTCGCGGGGTGATGACTCGACCGCGAAAAATGAAGAAATTTTTCTAAGTGTCGAAAAGAGGGGAGGGTGCCGAGCGAAGTCGCGGGGGTGATGACCCGACCGCGAAAAATGGAGAAATGTTTCTATGTGTTGAAAAGAGGGGAGGGTGCCGAGCGAAGTCGCGGGGGTGATGACCCGACCGCGAAAAATGAAGAAATTTTTCTAAGTGTTGAAGACGGAGGAGGGTGCTGAGCGAAGTCGCGGGGGTGATGACCCGACCGCGAAAAATGAAGAAATTTTTCTAAGTGTCGAAGAGGGGGGAGGGTGCCGAGCGAAGTCGCGGGGGTGATGACCCGACCGCGAAAAATGAAGAAATTTTTCTAAGTGTCGAAGAGGGGGGAGGAGCTCGGCGGTGGGTCGGCATCGACGACCGACTAAGTGACCGAGGCACGGGTGGGTTGGCAAGATGTGTTGCATGCATGCCCGCGAGGTCGCACTGCCCGAGGGGGATGTCGGCTGACGGAGTTGGGACTTAGTAGCGTGGCTCGAGCCACCCCGCGCACCACGTATCAAGTCGCTGCAATGAGAGGCATGCAGAAGGGGTAGGGAGCTTGGCTTGTTTGGGGTAGGCAAGGGGTGAAGCCCCCAATGAAGTGAGACATAACACCAAGGGTGGTGCCAGTAGAACAATGTTAGCTTGAATATTCTCCAAGTCTGGAAATGACGGCCTCTTGGATGGCTGGGTAGAGGATGTGACCGGTAGTTCTAGTAGCCATACGTTGCTAAGGCATGGTTACGTGAGTGTGTCAGGCAAGGAATGAACTGCACTGTTGGTAGTCCTCATAGCCCTCCGCTGCACATGCATGGTGCCTGAGTCTGGAAGATATGCAGACTGCAACACGATGCTCACCTCCCCAGCGGAGTCGCCAAAATGATGATGCGGAAAATGGTTCGATGCTACGTGGAGGTGCCACAAAGGATGCGGTCTGAGTCAGCTTCCAGATAGGCAACGCGGGAGACAGCAAGGACGGCGTAAGGGCCGAGGGCAAGGCTCCCCAGACAGGTCGTGAGGGCTGGCAGCGCTGCGCAGGCAGGGTGACGCTGAACAGGGCCGACAGTCTACAGTCCGTGACAAGGGTGCAGCGTCGAGGGTTCGTGGACGTGAGCCAAGTGTGTTTCTCTCACTAGGATTCCAGAGGGAATGTCGTTTTAGAGAGAGAAAGTGAAAAGCTCAAAATGAGAGAAAAGATCCTTGAAAGAGCTCCGGAGTCTACTATTTATAGGCAAAAACGTGCATGTGTCGTAAGTTGACATGTGTCACCCCCCGGGAACGACACGTCGCCAGGGGGCCAAAGCACTGATCCTCCGTTGGGACTGCCGGTCCCTAAGTTCGTGCTGCCCTGCCCTTGCGACGTCTCTCTGCCTGTCTGAAGAGACTGATCATGCCGCGGTAGCATGGTCAGAGTAGCCCGTTGCCTCAGCCTCCAGTCCAAGCCCTTACTGAATCCCACGGTCCTGGCAGCGGTGGGGAAGACCCGACGCCCAGCTGCCAGGTGGACTAGGCAAGATGCCCTTCCGAAGACCTGCTCCCATCTCGGAGTGACCCGGGGGTCATAGTCCTTAGGGGTGCCGACGCGAGCCCCCAGTGCCAGAGCACGTAGGCCAGTCACGCAGGCACCCCGGCGGAGATAGTGTCCTGGCGGAGATAGTGTCCTGGCGGAGTAGCCTATCCCGTGAGCATATAATATGATTGCAGCACATGGGGCGCGGTTGAGTGCGGGCGACGAGGGTCGCAGAGTGATCTCCGAGCGACAAGGGTCGTTGAGTGGATGGGGGGTGACTGTGAGCGACGGTCGTCATGACTACGAGCGGCCACAAGCGACGGTCGTCGTGACTACGAGCGACGGTCATCGCGATGACGGAGCACGGCCGAGAGCGACGGTCGTCGTAACTACGAGCGACGGTCATCGCGACGACGGAGCACGACCGAGAGCGACGGTCGTCGTGACTATGGCGGAGCGCGGCCGCGAGCGACGGTTGTTGTGATTACGGAGCACGGTCAAAGGTGACGGCGTCGGTATTCAAGGCAGGTGGCCGACCCCCAAGGGTCGCCGACCCCTTGGGGTGGCCGACCCCCAAGGGTCGCCGACCCCTTGGGGTGGCCGACCCCCAAGGGAGGCCGACCCCTTGGGGTGGCCGACCCCCAAGGGAGGCCGACCCTTGGGGTGGCCGAACCCAGATGGAGGCCGACCCCTTGGGGTGGCCGACCCCCAAGGGTGGCCGACCCCCAAGGGAGGCTGACCCTTGGGGTGGCCGGACCCAGAGGGTGGCCGACCCTTGGGGTGGCCGGACCCAGAGGGTGGCCGACCCCCAAGGGAGGCCGACCCTTGGGGTGGCCGAACCCAGAGGGTGGCCGACCCCCAAGGGAGGCCGACCCTTGGGGTGGCCCAACCCAGAGGGAGGCCGTCCCCTTGGGGTGGCCGACCCCCAAGGGTGGCCGAACCCAGAGGGAGGCCGACCCCCGAGGGTGGCCGACCCCTTGGGGTGGCCGACCCCCAAGGGAGGCCGACCCCTTGGGGTGGCCGACCCCCGAGGGTGGCCGACCCCCAAGGGTGGAAGGCACGCCGAAGTCGCTTCACGAATGGTTCACGTGACTTGAGCATGCGTTGCTTTGACCGGCCCTCGAGTGTTGAAAAGTTGACCGCTGACTGGGTGATGTGTCTGCAAAGTGGGTCCCTTAGCTGGTCCTGGGGTGCGACCAGAATAGGGTATGAACAAAACTTGACCAATCTAAGAATTGTTTTATTCTGACCATAATATAGGGGATTGAATGATGCCCCTAGTTTGGTTGGGAAACCAATGGGGCAATGCCACAATTGTTCATTGAACTTTGTCTTGCTGGGTCACTAATTTTCTTTTAATTAGGAACAATAATACAACACACGTATTAACTCCTTTGACTTTAATCTTCCTAATTCATATTATAAATCCTAAGTGCTGTATTAGGTAGGCTTCACAACTTTCAATCTGTCGATTGGAGGCATAAATACTTACATGTAAAAAATAAAAAGGTGCATTAACATTTCTCCGATCTTGTATCATATTGATTGACGCTAAAACTCGTTTCCTCTGTTAGAAGCAATATTGAAACATGATACATAATACATTTTTTGACATATGACTAAACTTTATTACTCGCTACATTTTACCATTAATGATTTGATGGCACCATTTGATAACTTTTTGTGACGCTTCCTTAATTTCTTAATGACTAAAGTACAGTGTAAACAATAAAAATGTGCAAATTTTAGTGTCGCTTCTTTATAAACTTATTTTTCTTTTCTTTTCTTTTTGTCCTTTTCTTTTTTTTTGCTTGCCAAGGTGATATCCAATTGTTGGCAAGACCAATATCCTTAGAGTTGCATAAATATATATATATATATATATATATACACACACACACACACACACACACACACACACACACACACTGAAGGGACAAAGTACATATCTTTGCTACAACAGCTTTACTGATAAAAAGTTTTCATTAAAATTTTTTTGTTGCCATCGCCAAAATTCATAATGAAAATCTTATGTCTTTGAAAATGATTTAGCAATATCTCCAGAGAGAGAGAAGCCTCTCCAAAGAGGTGAGAGAAAGTAGATCTTTTGAAGTGGCGGATAACGGGACGAGGCGAAGAGGCACTCCCCCACAACACGACGGCTAGGGTTGTCTACAGACAGAAAGAAAGAAGTATAAAAAAAGTACGATAAATAACATGAATCCTAAATGAGCCTCTTCACGGAAGAAAAAAAAAAGTTTGAGCCAACATGTACTTAGATGACCTAATTGTTTTATGCTCAGGAAAGTACAGAAAATAATAATAATAATCAATATAAATGCTGAGTGTCAAATTTAGATTTGTGGGAATAAAATATTTTGAAAGGTTTGAAATTTAAAACTTGACCAATCTAAGAACTATTTTACTCTGACCATAATATATAGGGATTGAATGAGGCTCCTACTGTGGTTGGGAAACCAATGGGGCAATGCCACAACTGTGCATTCAACCTTGTCATCGATTTCCTATTAATTAATTAAGAACAATAATACACAAGACATATTTAACTCTTGAGACTTTAATCTCCCTCATTCGCATTATAAATCCTAAGTGCTGTATTTGGTAGGCTTCTGTTATGACAAATACTTTTTTGGCATCTACATTCAAACTTCATTTCTCGCTACATTTTGCACTGTAGCACCATTCGTAACTTTTAGTATCGCTACTTTCAATTTTTCATGACAAAAGTACAGTGTAAAATAAAATTAGGAATACTACTGTAATATCCATTACTTACACACACCATCTTTCGAGTTGCAAATAATCTTCCATGCATAGACATGACCGACTAAGGCCAAGTACAACATCTTTGCAGCTTTACAAACAAAACCTTGTCATTAAAAGTATTTCGTCATTGTTGTTAGAATATGAAGCGATAATCTTACACTTCTGAAGTTAATTTAACGATGTTTTTCCATAACAACATATACAGTGCAACAAGCAATCCTAGTCCTATGTGATAAGTGCTATATATAATAGCTTTGTAGAGGGCGCATGATATTATATACAGTATACAGGAAGAAAGCGTAAGGTGATATCTGAGACATGGTGATGCTGATGATGATAAGGTGATAACTTGGTCAACATGGAGCAGGTGATATCTGGGACCTGCAACGTTGCTGATAAGGAAATAAGCAAAACCATGTGCTTTCCCAATTCTTAATCTAATAATACGGCGTAGTATATATATATAATAAGCCATGGATAGATATTCTTGCAAAGATGAGTAAAGCGCTGTAGTGCTGGTGGGATGCCTTAATTAGAATCCTAAGATATCTAATATCTTAATCATGCACTTTGCTTTAAACAAAGTTATTAATGAAGCCAGTGATCTCCAAATGGTATGAAGCCATTGTTGGGTCGCTGCAGTTGCTTGCACTAATCTCCTGATAATCAAGTCCACTTCGAGCTTAAACGTTTAACTCGTAAAGGCTTTTTTTTCTTTTTTTTTTTGAAATCAGGTAGGAACCCTACCTGCTATATAACCCAACACCCAGGTACACACATCCTGGCGATATAAAACAAGACACAGATACAGAACCCAACAAGCACACATGAGATATTTACGAAGACCCAAAAGCCCAACCCGCCCTATGGTGGTCGATGCACTGCCACTTCCGCACGAGGTCGCAAAATAGCCCGGCCACCTGGAGCCCGCCGGTTCATGGACACTGGGAGACACCATCTTCCGGCAACACGAGCTAATCTTCGAGCTTCAGTTAGATCGTGCTGACCCGCCACACTCAAGGAGCAAAACTGAGTGTCATTCAACCTATAATACAAATAAAAAAAAGGCTGGGGAACTTCTTGTGGTCAGATCATCGTTCCCTGATAACTGTCGAAACAAAAAAGCATCATTAGACCGTGAAGGCTTTTTTGAAAGCTTTGCCATGCCCAAGCGCCCCCCCCCCCCCCCCCCGGGGGCTTCCAAAAAAAAACTTGATCCCAAATTGAGGATATCAAGCTTGTTTCACTAAGGTTCTATAACAAGTGAGGTCGCGACTCGTAAAAAGATTCTGCTAGTGAAATGTAGGAAATTGGAAGAACTTTTTTTGAAGGGTGTGTGTAAACCTGAGAGTTATTCAAGTTAAATCATTTAAATCTCATTGTCATTTATCTCTTAACTTTATTGTTACTTGTTCTTAAGATGTGTAGTTATTGAGTTCATTACCTTTTCAATTGTTTTAATTGTCAGTAAGATATGTCTTTATATTCCCCATTAGGTTTTGAAACCCTATTCACTTCCTTTTTAGGTTATTTTATTTGTATCAGTAAATATCTGGTTATTTCTCACTATTTCTTCCCATGATATTTTGGGTCATACACTACAAGAAAATTCACTTTTAGCGACGGAATTTTCCTTCATTAAAAGTGAATAATCCGCTGCAAATGACTTTTAGCGACGGACTGTCCGTCGCTAAAAGTCCGTTGATAATAACCTTGTTGCTAAAAGATTAGCAACGGAATTTGATGATCCGTCGGGAAAAGTCACTTTTTACAGATGAAATTAATTACTTTTTACCGACGGATTTTTCGTTGCTAAAGATGATTTCTATAATTTCCATATTTTCTGTTATTTTCTCGAAATTCAATTTAAAAAGACTTTTAGCAACGGATGTCCTGTCGCTAAAAGTCCATCGTTATTACGGCCTTTTAGTGAGAGAATTTTATTGCTTAAAGTCAATAACCGAATCAGACTTTTAGCGACAAAATTTCGTCACCAAGGTTTTAAAAATAAAAGCTATTTTTTAAATTGTTATTAGTTTTTAAAATTTTCAAGCCTACTTCCGTCGATAAATAATCCTAATTACCAAATATATCGACAATTTTATTCTTTAGGCTACAATTCTTCATTACCAAATTTCAAGCAATAACAATAAAACGTAAGTCATACACCACAAACTAAATCCCAATATTAGTTATTCAGAAAATAAAATAGATTACATCGTACAAATCCCAATACTAAATTACAAAATTCAACAAAATAAAAAAAAAACAAAAATCCAGAACCTTAGCCTGCACAATATCTCCCTAGACAGGTACCTAAATCCAATAGCTCCACGTGCTAGTTCCCTGTGATTAAGTTGAAGCTCAATTGCCTAGAAGTAATCTGGGCGATAGCATCTCTAAGAGTGTCACTTTGTACCTTATAGGAGAGAAAAGTAAAGCTTAATATAATTTTTAAAGTGTAAAAACGCTGAACATAAGTCATACAATAAACAATTTATAAAACATTTCAAGATTTTTTCCTACTATTCATACACACCCTCTACAGATTAGTACAGACTGAACCAACACAAATGCGAGAAAAAAAAAAGGAGCCAACTCATGAAGTCTCATGTTTTTCTATTCATTCCACTATCCATTGGGGTTAGTCTCTCCCTTTCTATGCCCTGCCCTGCCCCTTCCCTCCTCAAACTGCACGCACTTTTTTTTAACCTTGGTGTACATTTCTGCCTATCAAGGCAGATTCCCAATCATCTCCTCCACTCTATCGAAAGCAACCATAATTACACCCAGTAGCAACTATAATTCCCAGTGCTTATCAACATGTAGAAATCGGAACTCTTCAGCTCCTTCACTTTCTTCTTCCATTGCACGTTTTAATCCACTTCTAGTACGCATATGGCTGCTCCACTTACATATCGTAAACCAAGAGTTCATAGACACTTCCTGTAACGCCCTGATTTTTTTTGAAGCGTTAATTTCAAATAAACAAAGCAGAAAATCTCAAAATATCCAAAAGTCTCCCAAATTGAGTAATCAGAGCATCTAAGAATAAGTCTCCAAGAAACATATAAATGTCACTCCGACTTAAAACTATTACATTGATCTCAAGTACTCCTAACGGAGCTCCAAAATAAAATCTAAAGCCAAAATATAATCGTACAATAAATATAAAAGGAAAATCCTTCCTTAAAAAGCTTCTTACTTAGCCATGCTTTAGAATCCTTTGTACAGCTCCAAACGCTGCCTGATAACCTGAAAGTAAGGGGTTGAGCATAAAGCCCAATAAAGATAATCGCACACACCCACCCACAGAGTACAAAGCACGCTATATCGATAGTAGTACTTGTAAGTGATAAAGTACGATACCAAGGTGCATGGCGATTACCAAAACCAATGCACTAACTTTCAATTCAGAAATCAGATTAGCAACAAGATCAAATAGCTCGTATCGGCAGACAATACAACCTCAAAGTAAGGAATTATCATATATAACTAAATTTACGAAGGGTCAAAAGGGTTCGATGTGTTTAAAACAATACAAATCTAAGTTCAAAACGTTTTTCACCTGTTCTGATAAAGATAACTTATATTTCAAAAAGACTCTAGTGAATTCAATAATACTTCAGATATGTTCAAAACTTCTTCAAATAGATCAGATATCAAAATCCAAATGTTCAATGAGTAACAAGACGAAGACCACTGGCGCCATTCAGAAATGTGTCACGCGTGCCATCACTGACACGTGAGACAAGGTTCAGAAATTAAGATCGCGATCCCTAGCTCATCCCGCTGAGCTAGCTCACGTTCCAATCCACGTGGGTAAGTCAGAAATAGATAAGTCACATACACTGTGACATGACTCGCTATATTATAAAAACATGTACTAAATTAACTTAATAAACACCAAGTGTTTGAAGCAGACAAAGTCATTTTCGTTCACGCGGTTCTACGCATAATAGTTTTATTTAAGGCTAAATTCATCAATGAAATCAACAAATTCTAAGAAAACACAAAGCCTAAAAGTTGAAGAGGACTCATTACTAAATTTGTAATGTCTAAGTTCATAAAAAAAAAAACAGATAAGAAACGAATAAGATGGAACATGTCAAAGCAAGCTGATTTGCAGTGTCAAACAGCAACTTGTACACCGATGAATAACTTTCAAACTGAAGTTTGATCAGAAAATAGATAGATTCTGAGAAAACACAAAACTAAGAAGTTTAAGAGTACTCTTTAAGGTTTCCAGATTGTCTAGAATCATGAAAAACCAATGAGAAACAAAGGAGATAGAACAAATCGAAGTGGGCTGATTTACAGTGTCAAAAACAGAAAAGTCTGCAATGATAAATAACTTTCAAACTCAATTTTGACCAAGAACCAAATGGATTCTGATAAAACCTTAAACTACAAAGTTGAAGAAGACTCTTCAAGGATTTCAGAATGTTCAAGATCATTAAAAAAAAATGAGAAACAAATAAGATACAACAAATCGAAATCGGCTGACCTGAATTGGCAGAAATATTAGCATAACAATGTTCAAGTATGTTTTTGAATATCGATCACTTCGAATTTCGGAAAACCCAAAACTACAAAGTTGTAGTAAACTATTTGGGGTTTTTAAAAACTGTAAGAACGCTAAAATTGGCCAAATAACGACAAAGTTACGGACTTTTGAATTTTGCCATAAAGATTTACAACAAAAAGATCACGAAATCAAAGTCAATAATCGGAAGTACAAAGAACTATTTAGCGTAACGATCAAGAATGTAATTAGGGTTCTAAATAATCAATAGATCTCTTTAAACAACAAATCAATTGATGAACGGATCGATAATCAGAATTCAGATGGGGTAAATGCGTGAGAAAACCCTTACCTCAATTGCGTAAATCAACTCCAAGTCTTGGTCTTCTCAAACAAATTATTTCAAAAATTCTAATATAATAATACCCAAAATTTTTATTAGACTCTATCAATCACATTAGCTTATGTAGGTTTTCACCACAAACCTCAATCCCAATATCAAAATAAGATCGTACCTCAATGTAATGACCAAAATCTGAAGAGTACTCTTCCTAGAGATTCTTTGGAGGCTCTTCTGAAGTTTGTGTGCTCCTAAGAATTATATTGCACATAAGTCATGAGCCTAAAAGGAATGTAATTATATTCCTAACACAATAAGAATTGCAAAATACCCATTATGTCCCAAAATTCTCTAACTTTATAAATGAGTCATACTAAAATCCAAATTTAAATTGGGTCATCTAATCCCAAAAGTATAACTCACTTTCTAGTAAGAAAATTTTAAATTGATTTTTAGGCCCACTATTTAATTCAAACTCACAATACATTTAATTCGTACTTACACAAGTATCCTGATTAAAAACAAAATCTGGGGTGTTACACTTCCAAAGATTCACGTTGAAGCACACTTCCAAAAAGGTGCCTACACTCGTTGCACCAAGACTTCTTCTGCCTTTTGCAATCGACCCCTATACATATATATAAGTTGCAACTTTTACATATTGCCTAAAACGGCATAATTACAACTGGGACACCACCTTCTCCTTGCATCATCACCCCACACAGCTTCCACAAAAGTGCCAAAGCCATAAACCAGCCACAACATAATTGCTTTCGACAGACCATCACCGTTAATCCTTAAACCTCAAATCTAACTTTAGATGGGTCCCCCCACTCCCTTCTCCTAACCCTTCCTATATTTTTTTATAATATTTTGATTTGGTTTGAACTGCCATGGTCTAGTCTACTGTCTAGAATCAAATAAATTTCATTATGTGAAAAAAAATAGAATAACCAACATTTAAACATTATCCCAGAAACTAAATGCTTGGGAATCAAATAAAAAGGGGGAAGAATCTACACTCTAAGCAGATAATAATCTTAGTACAACGAACCCCATGATTCATTTCGTTTATATATTCAAATAACATATTAAATACATATATCTATGGGAATGTTATCCCACAAAAGGTTTAATAGAAAATTGAATGAAGAGGGAGGGAGAGAAAGATAATGAACCTGCTACTCGGTAGACGGTAGATCTGGTGGAGCGGCAGCGGTGCAGTGAGGAGTCAATCAGGCGGCAGCGATAACAAGCGTGGGTGGCATGGGAGGCGGCTAGGGAAGAGGAGAGGCGGCATTGAGGGTCGGCCGACAGTCGGCTATGTGAGAAAGGGAGGGAGAGATCGAGGAGCAGAGGATGGGGAGAGGAGAAAGAAAAGTGTGGCGGGGTAAATGAAATGAAAGCAAAAGTCAGGGTTTCCTTCCTTTATAGTAAAATATAAAAATTATTTTCAAAATAAAAAATTCAAAAAAAATTAGAATAGTACAAAATATACATTTAGCGATGAATTTTGCCGTCAGTAACAACCCGTCGGTAAAAATCCATCGTTAAAGATCTTTACCGACGGAGTATCTGTCGATAAAGGTTTTTAGCGACGGATAACCTTTACCGATGGTGTTAGCCCTATGGTTGGATAACTTAGGCTTACATCTTGTTTTGATGATAACTACACATTGATTATGTTCTAATGTGTGCTTTGAGTGGATTCTTAGTATATATATATATATATATATATATATATATATATATATATATATATATATATATATATATATATATGACACTCATGAAGACACATTTGAGAAGTTGGATAGATGGATTGAAGCCAAAGAAGCTTAAAGTTATAGTGGACATGCTATAGAAGCTTCATCAAGTCCAATGTCGAAGAGTAACAAAGAATGCATCGGCTAAGTTACTATCAATTATAATTGATCTTTACTATTATGTAACTAGTCTTGGTTTGATGCTTGGATTGATGACTATGACCTAAAAAGACCTTAGGACACCTTGTGCATTGCATGTGAGTTCATAACCTTTCACACAAGTGTGGTTCTTGAAAATGAGTGAACTTTGGAGCTCACTCAGATTTTTTCAAAAACTATTTTGGTGCTAATATTTTCATATCTTGATAAAACTTTTCATTAGCTTTCCAACGCAAAAAACGGCACCTCAATCCGATTTTTCTAGAGAAAGTTATGCCCAAAATAGGAAAGGGGGTTCCGTGAGGCAGCCAATAGGCAGTAGGGTAATACAGTCGACTGCATTCCAATGCAGTCGATTGCATTGGTCAAAATTCAGCTCCAACGGCTATTTTCGAGGACAAAACTCCAACGGCTATTTTCAAGGGAATACAGTCGACTGCATTGGTAATACAGTCGACTGCAATGGCAGTTTTGCTCACTTTAAGCCTCTAACGGCTATATTTCATTTGCTCTCTATATAAATGCTTTGGGGCTTCATCATACACCATGAAAACCACATTCTAAGCCTCCATTCATTAGAGAAACATCAAGGCTCATAGATTAAACTTTTCTCTCTTCATCTTCATGATTTTACATCATTAAAGAGAGCATCTTTGTGAGCAATTCTTTGATTGAGAGTGAGCATTCTTCAAGTCATCAATTCTCTCATCTCTCTATTGTACTAGAGCTTCATTTGTACTCATTTCCTTTCAAGAAGGTTTCTTTGTACACAATTGATCTTTGTAAAAGGATTGTGATCAAGGCTTGGGTTTGTCAAGTCTTGGGTGAGCTTTGTGGATTCAAGGCTTGTGCTTGGTGTGGGGATATCACAAAGTGTTGTAAGGGTTTTGATCTTGACCCGGAAGAAGATTGTTGCTAGTGGATTCTAGTGCTCTTGCAAGGGACTTCCTTGAAGAGGTGGATGTAGGCTTGAGGGTAGTTCAAGCCGAACCATTTAAATCTCCTTGTCAAGTATCTCTAACTCAATCTCTTTACTTATTGCTCTTTAATTATTTGAGATTGTTTAGTTAGCATCTTCATTGAATTATTACTTGATTTGATTGAGATTTATAATTAAACTTAGTTTAAATTCTCCATTAATTTTCAAAAACCCTATTCACCCCCCTTCTAGGGTTGTTTTATTGGTTTCAGACGGATTTTTAGCCACGGACAAATCCGTCGCTAAAAGTCCGGTTTTTCTTGTAATGTATTCGCTACAATTACTTTTCTAGCATATTGAACTTAAATTTTGGACCTTGATATAATGTCCTTGAATTTTGGAAAACTTGGTTATGGATGAACTGCTACAATTTCTAGTACTATATATCTATATAAAGAACACAAAAGTTAAGATCTGCACATAATTCATCCATTTAGCCACCTAGCGAATATACTCACTTATGTATGTGAAGTTTGTGTGCAAGAGTACTATCAGATTGCCCTTTTTTCTTTTCTTTTTAACCATGTCACACATTAATCATTGTCCCCATAAAAAAATCGTGGCAGTCGTCACTGCTACATACGATTTAAGCATCTTTGGTTATCCATGTGAATCAAGCTATTCCGGAGATTGGACCGATGAGATTTTCGCAATCAAATTAGTATGAAATTAATTGATTAGAATATGACCGATTATTCTGCCACGATAAAGAATCGTGGCACTCATCACAAACCTATTGGTCGTTATATTATAGCGCAACAAACTTTGTAACAAGGCCGGTACGGTATTTCATGGACTTAGAGTTTAGAATATTGGTCGCTAAAGCTATAAGTCAAGCTACTAAAATTGACTGGGACCTGAATTATGTTAAGGGTATTACAATGTCACTTGTCTTTCTTCATCCTTGGTTGCTGACAATGTTAACAATAAGACAGAAGCAAACATGAAGTGTTAGGAGTCAGAATAAAGTGACGCTCAGTATTTTCTATTTTGCCGTTGGATTATTTGGAGGCTTACACTCCTTCTGGTTATTATTTTTCTATTTTTCTTTTCAATTTCTTTTGTTTGATTTCTAAATTTGTTAGATTTTGCTTTCAAAATTGACACTATTCACAAGCTCTTGTATCATTCTTGCATCACCGGCAAAAAACATGGCACTCGTCAGCGTTATAACCAAATCAAACACTTTTGGTGATTTTTAGGAATCTAACTACTCTGGAAATGAAATAGCGTTGAGATCTCGAGTTCGAATCTTTATACCAATGTGTCACATAAATTGCAATTCTGAATTCTGACTATTTCAACAAAAAAAAAAAAAATACTACTCTGGAGATTTGATTTATTCGAATTAGTCGACTTTCGCATCATGACTTTAGCCGCGGGCAAGCTTGATGACATTTTTCCTGATTATCTTGAATGAGACCTTTGCACGCCATAAAAACAGACATTTAAAAAAGGCTATGGCCGTTGTCTCCGAAATATTTAAAATGATTTCAGACTTGGAAAAATGAAGATTTTGTCAACTATAAGCTCAACTGTTTTACTTTTTTTGATAAGAGCAAATAAAAAAAAAAGAGAAATTAGGGTTAGGATTGTTGTGGATCTCAAGGTCCACCATCCACCGATAAGGAAGACGCCTCTTTTGACCCCTCCTCTCTTATCAACAACGTCGTTGTCGTCACCGTTATCTCACGCCGTCTATTTCCCACAAGTGGCGGTTCCAACTGGTGAAGGCCGTTCCACCATCCCGTTCACACGGCACCGTCTCTTTAAACCGACTCCGTTAACCCCCCATACCTCTTCCCTCTTCCAATCTCTCTCTCTACCATTCCCAAATCTCTCTCTCTCTCTCTCTCTCTCTAGTGTGGATCAATGCGCTGTCTCCACAGGTACCGTTCGGTTCTCTCACTAATCTCGTCTCTCTATCTCAATTTCTCTAGGGTTAGGGTTTTAGCCCATTCCTCAATGTTGCACCAGCTATGTTGAAACTCGAAATTTTCTTGAAAGTTGGAATCTTTATGCTAATATCTCAAATGGGTGTGTAATAATTTGATTGAATAAGGGTGTAAGTTTACTGGGTATTGGTTGGTGAAGATGGCTGTGAGGTGTTTCTGTTTTGCTGGGTGTGGGATTCATGTTGGGTATGTTGTGAATTGATTCCACAATCGGTGACTTTATGTAGATTTTGTTTTTAGAATCTGTGTATTGTTCAATATGTATATGAGGTATTCATGTTGCTGAGTGTTGATTGTGGTGGGACTATAGATTCCACCAAAGTCAAAATAATGCCCACAAAGGAAAAAATGGGTGATGCTCTTCTAACAGCCTTATCCATGGAGAGCAATCATTTGTCTACACTGTTATCCATGGATTCGAGTTTGACATCCCACGATGGGATGGAGAGAGAGTTGAATCGGGCGGTCAATCTCTCTCGTCCGCCGGATATCAATCTCCCACTGTCTGCTGAGCCTAGCCCTCCGCCGCCATCGTGGAATGATAGTCCTGACATTTTAGATGTTGGTCTTGGGCCTCAGCATTACGAGGCTGAGACGAATATTAATGTGACGAAAGTTGGGAAGAAGTGCGCCAAGCGGCTGGATACTGTTTGGGGTGCCTGGTTTTTCTTCAACTTCTATTTCAAGCCGGCATTGAATGATAAATCAAAGTGTAAGATCCCTAGGGAGAGTAATGGGGTTACTGGTTATGATAAATCAGACTTGAAACTTGATGTTTTCTTGGTTCAACATGATATGGAAAATATGTATATGTGGGTTTTCAAGGAGAGGCCGGAAAATGCATTGGGAAAGATGCAGCTGCGCAGTTACATGAATGGGCATTCTCGCTTAGGCGAGCGGCCATTTCCTTTCAGTGCAGATAAGGGTTTTGTTCGATCTCACAGAATGCAGAGAAAACATTACAGGGGTCTATCTAACCCTCAGTGTGTTCATGGGATTGAAGTTGTTCGGTTTCCCAATCTTGCGGCTCTGGATGACGAAGAGCGGAAGAAGTGGAAGGAGCTTACTGGGCGAGATTTGAACTTCTCAATTCCTTATGAAGCCAGTGATTTTGGTTTGTGGAGGAATCTTCCAGTTACGGAATTTGAGATTGAGCGGCCTCCTCCACTGAAGAGCAATGGAGTTCCCCTGCCGAAGAGATTGCTTAATGGTTCTGCTTTAAATTTGTCGAGTCAGCAATCAAACCATGTAAATGGCGATGGGATGGACATTCTGGCTATCTGCAACAAACGTAGGAAAAACCTTTTCCCAAATGGAAGTGATTTTGATTGTTGTCTGCCGAATATTTCACATTCTGATAGAGTTTTAGATACGCACTCCGTTGAGCCACAGTGGTTGAATGAGTTTACTGGGGTTATGAGGAACACAAATGGGCCTGTGACAGCTGCGAAGACTATTTATGAGGACGACAAGGGATTTTTGATCATTGTCAGCATGCCTTGTGCTGATCTTCAACGGGTGAAAGTTACATGGAGAAACACTCTCTCCCATGGGATTGTAAAGATATCTTGTGTGAGTACTGGTTGTATGCCAACCATGAAGAGACAAGATAGGACATTTAAGCTAACAGATCGAACACCAGAACACTGCCCTCCAGGGGAATTTACCAGGGAAATACCGCTTCCGACACGCATACCCGAAGATGCTGAACTTGAAGCTTATGGTGATGAGACAGGGACAATGCTTGAGATAATTGTGCCTAAACATCGTGCAGGACCAGAGGAGCATGAGGTTCATGTATGCCTTCGCCCCTCTCCATGGAGCGAGCGTGCATATGTTGACTTGACAGAAGCATTAGTGTGATTGGTGCAAGGGTGATTACGATGGTTGTTGCTTCATTATTAACTAACCTTATTCCAGAAATGAAAAGTGATTTTTGCATTGTTACAGATCATATATGTTGTTCTCTTTTCCTTGTTCTTTATTTAGCCTATTATATTGTGCTTATATTTTTCGCTGTAATTCCTGATTATCAGGCATTGTGGCCATAATAGCATGTAGAATATCACGATGTAATTTATGTATGATTTTCTTCTAGTTGGTTCTCTCGTATTTTATGATATTCTCTGCTCGTCGAACTCAAAAGGAGATTGGGTAAATGGTCAACGCTCCATTACTGGACCGATCCTCATCAAACAAGAATGTTGTATTGGGAGCATGGTTTTAAATCGCGGAATCGGGATACGTAACAGTCGCGGTTGCAGTGTAACAGTATCGGGAGTATCAGACGATTCGGATGTTATGTAAGCACCGGTATATCGGTGTATAACGGTATCAGATCCCTGAAAACCATTACGATTGGGCGTTACGATACGTAACGGCCATTTTTTAAAACCCTGATTGGGAGCAGTAACTTGGAAAGGAAATTGTCCAAAAAGTCATTCGGGCATAGCTGAACTTCTGTGGTCTCTTTAATTATGTTTGTTTTGCTCAACTCGCATTGTCGTAGAATTTAAGAGCCCTGACTTGATGAGTTTGAGTAATGGTTATCCTGGTCTGCGAACCATCATGTGAAGTTGTTGGAATTGTTTGCATGATTGCCTAAAGTTCTGAAGATAATTTGAAGACCCGTTTAGTTCTGGGTTCAAGTTCTTACCCATGCTCTCATCTTGTGCTCACTTAGAAGTATGTGCTTGTTCGTATTTGGTGCATAAATAAGATGCAGAAACAGCAAATAGAACTAGCTGCATCTTAAAATAGGCAGTCCCTTCCACATCAATCCTTGGGAAAGCGTTCCAGTTCACGAGGGGGCTGAGGGAGAAACACAAACTCGGTTTTGTTTGGATTTCAAGTTGGCAAGGAGATGTGCACATTGGTTTCCTTCCTGGTAAACGGCACGATTCCTGATCCAGTTGCGTACGTGAGGAATCTGCAGTCCGTGATCAAATTTGACCACGGATGAAATGGATCAAAGTCTTCTGTCAGCAGGTTTCTAGTCATCGTTGAGTCGGTTTCTACGAGTATTGCCAGGAGCTCCGCATCATGGCTATCTTCCACTGTTAATTGGCGATAGGATCCTCCAAGCCTCCAAAGCCTCGGTTCTTGTTTCCTTGTTGCTTCCTTCATCCACGTTGATCTTCATATTTCCTGCATCACTGAAGTCCCAAAATATCGGAGTGAGGTTTTGATTCTGTTCCTCACCTTCCTTGGTAAATTTAAGGGAGAGTTCTTTCCGAGTCTCCACACTTTTTCTTCCAATTCAGCTCTCACGTTGCTCTTTTGTCCTCATAGACATTACTTATTCCTGCATTTCCACACCAGCCAGGGTTGAGATAGAACTGGGTGCTGTTTATGGAAGAGAGCCGTAGATGAGATTCAGATGTCGATGTTCACTCGGGGTACTCAATCGGACTCTAGATGCGTGTCGTTCTCTGGGGGAATTGATCAAGTCAAATTTGACAACTTCATTAAGTCAAATTTGGGGCCTTGGAGGGGGCCTTAGAGGGGAGCAGAGCTATGCATTTTTTCCGTCTTATCCATATATATATTATAATTGGAGGGAATGGTGCAAATTTGCTTCTCTTCTTCTGTTGACCGACCGCATTTGGATTGCAATTTTCCTAGGAAATATTTTGAATTCGACGGGGCTGTGGCGTTTCTTGAGGTTTGAGCAAAGGTGGCTCTTAATTCAAGACTTGGTAGCCCCTCCTGTACGAGAACTTCGATCACATTCGACAACTCTCACGAATTATGCTTTCCCTAAGAACTAAAATCCGAGGTGGTGCTTGCTTTCCCTCCTGTACGAGAACTTAATGATTAATCATATGCTTAATTATTAATGATTAAACAAGAAACTGCATGTCTTCATTGATGAAAAATCAAAGCCATCTCCATTACCAGCAGCCATGAGCTCTGGGGAGACAAAAACAAGAAAAGAAAAATAAAAAGACATGATACACCTAGATATACGCTAACATCATAAGAGCACATCCTTAAATTGTTTCTCACATTCCCGCGGGGGGCTTAATCAACTTCCTCAATCTTGGGGCCCGCACCGCTTCCACCAGCTGCGGGGGCATCATCGTCCATGGCGCCACCCATATCAGGACCACCAGCGCCGCCTTGGTACATCTTAGCAATGATGGGGTTGCAGAGGGCCTCGAGCTCCTTCATCTTGTCATCGAACTCCTCTGCCTCTGCAAGCTGGTTACTGTCTAACCACTGAATAGCCTGCTCAATGGCATCCTCCATCTTCTTCTTGTCAGCTGCCGGAAGCTTGGAACTGATCTTCTCGTCCTTGATGGTGTTCCTCATGTTGTAGGCGTAGTTCTCCAGCGCATTCTTCGCCTCGACCTTCTTCTTATGCTCCTCGTCCTCCGCCTTGTACCTCTCCGCTTCCTGCACCATCTTCTCAATCTCCTCCTTCGACAGCCTTCCCTTGTCATTTGTGATTGTGATCTTGTTCTTCTGCCCAGTTGTCTTGTCCTCTGCAGAAACATTCAAGATGCCATTGGCATCAATGTCAAAGCACACCGTGATTTGAGGAACACCCCTCGGGGCAGGAGGTATGCCAGAAAGCTCGAACTTTCCCAGCAAGTTGTTGTCTCTCGTCCTCGTCCTCTCACCCTCGTACACTTGAATCAACACGCCAGGCTGGTTATCAGAGTAGGTCGAGAACATCTGCTCCTTCTTGGTGGGGATAGTTGTGTTCCTCGGAATCAACACAGTCATGACTCCGCCAGCGGTTTCCAACCCAAGGGACAGAGGAGTGACATCCAGCAGCAACAGGTCTTGCACCTTTTCATTACCCTCGCCACTCAAGATAGCAGCTTGAACAGCTGCACCATATGCAACAGCCTCATCAGGATTGATGCTCTTGCAAAGCTCCTTCCCATTGAATAAGTCTTGCAACAGCTGCTGAACCTTTGGGATTCTAGTAGATCCACCAACAAGAACAACGTCATGGACACTGCTCTTGTCTATCTTAGCATCCCTCAAACACTTCTCCACGGGCTCCATACACTTTCTGAACAAATCCATGTTAAGCTCCTCGAATCTGGCACGAGTAATTGTAGTGTAGAAATCAAAACCCTCAAACAGAGAATCAATTTCAATGGTGGTCTGGGCAGTGGAAGAAAGGGTTCTCTTTGCCCTTTCACAGGCAGTTCTCAACCTCCTAAGAGCTCTAGGATTTCCGCTAATATCCTTCTTGTTCTTCCTCTTGAACTCCTGAACAAAGTGGTTCACCATGCGATTGTCAAAGTCTTCTCCACCCAAGTGGGTGTCACCAGCAGTAGCCTTCACTTCAAAAATACCCTCTTCAATTGTGAGGAGAGAAACATCAAATGTCCCACCACCAAGATCGAATATAAGCACATTCTTCTCGCCTGCACTGCTGGCCTTCTTGTCAAGACCATAAGCAATAGCTGCAGCAGTAGGCTCATTGATGATACGCATGACATTAAGACCAGCAATGGCTCCGGCATCCTTGGTAGCTTGACGCTGAGAGTCGTTGAAATAAGCCGGGACGGTGACAACAGCGTTCTTCACTGTAACCCCAAGAAAGGCCTCAGCAATCTCCCTCATCTTTATGAGAACCATAGAGGAAATCTCCTCTGCAGCAAATTGCTTCTCCTCGCCTTTGTATGTGACAACAATCATTGGCTTGTCACCAGGGCCAGGAATGACCTTAAAGGGCCAGTGCTTCATGTCAGCCTGGACAGATGCATCACTATATCGTCTGCCAATCAACCGCTTTGCATCTGTTACCAAAAACAATCACATTGGGAATTACAATAAAAAATCCATAACAACGAAAAAAAGACCAGCAAAAAGGGAGATAAGAGTACAGAAAGTAATATAATTGAGGGTAGTTTTTTTGTTATCCTACTGAAAGATAGTTGGCATTTTAAGTCTTTCACATAACCTAGCAAATTATTCAATCCATTCAGCTATATCATCGTTAATTAATGCATAACACTAGTTTGCTAGGATTTTTCGGTTTCGCTATCAATTCATAAAAAGCAGTAACTGAAGGAAAGCAATGCCGTGAAAAGTAGAGTAACAACGTTTTGCATCTCTACATCCATTCAGCCTTTTTTGTTTTTTGGGTTCGTAAACAGCTTCATAGAATTATCAAAAGAGCTTATTTCGATATGAATTAAGCAAATATTCGATCACATAATTTTATTTGCAACATCATTGGTCACTTAAATTAAGGCCTATGACCCAAGACATATTACTGCAATCATCATGATTATTATAGATGAAAACCTACAACTCATTTAGAATCCAAGATGTATAGACTACAACCATCACCATTTTTAATGACGAAAACCTACAACTAATGATTACTAATAAGAACAAGCAATACATTTCTCAACATGATCTCATACGCACAAAAAACCTAAAATTCTGTCCAAAACGTGCGGACCTATCGAATTGATGACAACAAACCAATCGGTAACACGTCCGCAATCGAACCATAATTTACAGGTTAACAACTCAAAGACATACGGCGTAACCATCGGTAACGTGAAATTCAACGATAACAACGTCCTCAATTCAATCATAATCTGCAGATCAAATGCAAATCGAGGACATGCAAGCATACTTCTAAACACGTAGAGGCAATGGCGCGGATTAAAACTTACCGAAGACGGTGTTGACAGGGTTCATGGCGACCTGGTTCTTGGCCGCGTCGCCGATGAGCCGCTCGGTGTCGGTGAAGGCGACGTAAGACGGCGTCGTCCGGTTTCCCTGGTCATTTGCGATGATCTCCACACGATCATGCTGCCACACCCCGACGCACGAGTACGTCGTGCCGAGATCGATCCCGATCGCCGGTCCATCCCCCTTTCCCGCCATTTAATCGTCGCCGCTGAAATATCAACGCAAAGAATTTGTCGAATTGAGTGTTGCAACGCAAACAGTAAGTGAGAGTGTGTGTCTTTTTCCTTCTGTTGATTGATGAGCAGAGGCAAAGGTGGTGGCATTATATAGCTCTGGGTTTTGATGGGGGTCTAGAGTATTCGTGGGTTTGAATTGCTACTGGCCGTTGGATTGGTGTTGCTAGATAGTTCGAGAGGTTTTTGGGTGATCTATGGTGGGGATTGAGCCATGGGCATAGGTTCTAGTTGCTTCCAGCGGTTTCTGGGTTCCTTATACACACGCGTACTTTTAAAGGTATTAGTCAGACCTCTCGAAAAATTTGAGAGTGTACGTCTCTCTCGTAAAAATATTTTGGTTACAATTTTGTATTTTGTCTATTTTTTCTCTAACTATTTATGAAAATCATGAAAAAACTGTTTAATTAATTTCATATCTTTAGTGACGATTACACTTACTATGCAGATTCAAACACAAACTATTACACCTAAATTGCACACACAGTCTTCTTCATCTCTCTGTCGAAGCCATTAGCCCATTACACTCACACTCAACTCTCATACACCTACTTCTAACTCTCGGAAACACACACAACCATACAAAATCACTTCTACAATTCCCGTTCATAAACAATTACATTCAATGCTCCTCGTTCAAACCCCTGCAACTTCATCAAACTCACTGCCCAGCCGTGGTTTCTCTTCCCTAGCTTCCCACTAGC
Source organism: Escallonia herrerae (assembly GCA_033070095.1). Lineage (NCBI taxonomy): Eukaryota > Viridiplantae > Streptophyta > Magnoliopsida > Escalloniales > Escalloniaceae > Escallonia > Escallonia herrerae. The sequence goes on from JAVXUP010000201.1 coordinate 150,867, forward strand.
CCACAACTGGATTACCCATTGGTCACGTGATCTCATTTACACAATTACATAGCTAAAACCCATCACCCACAACATTAAATCCCAGAAAATTTCCCTCAGTAACATGGCTCGACAGCCATGTTCATGGCTCCAACACATGCCCCACAGGAACTGAAAACACACACAAACTTTAAAAAACACACTAGAACATGCCAACAAGGAGTTTTGAGGGTTTACCCTTTAAAAATGTTTGGAAATCCTCTCTGTTCTTCCCTATTTTTCCTCTTCCACGACTGCCATGTTTCCCTTCTTCCTCTCTGTTTTTACTTTCTTTCCAGTTATTCTTGTTGTTTGTTTTTCTTTTGTTTTCTTTCTTTCATTACTCGAAGCTCCCTTATCCACCCAAGACCATTTTTAAAGCATTTAACATAACTTAGTCACTTAAGCTAGTAGGAGGTGGCTCATGTGTGATTATCTTTCCAAAATTTGACACATAGTTACAAATTTTTATAATTTGCAAAAATAGTCCCTTTATTTTTTCAAAATTACAAAAATGCCCCTCAAATTTTGAAAATTATATTTTTGTCCCAAGATTTTTTTTAAGCTCCTATGCACTACTAATATCTTAGCATTGCTTAGAATTAACACCCGTCTATTTTTTGGAGCACCGATGATTATTTTAATCCGCTCCCAAAGTTTAAAATATTACAATATTGAGTGATCAGTAAACCTTTAACAAGCCTACTGAAGAAGGATGCATACCAGTGGAGTGAGTCATCAGAAAGAGCCTTCATTGCATTGAAACAGGCTATGGCAACCATAACTGTCTTGGCCTTACCAAACTTTACTTTACCTTTTAAAGTGGAAACATATACCTGTGACATAGGTATTGGAGCAGTGCTGATGCAGCAAGGCAGACCTCTAGCTTACATCAATAAGGGACTAGGCACCAAGAGTGTGGGGCTTTCTACATATGAGAAAGAATTATTAGCCCTAGTACATGCTGTAACTAAATGGAGTCCTTATCTGAGCTATAGTCACTTTGTGGTCAGAACTGACCACAGTAGCCTAAAATACTTGTTAGGACAAAGGGTCACTTCCCTATTACAATAGAATTTGTTGTCAAAACGATCACAGTACATCCTCTGTGGCATCAGGAGTTACAAGATAGCCTTGAATCTGATGATACAGCTCAGACGGCAGTACAGGAGATGATGATAGACCCTTTGGCAACTTCCTTTTATTCTTATCAAGGGGGCATACTGAGGTTCAAGGGCAAGGTGTTTATGGGAGAAAGAGGCCAGCTCAGAGAACAAATCTTGTAAGAGCTACACACCTCTGGCATTGGGGGTCATTCAGGTATCCAAAATACCTAATTTCCTATAGAAGGGCCAATATATTTTTTTATTGGCCTAACATGAAACATCAGGTAGCCAAGATGGTGAGTGAATGCCATTCTTGTCAGCAAAATAAGCATGAAAATGGGCCCTACCCTGAACTTCTTCAACCTTTAGAAATACCAGGGCAGCTCTAGACACATTTGACTATGGACTTTATAAAAGGCCTTCCTAAGTCCCAAAGGAAGGATGTCGTCTTTGTGGTAGTAGACAGGCTCAGCAAGTATGCTCATTTCATCAGCCTCACACACCTCTTTACAGCAGAAACAGTGGCTCAAAAATCTATGGACAATCTTTGGACAATGCCCACATTTATCATCAGTGACAGAGACAAGGTACTCTTATCAACCATTTGGCCCAAACTCTTTAAGTTAATGGGAATTAAACTGGCTTACAGCTCTACTTATCACCCAAAGACAGATGGCCAGTCTGAGAGGGTAAACAAATGTCTTGAAAATTACCTCAGATGTATGTGCAGTGACAAACCACACAGTTAGGCATATTGGTTGGCTTTAACTGAGCACTGGTACAACATTTGTTATCACTTATCCATTAAAATGACTCTATTTAAGGCCTTGTATGGTTACAAGACAAAAACTCTAAGCTTGGCTACTTCTGAAACCACCAACTTGTCTGACCTAGACAACTGCTTCAGGGACAGGAGTAAGGTTCTACATTTGTTGAAAGATAATCTCACTCAAGCTCAAGCAAGGATGCAGCAGTATGCCAACCTTCATAGAACTGAGCAGGAGTTTGAAGTGGGTGATTAGGTCTATTTGAGACTACAGCCTTACAAGCAAAATTCTCTAGCTTTCAGGAAGAACCTGAAGTTATCTCCAAAATTCTTTGGACCATATATGGTAATACAGAAGATAGGCAAGGTAGCCTATAAGCTACAGCTGTCAGAAACAGCTAAAGTTCACCCTGTATTCCATGTCTCCTTGTTAAAGAAGAAAATTGGACAAAATGTTACACCCTTCACCATTTTGCCTTGCCTGGGTAATGAAGGGCAATTTCTAATGGAACCAGTTGCAGTCCTAAACAGAAGGTTAATCAAAAGAAACAACCAAGCAGTGGTGCAAACCTTAATTAGATGGTTCAATTCCAATCCAGGAGAAGAAACTTGGGAAGATTGGGAAGTTATTAAGAAGAAGTTCTTAATTTTGACTATAATGCCCCCGAAAATTCAGAGCTCCGTCACCCTGAACTCCCGGGTAGCTAACCTATCGGATCACATCAAACCTGTCAAATCTATTCACTAACACATTCTTCAAAATATTTAATTTGATGCCATCTCAAATTCTTCACAAGCTTACAAGACTGCTTAAATTTAAATTATTAAAACCTAAGTTCTTTACAAATTTGAGTCCTTATGAAACAAGGTGACAATACCAACCCATGCAGTGGTCTCACTACTCTGTTGTGGCGGGCTTACCAGAACCTCACACGGACTCTAACCTATTTATTAACATGCTACCGCTTATCATCACCTGCAGAAGGGAGCCAAACGATGAGTGAGCTTTTGAGAGCTCAATAAGGTCATACAAGGACTACAAAAAGATTACAACACGATTCCCGAGAATCCAGTAGACGATAATTTTTAAAACACTTTGAACAATAAAAAAACTCAGTTGTTTCCAAAAAGATCAAAAAATCATCATAAATAGAATACCAAAATAGCCAAATACAATCACACAACGGTTTCCAAAACAATCAATTAAAAATCACTTTCAAAGTCATCATTTCCAGGGTATAACAAAGTTTTCTTGAGGTATTCCAAACCAATTGAGATAATCCTTTCTTAACCATTTTCATAACAATCATGGTACAAATGATACAAATAAAATCAAAAATTAAAACCAATGTTGATCCTGGGTGGTTACAATGCCACTCAGCAAAGTCTGTAGTGTACACATGCATGATGTACCATAATAAATACTAGTCCCATTGAGTACTAGCCTGCATTTCATGTAGAGTTCAAACCAGTCTTATACCGCTTCCTCACATAACAGGTATTCAGGTCAACACAGAAAAATCAACAATATGAGCATTAACCTATGCTCAAATCACCGAAATCGATTTGGGTTCCAATAACAATAACATACTAATGTAAGCCATCATTCGGAATTCTAAAAGAAAATCACAAGTAATGCAAAAACGATTGCGAATAATTATCGAATTTAGGCACAACAATTCGGAAGAACGGACAGAAACAATTATCAAAATTTCTCAGCACGCAATAACTGGTGAGCATCATAAGATTTTCAAATAATCGATTCAGGTACAATATTAGGTTTTTCTAGCAATAACATTCTGATATCAATACATAATTCAGAGTTCGACATTAGTCATAAGTAAATCAAATGAGTAATCACGAGTATGAGTTATTACAATAAGGGTTCAGACGAAAGTCTTTACCAGGCTTCAGATAAAATCCCTTACCTGGATCTGTAGCTAAATTATTTAACCGGAAGTCCTTAACTTTAACCTAAACGAAATAATCGAATCATTAGAACACAGAATATAGCAAAATATTAAAACTTAATACGGATTCACGCATACACCTAAACTGAACCCTTCTCTCCGCGTATGTAAAATTATCAAAATGTCCTTAGGTGTAAAATTATCAAAATGCCCCTCACGGACTTAAATCACCCAGATAAACTTATTGCATATAAATTTATGCAAAAATACCTTTCTTAGGTCAAATTACCAAAATACCCCCGTTACACTTAAATCACCAAAATGACCTTTCTGTAAGCAAAATCACAAAAACATCCCTATCGTATGCAAATTTACTCAAAAATACCCTTTATGGGTAAAATTATCAAAATACCTTCTGACACCAGAAAAATCCCAAAAATATCTTAAAATATTGTTTTAAGAATTCTGATGTCATTCTGGACTAAAAATATTTTAAAAAAATTTCGCCCAAAAAATTCCGAACCGGTGTTTGGACCAACCGCTAAAAAGTCGATTCTGCTAAAAATACCTATTGGCCTCGGAATGATATGAAATTTTAGATAATGGATCATATCAGTAACATAAGATTTTCTTAAAATTTTTAGATTAGCATAACTTGATTTACTAGGTCAAATAATTAGCTACTTCTGTTTAATTGATGCCCTAATTTAATGCCCTTCACAAACACCGAAAATTTCTCAAAAAAATTCCAGAGCGTACGTTTCATAAAAATATTGGTGGTTACTGTTTCGTACTTTGTCTAATTTTGGCTCTAACTATTTTTTTTTATAAATTCGTGAAAGAACTGCCTAAAGTAATTTATGCTTTTAGCAAAGATTACACTTACTATTTAGATTGTCACACACTAAAACACCTTTTTTCACACTCTTCATCTCCTTATTTCAGCCGAGACACATTTATGCATACACAACCAACTACACACACTGCTACCCACGAAAACACCCACATATACCTAAATCACACACTTTAAACACTCCTAAACGCCTTCATATATCCAAACCCATATATGAACACATCTTACCAACACAATTACACGCACTACACACACTCCACACACAGTAGCTCTGTGGCTACTTGCCACGCCCCTTACCCTTCACCATCTCAAACACCTTTATTAATTTCAGACAATAATATGCGCTAAAGTCACAAACCTACATCCACTACACCCCTCTGCCCACGTACGGATACACCATCTCCACGCAGCTAAGCCATGAACACACACACCTAGTGAAACATGAATAGCCCCTACCTGTATCAACCCACAAAAGTAACCTTAAACACATACTGAATACACACAGCAAAACACAATTTACAAGTGGAAGGTTACCCTTTTGGAATTTCTCCAATTTCTTCCTTCTCTCGTTTTTTTCTTTTTCCTTTTCCCCTGCTCTCTTCCCTGCGTTTGCTCTTTCTCTCTGTTTTATGTTGTTGTTCTTCCTCCCTTCCCGAAATGGAAAGGTTTCCTCTTTTTCCCTTATTTCTTTTCTTTTGATTTCGGGGACTTTATCCAATTGATTAGTTTATAATTTAAGTGGTTAGTCACCAAACCAGGTGGCCCTTATACATAATCTGATTCCTAAAATTTTGACACTAAGACACAAAATTTCCAAACTTACATAATAGTACCTCAAGTTTTCAAATTTACGAAATAACTCCAATTTTTTGTATAATTACATAAAAACCCCAAATTTGGTCTAATCTTGATTAATTAAATTAAATGTCACTGAAACTTTACTATCACCCATTTAATTATTTTTCATCACTAGAAATATTAATTTACAATTAGCCCCCAAAGTTTTTTGAAATTACGAAAATGACCCCAAACTTTTAAAAATTATATTTTTGTCCCAAAAGCTTTGATCCTTCCGTTGAGTCCCATGTCGGTCCGTTCGCTTACACTCACTGCTCCGTTCATCCATTCACGGACTTGTGTGAAGAAAAGTTGGTTTGCAACACCCATCAAAGGAGTAGTTCCCTATCCAGGAGGCCCTCAATGATTTACTGGTGCCGCTGAATGAGCCTGAGGGAATACCCCCAGTCCTCTTTAAGGGGGGGTCAACTTATTCTGTTCTAAGCAGGCCCATATAACAGAAATTCTACAATGGATTGGCTGTAGCAGTGGTTCCCTCTTAAGAACTAAGTAAGTAGGACGTTGGGCTGCAGTAGGATGTGTCTGTTGTTTGTTGTGATAGCCACAGTGCCATTTGGCCACCTCGGGAGCAACTGTTCTTTTTCGTCGTACCATTTACCTTCTTTCCTCGTTAAGCTTCTACGCACTACTAATACCCAAGCATTACTTAAATTTATCACCCATTTATTTTCAAAATTCAGATGGTTATTTAACCGGCTCCTAAAGTTCAGGGTATTACATTGACTCTTGGGGAGGAGGCCAATGGAAGGAGAAGGGGATGTCATGAATCCAGCTACTACACAGGAGGAAATTGAGGAAGAAGACCCTCAAGGAAGGCCACAGGAAGAAGTGACGGCCAGTGAAAAATCAGCTCAGCATCAGTCAGCTCAACAGCAAGCGCGAGCTCCACTTAGAATCTATAGTACTTATGACGAGAACATCTTTTTCATTTTTAGTGTAACACCTTTTTGATGTTACACTGAAAGTGAAAGTGATTCTGGTGACGACACGTGTCCAAAATGAGGGTAAAATCGTAAAATATATTTTTGGTGTTATATAACTAACTACCTACCTACAATTGTGACAAGTTGCATTCCAAGAAAATCTTTAAAAAGTGATACAAAATTAAAAATTTTAATTGGTAAGTAATTACCTATAATAATATGTTTAGTTTTAAAAATAAAATTTAAGATTCATTTTACTGAAATAATTAAAGGCCAAGTTTGATACAACAATAATATTTTGCTAACTTATTTTTTGACGCGTTTGACTAACTTCTTTTTTTTCTGTTTTTTTAAGATTCATTTTACTGAATATGACAATAAACAAGTATACGTGATGTTTAATTTTTTTAACAAAATTTATATTATTAATTTCATTTTCGCACACGCATCGCGTGTGCCATGGTGACTCATTAAAATAAAGAAGAAGGGTTTTGCGCCACAGTAAACAACATCGCTTAGCCGTTCGTAATAGTAAAGGGGAACGGCATTGTGTCAAGTCACATGAACTAAAAAGGGAAACGACACCGTCTGGGTTCACGTGTTAAAGCCCCGTTTAAAATACTTTTAGCGGGTTTGATGTATTTGAATTCCCCTCTGTTTTTCCTTATTTTGAATTTCAGTTGTAACTTCCTTTAAATCATGGAAGCAAGAGAAACAAAGCACGCATATTGTGAATGAAAAGATTCTCTCTCTCTCTCTCTATATATATATATATATATATATATATATATATATATATATATATATATATATATATAGAAGGAGACACTACTGCTATTGCTATCGTATTGTAGAATTAGAGAGATGCGGATTATAATTGAGGAGAAGAGAGAGCAGAGAAATAAGAAGGAGAGGATTCTGTGTGTGTGTGTGTGTGTATATATATATATAGATTGCAGATTACGAGACAGGACAAGCCGGTCGTACGGAGGAAGAGGAGAAGGAAAAGAAAAATAAGATGGATAATTCGGTGATGAATACAAAAAAGGTGGGGATTGCATGTGGAAAATTGTGATCTTCTCTGGTCATGCATTGTGCTTTAATGTTTCTTGGATACGTGCTTTGTAACAACATTTCAGGTCTCTAATGGCAGATTTTCAAATACCAATTGTTTGATTTCTGAGAAAGAGGGGTTTTGTCTTGGGGTGTGTATTTGTGTTTGTGTGTCTCTTCATTGGGAGATATGTGCACTTTACTAGCTACTCTCAATTGAAATGATTTTTTGTAGTATAATCATACATTAAAATTAGGGTTTCTTGCATTACTGAATTTTAGTAAATATATATTGTATAGTCTTCTCTTTTTAACTGCATTAATTAATTGTTATTATTAGTATCGGATTGTTTAATTGTAGAAGTTTTATACTCTTGTTACTTCTTGATGATTAAGACCATGTTTTTACTTACAGGCTATGGGCAAGAAAAGGAAGTCTAATACAAGACAAAGCAGTCCTATGGAGGAGGACGATAGAGAAATGGTTTAGATTGCAGATTACGAGGTAGGACAAGCTGGTTGTACGGAGGAGGAGGAGAAGAAGGAAACGAAAAATAAGATGGAAAATTCAGTGATGAATACAAAAGAGGTGGAGAAAGTAAAGAACGAGAATGTAGAAAGATGTCCAACAAAGGAGGACGAGGAGGAAGTAGAGAAAGTAGATAACAAGCCATAATCGACGGAGGAAGTAGAGACAAACAAGATGACGATAAAGATTGAGACGTTCGCTGAAAACCCTGATAAAATCTCCCAATTGGTGGGTTACTTTCCATCTGTCAGGCGCGGAGCTACGTTTGAACAGTGGGGGTTAATGTACCCCTCAACTTTTGAAAAAAAAATTCATATCACCTCATCACCTGGTCTGCTACTCTCTCTCTCTCTGCGAGGCTGTAACTTACCCTACGCCGGCAGACCGGATAGGTAGGCAGACCAGCAAACCGCACTACTGCAGACCACTCTACCATTTATCGGCGATAGGTAATGGGCAACGACGAGTGAAGGCTAGCTCAGATCTGGAATGAATGGGGGTGCCAACTACTGAGGAGGTTGTCTTCAGATCTGGAACCGTTATCCGAAGAAGAAGCAGTGACCTGACCGGTGAGTACGACGACGAGACGAGGACTCTATCGACCAACCATCCTCTGCCGGCAATAACGAGTCAACGTCTCGACGATCGGTGACCCGTCAATTGCCTTCATCTTTTTCAGATTTAGGTACACATTTTTCAAATTTTCAGATCTGATCATTTGCTTTCCCAATTGCTTTCATAATTTGATTTTCATGTGTTGATGCATTTGATTTCCTGATTACATGTTGATTGAGAATTATGGAGGTATATTTACATGGCATGCAAAATCATCAATGTGGACAGAGAGTCAACCTAGTTAGGATGCATAAAATTTATGGGCTTATGGCCAAATACCTAGTCATACATAAATTTTTAGCTCCTTGATGCCAGGGAAATGTGGGTTCGCAATCGACATGGAGGTGTCACAAGGAATGCAGTCCTAGTCAGATGCCAAGTGTGATGATGTGGGACACAGCAAGGGCAGATACCAAGGGCTTTCCAGACAGAGCCTGAGGGTGGCAATGCTGCGAGGGCGATGGCGCAAGGTGAATACACAACGACAGTCACAGTCTGATGTTTAGGTTCAGAGTCAGGGTCCTGTATATTTCTCTCTTTAGGATTCTAGAGTGAGAAAGTGAAAATGTCAGAGTTCCGTGAATTTGAAAATCTGAAGTCCTGCAAATAAATTCTCAAGACCTTTATTTATAGAGGTTGAGATAATGATGTCATCACGCGACACATAGCACCCCCGGGAGTGACACGTCACCGAGGGGTCCACAGCTGCCGGTGCTCCATGGACTGTCGAATCGTATATTCATCTGGCCTGCCTCACACAACGTCGCTCTGTTTGTCTGGAAAGACTGGCTCCCACAGCGTCGGTGTGGCTAGAGAACCTCCTTGATCTAGCCACCAATCCAAGCCCTTGCAGAGTCCCACAGGCCTGGCAGTGGTGGGAAAGATCCGATGCCCAGCTGCCAGGTGGACTGGGCACGATGCCCTCTGAAGACCTGTTCCTGTCTCGGAGTGACCAGGGGGTCATAGTCCCTAGGGGTGCCAACGTAAGACCCCAGTGCCGGAGCACGTAGGCCAGTTACGAAGACACCCTGACCAAGATAGTGTCCTGAAGGAGTCGCCTATCTTGCTGCTACGAAGGGTCCTCATGACGGAGCACTACAAACAGAGCCCCCCGAAATAAAGACGGTGATAGCTTTATGGTAACGAGCCTATCCCGCTACGAGGGGTCCTCGTGCAGGAGCACTACGAGCAGAGCCCCCCAGAATGAAGACGGCGATAACTTTGAGGTTGTGAGCCCATCCCATGGCGGCAATGACTATAAGGCTGTGAGTCTATCCCGCTGCTAGGGGTTCTCGTGCCAGAGCCCTCCATGATTGTGAGGGCGATGGCTTTAAGGTTGTGAGCCCATCCCGTAGCGGTGATGACTATTAGGTTGTGAGTCCATCCCGCTGCGAGGGTTCCTCGTGCCGGAGCCCCCCGTGATTGTGACGGCAATGACTTTAAGGTTGTGAGTCCATCCCGCTGTGAGGGGTTCTCGTGCCGGAGCCCTCCGTGATTGTGACGGCAATGGCTTTCAGGTTGTGAGCCCATCCCGTGGCGGCGATGACTATAAGGTTGTGAGTCCATCCCGCTGCGAGGGGTCCTCGTGTCGGAGCCCCCCGTGATTGTGACTGCGATGGCTTTAAGGTTGTGAGCCCATCCCGTGGCGGCGATGACTATAAGGTTATGAGTACATCCAGCTGCGAGGGCCGGAGCCCCCCATGATTATGACGACGATGGCTTTAAGGTTGTGAGCCCATCCCGTAAGCATTTAACATGATTGTAGCACATGGGCGCGGTTCCTACAACACGAGACATTGATTGTGGTGCATGGGCGCGGCGACGACTGTCGCGAGACTATACCTGGTGCTGGAGGCACATGTCATGGAAGTGACGCACGGGGGCGGCGACGACTATCGTGAGACCATACCTGGTGCCGGGGGCACATGTCATGGATGTGGTGCGGGGGCACGCTGACGACCGTCGCAAGACCATACCTGGTGCCAGGGGCACATGTCATGGAAGTGGCGTATGGGCTCGGTGAAGTGTGTATGGTGCCCAGGGGCAAGACATTGTGAAAGAGAGTCTAGGGGCATGACTATATCAGCGGCGCGCAGCACGAGCGTGGAGGAGTGAGTATGGCGTCGAGGGCACTGTAGTGTGATAGAGAGCCCGGGGCACGACTGTATTAGCAGCGCGACGCACGGGCGTGGAGGAGTGAGTGAGGTACCGAGGGCACATCTCTGTTAGTGGCACGGTACATGGGCGCGACAGAGTGCATATGGTGCCCAGGGCACTGTAGTGTGAAAGGGAGCCCGGGGGCACGGCTGTATCAGCAGCTCGGTGCACAGGCACATCAGAATGAGTGAGGTGCCGGGGGCACGTCTGTGTTAGTGGCACGGGGTATGGGTGCGACAGAGTGCATATGGTGCCAAGGGCACTGTAGTGTGACAGGGAGCCCGAGGGCACGACTGTATCAACAGCGCGGTGCATAGGCCTGGCGGAGTGAGTATGGTACCGGGGGCACAGTGTGACGTCCGGGTGACGGGGGTCGCGGAATGACTTCTGGGCGACAGGGGTCGCGGAGTGACCTCCGGGCGATGGGGGTCGCGGAGTGACCTCTAGGCGACGGGGGTCGCCGAGTGACGGACGACGTATGTCACGAGGTTGATGTACGAACGTCCGTAAACATCTCGAAGGTGTATAGACTCGAGAAAACAAGTGCTCACGGTGGGGAAGGCCAAGACCACCACCCATGGTGAGGCCGAGGCCGACCCTAGGGGGTGGCCAAGGCCAATGGCCAACTCCTATGAAGGGAGGCCAAGGCCACTCCCCCTTTTGGTGAACTTTGAGGGCACTGACGGTTGGTGTTTTGATGGGCAATGACAAATTCGGAAGTTGCATTGCGACGAGCGTGTTGCCGTGAGTCATACCCACATGACGAACAAGGTGCCAAAGTCATATACGAAGTGTATGAAGCGAACAAAGCGCGAAAAGGACTTTGCACGAAAAGTAAAAAACTGGGGGGGAAGGCCAAGGCCGACCCCCCATGGAGGCCGAGGCTGACCCCATGGCCTTGGGAGAGGCCTAGGTCGACCCCATGGGGTTGGCCAAGGCTTTTTCTCTTGACCCCGTCGCTCCGGTTACGCCATCGATCGATGTTTTTGGTGAAAAGGTACTTGGGTGGTCGCGGCAGGATGAACGTGGTACCATGAGTCACGCTAATGTGAAATAATTGGTGACTAAGGCGTGCGAAGTAAGAAACGCACGTGACATGAGCGTGCGCACTTTGACCGGTTCGATGCGTTGAAAAAATTGACGTTGATTGTATCGATGTGTTCGTGCAAAGAGTGGGCCCTTGGATACGACCAGGATAGGTTGGGAACACTCATTTACCAACTAATATTTCTGATTATGTGGATTTGTTGTTGAGGATGAGGTGAAGAGGTTGAGGCTAAGACACGAAAGTCATGCTCCTTTCATCCCCAGATGTAAGGGGCAGCTTGAGCTATTTAGGCTATAGATCTTTTTCAGGTCATTCATGGTTCTTCATCAATTTCACTTCCAGGCATAAGTATTTAGTTTGATACCATGCTAAACGTTCATGCTAACCTCTCTAGTTTTTCATTTTAAATTATTTTGTCTGTGTTAGGTGGGTGGGGGTGTGTAGAATCGCATTCTCTGGTTCTTAATTATAAAGACACATGAATCATGTTGAACATGGCAGTTTTTTTACCATGAATCATGTTGAACATGGCAGTTTTTTTACCTTAGATGATGCCTTTTCTTTAGAAGAAGGCAGAGCCGCTAACAATGTAGAAGCAAGTCCTGTGATTGAAGAAGTTTCTACATTTCTTAGTTATCACACTTACATGGATAAAACGCCTATTGCACGTTGGTCGAAACAAGATACATAACTTTTTTCAAGGTACATATTGCTGGAGTTCACATTCATTTGCGTGGTATTAATTTTTGTTGAATGTTATAAATGAGAAAACATACACATTTTTAGTCATGATTGTAGAAACTGAAGTGTTTTTCATGTTTTTCTTTACTGCACTAGGCTGTAGTGTTGCATAGATTATCAAGCAAGTGTCTTGTCTGTCAAGCAAGTGTCCTGTCTTTTATACTATGTCTAATTGAAGAAGAACACAAATGCTTGTCTTATGTATGATGCCTGTTTGATTTTGCTTGATTCCACAATAGCTAAGATTATGTGATGACAAAGATAAAGTTGAAGCGATACATTTAATTTGATGTAGGATGGACTTTACTAAGGGTACATAAGACTGTTATAGTAGGTTAAGGCCTAGTTTTATAGGTTCTGCACTAGGATTGGGGTTTAAAAGCACTAAAAATGGATTATTTTGGTCAAAGTAGGGTTGTTTAGGGTGTTGCGAATAGTATCTCAGAGCGGTAATTTTTTTTTGAATGTTTAAATATGAAACAAAATAAGAAAACCAAATAATAAAGGACAGGAAAACCTGTGAGTGCCAAATGGTTGCGTGGGCATCGACGGCTTGATTAATATGATTGCTCACGAGCTAGCTGAGCTATCTTCGAACCTGTTTGTGAATGCTCGGTATTACAATGAGGGCATAATAGCGCCGACGGAGATCAGATATCTTTGCGAGGGGTTGTACGCAACGGCAGCAGAAGTGGGTACATTAAGGAGGCGATGAAAGATATTGAGAGGTTGATGTTGAGCTTGAGCTCGGGAGGTTGATCATCCTCATCGAGTACTTATTTAATGCATTTATTTGTAAAAACTTAAATATGTATTTTGTATTCCTTTTTTGTGTTGTAAAGAGTCTTTAGTGGTTCTCATGAAACTTAATAAGACCTTTTGGATGCTTTTTAATATTTTTTTGTGAATTATCAAAAAATGCACCATATTTTTGTGTGTTATTTTATTTGTAAAAATATTTAGTAATTTTGATATATTTTTAGCATCTCCTGAGCTGAAATCCTGGTTCCGCCACTACTTTAAGGGGATCACTTGGAAGAGAGTCACTCAACATCAACAAACCCCTACCTCAGATACCATAAGCAATTGCAATCAAACTCAGAGCATATTACCGTATTGACCTTGTTCATTTAACAAGGTCAAAACCATTTATAAACTTGAACACATCAAGGTAACCATTTAAATAGATTTGGTCTCCATTATGTTTATTCAGAGTAAGATTTCTATTCGGTTATGATTATTTTGGCACAGGATTATTATGCATAATCTTACTTTAAGAAAACAAATAGATGAAAAGAATGTCCAAACACAAAAGCCCCCCGTTTGAGCCATTGCAGTAGCAACCGCGTAGCTAGAGATGGCTGCTTTTCCGGTAGTCTTGGCCGGCGGACCTACATTCATCTCTATCTCAGTTCTAACCATTTAGGGGTGATATTTCGATTTGTGTTTCTATTCTTTCCCTTTTTCTATTCCTGTCTTGATATTTCTGTGCTTTGCACGTGCAGGATGAGGGGGAGAAGAAGAGAATTGCTTGCGTATTACCATACATCTCTCATCTTGTCAAGTTCAGGGAGAAACATTCGAGGGATTTCCGAGCATTTTGTTAGAGAAGTTTTCCACAATGTTCCTGGAGTCAGATTTGAAAAGGCTATCAACCGAGAAGAGTGATCTTCTTATCAGCTATGTTTTGGTGCCTAGTCTTTTTGCCGATGATTTCCGATCTGACCCCTTCGATATAGCCAGAGACCTGAGAATGAGCTACATTGCATTTTTGCCTGAAAATTATAAACAGTTGGGTTGCAAGTTTGTGGGTGATGGCTATATTCAACGATATGATAAAACGTTAGCTGATATTGTGGCAACGCTTCCTGTGCCGCTGCAATTTCCGAGGATGCGCCAAAAATAATGATCTTCTTCAGCTATATGTTCTGTTGGTTTCTGCTCTTGCGAAGAAGAGTAAATTGGGGTAGTTAGGTAGGAGTAGTGGACTTGTAGCAGGAATCTTGAGCTACTGTTTCCCAGTTTCTTGCAAGTAAACGTTCGAATTAGCTGTATATTGACACACTTGTGTTGAATCAGAGGCAAGCTGTAAAATCAATCTTTCTCCTTTCTTTTTCAGTTTTAACTCTCGTTTTTATCCTATTTTTATATATGTAGATACGTCAATACCAAAAGGAACTAATGCACTTACCAAATACCGTAGCTAAAAATTACGAAAATATTGAGTGAAGCACTGGTTTATAGGTAAAAGGGTATCTATTGAGAACACTATCATGATGCTCTGAACACAAGAGATACGGACGGAGGAGACGTGTCGACAAATCAGAACCGCGATCGTTTATACAGTGAAAGATGATGGTTGCGGCAAATTAGAGTATCTGTGACTACTGCTTTTTATAATGGTTGTCGGTCGAAGGTTGTAGATAATTAATGGCGAGGAAAAACGGAGGAGACGACATTGAAAAAGAAACCAGTAAGTTATTTTTAAAGCAGATTTTTACCTTAAATATGTCACGAAGCTTCAGTTTTATAAGTTTCGTAGTAGCCAATGGTGATTTAAAATCTGGTTAAATAATTTAGGTCCTGTTTGACGCCTGTGTTTTTTTTACTCTTTTTTGGCCCAATTTTAAAATTTCTCAGAAGTCCAAAAAAAAAAAAAAAAGGGAATGTTTGGTTGTACTTCAATTCTTAAAAAGGGCCCAAAAATTTAAAAAGAAGGCCCGTTTTAAAAAGAGCAATTTGCCCTTTTCTCTCTGGTTTTGGAAAGCCATTTCACGCGGGGCTGCATTGCTGGATTAATGAGGTCTGGACTTCGAGTCTCACTAGCAACAGCAGCAGATTTCCATTTTTCTCCTATAATATAAAAATCAATCCAAAAATTAGGGTTTCTCATCTCTTCCAGTTTTTTGCTCCATCGGCACATCTGCACTCTATCACCGACTCCACGGCCCACCGCCTCCATCGCAAAACACCGGCCTCCGGTCACCACCTCCGTCTTCTTTCTCCGACGCAGCCACGAATTGCAAAGGTATGGTGGTTCCCCTTTTCCTCTTGTACTCATATCATATCTTGAGGTTGCCCTTTCCCTGATTCCATGTACTAGATGCTCGTCTTGAGCTTCTTTTCTTGCCGGTATGTGCATATTTTGTTAGACATTTTGCTTGAATACCCTATTAACGTCCGCATGCGTGTTAGCGTTCACATGCTAGTTTTCGTCCATTATCTTAACCATTTGATTTGATTTTGGACCCGACTTGATAATTTTTTGCAGTCTAAAGGCTCAAGTGCTTGATTGGAAACTTCAGAGCTTTATATATTAAACTGGAAAAATCATTGGAGGTTGAGTGATTTAGCCTAAAATATTTTATTTCCGAAACATATAAATACACCAAAAAGAAATATTTACCAACATTTTCTCACATGAGGTTGCAGCAAAGTCCAACTTGACAATGACAGGCTTTAGCGACCAAATGATACCATCAGACCCATTGTTGAGAGTAGGGCTGTATACGAACCGAGTTCGAGCCGAACATGGGTGTGTTCGAACTCGGTTCGTTTAAATTCTAGCGTGTTCGAGCTCGGCTCGTGTTCGTCAAGGCCCAAAATACCAGTGTTCGAACTCGGCTCGAGTCCGTGACTCTGAAACTCGGGCTCGACTCGTTCAGCTCGTTTAACGATACGAGACGAACTCGAGTTCCGAAACTCGGCTCGAGCTCGTGATTAACTTCTGACCAAATCCCTAAATTGGCTCAAAAACCTCAAATCCTTCAAGCAATCAACTACAATGAATCAAAAATCAACTACAATGAATCAACTATAAAAGATACAAAGAGGAATTTAGAATAAAAAATACTGAAAAAAGAAATCTCCATCTCCATCTTCAAGCCCTCAATCAGCTCCATCTACAACGGACGAGGCATGCTTCTTGTGAATCAGCTCCATCTCCAAGTATTCGAGGTGAGCCTTCGCATTTGCAGCTTTGATCCAGTCGTTACCAAGCCCTCAATAACTATTGACTGCTTTCTTCCCCGTCCTGTCGAATCCAAATCTGGCGATGGAGAGATGACGGCTTCGAAGACAGGCGATGGCGGCTACGACAGGATGTCCGTGTGTGAAGAGGGAGGGAGAGAGTGAGAGAGACGGGATTTGTGCAAACTATCAGGCGTGTTTGTGTGTGTGAGATTGAGAGAGAGAAGACGAGATTGAGAGAGAGAAGACGGCAGACCAAAGGGAGGCTGCCTCTAAGAGAGAGAAGACGAGATTGTGAGATTTAGGTTTGCTTTTTGTTTATATAGTTAGGGTTTCTATGATGTTGGATTTTATATTTTGGGCTTTTAAGGGATTGGGCTATATGTTTATATGTGGGCTTGGGGTTTTGGGCTAACTAACTTTAGGGCCTGGCCTCTAGATTTAAATTTTAACATATAGTTTATATAAGTACTAATTATTTGAAGAAATTATAGTTAATTTATTATTTACACGAGCTGTTCGCGAACAAGTTCGTGAACATTTTGGATTGTTCATGTTCGGCTCGTTTATTAAACGAGCTCTAAAAACTTGTTCATGTTCTGTTCGTTTATTAGATGAACGAACATGAACGAGTTTTATAAAGAACGAACCACGAGCCGTTCGTGAACGGCTCGGTTCATTTACAGCCTTAGTTGAGAGAGAGGGAGGAGAGAGAAAGGGAAGAGAGAGAGGGATCTTAACCATGGTTACTCTCTCTTCCCTCTCTCTCTCCTCCTCTCTCAGCAATGAGGATAGCACCCCTGCTGTGACCCATGGTTATAGCAGGGGATCCAAATCCCACACGCGCACGCACGGACTGCCACACCCACTGCTGGCGAATCACCTACTACACATCCACGGCCACCCACACCACCAATTGTTTTCACGTACCACCACTACCAATAAAATTTGGATCTAGATCCACCACTTCTTTTCACCACCCACCACCACCACTAAACGTGGATTCTCCATGGCTGCCGCGGCATACTCCTGTGTCATCGCCTTGCAATGGCCGCACCATGGCACTCACTGAAATTCCCCTCCTCGAAAACGACACCGCCCCACACCACCGTACCCATCAAAACGCACCACCATCCTTGCCAACATACTCATCCACCAACATCACCATACCACCCATCAATACCAATGGACCCACCACAAACACCATACCCACCGATCTGACTCCCAATCAAGTACATGGATCCAGTTAACACCAATTGAATAGCTCGAGATCTCGTCGCTGTTCCTGTAGGTCATGATTCTCCATGACATGGTTGTTGCCAGTGTGTGGTACGGGGGCGCCGGAGAGGTTGAGTTGTTCTTGATTTGGGGTTTCCTGAAAGTTGGTGCAAGATATTCCTGATGATTTTCTTCTTGTGGTGTGGGATTTGAGGATGATGACAGAAAGACAAGTGTTGGCGCATGATTTGAACGCCGATTTCAACATGATTAACGGGTGAAAAGCGAGGGTGCTATTCATTTTCTCTGTGTGTCGCCGGTGGTGGTCGACGGTATGTGGGTATGGGTCAGAGGCACGTGGCGGCGATGATAGGTTGTGTGTGTGTGTGAGAGAGAGAGAGAGCATCTGTGTCACCGGTTTGTGTGGGTGTGAGCATGGTTAACGGGCATGGACGGTGGTGATCGGCAATGTGGGCGTGCGTGCTTACAGGCAGTGTGTGTGTGTGTGTGTGTCCACCGCTGATGTGCGTATGTGTGTGCTTGATGGGCAGTGCGGGTTTGGTGTAAGATGGTGTTTGGATAAGCGGTCGTTACCGGTAGTGGCTGTCTGTGTGTATGCATATGAGCAATTAGGAGAATCAGCCTTTGGCGGGGCGGCGGGGTGGCGGCGGCAGTGGTGGGGCGTCGGAGGCAATGGCTAGGCATTTGGTTGTAAGGAAGAAGAGGAAGAGGGCATTTTGAGAATCTCATAATAATTGAAAGGTGCCCTAACTTTTCTTGACGATTCCCTAACGAAAGTGGTTTTATGTAAGACAGTGACAAATCACAGGAAGCGGAGAGTAATGAAAATACTTACACGGAACCATGTGTAGTTTAGGACAAACCTCAGGAGCGCCTTGTGTAATTTACCCTTACTGTAATAGCAAACTTATACATCAGCCAATTGTAGCCGTGCATCCTAAGATAGACATATATATTTCTCTCAACCTCTAGGCCCTAGAATTTCCTCTACTCTCTCACTCTCTGCCGACTTTACCCCGCCGTTGCCTCTTCCTCCTCCTCTCCCCCTCCCTCGTTCTATCGGCGGTCAGCCCCCGCGGCCCCAAACCACCTCTGCGGCTCCACCTCACCACCACCTAACCGGCCACCCACCACCGTCACAACCACCTAACAGTCGACCAAAGCACCAAGAAGACTAGAAGATTGGCGACCACGTCCACCGTGAATGAGAAACTGATCTGGATTAGTGGAAGGCTTCTTTCAAAGGAGAATACTTTTATGTTCATTGACTAATTCTAGTAAGACAATATTTCTCTCAAAGTTCTTGCTTTAAAACATTGAGTTGGCTTTCGTGTCATGAATCCTAATCTTTTAGCATTGTTGGCGCCGTTTGCTTTGACGTATGCTTCTATATTTTTTTCTGCAAGTCATATAGAAGTTGTCCTTTTGGATTTTTTGTCATAACTGTTTATATATGTATGGGCTGTATATGGTTGACTGCTTCTTGCTAATTGCTCGTTACTCTCGTTCTGTTCAAGGCTGGGGTGGGCAGTCTTCTGTAGCAGTCTCCCATGTATGAATGATGGGACAATCACACATTTGAACCTCCAATTAGTCTGGTCTAAATTGTTTGTGGGACTGTGGGTACTGTAGCTTTGTTATATGTTAGTTTAGGACTCTAATGACATCAGTACTTGCAGAAATATGATTGTAGAGATTAAATGAAAAGTTAGGTTCATTGTACCAAGAAACTTGGATGAACTGGAGTTGCTGTTGTATCCAGGGATATGGTAGACTCTTTAATTGTAATGCACAAGTAGTTATAGTGTCTAGGCTATTTTGTGGTATGATGGACGCACTGGTATCCATAATCAGAGTAGGTTATGGTATACTCTATGTTACATGGACCCTTCACTTTGGGGTGAAGGGGCGGTGTCCAGACGACACGACCCTGACACGGGTACGGGAGCCGTACCGGACCCTTTGGATTGAGATCGGACACGGCTCATGTCTCTGTGGCTACTTAGAGGATGAAGAAGATTCTAGGGCAACTTTTAATCCGGATGAAATGAAGAAGGAAAAAATGAATCTGCAGAAGAAAGAAGAAGAGAAGGAGAAGCAGAAGATGAGGGAAGAGGAGGAACAGCAGCACAAGGGAGAGAGAAGGATTTCTCTGTAACTTCACCTCGAGAGACGCACAAAATTGTCTTGCACTCTTGCAAGTTGAAATGACGACGGAGGAGGGGTTTTCAATCAGCCATAATATTTTTTTTGCCTTTTTGCTGTCTCTTCTGTCACAAGCCCAGTACTGTTGTACCACACATCCCTGAGATGGGATGCAAAGCATGGCCTGTTAAATGCAAATCATGGCTTCTTAAATGCTCTTTCAGCGTTTTAACTGTACAATATCTCCAACTATGTTAAAAAATCTAAAATATGTTACTTTTTGACAATGGCAGCTCAATTTTTCAATTCATAAATTTTAATGACAACTCAAGAGGTACTTCTTTGCCAACCCTCTCCAATAGTCCAATTTAACACATATCTTGATGCTCTACCTCACATTCCTAGCATTCTATTCAGAATATTTATGTATACTATAGTAATTAGTTATTTACTTATATATGGTGTTTAGTAGCGCACTATAGTAGGAATATAAATGTAATATATATTATGTACGACGTGTCCCCGTACCCGTGTCCAACTTTTGGACGGTGTCCACTTATCCTAGAATTTCGAAAATAGGCGAGTCCGACACTCGGACACGTATCCGATCCGGACACCGACACCGACACCGAGTCCATGTAACATAGGGTATTCTTGAAATTAGTTCTGCCAAACCAAACATAACGGGGCAGGGAGGGTTTTGAGTGCTACAGGGAAGGGCGGGGGCCGGGTTTTCTACACTTGCTCAGGATCGGTTATGGTATTGGACTTACCTGACCCGGTGGCGGGGCGGGGTTTCAAGGCTACTGCGGCTATTACGGAGTTTGGAAGATCCGCATCCGACCCGCCCCATTGCAATTTCTAACAGGTATAGACCAAAAAGGAAAAAGCTAGGGACCATCATTCCGGATCACTTTCGAGCGTGTTCCACCAATCCTGACTCACAAAATAGCTTGAGTGGGTTGCGTGACAAGCTAGGCCAAATGCTAAATCTTGTCTACTCGCCAACTTAGGTGAGATTTGTACAACATGCACACCTCGACTTACTTAAAACAAATAAAAAAAGATTGTGGCTACATACGGGGAATATATACATCACCTGTGAGCTGAGAATAGTAGCTGATTAGATAAGTAAGTAGTGAGATGCAGTAAACGATGAGAGGGAGGCCAAGTAAGAAGAATGCAATAAAGTTAAGGCATGAACAGAGATGTTATTTGTAGCATAAAGAGATCTCGTGATTGACCCAAGCTGACGATCACTACTAATGTAAAAAGATTGTGGCTACATACGGGGGAATATATACATCATCTGTGAGCTGAGAAAATAGTAGCTGATTAGATAAGTAAGTAGTGAGATGCAGTAAACGATGAGAGGGAAGCCAAGTAAGAAGAATGCAATAAAGCTAAGGCATGAACAGAGATGTTATCTGTAGCATAAAGAGATCTCATGATTGACCTAAGCTGACGATGGCTACTGTTGTAAATTACCATTGCAAAACGCAATTGGCGATTCAACCCTCTAAACACTGACATCAAATAACATTGTGTCCATTTTGGCATCGGCTGCTGGGAGCAAGTTAATTGGCAGTATAGCTGATACACACAGGGAAAACCTCCTGTCCTAGCCTTTCGCTTCTGGCATTGGAACTCTATTTGAAGGTACCTCTTCGTGTCAGGAATTTCCCTTACTAAACCCCTAACTCTATACAATATGTCAAAAGGAGAAAACGAAGTGTTCTGGCAAAATAACTGCATTCCTATCCTTCCATAACGACCAAAGAGTAGCCACTATCCACAACAAACTCTGAAGGAGGTTCTAATAGTGGAATAAAGGTTTTGTCAGCCAGTGCCAAACCCAATCAAGTCCCCCCAACCATGGGAGATCCTTAAAAGTGATATCAATCGGCAAAGCAAATCAGATACCTCGAACTACCTCAGTGTGTAAGAAAAGATGGTCAATGTTTTCATTGCATGTTAGGCATAATGGACACTCCTCCTAGAATTGGCAATGTTTACAAATGAGAGCAGAACGTAACGGCAATCTATTATGCAAGAATTGCCACAAGAAAGTTGACCTTTTTTCTGGAAAAGGTAGTCTCCATAAATTCTGCCAGCTAGCCGATGTCATCTTCCGTGCCATATCACTCAATCCTAAGGAATCTGCACTCGATAACGCCTGTATAAATAACACTTGTGTGTAAATTAGAGGCAGGGTTTCCTTGGTAAAACCTATCTTTCTCCTTTCTTTTTCTATTTTTTACTTATGTTTTCATCCCAAAATGGTACATCAAAACCAAAAGGAGCAAATTTATGTACGAAATGCCCTAGGTAAAAGTTATGAAAATATTAAGTCAAGGACTGGTTTATGGAGGGTAGCAATTAGGAACATTTGGAAGATGCTCTAATCACAAGAGATACGGACGAAGGTGACATGTCGGCCCATTGGAGGTGCGACCGCTTCGATAGTGGAAGATGATGGTTGTGGCAGATCAGAGTCTCCATGACCAATGCTTTTGGTTGTGGTTGCGGTCGAAGGTGGTAGATAATCAATGGCGACGAAAAAGAGAGACAACGTTTTAAAGAAATTGGTAAGTTATTTTAAAAAACAGATTTTCACCTGAAATATGTGACAGTTTTTTAAGTTTCATGGTAGCGTCCATTATCTTAACCGTTTGATTTTGGAACCGATTTAATCATTTTGCAATCTCAAAGGGTAAAGTGCTTGATTGGACAAATTGGTGTTGAGTCATTTAAATATTATAGGTGTGACACTTAAAAATACAGTATTAAACTGCCACCAAAGAAGCTATTTACAAACATTTTCTCTCATGAGGTTGCAGCAAAATCCAATTTGACAAATGACAGGCTTTAGCAACGAAATATTTATCAGACCTGAATTTATCCAGCAGCAGTTTAGCTGGCTTACTAGGGTTTATGTTCAATCAGCCAGAAACTTAAAGCTCTTTGCCGACTGATAACCCTCAGACTTGCCTTTAACGCCGTTTCATGAGAAAAATCTTCCCTGCATCCAATATCTGAAGGAACAATTCTCAGGTTTGCTTTCTCTATTTGTTACCAATTTGTAGTTTTCATTACTAATTTTGCTCTTTTGTTGTCATGCATTTTACTTTAACTCTATGTTACATGGAATCTTCAAAATGCATGAAGTACCCGTGTCGGACAGTCGACACGCGGACATAGGTATGGGATATGTGTCCTATACATGTCATAGGATATGCCACCAAAAACCCTATCTTAAAGTGTTTCTTTTAATTCATTATTGATTTGAGATGAGATAACGTTCAACTAAAATAACGTTCGTTCACAGAAAACACCATTTTACGTAAGGAGTAACTAAAATATAGTAATAGATAGAAACAGTTTGACGTGTCCCCTTGTCTTGGGTTTACAAAATTAGATGAATCCGACACTTGGACATGTATTCGACTCGGACACCCATACCAAGTCCAATGTAACATAGTCTCTTTCTATGTGCTTAGTAACAACGTTTCTGGTCTGTAATGGGGATTTTCAGTGACCCATCGTTTGATATCTGGGAAAAATGGATTTTGTGTTTTTGTGTGTATTTGTGTTTGTGCGTGTGTTCATTGGATGATGTGTACACTTTACTGGATTTTAGGGCACTGGACTACTTTTAAGTGAAATGATTTTCTCTAGAATAATCATAAAATACAACTAGGGTTTCTTGTGTTACTCAATTTCTGTGAATGTATGGTGTATACTGTATAGTCTTCCCTTTTTAACTGTATATTCTTAATTGTTTGTTTAATTTTAGAAGTTTCATACTCATCCTACTTATTGATTGATGGTTAAGGGCGATTTTTTTTACTTTTAGGCTTATGGGTGCAAGAAAGAGGTCTAATACGAGACAAAGCAGTCCTATTGAGGACGATGATAGAGAAAAGGTAAAGATAGCAGATTACGAGACAGGACAAGTTGGTCCTATGGAGGAGGAGGAAGTAGACATAGTAGACAATGAGCTCCAAACAACAGTGGAAGGGGACGGGGACGGGGAGGAGGAGAAGAAGAAGAAGAAAAAGAAGAAGGAAAAGAAAAATAAGATGGAGAATTTAGTGATAAATACAACCTCGCTCCAAACAACAGTGGAAGGGGATGGGGAGGGAGAGGAGGAGGAGGAGGAGAAGAAGAAAAAGATGAAGAAGAAGGAAAAGGAAATGAAAAAGAAAAATAAGATGGAGAATTTAGTGATAAATACAATAGAGATGGAGAAAGTAAAGAACGAGAATAGAGAAAGCAGTCAAATGGAGGAGGACAAGGAGGAAGTAGAGAAAGTAGACAACAAGCCCCAATCAACAAAGGAAGAGAAGGAAGACGAGACAGAAAAGATGAAGAATGTAAAGGTAAAGATTGAGATGTTCTGCGAAAAACCTGAAAAGATCTCCCCATTTGTTGGTTATTTTCCATCCGGTTTCGACCCTCTCAAGATTGGACACAAACAAGAAGACACACCACCACCGCTTCCTCGAGTGGAGGTTTTCAGACACAAGCATCCAAAAAGAGGTACCAGGTCAGAGCTAGTCGTGACACCGAATGGATCTCAAGTGAATTTCATCGGGACCAACTATTCAGGCGAAGGAACGGCTCCTCAGATCTGTCAGTACGGTCTTG
The DNA here is from genome assembly GCA_033070095.1 of Escallonia herrerae. Taxonomy (NCBI): domain Eukaryota; kingdom Viridiplantae; phylum Streptophyta; class Magnoliopsida; order Escalloniales; family Escalloniaceae; genus Escallonia; species Escallonia herrerae. Next base: position 175,447 of record JAVXUP010000201.1, read on the forward strand.
CTGTCCTTGACAAAGCGACACATACGTTGAAAATTGTTCCAATTGTTGCCAATAAGGTAATATGCTCTGAGTTTGATTGCAATTGCTTTATGGTATCTGAGTTAGAGATCTCTTAAATGTTGAGTGACTCTGTTCCAGGTGTTTCCCCTAAAGGAAAATGTAGCATGTTCTTATTGTTCTCATTTTACTGCCACCAGAAAAATATTCAGAGAGGCACAACCCATGAGGGGAACCGTCTTTGGTAACAAAATAGGTTCGTAAAGGAAGAAGACATTGAAATTAGAGAGCCATGCTTTGCCTTCTTCTGCAGTGGAATAACCCAAGCACCCCCACGTGCGATCAAAGGGGAGGGGGGTAAAAAACCAGGAGAATATAGTAACTAAAGTAGTTATAATAAACTGAAATTTAGCACTGCATTTTGTAGATTGAGATAGGACATATCCTCGAGATAAAAACATTTGATGGTTCGGTACAAATTCATATATGTAATTACTTTTTTTTTTCATTTAAGTAGCATGTTATTGTCTGCCAATAATTCTTTGATCACCTTATCTTGTACTTACTATCAGATTATCCTTTACGATCACCATGTAGCCTGGAGAATAAATAAAAATCCCCTAATACAGCAAAAATGAGGTCTAACCTCCCCATACCTATAGTCCTTCCCTCTTTTGTTTCTCTGCTCGGGCATTGCCGAGGACTTTGATGGCCTGTCTCTCTCGAATTTTCTTCCTTATACTCGGTAGCTCTATAAATTGCTCCCGGGGGAAATCACGCACATAAGAGTAACCTAGACAGCAATATGATCACCACGGATGTCTACTTGCTCTTTTTCAGTTTTCTTCTTTTTCTTGCCCAGCTTGAAGAGGCTAGCAACATTATTATCCATCTAAGAAGCACAGACTCGGGTGCGGGTGCGGATACGACACAGGTGCGGATATGCGGATACGGCATTTTTAAAAGTTTTAGGATACGGGTGCGGTGGGGATACGGCATATTTTATAAATATTTTTTAATTATATATACTTAGTATTTAATTTTTAAACAATTTAAATCTTAATAATCATAATATGTGTTTGATACATGTGAAAAGATATTAATATTCCAACCAAAGTAGTGAGTTTTTAAGTTTAATGGGTTCTTTTGTAAATTTTAAAGCTTTCGACCAAATTAGTTAAGTTTAATGGGTTGTTCTATAAATATTAAAATTTTAAAACTGAACATAATATAGCTTTTATGTGTTATCACTTCTATTTCTATGAAATAGTGGGGTTGGTTTATATAATAACTTAACATTGGGGTCTTTACATAATATAATAAAACTAATGTCCTAAATAATATAACATATAACATTACAAGTCAAAACAGAAGAAGAGAAGAAAAAACAGAAGAGAAGAAGAAACATCGACGCAGTACACCGAAGCAGGCGCACGGTGCTCACCGCAGTGGGTCGCTGGGACTCGGCTCACGGGGACGCCGCAGTGGGTCTCCGGTAAGTCCCCTCCTCCTCCTCCTCCTCCTCCTCCTCCTTCTTCTTCTTCTTCTTCTTCTTCTCTCCTGTGTCTCCTCTCAGATTTCCGGTAGCCGCCAAAGTTCCCGATGGTGGCCCGTGGTCGCTGGAGTTCCCGGTGGTCGCCGGTGGTGACAGATCTGAGCCGATACGCACCCGATCCGCACCCGGGATTTAAGAAATTAAAAAAATAAAAAAAAAGGTTGACATGCACCTGACACGCACCGGTGCCGCACCCAAGGCGCACCCGCACCCGATGCGGTGCTTCACTCCAAGTGCCGCACCGGTGCTTCATAGTTATCCATAATAATTTTCCTAGTTCCTAACCCTCCTAGCTTTTTCTTTCGTCGACCATATCCCAGTTAATGAAATGAACCTTCTTTTGCCTCTCCAAATGTCTCCACCAGAAATCCTTAATTATTCTATCCAGCTTCTCACATGGAGGCAGGAAGAGGCTAGGCCTGCATTAAATGGGTGGGTAAAACTGAGGTGGGTTGAACGGCAAGGGAAAGGTATATGATGTATTCCTTCATTTAACCCCCCCCCCCCCTCTCTCTCTCCCCCCCAGCCTACGCTCACACATGCATATTTCACACAAAAGGCATATGATATAGGATATCTAAATTTATTGTGTGGCAGTGCGCTCAGATATGAGGTATGAGGAATCTACCTTCCTTCGTGCAGTACACAAATCTGAGCATCAATTTCATCTCATTTGCTTGAGAAAGTCCTCTCTCTCTCTCTCTCTCTCTCTCCCTCACACACACACCCACACACACACCCACCCACCCACCCACATAAACGAGAAACTTCTCTGATCTTCAGGTGGAACTCTTCGGTGGAACTCTCTCTGGGTTGTGGAGGCAGAGGAAGGTGGAAGTCATGGACCAGTTGCAATAACTAAAAGAATCTAATTTCCTTTTTTTTTTTTTTAAATTATTGCTGCGCTTGACTAACTAGAGTAGACGTGGTAAAATGTTGTCACTGCCAGTTCGCCCCACCATATTTGACACAAATTTTGATTTGGTTAGGATTATTCTTCTCAAAACTTGTCTCTTCCCTTCTTTCTTTCTTATTGACTGCAATCACCTGCTACACTAGTTTGCATCTAACTTTACATGGTTGCACGTCAGGCCAGCTGGTATGAATTTATATGGTTTCTTGCATCTGTCATGGTTTTGTAAGGGGAAGGGGGATTGCGAAGTTTATATGTATTTGAAAAATCACTCGTCAAAACATTTACTGTGGCAAATTAATCTGGGAAATTATTCTGGATGCAGGTATTGAGGTTGGCACCAAGAGTTGGAATGTTAAAGTCCAACGCTGCAGATATCATCGCGAGGGAAGAGAAGGGAGAAGAGAAAGCGAACGAGAAGACTGAAGAAGAGAAAGCGGAAAAGATGGCTGACAAATCAGTAGATTTTCAACTTATGTACAGAACAAACAAGGATATAAGAAAGGTTCGGACTTACAAGAAATGTATAAATGTACCTTATCTCTACAAGTGTGACCTTCTAAATCATGTTAATCCTGTTTACCTAATTTGTAGATGAATCTCTAGATTGATATATGTATAATTCACGTAAGGCTGTTAGTAATTTTTCTGAGCAGAGATTTCTTGGTGGATTGGTATTTAAATTGCTTTTGTTGTATGAGCCAGCAGGGTGATATTAGTTTCTGTTGTGCCTCAAAGTTGCAAGTTAGTTTGAACTTTTCTATCATTATCAGAGTTCTAGTGGAAATATTCTGTCGTATTCAAATCCTATTTGGTATCACAGAACAAGAAAATCCAGTCTCTACATCAGATGCAAGATCCCATAGCTCAGGAGGATTTGAGCAAGATACTACAGGGCATCAAGATAAACAAAGAGGCTCTTGAAAATGCGGTTACCGCTACCAATGATGGTCGGAATATTCCGCCGCATGATATGTCTGCTGTCACACCTGACATGGCTTATCCACTGGACAAGATTATTCGCAAAGGAGAGTGGGATTACCTTGTTGATATTCTTGAGCTATTCCAGGAAGGGGCAGATATGGCACCAGATGTTTACCCAAGCTTCGTTTGTAACAGATATTATAAGCTCGAACACATCGAGGTAATCTTTTTAAACAGATTTGGGTAACCACTATGTTTATTCGGAGTATAATTTACTTTCATTTATGATTATTTTGTTGCACAATTATGCATAATTTTTCATTTTAAGAAAATAAATATATTAAAAGGATGTCCAAACACAGCACCCCCCAACACACCACCCACACACAGAGACAGCCCCCGTTTGAGCTATTGCAGTAGCAACCGTGTAGCTATAGCTGGAGACTTTCCCGGCTGTCTTGACCGCGGACGTACGGTCAGTGTTTTCGTTTGGTCCTGGGTGTAGTCTTCATTACCATTTAGGGGTGATATTCGATTTGTATTTCTATTCTCTGTTTCTTTTTTTTCCCCGCTTGATATTTCTCTACTATATCCACGCAGGATGAGGAGGAGAAGAAGAGAATGGCATGCGTATTATCATACATTTCTCATCTTGTTAAGTTCAAGGATAAACATTCGATGGATGGTGTTTCCTCTGCAAAGTATCACAAATTCCCCAGCATATTGTCCCTGAAGTTTTCCACAATGTTTCTAGAGTCAGATTCGAAAAGGCTATCAACCGAGAAGAATGATCTTCTTATTAGCTATATTTTGGTGCTTAGTCTTTTTGCAGACGATTTCCAATCTGACCCATCCGACATAGCCAAGGACTTGAGATTGAGCAAAGTTGCATTGCATCGACATTACGAGCACTTGGGTTGCAAGTTTGTGAGCGAGGGGTCTATTGAGCGACAGACCATAAAAAAAGCTACTCGGCTGGCAACGCTTCCTGTGCCGCTGCAATTTCCGGTGCTGAGGAGGAAGCGCCGAAGGTAGATAAGTGTTTGTTGGTTTCTGCTCCTGCGACTGAATGTTCTTTTTGAGTGGCATTAAGTTTTTCTGTTGATTTATCAGGAAGCTAATATATAACATACTGAAACGGCATTATGGTTAAGGTTAAGTTGATAGAATATGGAGCTATGCGCTCTCTTTATCGTTATATTGAACGTCATTAAGATTGAAGTTACTTTTACCCCTCTGCTCCATGTTCGTTGAAATAGCAATATGATTTTGTTCAAATCACAGCTACAGATCAGTTTCCGGTTGGTCTTGCATTATTGTACCGATCCCTTGGATATGATACGTGATAATGTTCCCTTGCAAATGTCTTTTTGCCTAATTTGTCCGTGTAAAGTTTCAGCTTTCAACGGATATGATGATGACGTGGTACAACATTTTAACGAATGAGACGAGACTTAAAAACATTCAACCCTATCGTCCAAGCATACCTTCGGATCGACCCAAGTCAACGTTATGTACACACAGAGGACAGCAATCTTACAAAGTGAAAAGCACCCTCGGATTTCAGGATCGTGCCTGACCCAAACTCCCAATGGTTGGGAGTCTGGTCCCAAAAAAAATGTAAGAAGAAAAGGGGCATTCCGAGAATTGAACTCGGGACCTCTCGCACCCTAAGCGAGAATCATACCACTAGACCAAATGCCCGTAGCTGATCTCAATTCCTTACTATAAATTAATAATACAAATCCAAGTCATAATTTTGAATGTGACAAAAAAAGTGGCCTACTGAGATGGAGGATACTTTTTTATTATAAATGATGGAATCGACCATTACTATACATACAAAAATATATTAAGAATGTCAAAAATGGAACATCAAAATGTTTTTATTTTATTTTATATATCTTATCATCTTATAAATTAAAAAAATAATTTAAAAAAAATTTGACCCCTGTTACCCATTAATGAACTCTTGAATCCCATTCGTTGTAACTAGTGAGGCAACAATTATCAGGTGCAACTTGGGTTGGGTTAAAGAAATTGTAGGTTATTAACCAACCTAATCTACGGTGTGTTGGATTTTGTTGGTTCAATTCAAAATGGGTTAGCCCGAATTGTGTTGTCAAACTAATGTTACATTGTTAGAAGTTTTGTATCCTATTGATATCAAATATCATAACCACCACCACTATCACTATTGTCAATCATATTGTTGCCGCCACCAAGCACTATCGCCAGACACTATAGTCACCATCGCAGACAACCACCACTGATCATCGCTATAGCCTCTAACAGCCTGCACGAAACCACCAAAAGCCACCACTACTGGCCACCACACCCTACAACTGCTAGCGACAACTAGTTTTTTTCTCTTAAAAAAATATTTTTTTTGCACTTATTTTGTCCATCCACTCAATCCATCCTATCAACCCAACCCAATCAATTCACTTTTTTTTTTCTTGCGTTCGGTTTGGATTCAATAACAGTAACTTTATTTGGGTTTAGTTTAAACCCAATGTACCCACCCAAGTTACAACCTAGTTACCGTTCTTTTAGCCATAATTTTCACTAGTTAAGGATTCCAAAGTAAAACACGGCGACAAAGAGGTATAGGCTTCAGGGTCATCTCTTGTTATCCTGAGGTCAAGTCGCATGTATTCAACCTACTGCTGAAGCACAAAACATGCTTGAAGGAAGGATAACCCACCTGGTACCAATGTATATGAATCTGAATAGAACTCAATTCACATTATTTATCCATTTATCTTAACAGAAGAATCATTAAAATATAATGAACAATTTGTGAACAAACACTTACTGATCTCTTTGAAATAATCAACCATTTCACTGCCAAAATTGTGACTTGCACTTCTCATAAAGTCCATTGCTGAAGTGCCTGTCAAAACAGGATGTAATAGGAGCTCCTGACATCCATCTATGCCATTTTTAAACTTTCAATCAATCAGACTTTTTTGCAACCATTCTTTCAATTTTTAAAAAAAGTTAACAATGATCATTAAATAAATTTAAATATTAACCCCACTCCTAATGCTCTTGTATAGTTCCACCGGCCACCTCTATTCTCACTCATTTGTAACTTTATATAATTCCGGTTCTCCTAATTTTTTCTAACCATTGATCATACATCTCTTTGTCTGAATTCCGAAGAAAAATTATGATTTATGGTTGCACATGTATTAGCTGTGCACCATATCCTAGTACTATTATTACGGGAGATGAACTTTCAGTTTTGCCTGTATATTGCATTTCAACTTCTCTCCACTGGTAGCCAAGAAATTTGGAATAGTGGTAGCATTTTACATAATAGTTATCTTTTCATCATTTTTACACTACCTCTCCATAAAATAATCGAAGTTATGAGTTGGTTACAAAATTGTTACAACACCCTTTAAAGTATAGCAAATGATCTTGCTCCCTCTGTATCTCTACTCCCTTGACATCTTTATCAACAGAAAAGACAGTGTCGAATGCAAATGACATTTAATCATGTATCATATACTGCACAAAGATCACGTGGATGCAAGATTTTATGGACTTCAGAAATAAGGTTTCTCTTTTAATCTCTCAAAGAAAAGAAATTGTTTTCCTGGCTCTTTGTGAACGAATATTGGAGTTTGAATCATTTGTTGATGTGAAGATCGAGTTTAATATTTTGATTTATACTTTAAGCTTTTTCATAGGAAAAGGCTACAAAGTTAGTCATACGGAAGCTTTGTTCAAATCGAAAAGGATGCTCAAATTTGAACGTATCAAGCACATCATTCTATCCTTGGATCGTAGCAATCAAGAGGGCACATTTCAAAATCTCTTTGACCTTTTAGCTAGTATTTTAGATCAAATTTGACTCGTTCAGAATATTTAACTCAAGAAAAATCAATATTCAGTTGCTATCGACAGTCTTCTGACAAGTCAAATGTAAGTGGAATGATGAATAAGTTTTACATTTCTATGTTCAAATTCAGTCCTCTAAAGTCTGTAAAAATGACTCAAATTTCTTGAAGACTAATTCTTGGATCTTATTCACAACTTTCTAAATAAATATCCAGGATGTTCCTAACTCATTTTGGAAGGTTTCTTTCCTCCACCCTTCGGGTTTCGGCCCTATATGCATGGCCACGATATTTATTTCCAAAACATTAGTCCAGTTTGTGTGAACTGTTGTTCCATCATGCTGACCAATTTCCCTTGCATATATGCTAAGACTATGGTGTACAAATTCAGCAGATCACACATTGACTTTATTTTAAAGGAATAAAGGGTTAAAAGAAATGAATTTGTCACTGTTGCTAATACTTATAATAACAGTATTACGATAACGTGTCTTGGATAAAAAAAACTCAGAATGTGTGGGAATCTCATATCGGTTACTCAGAGAAGGTTACAACTTAATCCTGAATATATAAGTCTTGTCCCATATTGGTTATTTAGAAAAAGTCACTACTTTTCTCAAGTATATATATGTTGGCTCGTATTGTGTTTTAAGGACAAGAGACAAGAGTCCTTCTTTGAGTAGAAAGAGTCTTTCTTTGGAGAGAGAAGAGCCATTCTTTGGGAGAGTTTGTTGAGAGAGACAAAGGTCTGTAATCTCCAATGACAAACATAGTAAAATCGCTACTACTGCCGTGGAGTAGGCTTGTAGCCGAACCACGTAAATCTTGTGTGCCTCTATGGATTCTCTTCTTTAATGCTTGGTGCGAAATCAGAGCTGAGGTTCAGTGGTAGATTGAAAGCACCTTGCAATGGCGCCAAATACTTTGACGAAGTATGATTTGAAGAAGTTTGATGGATCGACCGATTTCAATTTATGGAGGATGAAGATACGTGTTGTTCTAAATCAGCAAGGGTTGTTGAAAGCGTTAAAGGGGAAACAAGGGCTTCCTAATACGATGTCTGATGATGAAAAAGAAAACATGTTGGAGAGAGCTCATAATGCCCTGTTGTTGTGTTTAGCTGACAACGTGTTACGAAAGGTTTCTCAGGAAACGAATAGGGCTGGATTATGGTTGAAATTGGAGAGTTTATACATGACGAAGTCTCTGAAAAATCGCCTATATTTAAAGCAACAGCTGTATACTCTTCGAATGAAAGAAGGTACATCGATCAGTGATCATCTTGATGAATATAACAAGGTAATATTAGACCTGCAAAATATTGATATCAAGATAGAAGACGAGGATAAAGCTTTATTGTTGTTGTGTTTTTTACTTTTGTCATATGAACATCTTGTTACTACCTTATTATATGGGAAGGACAGTATCTCTATGGAGGAGGTTGAGGCAGTGAAAAATTCTCAGGAATTAAGAAGAAGGTTTTAGAAAATAGGGGAAAAGAACAGGGTGATGGTCTGATGGCTCGAGGCCGAAGCACTGACCATGTTGGGTCTAGAAATAAAGGAAGATTGAGGTCTCAGTCAAAGATCAGAAAATTGAAGTGCTATCATTGTCACAAGGAAGGGCATTACAGAAAGGATTGTCCTGAGCGTAAAGGAAAGAAAAAAGACAATTCCAATACGGCTGATACTGGAGTAATAGAAGATAATTCTGATGGTGCGGGTGTTCTCTCAGTAACTATCAGTTCCTCATATAGAGGGTGGATTCTTAATACAGGTTGCTCCTATCATATGTGTCTCAATAGAGATTGGTTTGCCACTTATCGCTCATTTGATGGTGGTAAAGTCCTTATGGGAAACGATATTGCCTGTAAAGTGGTTGGGATAGGTTCAACTCAGATTAGGATGCATGATTGTATTATGAGAACTTTGACTGATGTTAGGCACGTTCCAGAGTTGAGGAAAAATTTGATTTCTTTGGGTATGCTTGACTCCAATGGTTGTAGCTATTGGGCTGCAGGTGGAGTTATGAAGATAATGAATGGTGCTCTTGTTGTGATGAAGGGGTTAAAACAAAATAGTCTCTATTTGTTACATGGTAGCACAGTTACAGGAGCAGCAGCAGCAGCTTCATCTTCTGATATATGTTCTGACACTACTAAGCTTTGGCATATACGTCTTGGGCATATGAGTGAGAGGGATATGGATGTACTAAGCAAACAAGGTTTTCTGGGAAGTAAGAAAATTAGAAAGCTGGATTTCTGTGAGCATTGTGTCTTCGGGATGTAATGCAGGGTGAAATTCAGTCGTGCTGTTCATACCACCAAAGGTATTGTGGATAACATACATTCAGATATTTGGGGTCCTTCCACGGTTCCTTCTAAAGGTGGTGGCAGATATATGTTGACCTTTATTGATGACTTCTCAAGAAAGGTCTGGGTGTATATTCTGAAAAAGAAGAGTGATGTCTTTGTTTAGTGGAAGCAGTTTAAGATGATGATTGAAAAGCATACCGGCAAAAAAACTAAATGCTTGAGGACTGACAATGGCATGGAATTCTGCTTGGATGAGTTTACAGAGTTCTGAAAGAATGAAGGCATAGTGAGGCATCGCACTGTTAGAAAAACGCCACAGCAGAATGGGGTTGCAGAACGGATGAATGAGACTCTCCTTAAGAGGGCTCGATGTATGCTTTCAAATGCCGGGTTATCAAAAGGAATTTTGGGCAGAAACTGTTAACACAAGTGCATATTTGGTAAATAAGTCTCCATCGACTGCAATTGATTGTAAGACTCCTGAAGAAGTTTGGTCTAGTAAGCATGCTAATTATGAAAATTTAAGGATATTTGGTTGTCCTGCTTATGCTCATATTAATGATGATAAACTTGAGTCGAGAGCAAAGAAGTGCATTTTCTTAGGCTATGCAAATAGGGTAAAAGGGTACCGGTTGTGGTGTCCTGATTCTAAGTTATCCAGGTTCCTAATTAGCAAAGATGTGACCTTTGATGAATCTTTGATGCTTTCGAAGAAAAAGGAGTTGATTGATGTAAGGAAAGACCAATGTATCAGGGAGAAGGTGGAGCTAGAGGTTCGAGCTCCAGATTCTTTGCCTATAATTCCTACAGATAAGGAAAATAGTTCTCATTCTACCGAGAAGAATGAAGAACCTCAGGAATAGTAGTATAACATTGCCAGAAAAAGACCGAGAAGAGAAATTTGACCACCTCAGAAGTATGGATATGCAGATATGGTTGCTTATGCTCTTAGTGTGGCAGGGAGTATTGAGGTTGAAGAGCCTGCTACTTACAAAGAGGTCATCAAGAGCATGGAATTAGCACAGTGGACAGTTGCTATGAGTGAAGAGATGGAATCTCTTTACAATAATAAAACGTGGGAATTGGTGAAACTGCCTGTGGGCCAGAAGATTGTTGGTTGCAAGGGTCTACGAGAACAAGGTGGGAATTCCTGGAATGGAAGATGCAAGGTATAAAGCACGCTTGGTAGCTAAGGGTTTTACTCAGAGAAAAGGTATTGATTACGATGAAATATTTTCTCCTGTAGTAAAACATACTTCGATAAGACCATTGCTTGCTATGGTTGCTCTACATGACTTGGAATTAGAACAGTTGGATGTCAAGACAGCTTTTCTACATGGTAGTTGGAAAAGCAGATATTCATGTGTTAACCAGAGGGGTTCATGATCCAAGGTAAGAAAGATCATATTTGGCTTGTTGAAGAAATCCTTGCATGGATTAAAGCAATCTCCAAGGCATTGGTATAAGTGGTTCGACACTTTCATAGCAGAGAGAGATTACACCAGGAGTGCATATGACAGTTGTGTGTATTACCAGAGGCTCGCTGATGGTTCTCATATATACTTGCTGTTGTATGTTGATGATATGTTGATTGCTGCAAAATCGACATATGTTAATGGTTTGAAAGAGTAGTTGAAAAGGGAATTTGAGATGAAAGACTTCGGTGCAGCAAAAAGGATATTAGTGATGAAGGTTCAAAGGGATCGACATGCAGGAATTTTGTACTTGTCCCAGGAAAAGTACATTGAGCGAGTATTGCAGCACTTTGGTATGAAAAACTCTAAACCTGTGACTACTCCTTTGGCAGCACACTTCAAGCTTTCAGCAGCTGATTCCCCACAAACCCAGGAGAAGGTGGAGTGTATGGCGTGTGTTCCATATGCTAGTGCAGTGGGCAGTCTTATGTATGCTATGGTTTGTACGAGACCGGATATTTCTCATGCATCAGTGTGATTAGTAAGTACATGGGTAATCCCTAGAAAGCTCATTGGCAGGCAGTGAAGTGGATACTTCAATACATGAGAGGTACTACAGATATTGGTTTAGTTTACCATCGGGGGCAGTGATGTGAATGGTAGAGTTGTTGGATACGTAGACTCAGACTATGCTGGAGATTTGGATAGAAGGAGATCTTTGGCAGAATATATCTTTCACTTTTTCGAGTTGTGTGATCAGTTGGAAGGCTACTCTACAGAATATTGTTGCCTTGTCTACTATAGAAGTTGAGTACATAGCGGCGACTGAAGCAGTGAAGGAAGCCATTTGGTTGAAAGGCTTGGTTGGTGATTTGGGGTTAAAGTGGGAGTCTAGCACTGTTTACTGCGGTAGCCAAAGTGCCATACATTTGACCAAAAATCAGATGTTTCATGAGCGAACCAAGCACATTAATGTCAGGTTTCATTTTATTCGGGATGTGGTTTCTTAGGGTACTATTATGGTAGAAAAGATTTTCACAGATAAAAATCCAGCAAACATGATGACAAAGTATATTCCAGAGATCAAGTTTAAGCATTGCTTAGATTTGATCGGTATCAGCAGTATTTACGGTACAGTTCGAGGGGGCAGGTGTGGTAGCAGCAGATGATATTTTCATATTGTTTTTGGCTTGTTTTATCCAAGCGAAGGTGGAGATTTGTGATAATGTGTCTTGGATATAAAAAAAAACCCGGAATGTGTGGAAATTCCACATCGGTTATTCAGAGAAGATTATAACTTAGTCCTAAGTATATAAGCCTTGTCCCACATTGGTTATTTAGAGAAAGTCACTACTTTTCTCTAAGTATGTATACACACATACTACCTATAAAAGTACTGATGTCGTAAATCTTTTTTGGACGATTATGTCCTCTGTTAATTATATCAATAAAACTTTTACCCTCCATTTATGACTCCCTATTAAATTTGGTTGAAATTAAATGAACATTGAATAATGAATCTAATTATAAACATCGAGTGAAAAGTTAGATGAGAAAGAAAAACAAAACAAAGAAATTCTTTTATTACTCCCTTTTTAATTAGATTGAAATGAAATAAATATTGAATGAGAGATGTGATTATTTTTTCTTACATTTTTAGGTTAGCGAACAATTAACCAATTGACAAACTAAAAAATAAAACAAAGCAAAAAAATTGAAATATGTGAAATATCAGTTAAGAAACAAAAGGCTGTTGAAAAAACAAAAACAAAAAAAAAATAAAAAGGGTTAAATATGCATCAAAAAATGAGAAAAAGAAATATGACTTATATATGGCGCAAATTTGAACTGAAAATTTATTCAGTTACACACATGCTCCAAAAATTACACATCTTAAGTGTATTCCATAAATCAATTTAACTGATTATAAAAAAATAAAGACGTAAATTCATTCTTTTAATTTCTCTATTTACTTTTATTTTATGCAGTACCATCAAATATTTTTTCAATCCAGAAGCCTACAAAGAAGATTTTTAAATATTGGATGGATTACAAATACGAATATCAAATATACATTTATTCTAAAACAAGTCACAAAAAAAATATGAATATGATTGAATTATATTATTTTGATCCAAAAAAAAATAATGATATCAATTCAAAAATTACTCCCGATCATGTCCACGTGCAACGCACATGCTTAATATATATATATATATATATATATATATATATATGTGTGTGTGTGTGTGTGTGTGTGTGTGTGTGTGTGTGTGTGTGTGTGTGTGTGCTTGTAATGTGTTTTAAGGACAAGTGATAAGAGTCCTTCTTTGAGTAGGAAGAGTCTTTCTTTGGAGAGAGAAGAGCCATTCTCTGAGAGAGTTTGTTGAGAGAGATAAATGTCTGTAATCTCCAGTGACAAACATAATAAAATCGTTGTTAACATCGTGGAGTAGGCTTTTAGCCGACACGTAAATCTTGTGTGCCTCTATTTTCTGTTATTATTTTTCGATTCTCTTCTTTAATACTTGGTACGGAATCTAGTGTATCCTTTAACAAGCATGTTATCACTAAAATGTGTCTAACAACGTTTCTTTATTGCACATGTGCTATAAAGCAAAAAATTGTATTGCAAGAATAGAAGTTTTACACTTATTTGGAGGTGGGGGATAATATTACAACATAACAGGTCACCCTACAAGACCCTACAAGAAGAACCTCTATTTCCCTTCCAATGTCTTCCTCTTCCACCACTCTTCACGGTGTTAGTGGAGGGAGATGGGAGAGGATGTTCCGAAGAGTTTTTATTGGTAAATGTTTTGCCGCGCCTCGTGTTATTAGTTTACCGTGCCTCGTGTTATTAGTGGCATTGCATCAACCTTATATCTTAACGTGCTGGAGAGTTACCATAGAATGCCTTTACAAGCCTGTTATTTTATGTGTGTACCCAAAAAAAAATATTGTAATCAGACTCCAATAATGAGCTTTACTACAATTAGATTAGATTTGACAAGTCACGTGCGAATTCATGTATGATATGGATAAGAGGTTTCGTAATAGAAGAATTCGCTGGTATTCAAAGCACTAGATCTTTTATTTCTTAGCTCATGTTACCATCTTTATATTGACACTTTGTAATTGATTTTATGTTCGATGAAATTCCTTAAGCTTCATCAAACAGAACGAGGAAATGCGAAACTTAATATTTGATAGGATAAGTTGCAACTAATCCCCAGAGGTTGCACCATTTTTTCACCTGAAACTCTATAGTCTTAATTGTATCATATAATACTTAACGTTTTAAATCTGTTGCAAAATGGATTGAAAATTGTCACTCCGTTAAAGAAAGGTTGGGCAGCCATCCACTTGGAGGGGCAAACCTATCTTTTAGGACACACATGTAAAGCCACACCCTACAACCCATAATAGTCGTCGCCCTTCCACCACCCACCCTCTCCCCCACCACCCACACCCTAGATAGAGACACATTATTTGCCCCTAACTCTTGCCCGTAAATCCCATAACTAACCACCACACCCCCATGGTCCCCCACCCCCATCCCCGATTACCCACCACCAATGCACACAGCCACAAACACTACGGTCTCCCCCTAGCCCTATCGTCATCATTTGCCACCAAACACAACCACACAATGGATGCCCCCCCCCCACCCCCTGTAGCCATACCGTCCACCACCTACCACCACAAGAATTTGAGGGGTTTGTGGTGGTTGTCTTAAAATGTTAAAGGTTCTGAGTTTGTGGGGGAATTGGTGTTAAGGATTGGTTCAATGATAAAATCTTGAATGAAAAGGGTTAGTAGATGATCAAATTGGGGTGGTGGAGGTATGGTGGGTTGGTGGTTAATGGGATTGAAATTGGAAGGTGAGGAAGAAGACCTGTGTATTTACATTTTATCATTCCAAAACAATTACGTGAATGGTAAATGGCAAATACCATTCCTTTTTTTAACAAAAAAATACGATTTTGGGTTCAATTACAACAGATTTAAAACGTTAGGATGATATGTGATACAATCGAAACTACAAAGTTTTAAGGAGAAAACAATGTAACCTCGAGGAGTCATTTGCAGATAATCCTTTTCGATGCACACTTTGAAACCTTTTCAAACTTTGGGGTTAACTTTGCGATTACAATACAAGTCTACGTAAATCAACAAATTCGGTCCATCGTTGCTAAGATAGGTGAAGTTTGAAGACTTTTGATATTATCATTAAACTAAAGATTGTCAACATCTCTGGTACACCTTCTAGCGTCACTCTTTCAAGCATCTGATATCAAAGTGCAATAAATATTTTTAACTACGATCAAGTTTGTGGAGAGAAACTTCTATAGCAAGAAGTCTCCACCGCATTATCCGTAAAGATGATCAATAACATCCCATCGTCGTCAGAGTAACGTAACCAAAATAGTTGTACAAATTCATCGAAAGATCGACCTTACGAGTACTCTCCATCTAATAACGTACTAAATATAAATCTGATAACGCTTTACCGTCCAATCAAATATGTATACATAGATGTATAGAAACTTCTATAGCAAGAAATCTCCACCGCATTACCCGTAAAGATGATCAATAACATTCCGTCATCGTCAGAGTAACTTCAACAAAATAGTTGTACAAATTCATCGAAGGATCGACCTTACGAGTAATTGATAACTTACTAAATATAAATTGATAACCCTTTAACGTACAACCAAATATGGGTATATAGATACGTATGTATATACATATCCGAGAAAATAAAGAAAGAAGAAGAAGGCCGTGAGTCCTAATAATCAGAACTATCTTCTCTTTGGCCCTACTTATAGGACAAATCTTTGTGTCGGTATATAATCCCCATACATGCATCATGTGGAGTACTTAATCTTTAATCCCACTTAGACTCTCAATCTCTTTCCCTCCCACCCTTTTCGGCACCCTAGGAAAGAATTCCTCACGCCGTCGTCGTTTTTTCAATCTTCTCGAACCCTCAATGGCTTCACCTTCCCAAGCCAGCCTCCTGTTACAGAAGCAGCTGAAAGGTCTTTTTTTTGCCATTGAACTTGTGTTAAATTTACTGATTTGCTTTTAGGGTTTTGGATGTTTATTGATGATCGGGGGTTGTTGTTTTCAGATCTATGTAAGAACCCGGTTGATGGGTTTTCAGCGGGGTTGGTTGACGAGAGCAATCTGTTTGAATGGAGTGTGACGATTATTGGGCCGCCCGATACGTTGTAGTGAGTTTTCTTGATGATTCTTGGTTAAAAGAATGTATTGTTGTGTGTTTTCTTGTGACTTAAGAGGTGTAATTTGGTTGAATTTGATGCGTTTTTTTTTTTGGCGATTGGTTTGATCTTGTGAATTGCGTGAATATGATTTGTTTGTTCGTGGTTTATGGGGTTCAATATCGGTTCTTGAGGGGTTTCCGGGTGATTATAGTTGCGAATGGTGTCTTTTTTGTGGGTTGGTTATTATGGTTGTATGTGGTGTGGAATTAGTGCAAGTATTAGATAGGATTGATCGTTTTGGCTAGTAACAATAAGTTCGTATGAAATTCAAAGTTCCTTTACCAAAAGAATAAGAGATGAAGGAGAAGTAAATTACTCGTCTGATTAGTCACCCCGAGCTTGCACTAAACTTAAATGTTGGCGTATCCTCTTGGAGAAGTGTTGAGATGCTGTCACATGTTGGATTTGTTGTGTCACTCATTCATCAGTTAGAAGTAGAATGAGAATGTTGAACAACAGTTAACATTGTAACCTTTATTTAGCCATTTTTCTAAAGCTAGGATACGTAATTTCCTCATGTAGGCAGCGCCTGTGTCTTGAGGGCGTGAACTGGAGTATACAGGGTGAGAGTGAGTGCTCCGCCTTTTTAAAAAGCGCGGGAGCTGCAGCTTTATGACACAGATACGCTGTGTTGGTTTCAAATATGTAGACCCAAAGAGTTGAGCTCATGGCCAGTACTCGTACTGTGTCTCCTAGTTCTAGGGAACAATCCTTTGACTGATCAATGAAACTGTCATTGCAGTGACGGGGGTTTCTTCAATGCAATTATGACGTTTCCACCTAATTATCCGAATAGTCCTCCAACAGTGAGGTTTACCTCAGAGATGTGGCATCCTAATGGTTAGTAAGTTGTTTCACCTAGCATTTTTTGTTATGTTCCCTTTGTACTGGTTCCAACTTGTAATAATCTGGATGTATTACAGTTTATGCTGACGGGAAAGTTTGCATTTCAATTCTTCACCCTCCTGGTGATGACCCGAACGGTTACGAGCTTGCCAGTGAGCGCTGGATGCCAGTTCATACGGTATGAGAATAAAATTTTCTTTCCATTGCTTCTTTAAGTCCATTTTATATTCTTACTAAACAAAAGTTGCATAATCTTTCTTGATTGAAACATGCCCTTTTCATGGGTGCATCCGTGTTATGCGTGTAAGGTTGTTGAATTACTTGTATGGATGCCATTGTTTTTCTTTATTCTAAAAGTTCAAAGGCTTCTAGTGGTAGCTAAGTTCAGTAGCTAACATAATTCATCGGGAAAGTGGAAAGATTCAAAGAACTATTTATCTGGTGTTTGTTTGTGTTACATACGTCCTACACCTGTCCATCTGATGACACTTCTGATTGGCAGTGCAAGTTGTAAGATGTAGGTTGATTTGATGGCCAGCTATTAGGACGGGATATTGAGAATATTGCTTGATCACTCCGTGCTCTGACTATGTGGGATTCAACCCAAGCCCAGATAGAGGTGCTCATTTCTAAACCTAGCACAACTCTAGTTTAGCAGTGTCTGCTTGAGTTGGGTTTGGGTTGTATTGCAGATTTTATCCCATGGGAAGCACGGCGGCAAGAGATCTCTTTCAGGATGGGAAAATGATGATGAGGTTGTTTACTTTTGAAGTAATGGATACCCGGCAGCAGCACTTTTGAAAAGTTGAAACAGTTTTTATTTGGTTCTTCCAAGAAAGAAGGTTGAACTAGCATTTCGGTGTAAATCGAGATCTCAATTAAATTTGGGAGAAACCTTCATGTTTACGTGGATAAGTAGTTGCACACTAGATCAAATTCAGGGACATTGAGTTATATAAATTATTGAACACTTGGTGATGCAAAAATGGGTTGCTTTGCATATTCAAAAGAGAAGGGCAGAGACCCAGTGGAAGAGGGAATTTTGCTTTCGCTATGTTTTCTGGTATCAAACCAGAATGCACAGCTGAAGTCGGAAAAACTCGTTTTTGTTTCCAGTACAGTAGTAGATTAACTGATTAGCACATGTTCATTAAGGTATCTCTTTTGGTCTTGTATTTTAACATTTTTCCCGGAATGCTTGTTGCAAGTAGCAAGTGAATCATCAGAATTTTAGAGGGAAATGATTGTCATCTATGTGCTCAACCGAAAAAATGGTTGGCTGAATAGGTTTAATGAGAAATGTGGCTTAGCTGGATTGCTGAATAGATGCTTTAAGCACTGAAGCATAATTTTTTTTCCCTCTTTAAGTGAGCAAAGAGCTGTGACCATAAAAATTCGCTGTGAGCAGAAGTCCAAAGTTCCACTTAATGGTATATATCTAAGTAGCATTCTGTTTTTGAGGTATATGAAAATTGTAGCTGGATCCTTCTTTTTACTGTCTCAAATTCCATTTCATGTCCAACATACACAAATCAATCTTTGTAGTGTCTTTCACTGCTGAGGTTACTTTTTCCTGCTCTTTATATCTATTGGCAGGTGGAGAGTATAGTTTTGAGCATTATATCAATGCTTTCAAGTCCTAACGACGAGTCTCCTGCAAACGTAGAAGCTGCGGTAATATTTATCCATCTGAATTTGATATACCTATTATTCCATTCTGCTATGTCTGTTGTAACTATATTGGGGTGTTAGCATGACTGATAGTTCTTAATCACTATTGTTATTCTACTTTCTTTTGGGTTCGGCGTTGCGCCTTTCATCTAGGGATTTGGCCTGGAGTTGCTTATTCTCATCTAGGGATTGTAGGGTTTCTCGTCTGTATAAATAAGTTTCTCTGAAGGATGGTACCTCGACAGCTTCAACAATGTTTCTCTTTGTTTAGAATTCAAGAAATGCTTGACTTATCAAAAGAAAAAGGAAATATGAGGTTTAGCTAAAAAATGCAAAGTATTCTGTTTGTGATGAGGAGCAGATGTTGGATCCTCTAGTAGTTTCTTCAGTTGTATTGCTTAATTACTAGTTCTCTTCCCTTTTTCCATTATTCGTGATTGCAGAAGGAATGGAGAGAAAGAAGGGATGAATTCAAGAAGAAAGTCAGTCGCTGCGTGAGAAAGTCGCAAGAAATGATGTAGAACTGCGTGCCGATGCCGCTGTTTGTCCCAGACTTCGCCGCCAGAAGAGATCTGAATTGCAATGCCGGTCGGACTGTTCGTTGCTCGTGTAGAATCATCGTTAAATTTGCCTTTTCTTTTACCCGTATCAAGTTGAATTAAGATTTTTTTTCATAACAAAAGAATCAAAATGATTGAATATGGAGACTGCTTTGAACCCCTCTTTGACTGCTCAGTATTTACGGATCTTTATGTTTTCGCTATTGAATTCTAATAGTTCTTCTTTCCTTTTCGGAAAAGACCCCCTACCTATAACTCCTCCGTTTCGTTTTGTCTAAACAATTTCTCCCTGTGACAATGGTTCTTGTTCATCGGTTACCGAGTATTACTTCGAGGACTTATCTCATACGTACTCTGTACCGTTTACGTAGCTACTAACCGAAAACCTCTACAACAATCGTCATATTCATTGCAAGTGGGATTGCTTGCCAGTCTCCATGTTCCTTCTCCTCGACAGGGTAGGGTACTTGGTAAAGCCGCCCGTCCAGCCGACCATCAGGTTCTTCCCACTTAAAGCCGCTACCCTTCGGAGATCTTAGTCTCGGGCTCGAGGTTGCGGTTTTCGTTTGTGGTCAGAGCTGGTGTTGCGTATGGGAGTTGTTAGATCAGGCCTTTACGTTCATCTTCCTTTTTTTTTTTTTTGCGGGATAACAGCAGTTATGTAAACTGCGGTTTGATGCTGCCACTGGATTCGGTATTCTGCATGTTTCCCCTTCTAATGACTTTGTTCGAGTAGTGAGGTCCATCCTTGTTGATTTTTACTCCAACCGTTGTGCTGGTTTACGCTGACTTGGGGTATCCTACCAAAAAGGAAAAAGAGAGATCAGGTTGGGTACCTTTAGGCCATTCTTGTGAAAGTTGAGATGCAAATTCGTGTCCAGCACGAAAGAATAAGTTTGCAGACCATATATGCTCGGATCGGATGCATTTGTAGTCATCAATCTATTTTAAAAATTAAATAAAAAGTATGGTTAGCAAATTACACACGTCAATCCTATCTTTAGACGCTGTTGGAATTGATTTTCAAAGATAGGTCTTGATTAAATTATAATCAGTTCTTGAATTTAGCTTATTTTACGTTTAAGAAATTAAAAGTTGTTGAATGTATTTGGATAAGAAGGAATGAGAGTCGGTTTATTGGGGCAAAATGACTATATAATGTATTACTCTAGGATTTAAAAGGGGCATTTAGTGTCTGTTTATATGTGAGAATATTTTGGTAATTAGGTCAAACCCGATTCTCCAAAACTGATCAAGTTAAAGTCCAAGAAAATGAAGATTCTAGATATATTCAGTTTCGGACGGATTTAATTGGTTTATTTTTTTTATTTTTTTTAACTAAACGCTTCAAACCTAATCTAATATATATATTTAATCAAGTTCGATCATTCTATACTCAATCACAAACACCATCTTAGCTCTACCTTATGTCAATTGAACGTTACTTAAATTTAGGCATGGTGCGAGGTAAACTAGGGGTGCAACTTAGACGGGTTGGGTTGGGTTTCAACCCAACATTTTAAGAGTCTATTCTCAACTCGATGCAACTTGGGCTTTTTGCAAAAAAAAGCCCAACCCAGCCCAACTCAAGTGAAAATGCTACATGTTTCAACCTAACCCCGAGCAATTAGCATCTAATTAATCTTTTGTCTATCATTTGTGACTGAATAATTTCTTCAACACGTTTTATTATCTAAAGACCAGCATGACTCGCATTTGAAATATATTTGTCTATTCAAAAATAAATTACAATATTATAAAGAAATTTTGTGGATTAACATAGCTCGGATACTAAAGATAACTAATAAACTCCATTCCAATTAAAAAGTACATAGTCTTGTAATATGTATATTACAAACTAGCAAGATTGTTTTGGGCAAAGTACTCCAAGGGGGAAACAAGCAATAAGCTAGCACTACAAGTAAAAAGACACCATTAGTATCGCTGTCGACGTCACCGGTGCGGGATAGGGACACAATCCCCTCTCCAAGGGCAATGCACTTCTAAATCACAAATTCCGCCCACTTCTAAATCACAAATTCCGCCCACGAGACTCTCCTCTGCTGACATCACTGCCACCAGATACGGTCCCTTGGCCCTCGTCAGGGCACCAATCGCAACAGTTCCTCGGTGTTGCCGTTCTTGCTGAGGAAAACGAGGATGTTGAAAGAGGAGAGGGAGTCGATTTTACCGTGGAGATCAGGGAAAGGAAGGATGATTTGACGCTGAGGGAGACAAGATTGGGGAATGATTGGAGGATCTTTTTCTTGAGGCCCCTGTTGGTGTAAGGCTGGCTGTTGAGGGATCGGCTGGCAGCAACACTACCTTGGTGGAAGGAAATTCTCTACTGCCTCTGCTGATTGTTGGGAAGAGAGAGATTGAAAGGGATTTCGTCGACGTGGTTTTTTTTTGGTTTGGGGGGGGCGGGGGGGGGGGGGGTTAGGATGGGTTAGCTTAGGTTTAATGGGCTTAGTGCAGTTTAGTGTCATTTAAGTATATATCCAACTCATACCAATCCAGTTTTAATTAATTGGGTTTGCTGGATTAAAATTTGTTCATATATGAGCTGGGTTAGTTAAAACTCATTTTAAATCGTCCCAAATTGCAGTCTTAAGGTAAAAACGCATTTAGTACGGGCATATTTGAGACGACTTCGGTCCCAAAGTGCGTGGAATCGTCACAACAAGATAAGGGCTGTGACGGTCTTTTTTCTTTGCAATATATTATTATAACAGAAATGACGTTGTGTAATGAGCAATGAAATAAAAAGATGATAAGACATTTTCCCTAAATCCTCTCTCTCTCTCTCTCTCTCTCACACACACACACACACTACACCCTTTACCAATTTCTTTTACACTTGAGAGGGCCTCTTCCCATTACCCTTAACACACTCTACCTGCTTGCTCTCTGACTTCAATCGTGAGTCCGCACAGTGCAAACCCTGACTTTCCTCTCACAGAAGACGCCCACAAAGAATTACTTTCCCCCTAAAACCCCCTTTCCCTTTCTCCCTTTCCCACCTTCCTTCCCCTTTCCCCTTTCTCTGCAGTCTGTACCCCCACAACTCCTTCCTTTTCTCTCTCTCTCTCTCTCTCTCTCTACACAAGAACACACACATGTACACACATTTCTCTTTCCCATGGAAATCATGCCATTCCCCGTGACCCCAAAGCCCCCATCCCACCCTCATATCTCCTCAGCATCAAATTTCCCAGTATAGAAAAAGGACACCCAAAGGGCTCTCCCTATTACTCTCCCATGCCTACCCACCTTCTCTTTCCTCCTCTTTGTGGCAGCTAGAGGCCCCCTTTGTCGAGCTCCAGCCATGATGCGGTCCCCTCAGTCCCTGCGGAACGGCGGCGTCGAGCCCCATCCCGACCCTCACTTCCACTCCACCGTCTCACTGCGCAAGCTCCGCCGTCTCAACGCTTTGATCTTCGTCTTCCGGCTGGCCGCCTTTAGCTTCTCTCTGGCCGCGGCTGTTTTCATGCTCACTAACATCAGGGGCTCCACTCCGCCTCATTGGTACGATTTCGACGCCTTCAGGTACGTACAAGTCTTTCGTTGAGCTTATACAGTGTCGGAAAACGAATTCCAGGACCTGGGCCTCGAACCTGGTCGAATTGGAAATCTGAAGGTCGCGAGAATTTTTGAGATTTTATCTGGGCTTGCATTTTTCTTTTCTGGGTTTTTCTCAACAGCCAAACGGAAGGCTAAGGCTTTTGTAGTTCTCCTAAATGATTGGATTGGGGAAATCTTCACAGATACGTGGTGGCTGCAAATGGGATTGTCGCCGTCTACTCGCTCTTCGAAATGGGAGCTTCTGTTTGGGAGATTTCACAGGGTCTCACTTTGCTCCCCGAGGCCTTGCAAGTGTGGTTCGATTTCGCCCATGATCAGGTATACAAGTTCAGAAATTCCATATGATAGACAAATTTTGATCCTTTTCGAGTGTTCGTTTAATGTCACTGATCTAACTATATTTAGCGATTACATGTTGTAGTCTCTTGCTGGAGTTGGCGTTGCGGCCAATTTTTATTTTTATTTTTATTTTTTTTTATTTTAGATATCAATCGGAATGGCTCTATTTGCCGTCAATGGGACAAGGAGTGTTGTTAGCAAGAACAGTGGTGTCAAAGTGTCAACTGGGCGTCACTCTCGGTATTGCTAATGGCATTTTTACTACAGGAGTTTTTATTGCCACTCCATTTTTATGGCTAATGGCACTTGCTTTGCAATTATGCATGACTGTAGACTTGACAGCACGTGAAGTGCTATTAGCCATAAAGGGAGTACCAATGATCCATGTTTTGGTGGTTAACAACTCTTGCGTCCATCATGCTCTACATCCAATTAAAGACCTCATTTCTCTCTTTAACCCCTTCATCCTAACACTTTACTGACCCTTCATGCACCACCTAAGATATGAACATGTTATAGGAGGTATAATAACTTGTACTCTTATGTACCCGATTGTTTGCTGCAGCACTAAGAAAACTGGCATGTACATTAGCGATAAATGATTGTCGCTAAACATTTTAGTGGTAAAAACATAACATTGAACGATAATCTTTTGCCACTAAAAGTGCTACAACTCTAGTAAGAGGAACTTCTTTATGTCACCTTTAGCTGCTATTTGGAGATTCTCACACAAAGAAACCATTCTTGGCGTAGGTTTTCGCTTACCTGTTGCTGTCGGCGGACTCAGCCGGGACTGCACTGGCACGAGCACTGAAGGGGATGAACACATGTGCGGGAAACGGCACGTTCTGCGTGCAGTCGGACATCTCAATAGCCCTGGGATTCGCCGGATTTTTGTTCATGGGGCTGTCGTCTCTGCTTTCTGGGTTCAGAGTTGTGTGTTTTATGATCAACGGCTCCCGTTTTCATCTGTAAGAGTGTGTGTGTGTTCCCTTTTCACGGGGCACCTTATCTGGCAAAATGGAGACCAATTGATTGATACGCACCGGGGGTGTGCTTGTTCCCCTTGATAGGTTGGATTGTCATAGTGCCCTGCTGCTGCTGCTGTACTACTGTGAATACGAGAGCTACATATTCTTTGTTGCTTTAGGGTCTTGATTGCTTATATGTATAATTGGAAATTAGAGCTACCTACCACACATGGCATTGGATTGGAGTTTTGGAGTTGCTTCCTTTTTAATAGTGTCATTATTATAGTCAAAATGCACTTCCTTAGAAGCTTTTCTTCAAAGGCATCAAAATTGATTTTGAGATGCTCAACATTAATAGCGATTAGTTTTAATCCCGTGCATGCACACGAAATTAACAACTATCAAAGTACTTTCCAAGAGAACTTGTACTTGTATGCCTAATAAGAATAATAAACTTGGTAGTGAAAAAAAAAAAAATTTATTTTTACCTTTTTATATGAGTTCGTCAGCCTACTTTTGTCATTAAAAATAAACTTGAGTATAGTTATTAGCTTTTAGCAACAAATGAAAATAAATAGTATATGAAATTATAAAAATAGTCTCTCCTGACTAATTGTAACTATAGTGACAATACTGACAGTAATAACCCGTGTGTTGAGGTTTGTTTTATTCAAGGTCACCAAAAAAAGAGTACAGATATGTAATAAATGATTGAGAATAAAATAACAAAGTAAACTATATACATAAACATGTAATAAAATAAAAGGAAGGAGATTATGCTAGTTAGAGAGAAAAATTGAAGGAGAACATTGGACTTTTCTAAACAATAAAGAAGTTTAAGATTATAACCGGCTCTGATCATTATTTTGACCCGCTCCCAAAGTTCGAGATATTACATTCTTCCCCCCTTATAAAAATTCCGTCCTTGAAATTTGCTCGCAGATATTCTATCACTTATAACGTTTATGTATTTCGCTTCTGTTGCATCATTCAAATAACTATTATATATTAGCCGAGCTACGTTCAACCTCGCACCCAAATTCATGTTCAATGAATACCTGACACAACTATTAATTTAAAATCGTAATATTAAATCTGGACTCTTTTGAGCGAACATCTCGCTCGAACTGTTTAAAAACTTTACGAACTATGACTTAACGGGTACACAACCCACTGAGTAGAACCTACACTTCTCTGAATTTCGCACATATCAAACGGATTAAATCAAGCTCTAATACGACAGATTTTCCCGATCTTATGCTGATGCTACACAATTACACAAATTACTTATGATTGTATGCTCAACTCTAAGATCAAGGTATACTGAAATACTAAACGATGGTCACACATGACCTGCGATTTACCAAGGCTAACATAGATAGGGTAACCCCTTTCATGTAAGCACTTATACCTCAAAACAGATAACAAAAGTTGTAGCCACTAGGCATTCACTGTGTATTCTAATCCCTCAAACAACGAGTCCAAATTATTGCCAAATTTTTCACCAAGAGATATGTTATCTTAACACAACGCAAAAATATGATTTTGCACTCACGTATCTCGGACTTCCACTAAAATTTAAAGCTCTAAATGATCATATCACTTCTGATTCACAGTCACATTATTCACAAAAATCTTATAGCCTTACTCTTCAACCATCTGTTTCAGCTAAACCGTTAAAATCTTCCAGTTCCAAAGGCAAGTAACATATTGTCTACTATCATGTGTTCAACCAAAATCCCAATCATCCACCAAATCATCGAACAGCTTATCCAAACTTAATCCACATTCTCAGAATCTATTCTCGCACACAAATTATCTGAGACTTAGGAATCTACCTGACCTCATATCCAAGTAGGGAAACGATGCAAATAAAAATAATAATCGCAATAAGACAATCAAAACACAAAAATTCTTTAACAAAACCATGCATATTAGCTCTCGGGGTTCACAACAGAATTATGTAACATTCCATAAGAAGGATAGACACAGAAACGATGATATAGATCTGGAGAAGCAAAGTCAACACGACAACTCGGAGCAATCAAAATTGGAAGGAGTTATTGATCCTTAATGGAACTCGTAACTTTCCCATGGCCAGTGAGTCATATATTACCCCATCAAGTCCAAATAGATTTGGAAAGAAAATAAATAAATAGACATTCTGAAGATGAAATAAGCTGAATGAACACGAATGACATCTTCCCCGACGCCTTAGGGTAAGCTAGCATTCAAAATAGTCACACTTGAGTTCAATATGCGAAAGAATGAATCAGATGGCAAAGCAAAGTTTAAAATCCCTTCTTATACCCTTAAACCAAACTTTCAGTCTTAACACCAGTCATTTTCCAAAGCACTACTCTTACTCATAAATCAAATTACCAACCTAACTACTGCTCATACCTTATAAACTTCTCAGATACGACTAGGATTTTCCCTGACAATACACGGATGTGTGATTAACAAATCACCAATTCATACCTAGTATGATATCATAATCCTAAACAACAAACGAAACGAGGTCCATAAAAGGATCACTATCCCAAACATAGACAATACAATCACAGAGAACCACAAAACAATCAAAGACTCACATAACGGGGTACTTGTCACAAGATCAGTTCTTAACAAGATAAGTTTCACCTTTAAGTCACCATGCGAAGGTACGGGATACAAAGGTACTTGACACTCCAGAATTAAACTGTATACGAGCATCTAATGGATTAACATGTAGTTTACCTGACACCACGTCATCGGATGTGACAACATCCTAAGCAGACATTAAACAACTTTAACTAATGTTCTGGGCCTCTGCCCCTACCAACCTTGTCCTCTTCCTGCTGAGGTATACTTCTCGTTATTACACCAGTAATAGGTACACGACAGATTATTTCTCACAAACAAATACTTTTGAAGTTAATGCGCCACACTGCCATGCTTGACACATCATCCGGTCACTTTATTACATAACTCACCACTCTGACTTCTATTGCACTTACCACATGGGGCGGCCAAAAATTGACCCGCCACCCACCATCACTCTGCGTAGGCCAACTTCAAAATTATGCAATGGTTTAACCCTAATAGCCTAAACTGATCGATCGCCTTTACCCTGCACTCCCCTAAATCTCATATCATGCCTCGGTCGAATTTCAGAACTCTGTCCAGATCACAATACAACCGAACCAAAGTAGGCTTGAATCCCTGATCCTGCCCCAACCTTTAACCTTAGACATCATGCTGTGTTGACTGTAAAAACTTTTTGCTGACAACTTTCAGCTCTCGCCAATCTATTCTCGAAAAATTCTTACTCGTCTCTTTTTTTTATCCGCCCTCTATTTACTCATGCCTTCCTCCATTATCATACTTAAACTATTCCAAAGCACATACAAAGTAAAGACATTACATATTATTCATCAATCGAGCTAGAATTACTATATCTCTCAGTTTAGCTTAAGCCCCACTCAGACTTCGGCAGCTATCTGCCATCAATAACATTCTTACTGCGAATCTAGTGAATCATGAAATATCATCTCAACGTTGTCTATCGACTCTTAATCTGTTTGCCTTACACCAACAAACTCCCTTCTCAGTTTATATACATCAATTTCAATCCTTTGTCTCTTCACCTACAATTGCTTAGACTCGTACCATCAATTGCTCAAAATTTCCTCCATTTTGCTAATCCGGTTCGCTATCTAGACAGGGTTCAATAACTCCAAGTAGCTAGTCATTTCATCTGTTAAGGTCACCAAGATACTCCCATCTCGAGGTTATGGTTGTGTTTGGACCAGATTCTATGTTATCAAAGTTGGATCGGGTTCATAGTCTTCAAAATTATTACCATCAGTTCTGGGTTTTGCCATTTTCCCCTATTAGATAGAGATGTCCCTCTATAATCATAAAACCTCCATACAGTATATTGCCCAATCTGAAGATTGTATGGTCAAGTCTTTCTAATACCGAAAAAATTCCTGAATCCTTACCCATCTCATACAAACATGTTAGAATCTCATCTATCGGGGACCTCAGGCCCTTCGTACTATCTCCACTGCCAGAGCTTTAAATGCAGACTATACAGATACATTTAACAGTTATCAGAGTTATACCAACACGGGTCTAAAGAACAACACAATAATCAGTCAAAGGCAGACTTCTTCACTCTACCATCATCCTACCCTACTCTCATTAACCGGATTCGATTCCACAGAATCATGTTATCCACACTCTGTGATTCCGTGCCTACAGAAACATATACTTAAGCTCTAAATACCACAAGACTGAACTACTCTGATACTAACTGTAACGCTCCCGAAAATCTGGAGCTCCGCCCCCCCAAACTCCCGGGTCGTTAACCTACCGGATCACATCAAACCTGTCAAATCTGACACATACTCTAATTCATCCAGTTCAGCATCAACTCAGACTTCCCAAAATACTAGATTACAAGCTGTTTGGCTTAAACTACTAATGCTCAAGTCCTTTACAATACAAATTTCTAAGAAGTAAATTAACAGTACCGATCGGCACAGGGGTCTCGCTATACAGTTGTGATGGGCTCATCGGAATCTCACTCAGACTCAAAACCCCATTCCTGAGTAACCTAATGTTGATCCAAACCTGCCAAAAGGAATCATACGAAGGGTGAGCTTTTAAGAGCTCAGTAAGGTCGTCCAAGGACCAACAAAAGAATTACAAACAATTACAAGAATCCAACTGACGAAGATTTCCAAAACACTTTAACGAACTAAACAACTCAATGATTTTCAAAATGATCAAAATTCATCATAAACAAATACCAAAATAGACAAATACCATCACAATGGGTTCCAAAACAATCAATAAAAGATCATTTTTCCAAAGTCATTATTTCCAAAATGCAACAGAGTTTTTCTCGAGGTATTTCAAACGTACACAGATCATCTGAGGTAGTTCTTTCCAAAATACACTGAATTTCTCAAGGGATTTCAACCCAAGCACAAATTATTTTAGGGAATACTTTCCAGTCATTACTGTAGCAGTCACGACAATATGCAGAACAGAAAAAATAAAAAATCAACGTTGATCCTGGGACGATTGCAATGCCATTACGGCAAGCTAATCAGAGTGTACACATGCATGATGTACCGAAATACTAGTCCACTTGGGTACTAGCCTACTTTTCCTACAGGATTCAGACTAGCCTTATTATGCCCTTCGACAGAATGGAAACCCAGGTCAACACAGAAAAATCAACAATATCAATGAACATTAACATAAGCTCAATCACCGCAATCAATTTAGATTCTAATAACAATAATCGTACTGACACAAGTCAACATTCGGAATTTTCAGAATAAATTAGAATTTTCAGAAGAAAAATCACAGATAAACAACAAAAATGATTAAGAATAATTAGCGAGTTTTAAGCACAACAATCCGGAAGAACGGATATAGACAATTGTCAAATCTGCTCAGCACACAATAACAGGCGAGCATCACTAGATTTCCAAATAATCGATCCATGTTCAATATTAGGGTTTTCTGGACAAGAACATGCTAATATCAATGCATACTTGAGAGTTCGACATTAGTCGTAATAAGCAATTCAAATGAGTACTTACAAGTACGAGTTATCAAATAAGGGTTCGGACAAAAGTCCTTACCCAGGATTCAGATAGAATCCCTTACCTGGATCCGCAGCTAAACTAGCTAACCGGAAGTCTTTAACTTTAACCTAAACGGAATAATCGAATCATTAGAACATAGACTATAGCAAAATATTATAACTTACTACAGACTCACGCATACTCCCAAAATGAACCCCTTCACCGTGTATGTAAAATTACCAAATGCCCTCGGGTGTAAAATTATCAAAATGTCCCTCTCGGACTTAAATCACCCAAACGGCCTTCCAATAAGTAGAATCACCCAAGTAACCTTATTGTATGTCAATTTACACAAAGATACATTTTAAATGTAAAATTACCAAAATACCCTATCGTTACACTTAAATCATCAAAATGACCTTTACATACGTAAATTCACTAAAATAATCTCACTGAATGTAAATTTACCTCAAAATACCTCTTATAGGTAAAATTATCAAAATACCCCTTTCGGGCCTGTAAATTACCAAAACACCCCCGGGGGTTTCTGGCACTAGAAAAATTTCAAGAAATTTTAATACACTATTTTAAGTATCTTGATATCATTTCTGACCTAAAAAGTATTTTAAAGAATTTTTGTCCAAAAATTTCGAACCAGTGTCCGAACCGAGCGTTAAAAAACCCGTTTCGTGAAAAATACTTACCGGCCTCAGAATGGCACAAAATTTTAGATAATGAATCATATCAGTAAAATAAGATTTTTGTAAAATTTTTAGATTGAAATAACTTTATTTACTATGTCAAAATAAATCCAAAACTTCTTTAATCGGTACCCCGATTTAGCACCCTCTGCGAATCCCAAAAATTCCCAAAATATTTCAGAGCGTACATGTCATAAAAATATTGTGGGTTACAGTTTTAAACTTTGTCTAATTTTGGCCATAAATATTTATGAAAATTCGTTGAAAAAAACTGCCTAAAGAAATTTCTAGCACTAGAGACAATTACACTTATTATTCAAATTAACACACACTACCACACCTAATTTTTACACAGTGTCTTCTTCAACCTCCAGCCAAAGCACCCAACCCCTCCAAACTCACACATACACCATCAAATGGGTCATTAATCCAATAAAACAAAACCTATATAAGACTAACTTCCACAAACACATCCTAACACCATTAGATTACATAATCACATCCAAAATCTTACCTAAACTCACACACCCGAGACCCGCTCACAGCAATTACACTTCACCCACGTTGAATATATCATGGCTATGCATTACATTATTTCCCTTCACCCCTTTCTACACACAAAAGAGATCCCTAACACACTAACAATGCACACCAACGACAATTTCCCACCCATCAACGAGCAGTCCACTGCTCCGAAGCTCTAAACTACACAGAACACATCAATACACTCACGCTACACACACACAGAATCACCTCCATAATTTCCTAAACACATCCCCTCACCATACTTCAAGATATTTATGCACAATTCCACCAAATACCCATCACATAATTCGCCGCAAGTTCACCAACACCCACTGCCCAGCCGTGGGTTTCCTCTTTTTTTTTTTTCTTTTCTTGCCTCCTACCAGCTCCCAATTTGATTACATATTGATCATATGATCTAGCTTACAAAATTTCATGGCTATAAGCCACCATCCGCAACATCAAATCCCAAAAAAAAAAAACTCCCCTCGGCAACATGGCTCGACAGCCATGTTCATGGCTCTAGCATATGCCCCACAGTAACGGAAAACACACACAAACTTCACCAACACACACTAGAACATGATACTACGAGTTTGGGGGGTTTACCTGTTAAACATGACTGCGAATCTTCTCGGTTCTTCCTTGTTTTTCCTCCTGCCGAAATCCCCTGTTCTTCTTCTTCTTTGTTTTCTATTTTCTTTATATGTTCTTCTCTCTTTTGGTTTTTCTTTCTCACTTTGTTTCCTGTTTCATCTTCCTCCCAAATTCTCTCTCTCTCTGATTTCCTCTCTGATTTTCTTACCGAGCATAGAGCTCCTTCTTTTTGCTCTGTTTTCTTTTCTTCCTTCAGTTCTTCTGTTTCTCTCTGTCTCTTCTTTCTTTGTTCTTATCTTTGTTTGGTTTGTTTCCCTTTTTTTTTCTACCCGAGACTCCAATATTTTAATCTTTCATGTGGCTTAGTCATTACCAAGGAGGAGGTGTCACGATTTCAAAGTATGATTTCTAGGTTATTTTTATAAAATTATACAAATGCCCACAAAGTTTTCCAAAATTACAGAAATGCCCCTAAATTTTCAAAAATTACATTATTGCCCCCAAATTATTTTAAGCTTCCACTTTTTACTACTCTCCGAGCATTGCTCAAAATTATCGCCCGTTTATTTTTTCAGAGCACCGATCATTATTTTAATCCGCTCTCAAAGTTCGGAATATTACATAATCCGTGTGCCGAGGTTTGTTTTATTCAAGGCCACCAAAAAAAGAGTAAAGCTATATAATAAATGATTGAGAATAAAATAAGAAAGTAAACTATATACATAAACATGTAATAAAATAAAAGGAATGAGATTATGCTAGTTAGAGAGAAAAATTGAAGGAGAATATTGGACTTTTCTAAACAATAAAGAAGTTTAAGATTAAAAGGAACATATAAAGAATTACTTTTGACAAAATTTAAGAATTAATGTAATTGCAAAGATATAGATAAAAAATTTTAAGTGAGACATGCTGACATACAGGAGAGAGATATGAAATCTATGTAATTCGTTAAATCTCAAATGGTAAAAAGGAATTCAAATTAAATTGAGTAAGAAAGAGGATATCACTATTAGTAAAGTCAAAATGTTTCAAAAAGTCAAAATAGAAACTGGACAACACTGTCTCACTTTCAGCTATATATATATATATATATATATATATATATGATCGTGATCCATTGCTAGCGCTAGCACTGTTGCTAGCGCTGTTTGGCCGTCCGCTACATAATGTAGCGGACGAAAATTGGCCGTCCGCTACATTATATAGCGGACGGTGCTAGCGCTGCTAGCGCTAGCAATGGATCACGGTCCATATATATATATATATATATGGGAGCCGATCCACACCCACCGGTGGAGAAATAAAATTTCTCCACCAAACCGCTACAATGAGTAGCGGTTGGTATTTTTATTGTAAATACACAACCGCAACAAAGTGTTACTGTTGCGCCCCCATGGACCCCCTTCCCCCCATGGCCACCCCTCCCCCGTTTCCCCCCACCCCCTGCCCAACCGCAACAAAGAGTTGCGGTTAGCCCCCTTCACCCATGTGGTGTCCCCCTCGACAGCCACGTGGCCTTCCCCACAGCCCCCATGGACCCCCTTCCCTCATGGCCACCCCTCTCCCCACCCCCTGCCCAACCGCAACAAAGAGTTACGGTTGGCCCCCTTCACCCACGTGGTGTCCCCCTCGACAGCCACGTGGCCTTCCCCCCTCCCCCATGGCCCCCCTTCCCCCGTCCTACCCTCGGCAGCCACGTGGCCTCCCCTTCCCCCCATGCCCCCCCCCCGTCCTCCCCTCCCCCATGTTTCCCCCCATGCCCCCAACCGTAACAAAGTGTTGCGGTTGGCCCCTTCCCCCGGTCCCCCCTCCCCTTCCCCCGCCATGTGTCCCGTCCCCCTCTTCCCTCACCACATGGCATCCCCTCCCCCCGCCACGTGGCCCCGTCCCCACCATGCCCAACCGCAACACTTTATTGCGGTTGGCATGCCAACCACAATAATGTGTTGCGGTCCCCCCCCCCCCCGTGATGCCCCCCCATGGCCCCCCTTCCCCCGTGATGCCCCCTTCCCCATGGCCCCCCCTCGTCCTCCCCTCCCCCATGGCCCCCCCTATGCCCCCAACCGCAACAAAGTGTTGCGGTTGGCCCCTTCCCCCGGTCCCCCTACCCCTTCCCCCGCCACGTGTCCCGTCCCCCTCTTCCCCCGCCACGTGGCATCCCCTCCCCCCGCCACGTGGCCCCGTCCCCCCACCATGCCCAACCGTAACACTTTGTTGCGGTTGGCATGCCAACCGCAACAATGTGTTGCGGTCCCCCCACCCCCACCCCACGTGGTGTCCCCCCCGTGATGCCCCCTTCCCCATGGCCCCCCCTTCCCCCTCCCGTGATGCCACGTGGTCACCCACGGATTTTTTTTTCTGTCTTCCTTCTTCTCTTTCCTTCGCTTTTTTCTCTTTATAAACTCTCCTCCCCGAACCCTTTCTTCCACTTTTCTTCCACTTTTCTTCCACTCTCCACCGTCTTTACCAACTATCTTCGTACTCCATATCTCACCTACAACAATACAAACAAAAAAAATTTACGCTAGAAGCTCGGTGGATAACCGCATTTTTCTTTAAATATATCAAGTCAAAACAAGTAAGTATTTTTTGGGTTTTCTTGTAATTCAATTCAATGTTAATTTCAAAGTTCAAAAATAGTCATTGTAGACTCAAATCGAAGATAACAAAAAATACAAATTGAAGGAAACAAAAATCAGATCAATCCGAGATCGGATGAGCGGTATTACATTTATAGATTCCAAAATAGCGATTTTTTAGGGCGTCTAAATTAGGATTTTTCACGAATTTATAAAAAAAATATCTAGAGATAGATTTTGCCAAAGTATGAAAAAAAAGACCCTATTTATTTTTAAAAGATCTATATCAGGGAAAAATTTCAGATTTTTTCAAATACTGGAAAGGGGTTAACTGATACGGGGAACCTTGAAACTTTGCACTATAATTTAAAATATCAAGCCAGTGCGATTTCACGCGAAACTTTTATGAGAACCCTAGGATGTTGGGAAGTTCCATCCCCCAGGATTTCGGGCCATTCCGAAGTTGTTAGCTATTTTTTTGGCCGAACGGGCTTTTAAGCGCTCGATCCGGACACCGGTTCGGGATTTTTGGGCGAAAAGTCCGTAGAATACTTTTTAGATCAAGAATAAATTCGGGAAGCTTAAAATAGCATTTCAATGCACGTTTGAGATTGTTCTGATGCCAGTGGACATTTTGGTAATTTGCCACCCGAGAGGGGTATTTTGGTAATTTTACGGTGTTAAGTTTTTCAAAAGACTTTCTAGTCCAGAAATGTAAGTAAAACACCTGAATTTTAGGGAATTAGCGTAATTAAGCGTTCGGAGTTCTGAGAAGTGAGAAATTATTTTAACACATTGAAATAATGAGATACTTACTATTGCTAATGCGTTGGTAAGTTAGGTTAAAGATCCATTTATAGTTTTGGAATGTAAATATTATGGATACTAAGTTGGTTTACGATTATATTTTGTTCTTAGATATATGGATTTCAATGCCGGATCTCATGATACATCAATCCTATACGATAACGATGACCACGTCGCGAGGCACGTATTTGACGGTGTCGATAGGGGTGTTTTGGAAACAATTCAAAGCACAAGTCACCGCGATGAGTGGGTACTAAATGAGGGACAAATACAACTATTACACCGTCAAAATCTATCTATGTTCACCGATCCCGGGATTTGGTCTCGACACGACGATTGCCTTATATCCGATCTAGTTGAACGATGGAGGAGCGAGACGAACTCATTTCACTTCCGGTTTGGTAAAATGACTATTACATTAGAGGACGTCGGATTTATACTTGGAATCCCATGTCACGGCAAACCCATTACTTCGAGCAAAACGTCTGCATCCATAGCGAAGATGGCTAGGCAGTATTTCCCGGGAATTCCTAGGGAAGCTCTTACAACGAACGGCATCAAACTTAAATGGCTAAGAGAGCAGTATGGCGTGCTACCAGATGAATACACTCCTCACGATTTCGTGACGTATACGAAAGCATTCCTTCTGTATATTATTGGAGCCATATTACTTCCGACGCATTCAAAAAACACGGTGCATCCGAAGTATATGGTGTTCTTGGAGGATCTTGAGGAGGTATACTCGTATTCATGGGGTTCAGCTGTCCTTGCGCACCTATATCGAGCACTGCACAAAGCTACGAGAAAGGGTGCCAAGTCCATTGCCGCCTGCCTCACTCTATTACAGGTTTGAGCATTTATTTTCTTGGTTGACGTGTCAATATATTCTAGCATTAATGTGCTAATTCCATATAATGTTTGCATTCACAGGTTTGGTCTTACGAGAGGTTACCCACGGGTCGTCCACAACCACGGGAATATTCCGATGAGACGTGGCCTAGGGTGTGGACCTGGGGGCCTACGACCAACCGGAGGAGACGGGTAGACCCGCACCACCATCTAAAGTTCTATCGGGGGGAACTAGAGATACTCAATACATCCCAGGTGACTTGGCAGCCATATAGCAAGGTGATGCATCGGTTGGATGAGTGGTGTTGGCAACTTCCGGTGTGGTACGTGCTGGCAGGTTTGGTTCGGGTGCCGCTTATTCACTTCGAAGTATGTGAGTTTCAGATGCCCGATCGAGCTATGAGGCAAGCTGGCTGTCTACAAGGGATACCAAAACCCGCTGTAGACATGCGGTCGTACAGGAGTGGTCGAGGGCCGAACTTCGAGGTGCCTGATGCCTTGAATTTGTTGAGCGACGAGGTGCAACAGTGGAATACCTAGCAAGAAACATATGATAGCCTTGTATCGCTGAAGGCCGACAGCATCAGCATTGAGGAGTACCTGCAATGGTTTCTCAAGGTGACGCGCACGAGGGTGAATCGCCCTTCCCAGGCGAGGAAGACATCATATGCGCCACGTGAGATCTATGACCAGTTCTGGGCATTGAACATTGTAAGTCATGCTAGTGTTGTTTCAATTTTTATTTGCTCACCTTATCTACCATGCCTGAAATGATTAGCCATATTTTGTATGCATGTTTTTTAGGTTGACCAGGGCACTGAGGTGTTCAAGCAGCTGGAGGGGTTTGACTGGTTTGTCGCGCAGGCTCCTGAAAATCTCAAGAGGTCCATTGAGAGGTACAAGACTGAAGTTCAAAACTTTAGTCTTGCGTATCGGGGTTACCAAGGGGAGCCGTCTAGTCGCTTGCCTCCTGACGCGTACGACTATCAGCCCCAGAGTCAGGTGTGGGAGCCGTCTACTCGCTTCCCTCCTGACGCGTATGACCATCAGCCCTAGAGTCAGGTGTGGGAGCCGTCTACTCGCTTGCCTCCTGACGCGTACGACCATCAGCCCCAGAGTCAGGTGACCCAAGTAGGAATCCAGGCATCGCGCCCAAGCATCCGGTCAGATAAAGGACAACCGACGAAGCCATTGAGTCCGGACAAACGGGATTGGATCGACCGGCACTACTTTGGGCATGAGCCAATCGCTACAGCAGACTTTCCAGTTTCAGGATTCCTAGCTCACTCTGATCTAAGACTGTTGGCGCCAAACACAGATATTTCAAATTTTCTTATTGACGTGTATATAGATATGCTCCGTGTTAGAAAGCTAAATTATAACACCTGCCAAACTTTGAAGCTCAACATGTATGCCTCTTTTGTTATCCCCTTCATGGTGAATAGCATGAAGGAGTTCACAGAATGGAGGAGGACGCGAGGGACAAACAAGGGTGAATGGAGACCATCTGCAAACGTGCTTTCCTACTTGAACGCGAACTATCAATGTCACGCAGCTGAGGCGAACCTAATCATGCTACCTGCTCTTCATGCAAGCCACTTCTTCCTATTAGTTCTTTTTCCAGAGAATAAAGTGGTCCACATATACGATAGCCTAAGGGAAGACGGACCTGGTCGGCAGTTGGCGCAGGTGTACTCCACGTACATCAATGCGGTGGTTAGTTTATATTTCTTGACCTTCGCTCATTGTCTATTCTTCTTGTTATATAGGCTTGATATCCTTTTTTATTATTGGATGCAGACTACTATCATTCCACTAGCGTGCCGACATTTTAAGGGGGAAGCTATCACGAGCAAAACAATGATTGATCCTTGGACGGTCGTGACAATACAAAACCGACCAAAGCAATATAACAGTCATGATTGCGGGATTTACGTCCTCAAGTACATGGACTACATAGCTCGCTCGGATGTGCTCGAATATGATACGTGGTCTCGAAACGATGCCCTGACGTTTAGATATAGGATAGCCTGGGAGCTGAAAAAGGGTGTAGCTAGATGCCTTCCTTACCATTATCCTAATATGTAATAGACGTTCGTATGGATTATTATTACTATTGTTGGATTTTGGATATTAAGCTTTGAAAATTGAATTAGCCTTATTATTACTATTGGTGCATTTTGGACAATGGGCTAACTAGCGTGCCTAAGATGCAATGAGCAAAAAAAAAGTGACAAATAAAATTACGCCATTTTTCGGAAGCTATGAATTGGGCCCTAATGTGTGCCCAAATAGGCCTTTGAAAGGAAACCACAAAAAATAATGTATCTCGTTTATTGCCAAAATTCATACAAATGGGCTAACTAGCGTGCCCTAAAGTGTGCCCGAACAGGGCCTTCGTAGGAAAACCCAAAAAATAATGTGTCTCGTTTTTTCCCGAAATTGATACGAATGGGCTAACTAGCATGCCCAAGGTGCAATGAGAAAAAAAAAGTGACAAAAAAAACTACGTAAATTTTCGGAAGTTATGAATTGGGCCCTAAAGTGTGCCCGAACAGGGCCTTCGTAGGAAAACCCAAAAAATAATGTGTCTCGTTTTTTCCCGAAATTGATACGAATGGGCTAACTAGCGTGCCCAAGGTGCAATGAGCAAAAAAAAAGTGACAAAAAAAATTACGTAAATTTTCGAAAATTATGAATTGGGCCCTAAAGTGTGCCCGAACAGGGCCTTCGTAGGAAAACCCAAAAAATAATGTGCCTCGTTTTTTTTCGAAATTGATACGAATGGGCTACCTAGTGTGCCCAAAGTGCAATGAGCAAAAAAAAAGTGACAAAAAAAACTACGTAAATTTTCGGAAGTTATGAATTGGGCCCTAAAGTGTGCCCGAACAGGGCCTTCGTAGAAAAATCAAAAAAAAAAAATAATGTGTCTCGTTTTTTTTCGAAATTGATACGAATGGGCTAACTAGCGTGCCCAAGGTGCAATGAGCAAAAAAAAAGTGACAAAAAAAAACTACGTAAATTTTTGGAAGTTATGAATTGGGCCCTAAAGTGTGCCCGAACAGGGCCTTCATAGAAAAATCTAAAAAATAATGTGTCTCATTTTTTCTCGAAATTGATACGAATGGGCTAACTAGCGTGCCCAAGGTGCAATGAGCAAAAAAAAGTGACAAAAAAAACTACTTAATTTTTCGGAAGTTATGAATTGGGCCCTAAAGTGTGCCCGAACAGGGCCTTCGTAGGAAAACCCAAAAAATAATGTGTCTCGTTTTTTCCCGAAATTGATACGAATGGGCTAACTAGTGTGCCCAAGGTGCAATGAGTAAAAAAAAAGTGACAAAAAAACTACGTAATTTTTCGGAAGTTATGATTCCACAAACCAAATCACAAATTTAATCATTATAAAAGTTCAATTTATACAACTGAAACATTAACCCTAACACTCATCATCATCATCGTCCTCTTCGACCATACTGCCAGGTTCGATACCTAACACTTTATAATGGTTTCTCTTGTCATGATCAGTCATCTTATTACACAACGCACACTTTCGCAATTTTTTTTGACCCGTTGCTTCTTCAATCGGATTCTTCATGCGTATTGCTCGTTTTCGCCCTTTTGTTTGAGAAATAATCGGATCAAAAATGTCGTCCTCCTCACCTTGCAGGCTAGTGCCGTCAATGACTGGCTGTGAAGCTCGATTGAGCGGTCTGTCTCTTCCTTCTGGTAATGCCGCCCTAAACTGTGCAAGGTTAGCCTTATCCCGTGCGGCTGCTTCAACTTGATACCTGTACCCATCGAATGTTGACGCTGCATCCAATGATAAACCGTGCATGATGTTACAAAGGTGATTATATCGCAGCGTCTCAGATTGCTCGAAATCAACTGAAACATTGGGCACGTAAGGAATGTGACCGTGGACTCTATTGGCTTCCTTCGTCCACCGTTCCAAGATATACTGTGGAGGGATTTCATGAGCATTCTTGGCTCTAAAAACCCTCAACGCGTGTCGACAAAGTATACCTTTATGCTCAAACAGTTGACAGTTGCAATTAACCAACCCGGTGTCTTTACAAACTGCAACGGTAAAATGTCTTCTGCTCCTCGGAGCCGACGAAGAGCACGGATTGGCAAAATTCGTCACATTTGTCAACGCATAAACCTTGAGATCTCTGGTGGAATACTCATGCAACTTTGTCATGCTATATTGATTCGACTTTAGAAGTTCCTCTTGAAACTGTCTAAACATTTCCTTCGTATAGACTTGAGCCGCATGAGCCTCCAAAGGTGAAGAGACTACTATGGCTCTTTCTTTGTAAACTGTAGCCGCGTCGGCTTCTCTCTCAAGGAAAAATTGCCTGTCAAGAGCTTTCTGCATCTCTAGTACGAACTCTTGTATACTAGAAGAATGGCCTACGTACCCATCAAAGAATGCATTCATACCTTCGCTTCTCGAGGTCGTAGTCATTCCGGCTGCAAAAAACTGCTTGGTGTAGGCACCGACCCACTGTGTCTTGATCTCATACAACGATTGTAACCATTCATGATTGTGCAAATAGTAGTCATCCATTAACTTGGCCCACCTCTCCTCGAACACGTCTACCGTCAATGATTTCTTCACACATGTATTAAAGTCAGTCTTGAATGTCGGATGGTTTGCATATACATTGTGAAGCCGTTCAGGATACTTGTTGCTTATGTGCCATGTGCACAGGCCATGGTGAGTATCTGGAAGGACCTTAGCGATTGCATTTTTCATTGCCAGATCTTGGTCGGTGATGATGGTCTTTGGAGGAACATGATACATTGCTTTAAGCCACGTTTCAAATAACCACGTAAATGACTCCTCCGTCTCATCCCTAAGCAGGGCAAAGCCAAACAAGATTGACTGATAGTGGTGGTTCACCCCGGTGAACGGAGCAAAAGGCATAGAGTACTTATTTGTGCGGTATGTGGTGTCAAACGTCACAACATCCCCAAAATTTTGGTAAGCAGCTCTAGAACGGGCATCCGCCCAAAATATAGTACTAATGCGGTTCTCATCATCCAGTTGGAGACTATAGAAAAAGCCAGAATTCTCACTCTGAAGGTGCCTAAAGATATCAAGTGTAGCTTGAGAATCACTCTTACCGAAAGACTCTCTCCTCTGAACACGAAGTTCATTTCGAAGGTCTACTTCGTTGAAACTCAACTTGTCAATCCCCCCAACCTGGCTTGAGAAAACCCCCATCATTCTAGAAGGTGGAATTTTAGCCTCGGCCATTGTAAATATCAGTTGTCTGTGTGCCGCGCTTATTTCTCGGTGTTGATGAATTTGACTAATCTTACTAGGGTCATCAACTGATGATTATGGCTCAACTCCACTCCCGTCACAACCCAATGGCTTTCATTTCTCCGGTGTACTGCATACACATGGGCCTTGCAGCCGGTACCCGGAAATGTGTCCCGTTTTCTTTGTCTTGATGGCCCTTCGTCACTGACCTAAACAACCGGGGGTACATACGGTGCTCCTCTATGACACTCAAATAGTCTTCCACAAATTTGATCTGTATTCGCCCGTTTTCTACTCGTCTTAATTCTAATACCGAAACCTATCGTTTTCGAATATGCTCTATAGTATGCTTCAACTTCGTCCAGTGTTTGAAAAACTTGACCCAAGTAAGGTGGATCAGAACCTTCACAAAAAGTATTTCCTCCAGTTGCATCCATATTGATACTGAAATCTAAAAAATAAAAATGTATATCATTCTCAACAAGTCATAGAATTAAATAAAATAAAAATAAAAATTATTTCCTCCAGTTGTGTTACAATGTTCAATCACCAAAATACCCCCGGTGAGCGACAAATTATCGAAATGCCCCCGGGGGTTCATTATCACCCTAACGCCCCAAACTAGCTTCAAAACAACCTTTCAGGTGTTTTACTTACACTTCTGGACTAAAAAGTCCTTTGAAAAACTTAACACCGTAAAATTACCAAAATACCCCTCTCGAAAAATGCCCCTGGCATCAGAACGATCTCAAAAGTGCATTAAAATGCTATTTTAAGCTTCCCAAATTCATTCTTGATCTAAAAAGTATTTTATGGACTTTTCGCCAAAAAATCCCGAACCGGTGTCCGGATCGAGCACGTAAAAGCCCGTTCGGCCAAAAAAATTAGCCAACGACTTCGGAATGGCCCGAATTCCTGGGAAATGGAACTCCCCAATATCCTAGGGTTCTCATAAAAGTTTCGCGCTAAATCGCTCTAGCTTGATATTTTAAATTATACTGTAAAATTACAAGGTTCCTCGTATCAATTAACCCCTTTCCAGTATTTGGAAAAATCTAAAATTTTTCCTGATATAGATCTTTAAAAATAACTAGGGTCTATTTTTTGTACTTTGGCAAAATCTAGCTCTAGTTATTTTTTATAAATTCGTGAAAAACTGTCTAATTAAGTTTTCACCTTTAGCGACAATTACGTTTCGTATTCACATTAAACAAACATAGTGTTACACCTTAGGAACACACATGGCGTTAAAAATTATTTCCTTCATTGACCCTAAAATTTACAATGTTCAATTACCAAAATACCCCCGGTGAGCGACAAATTACCGAAATGCCCTCGGGGGTTCATTATCGTCCTAACGCCCCAAACCAGCTTCAAAACAACTTTTAGGTGTTTTACTTACACTTCTGGACTAAAAAGTCCTTTGAAAACCTTAATACTGTAAAATTACCAAAATACCCCTCTCGGGGTGGCAATTTACCAAAATGCCCCTGGCATCAGAAAATCTCAAAAGTGCTTTGAAATGCTATTTTAAGCTTCCCGAATTTATTCTTGATCTAAAAAGTATTTTACGGACTTTTCGCCAAAAAATCCCAACCCGGTGTCCGGATCGAGTGCGTAAAAGCTTTCGGCCAAAAAATAGCCAACGACTTCGGAATGGCCCGAATTCTTAGGAAATGGAACTTCTCAACATCCTAGGGTTCTCATAAAAGTTTCGCGCGAAATCACTCTAGTTTGATATTTTAAATTACACTGCAAAATTACAAGGTTCCCTGTATCAGTTAACCCCTTTTCAGTCTTTGGAAAAATCTAAAATTTTTCTCTGATATAGATATTTTAAAAATAACTAGAGTCTCTTTTTTACACTTTGGCAAAATGTAACATTGAATTTTAGACTATGGTAAGAACAATTTAAGCATAACACAATTTAAACAATCCATTGGTAAGAACAATTTGAAATTAACATTGAATTATAAGAAAATTCAAATTACTTACTTGTTTTGACTTGATATATTTAAAGAAAAATCCACCGATCTTCTAGAGGAAAAATCCACCGATCTTCTAGCGTAAAATTTTTTATTTGTATTGTTGTGAAGATTATGTAGGTGAGATATGGAGTTAGAAGACAGTCGGTAAATATGATGGAGAGTGGAAGAAAGGGTTCGGAGAGAAGGGATTATAAAGAAAGAAAAGTGAGGGAGAGAGATGAAAGAAGACAGAGAAAAAAAAAAGTCCGTGAGTGAGCAGTAGTCAAAGGCTGTGAAAGAAAAAAAAATGGCAGAAGACTTTGCGTCCAAAGCTTAGGGGGGAGGACACCACGTGGCATCACGGAGGGGGAAGGGGTGGGGCCATGGGGGGAGGGGGAAGGGGGCCATGGGGGATAAGAGGCCAATCGCAACTAAGAGTTGCGGTTGGGTTTTTTTGGGGGGAGGGGGGCAGGGGGAAGGACATGAGGGAGTGGGGGGGCGGGGGGAAGGACATGAGGGGGGTGGGGGAAATGATTAGCAACCGCAACAATGTTGCGGTTGGGTGGATAATATCCACTAGTGGGTGTATATATATATATATATATATATATATACGGAGCTGATCCAATGATGACAGTGATGACGAAATAGGATATTCACGTAGAAGACGGGACTGCTTTGCACGCACAAATTGTCAGGTCAAGATGTTTGTAAGCTATAAACCCAAGCAAGATCATTGGCTTATTACCAGCCTGGAACTGGCACACAATCACCCGTTAATAACCCCCTTTTAAGGTGAGTCAAATGCATCAACACAAGAAGATGGGTAAGGTCGCAAGGAGCCTGATTCACACAATGAGCAATGCGCGGCTAGGACCAACCGACATGATTAGTGTTCTTGCTAAACAGGCTGGGGGAATTCAAAATTTAAACTTTAACAGGACAGACGTTGGTAACGTGGTCCGAACCCATAGACGAGCCGCGTATGACCTCAATGATGCTCAATCCACAATGAGCCTATTGAAACGGATGCAGATGGAGGACCCGCAGTTTACCTTCGATTATAAACTTGATGACAAGCATTGAGTTAATACAATTTTTTGGATCGACGGTCGTTCGAGGCTAGCTTATAAGCATTTTGGGGATGTTGTGACTTTCGACACCACATATCATACCAGCAAGTACTCAATGTCATTCGCTCCTTTCACGGGGGTCAATCATCATTATCACTCCATCATGTTCGGGTTTGCCTTGTTAAGGGATGAGAGCGAGAGTTCTTTTGAATGGTTGTTTAGGGTGTGGCTGGAATCCATGAACAACAAAGCACCGAAAGTTATCATCACCGATCAAGATTTGGCAATAAAGAAGGCTATTGCTACCGTCTTCCCAGATACTCGACACAACTTGTGCACTTGGCACATAAGCAACAAATACCCTGAACGTTTGCATCACGTGTATGCAACGTATCCAGACTTTAAACAGGACTTTGAAAAGTGCATTAATAAGTCGTTAATGATTGAGGAATTTGAG
Source organism: Escallonia herrerae (assembly GCA_033070095.1). Classification (NCBI taxonomy): domain Eukaryota; kingdom Viridiplantae; phylum Streptophyta; class Magnoliopsida; order Escalloniales; family Escalloniaceae; genus Escallonia; species Escallonia herrerae. The sequence continues at coordinate 220,097 of JAVXUP010000201.1, forward strand.
GAGAGGTGGGAAAAGCTTGTTGAGGATTACTCATTGCATGACAACGAGTGGCTCCAGCACTTGTACGAGCTCAAAGAGCAATGGATTGATGTTTACACGAGGAGGAATTTTTCTGCGGGCATGAAAACGACGGGCAGGAGTGATTCTATGAATGCCACGTTCGATAGTTATGTGGGTACAACTACAAATTTGAAGAGTTTCGTCACATCCGCACAAAAAGCGGTTGCCTCATTATTCGTGAAAGAAAGGGCTGTAGACTTTGCAAGCACGTACAAACAAAAGAGAAGGTTGCTTGAAACCTTGTTGGAGCTGAATGGTATACGATGGAGATCTTTAAGCTGTACCAAGTAGAGCTGCGAAAATCGGGATGATACAGTATAAACAAGGTGGCAGAAAAGTCTACGTGCGAGTACAAGGTTTATTCGCTCGTGAATGACCTCGTCCCTTAGAAGCTGCGTAGAATGTATACGGTGAGCCACGACACATTAACGGATTTGGTGACATGTGTTTGCAAGAAGTTTGAGTTCCATGGAATCCTGTGTAGACACATTCTACGGGTTTTTCACCCAGAAGAATATGAGAACAATCCCCGATAAATATGTCCTGCCACGGTGGACGAAAGGTGCAAACAGGTTGTATGGTACCATTGTCTTTCTGGAGCATCCGTATACTGACTTTGAAGAATCAGAGACGTTGCGGTACAATCACCTGGCCACAATGTTTATCCGTTTGTCCATAAAGGGTGCTGCTGCAATGACCGGATATAAACATCTCCTCGAGGTAGCTCAGAGACATTGCGGTACAATCATCTGAACTGTGCAAAAGTCTATACGATGGAGATCTTCATGCTGTACCAAGTAGAGCTGCGAAAATCGGGATGATACAGTATAAACAAGGTGGCAGAAAAGTATACATGCGAGTACAAGGTTTATTCGCTCGTGAATGACCTCGTCCCTGAGAAGCTGCGTAGAATGTATACGGTGAGCCACGACACATTGACGGATTCGATGACATGTGTTTGCAAGAAGTTTGAGTTCCATGGAATCCTGTGTAGACACATTCTACGGGTTTTTCACTCAGAAGAATATCAGAACAATCCCCGATAAATATGTCCTGCCACGATGGACGAAAGGTGCAAACATGTTGTATGGTACCATTGTCTTTCTGGAGCATCCATATACTGACTTTGAAGAATCAGAGACGTTGCGGTACAATCATCTGGTCACAATGTTTACCCGTTTGTCCATAAAGGGTGTTGCTGCAATGACCGGATATAAACATCTCCTCGAGGTAGCTCAGCAGCAAGAGCCCATCGTCGACCAGTTTGAAGTAGCTTCAGCTAGTAATGCGGCTGACACCGAGCCTACAACAGGATCAGAAGATGATGAGTTGGGGGAGGAAGACGATAATGATATCCGGCCTTTGGATCCAATTATATCGCAAACGAAAGGCCGCAAGAGATCTACGCGGATGAAGAGCTCTATTGAACATGCAACTCAATCTAAAAAGCTGAGAAGGTGTGCATTATGTAACAAAATGACCAACCATGACAAGCGGTACCATTACAAGGCACTGGGGATAACTCCAGGAGGTTTGCAAAATAAGGAAGAAGATGACGCCGAAGATGAGGAAGAAGAAGATGCAGTGGACCTTTGTTTTTTATAAGTTTTGACATTTGTAATAATTGTCTCTAATTTTTTTCTAATAATCTTTCAGCCAAAGACTAGAATTTTATTTCTGATGGACCTATGAGAGCCATCCTTAGTTTAAGTTCTTTTTTTTTTAATTTGCCACGTCCGCTACATAGTGTAGCGGACAGTGGAAACTTTTCGTCTTCTTTGTGTCCGCTACACTGTGTAGAGGACATCCCAGCACCGTTTAAAAGTCTAACACCTCGGCCATTCTTCTTTCTCCTGTTTCTGTATCTGTCTCGAACATCTCATCCACCCGCGACCCCCTCTACGGCGACGCACATCTCCGACGACACCACCGTCCTCCCCCCGACGCGGCGCCACCTTCGGCCACAGATCCGTCCTGATGGCTTCTGCTTCGGTGAACAGGGATGTTTCAGTCGGCAGACAGTTCTTCAAGGTCATGGTGCCAAGTTTTCATACAGAACTTGTAGGCCATCCTTTTTTTCTGTGTTTTCGTGTGTGTTAAAAGTTTTATCTTTGGTTACAAACTTACCTGTCTTACTGTACTATGAATATGTTAGGCCATACCGGTAGCCTTTTGCAGATTGCTTACCACGCTTTGGTTCGCAGCAACTTTAACCAGCCATAAGGGGTCATGGCTTGTTAAAATCAAGAAGATGCACGGCCAAGAGCAAATTTGTTTCGAAGAAGGTTGGAACGAATTCGTGCAGCAGCATGACCTCCATCTAGGGGACTTTGTAGTCTTTGAACACATGGGGCATATGCGTTTTCATGTGACGGTGTTTGACCATAGCACTTGTGAAAAAGCTTTCCCCCAAGCGAATTAGCTTACCATTGCCCAACCAAAGTCTAGCCCAAATCCAATTCGTGAGATAGCAAAGTTTCGAAATCAGACCCCTCTTTTGTGCTCCTTACTGACCAAATAATTGGAATGTTGAACTCTGAGCCCTAATTTTGTGTTATTTGAACAATTGTGTAATTTGAAAATTTTTGTGTTTTTTGAACTAATTTAAGGTTCTTAATTTAAGGTTGTTAATTTTGCATTAGAGAATTGTGATTATTGATCGTTGATTTTAGGTTATTAATTGATGATTTTTTATTGTTAATCGTGCATTTGAGATATTGAGGTTGTTGATTCCGTCGCTAAAATATTTATTCCGTCGCCAATTTCATATAAACAATAATAGAGTTAGCATTGTCCGCTACACTGTGTACGGATGGCGCAGCAGAGTGTCTAATCTCTAACACTTGAAAAAAATTTTGGCTTCCTAACTGTCCGCTACACTGTGTAGCGGACAACGCAATTGTCAGGACAAAAAGTTGTCCGCTACACAGAGTAACGGATGGAGGAGGGGGAAAATTTCGTAAAAAAAATCGTCTGCTACACTGTGTAGCGGACAACTGACAGCTTTTGCAAAAAAAAAGAAAAGATCTGGGTCGTCCATCCATTCAGAATGGACGGCCAGATCGCGCTAGCAAAATAGGAGATTTTGCTAGCGCGATCTGGCCGTCCACGGGCGATCTGTGGACGGTCCAGATTTTTTTTTAAGTCCGCCCGCTACATTATGTAGCAGATGATTTTTTGACAAAAATACCCCCCAACTTAAAAACAGCCCGTCCGCTACATTATGTAGCGGACGGACTTTTCTGACATTTTTTTCTCTTTCTCTCATTAATGCTCTGACACTCTGTCTCTCTGTCTCTATCTCTCATCCGCTACATTATGTAGCGGACATCTTCTTCCTTGTCTTGCAAACCCCCTGGACTTATCCCCAGTGCCTTGTAATGGTTCCGCTTGTCATGGTTGGTCATTTTGTTGCACAATGCACACCTTCTTAGCTTTTTTTTTGCGATATAATTGGATCCAAAGGCCGGATATCATTGTCGTCTTCCTTCCCCGGCTCGTCATCTTCTGATCCCGTTGTAGGCTCGGTGTCAACCGCATTGCTGACTGAAGCTGCTTCCAACTGGTCGACGATGGGCTCTTGCTGCTGAGCTACCTCGAGGAGATGTTTATATCCGACCATTGTAGCAGCATCCTTTACGGACAAACGGGTGAACATTGTCACCAGATGATTATACCGCAACGTCTCTGATTCTTCAAAGTCAGTATACGGGTGCTCCGGAAAGGCAATGGTACCGTGCAACCTGTTTGCACCTTTCGTCCACCGTGGCAGGACATATTTATCGGGGATTGTCCTGATATTCTTCTGGGTGAAAAACCGCAGAATGTGTCTACACAGGATGCCATGGAACTCAAACTTCTTGCAAACACATGTCACCGAATCCGTCAATGTGTCGTGGCTCACCGTATAAATTCTGCGCAGCTTCTCAGGGACGAGGTCATTCACGAGCGAATAAACCTTGTACTCACGCGTAGACTTTTCTGCCACCTTGTTTATACTGTATCGTCCCGATTTTTGCAGCTCTACTTGGTATAGCAGAAGATCTCCTTCGTATAGACTTTGGCACCGTTCAGCTCCAGCGGGGTCTCAAGCAACCTTCTCCTTTGTTTGTACGTGCTTGCAAAGTCTGCAGCCCTTTCTTTCACGAATAACGAGGCAACCGCTTTTTGTGCGGATGTGACGAAACTCTTCAAATTGGTAGCTGTACCCACATAACTATCGAACGTGGCATTCATAGATTCACTCCTGCCCGTCGTTTTCATGCCCGTAGAAAAATACTTCTCGTGTAAACGCCAATCCATTGCTCTTTGAGCTCGTACAAGTGCTGGAGCCACTCGTTGTCTTGCAATGAGTAATCCCAACAAGCTTTTCCCACCTCTCCTCAAATTCCTCAATCGTTAACGACTTATTAACGCATTTTTCAAAATCCTGTTTAAAGTCTGGATACTTTGCATACACGTGATGCAAACGTTCAGGGTTGTGTCGAGTATCTGGGAAGACGGTAGCAATAGCCTTCTTCATTGCCAAATCTTGATCGGTGATGATAACTTTGGGTGCTTTGAAGTTCATTGCTTCCAGCCACGTCCTAAACAACCATTCAAAAGAACTCTCGCTCTCGTCCCTTAACAAGGCGAACCCGAACAGGATGGAGTGATAATGATGATTGACGCCCGTGAAAGGAGCGAACGGCATCGAGTACTTGTTGGTACGGTATGTGGTGTCGAAAGTCACGACATCCCCAAAATGCTTATAAGCTAGCCTCGAACGACCGTCGACCCAAAAAATTGTACTAACTCGATGCTCGTCGTCAAGTTTATAATCGAAGGTAAACTGCGGGTCCTCCATCTGCATCCGTTTCAATAGGCTCATTGTGATTGAGCATCATTGAGGTCATACGCGGCTCGTCTATGGGTTCGGACCGCGTTACGAACGTCTGTCGTGTTAAAGTTTAAATTTTGAATTCCCCCAGCCTGTTCAGCAAGAACATTAATCATGTCGGTAGGTCCTAGCCGCGCATTGCTCATTGTGTGAATTAGGCTCCTTGCGACCTTACCCATCTTCTTGTGTTGATGCATCTGACTCACCTTAGAAGGGGTTACTAACGGGTGATTGTGTGCCAGTTCCAGGCTGGTAATAAGCCAATGATCTTGCTTGGGTTTATAGCTTACGAACATCTTGACCTGGCAATTTGTGCGCGCAAAGCAGTCCCGTCTTCTACGCGAATATCCTATTTCGTCATCACTGTCATCATTGCCTACGCGTGTCTCATTTTGCTGTGGGTTTCTGCCCCTATGACACTCGTATAAGCGAGAGCATATCTTTTTTGTTACGTTGCTTGTTCTTGTAGTCTTTATTCTAATGCCAAAACCAACCCTCAATGAATACGCTCGAAAACATTCTTCAGCTTCTTCCAATGTTTGAAACGTTCGTCCTAGATACGGATCACTAGCATCTACGGGGGTGTTGGAGCTCGACACGAAATCAGACATTGTGAAACAAGACCTATGTAGAAATAGACTACGCTTAACAATCAAAAAGCATTTCTAACTGAAAATATTACCTCAAAATTACCGTAGCGAATAGACCAATTTAGAATGACAAATATACCATATACATAATCTCAAAAGTGTCTCCAATTTAATAATTATTAATTTATTGAACATAACAAATTAAAATTACTAAGATAAATAGACAAATTCTTCATGCCACAATACAACAAACATATCTCAAAAAATTCGAATTTAAATACAATAATTTTTTTAAGTTAGCGAACCTCAAAAAAATGAATTTGTTTAAAGTTAACAAATTAATTTCTAGAACATCACAAATTGATGAATAGAGTGACAAATTACTAGAACATCACAAAAAATCTATATTTTTTTGTCCAAAATAAAAATTATACTTTATCAGTCAATCTAGCAAGAAACTTTCACCATTCACAGACTTACCTTGCTTGAGTGAACCTTGAAGCAAGTATTACTCGAAACTTGAAAGGAGCCGAAAATGGAAGCAAGTGAGTTTGAAAGAGAGGAAAATTGTGCTAAAAGAGGTGAGAATGTTTTGATGAATAGGCGATACTGTCCATGATAATGTATAGCAGACAGCATTAAAGGTACAAAAATTCATGAAAGTGTGTCACGTGTGTCAGTCCAAAAGTCGTTCGCTACACTGTGTAGCGGACGACTTTTTGACTGGCAACTATCAAGACAAAAAGTTGTCCGCTACACAGAATAGTGGGCGGAGGAGGGGGAAATTTGTGTAGCGGACAACTTTTTGTCCTGACAGTTGCCAGTCAAAAAATAGTCCGCTACACTGTGTAGCGGACGACTGACAGCTTTTGCAAAAAATAAAAAAAGATCTGGGTCATCCATCCATTTAGGATGGATGGCCAGATCGCGCTAGCAAAATCTCCTATTTTTCTAGCGCTATCAACGGATTAGCTCATACATACATACATACATACATACATACATACATACATACATACATATATAGCTAACATTGTCAAGTAACTGTTTTGTGTTTCAAAAATACTTTTAAGGCTTTCAAAAGCATTGCTAACTTGTATTTAATGTTGGCCATATAGAATTTTTAAGTCTGTTGGTATAACGTTCAGAGACTTTACTAGTTTAACTTAGGAATGAGCGCCAAACTGTTTGAACCGCTCAAACTAATAGATCCAATTCAAACTGCCAAAAAAAACTTGATGATTTGGTTTTACATTTCTCAAATCGACCTTGATTCGGTTTGGTAGGATTAATATTGTAAAACCGATAATGAATTGAACTGAACTAATACATGATATGCTAAAAAAAAGCTTCTATGCATCAATTATTTCATGCGCAAGTAATAAGCAAAACCACCCAAACCGAAACTTTGAAAGTAAAAATGAAAAGATATCTGGGATCTATTAAAGTCCAGTACCTAAATTCCCTTGACTTCTCTCGATCTCTTGTGTCTATCGATTATAAAGGCATAAATTTACTCCCCCCCCCCCCCACCCCACACCCTTTTTTTTCCTTTTGGAACTCTGGAATTAATGCCCATTCTTATGTTAATACATTCATTACTGTTGAACTATAGCATGGCTATAGGAATGCAATCGGTCTAAATTAGGGCTGCAACTTGAGCGGGTTAGATGGCCGAAGGGTCAAACATTCGCATCTCACTTTCAAAAGTTCTTACCCATGTCCAGCTTAGGCCATCATGAGCCAAATAATATATGTCCATGCCTAGCCCATAAAAATTATGTCGGGCATGAGTTGGAACTGGCTCCCTATAGGTTGTCCATGGTTACTAATGGATTTTTGTTTACTTATCTTTAAGCGTATCAATTACTATCCAATTTTACTAATTAGTCATGAGTTTTTATTACCTTGATTTTTAAGCACATCTATTGACATCCAAGTTTATTAATTAGTCATGATAATCAAGGAAAGCACAACAAAGTTTTAAAGTGCATATAAATATAAGCATGGAAATAAAAGTTTTAAGACAAAATAATAGAAAAAGATGAGTCTTAAAATAATCTTAAAAAGTCTAATCCTATATAAAATAAAATAAAAAAAGCAGTAAAAAGAAGTTTTCAAATATTTTCAAACCCATATGGTTAAAGGATTTAAAGCCTAAAGGGAAAAAGTATATATCTTGTACACGTAAAATTATATACATTTATACTGTATAAAAGTTAGGCGAGCTGAATTTTTCACAGGCTGGACGGGTCTTTGAAAACCTCTGCCCATATTTTGACGACCTCAAAACTTTGTACATGCATCCACTACGGTCTATATAAAAGTAAGTCCATGTCTATATTTCTTCAAGCTGGCACGAGTTGCCCAGGGATTGTCCAGCCTAAGTTGCACCCCTAATCTAAATTATCACCTTTTATTTTTTGTGATATTTGAATCGAATAATAATCATGGAATTGGTGAAGGCCTTCAAATATGCTCAAACTGATCCAAATGAACCGTTCAAACATGCTAAACGAAACTTTCCCAACTGACGATGGGCAGTTCGCCACATTGGCTCAAAAGTTGTCAAATCTATGGACTACAACTGGGTTTATAGTTTGATCTCTAATCTGAACCAGACTGAACTGTACTAACCGCTAATATAACTAGCTGAATCTAAGGCACGCCGGTGGACGAACCGTTTTCGGGCATTTGGCCTTCCAGCTCCGTAAGAAACTTAAGCTCATGATGATTTTGGCACCCAACATCTTCAATCAATTCTTTGGTAGAAACTTTAAAAGTCAGTAAATTGCAATATTGATGTCTTTCTTAAAATGACTGCAAATAAAATAATCTCTAAAAGCTTTAGGCCCCGTTTGACACTCTTTTTTTCCCTCTTTTTTTTTCAGTTTTAAAAACTGAAAAAAAAGGAGAGTTTTTTTTTCAATTTAAAAAATCAGTTTTTAAACTGCAGAGTAAAAAAAAAACTCCAAAAACTGGTTTTTTTTTTCACTTTTGGTTTTTTTTTTTCGACCACCACCACCACCCTCCCACCGCCGGCAGCCACCTCAGGCGACCACCGCCGGAGACTGACGGCCGCCGGCAGCCACCTCCGGCCGCCGGCGACCACCGGCAGCCACCTCCGGCCGCCGGCAGCCACCGCTGGAGACTGTCGGCAGCCATATCCGGCCGCCGGAGACTGCCGGCAGCCACCTCCGGCCGCCGGCGACCACCGCCGGAGACTGCCGGCAGCCACCTCCGGCCGCCGGCGACCATCGCTGGAGACGGCCGGCAGCTACCTCCGGCCGCCGGCCACCACCGCCGGTGACTGCCGGCAGCCACCTCCGGCCGCCGGCGACCACCGCCGGAGACTGCCGGCAGCTACCTCCGGCCGCCGGCCACCACCGCCGATGACTGCCGGCAGCCACCTCCGGCCGTCGGCCACCACCACCACCACCGTCGACCACCGCTACGCCCCACCACCGCCACCGCAAACCACCAAAAAAAAAAGTCAAAATAAAAAGGGTTACCAAACACCAAAAAAAAAAACCTAAAAAAAAAAGGAGTTATCAAACACCCACTTGTTTTTATAAAAAAAAAAATTAAGCTACTCTTTAAAAAACTGCTCTTTAAAAACTGAAAACCAAAAAAAAAATTTTGTCAAACGAAGCCTTAGTCTCTCATCCAATTCAAACAAATCCATTTTTATCCCCTAAAATAAACGAATATACACAATAAAAGACACAAAAAAATTTACAAAAGTTGGCATACTTTTGCACGAGTCACAGTGATAAAAATTTGTTCAACGTAACCTAGAAGCTTCTCTGATTAATTGGCATACTTGGAATTACAAAAAAAATACGTATATTATTGTGATAGTAAACTATTTAATTTAATTGAAATAATAATATTTCTTCAAGTCAACGTCTAAAGAAAATCTACACAATGAGAATGCAGAATTTTGAACCCGTGCATCCCACCCAACTTGTCATTTCCAAAGAAAGTAGCCCACCATTTTGTCTTTTTTGTTAGGTAAGACTTTGAACAATGATAGATTTTACGAACAAATAATAATTTTGTATGTCTTTTCTAGACACCAACCAACCAACCAACCGTGGATGTGTAGTGTATGACTTTAGGGATTCAACAGGCACCCTAAAATGAAAAGGAAGATAGATAAATCCCAAGGGGAGAAAAAATAAAAATAAATAAGTACAATCAACCACGAAAATGCCGGAGTTACCTTGCCATGCATATTAATTTCTGCCGTAACGAAAAAGAAGACAAGAAATCATTTGAAAATAAATAACCGACAAGGACAATACCTAAGTAACTCTACCCCGTCCCAAGAAAAAATCCGAGATCTACTATGTTGACTCGATTTAATGGAGCACGGTTCCCTTAGATCAAACTTACCTTATTTTTCTTTCGGACCAATTCCATAAAACACAAAATTTTTCGTACACATCTCAGGAACCAAAACTTGATCGATTCCTCAAAAAATAATAATAAAAAGCAAATCATAATACAGAATGAAAACAAAAAAGAAAAAATTAAATTAAATTACCTATTTAGTTTGGTTTAGTTTATGACTTATTTATTATTTCAGCGCTTGCTTTGTTGTTTTTTTTTTTCAGTCCTGCTACTTTTTTATTTTTATTTATTTATACCTTCGTTGGTGGTTGTCGATTATTTTTAGTATGGTTGCTACTGAACGAGGATGTCATCCGTGTAATCATGCATTTAACCTATATGATTATGATGTAACGCGTCTTTATTATTAATTATTGGAGATATAATCCGTATATTCATGTACTTAGCCTATATGTTCATCCGTCTTTATTATTAATTAATAGTAAAGTTCTTAACCATGTCAAAAAGAAAAACTTAATCGATCAAACGAATTTCTTATTTCTTATATAAGCAGAAGTAACTTGGTTTGGTTTTCACGTGACAAATACCCTAAGCTGTGGAACTTTGTTGCCACCTGGATCCTAATATGGAGGGCCAAGGCGGCGGGTGTGCAGCTCACGTGTCGGTTCCCTCTTCCTTGCTCTTTTTCGCGACCCAACTTCCTCTTCAAGTACGATCATAATCACAATGAGGAAAACACCCCGCACTTTTCGCTAAACCCTAACCCTAGCCCTAACACCAACCTTCTTTTCGCTCTTTGTTGATTTCGTATCGTTCTGTGCAAATTCGGCGTTGTTCAAAGGTACTCGTAACGTACTCTTTTTTAGCTCAAATTTGTTTTTGATATCTGATTGGTGTTTTGCCTCTTGTAAACCAAGTTTTGTTGGTTTGAACAAGTGTGAATCAAAATTCATGTTTTCTCTTTTATTTAAATCCAAAATAGTTATAGCTATAAGTTTTGTATCAGGGTTAACGCTTGTATTGGAACTGGAAGTACTTGATTGGAACCAAATTAATGCGTTGAATTGGCCTAACATTAGTTGTGTGGAGTTAAAGACAGTGGCATTTGCTGGGAGTTGTTTCTAGGCTTTTGTAGTTCAGAGCCGGTATGTTATGAAGTCTACGTTGTGTGCGGGGAGAAGCTTGCAAGGGTGCTCCCTTTTGATTGCTTGACCGCGATTTTGGAGAGAAGAGAAGCAGTGTGTAGCAAGAGGGAAAACTTTTACTGTTCCTTTGGATTTTCCTGGTTTAACTTTTCGCATATCCCTAGTAGAGTTTTATTAGATGTGACCGTTGTTGTGAACCCAAATAGCAACCGTAGATTAAAATGAGTATAGTTTGGCAAGTCAAGCCAGGGTTAAAACAATGACTAAAGTAAGCGTTTACAAGCACCAAATCTTATTCCAGGAGTTCACATAAAGTCAAAGGGAAAAATCCAATGGAATATAGGGGTTACTTAAATTCTCTCCTCAAGAATGAAAAGGGAGGGGAGAGAGGTAATTTCATGGAATTTTCGTTCATTATATGTGCTGTCAGTGCCCGAGCCAGACACTATTTTGCTTTTGACTCATTTAGGTGAACACTTCTGCTGCATCCTGCTATTGTTGTTACACTGTTCTCAGAAATTGTTGCTAAAACAAGTAAGAAACTGGTGAAAGTCTCATTACATATCTTAGTAGGCATGCCAGGACCAATGGTGGTGCACTCACTTCTAGTTGGTTTGATGACCATACCAGAAGTTGGAACTGCATATATCAAGTCTAGACAACACTATGAAAGCTAGGGCAAAGAGTAACGAACTAAGTTGATTACCAAGCTTTATTGTACCATTGAATGTTATGGCTCTTTGTGATACAAACAACATCTAGCATAATAATTCAAATCCACTCTGACCAAATTAAAAGTTCACAGTTATTTTAAAATACTTTGCCCCCCACCCAACACACACAAACAAGAAAAATAGTTAAGATGATAACAACGATCTCTCTATGTTGTGTACTGGGAATACAGAGCATAGCTTCTATGGATCCAGTATCTTCTCATACAAAAGCAAACCCTGAATAAGAGTTTGTGCCTTTCTCTATAATTGTATATACCTTGCATTGGCTATAGTCACTTGCTTTTGTGATTGCCACTCAAAACTTGGTTGACTTTTCAAAGGCAAGATGACCGCGTGAATTTATGCGCTTATTCTGTCCTGTTTTCTTTCGTTTTATTCAAGTCTTTCTTAAATACAACATAAACAATTTACAACCTTCCTAAAAAAAATCTTTCCTAAGATTACCCAACCAGCATTCTCCTGGATTGCAGAAACCTTGATAGTATCCAACTCTTCTGCAAAATAAAGTGCCTTAGTTTATACTTGAGGCTTCTTTAACACATAATTCTCAATTTGAGTTTGTTTTGCTCTTGATTAGATAGACCCATATGGTATTAGTTTTCTCCAGTTAGATTCTCTAGAAATGCTCAGGGGCTGTATGTTTACGTTTTTCAGTTTTCATTTTTGTAATGATGATGAAAAAGATGCCTTTTTTCGTGTATGTTTACGTTTTTTCGGTTCCGTTTTGAATAAAATTTCCAAATAGTGTCAAAAAAGCTGAAAACACCCAAAGGGTGTTTTCACCTTTTTCCTCGAACTGTATTCTCCTAGTCAGAATACCACCTCTTCTCCCTCATATCTACCACCCTGTTTCAACAAACACTCACCAAACTAGACCACCCATTTCACTGGGTCTTCCTAGAAATGGAAATAGTGGGGTCCATTAATGAATTGGTTCAGAAAAAAGTTGGTGAAAACGAAAATGAAAATGATAAACGTACAGAAAAAATTGAAAAAGTAGATACAGAAAAAAGTAAAAGTACACAATACGATTTTAGAACTGAATACTAAATTCTGGAAACCAAAAACAGAATATAGAATACAGAAAAAAATCTCGTAAGCGTACAGGCCCTTAATTTATATGGAATTGATTTAGAAATGATAAGAAATGCAGTATTTCAGTTACGTATCTTACACTTAAACCAGGTGTTTGAAGCTTCAGCAGTGGATTCTTTTGGCTCCACAGAAGGTTATGTAGCAAAGACTACAGATTTTATGTGAGCTTATTTTTAGAGGATTTACTAGGTGAATAGACAAAAACTAGGCTGACTCGGGCTCTGTGGTTGACTGTGACTTCATACCCCTTGTGGCCTGTTTGCTACTTATTGATATGAACTCAAGCTGAAACGCAAAAGATGTAAGTTCACTGCTAGTATTGTGTTTACTATTCTAGTAGTTAACCTGAAACTTGCAAATAGGCCTTCAGAATTCAGATACAGGGTGACGTAGTTACTGAACTTTGCAGGTTATTGGTGACACGACATTAATATATGAAGACTTCAATGGTTGCTGATTTATATTTGGTTCATATTTCCCATCAAATGTAAAAATGAAAAGTAATGGAGAAAAGATTCATTAAAGTCCTAGATTTGTTCGCGTTTGATAAAATTTGGATGCCACAGTTTTTTGGTCAACTGAAGATGTGACTTAGCGAATGGGAGACTCGATACGGGGGTTTCATTCACGTGAGCCTAAAAGCTGTTCTGTTGCTTCGGCCCAGAAGGGCTTGTCAGAGAAGACTTTAAAATGTATTTTGTCAATGAAACAAGGTATCCAGGGGAATGGGGCTGCTGGTGAGATAGGAATTTTTCTGCTGACCACTGCGACACTAGAGATTGTCCGTAGGTTCTCGAGGGGCAAGTGCCGTTTTATCTGGCGCGGCCTTCAGGCACTGCAACTTCTCTGCTATCCACCATTTACATGGATGCAAAGATGGGCTCCATTCAAATGTTTGGTCAAAAGCATGCAGGTTGGTTTATATACATACGGGTATTTCTCTTGTTTTTGTACAATAGCATCCCTTAAGTTTTTGTCATGATTGATATTTCACAGATGCCATGTTTGTTAGGTTAGAATTGGTTAAATTTTCCGGGTCATATAGTGATGTTCGTGCATGTTTAGCTCTGCACAAAGAGTGGAGATTAATTGGACCTTAAATATCTATTTTATGGTTTTTGTTTTTCATTTTGGGCAAAGTCCAAATAAGAAAAAGGGCTAATTACACCTATGTCCTTGAGGTTTGGGGTTAATTACATGCGAGGACACAGAGTTTCAAAATGTAACACTTATGTCCATTGACAAACGGAATACCAAAATACTTAACGGTTCTGACAAAAAGACCAAGTTGCCCCTAAATAAAAGTTGAAATCCTGATTTGCCCCTGGGACCACATGAAACCCTAATTTTCATTGTCTCCCCCCCACTCGCTTGTGCCTCCCCCTACCCCTTCCCCCTCCCCGTCGCCCCCACCCTACCCCTTTCCCTTCCCTGTTGCCCCCACCATACCCCTTCCCCGTCACCCCCACCCTACCCCTTTCCCTTCCCGATCGCCCCTACCCTACCCCTTCCCCTTCCCCGTCGCCCCCCACCCTCCCCCTCCCCCTTCCCTTTCCCCGCCGTTGGCATCTCTGGTCGATCGGAAGGAGCGCCGGAGTTGATCGCCCGCTGCAGTGGTGTAGCAGCACGGTGGCTTCGGCAGTTGCAGTGGTGTAGCAGCACGGTGGCTTCGGCGCGATGCTCGCAGAGGCTCGATGAAGCATCTTCCTCCCCCTTCCCCGTCTGCGCTGCAACCCATCTTCCTCCCCCATCCCCGGCGCTGCACCCCGACCTTCCTCCCCCGTTCCCGGCGCTGCACCCCGACCTTCGGCGGTTGAATTGAATTGAAGATTGAATACCAAAATACAGATTGAGTTGAAGATTGAATTGAATTGCAGATTGAGTTGAAGATTGAATTGAAGCCCTAATTGGTTTTGAAAATTAGGGTTTGTAAATTAGGGTTTTGAAACCCTAATTGGTAGATTGAAACCCTAATTGAGTTGAAGATTGAATTGAATTGCAGATTGAATTGAAGCCCTAATTGGTTTTGAAAATTAGGGTTTGTAAATTAGGGTTTTGAAACCCTAATTGGTAGATTGAAACCCTAATTGAGTTGAAAATTGAATTGAATTACCTTGATCTTTAATTAAGGCTTGATATCTTAATATAAAAAAAATTTAAAAAATATACAATACATACAGTACAAGGGGTAGCATTGTCATTTTAAAAATACGTATCGATGACATCATAAAAAAAGTACACTTTTTGAACAGAACCCTGACGGATGGACACGGGTGATACATTTGAAACACTTTTGGTCACGGAATATTACATTTTGAAATTTTGTGTCCTTAAATATTTGTCACAGTGCTTGAGTCTGCTAACAAGTGTGCTTTCAGTATGTGCCGATTCTACAACCCGCTGGATCATGTAGCACCTGCTGTAGATGGTTCATGGTTGGACTAAATTTCACAGTGCTTTGAGAAGAACTCTTTTCGGAATAAGAATTTTAGATTTCTGCTCATTAGAATCTATCAGATGGATATCATGGTTGGACTAAATTTCACATTGATTTTGAGAAGAACTCTCTTTTGGAATATGAATTTAGATTTCTGCTCATTAGAATTTGTCAGATGGATATATGATTCCCTAATGGGCGGCCCTATTGACACTTGCTATTCAGCTGATATTGTTTCACCCTGTGAATTTTTGCACACAACATATAATCACAGAAAAGTACAATGAGTGCCGAGAGGGTACCTTTCCTACTTGGCTAACTAGACTTGATGTTCATGCTCCTGTAAGATGCAATTAGAAACTGATAACTGGTGAGCCTTGGCAATCAGAGGTCTGGAAACACAAAAACAGCCTCTCCTCGTAATGGGTTGGTGGGAGCCACATGCACTGGATCACCTAAACTGGTGTTTTTGTCTACTCTAACCACCGTTATCTTCTATCAGTTTCCCGCGTTTATACTCATGGGTTTTTTTATTTGTTTCCGTAGTAGCTTATTGACTGACTGGTTGTTGTTCAGTTAACTTATTGACGATTGTTTTTTTATCTGCCTAGCCATTATCAAGACCATTGCTAGTCCTCTCCATAGCAACAGTTTTTTCTGATGAATTTGCATGTGCAAATGGAACATTAAACAGTTGCATCGACTCTGAAGCCTCTTCAGAATCACAACCAGAGCCATCTTCTGAATTGGTGACTCCAGGTTCAAGGTGACTAGTAGCTTCTTTCAAAGTCAGAATTACAAGTTCCATCTTAATAGTTGGGATGAATATCTTTATCATTTTATCTCATGAATTTCTTGGTATGCTTTCGTTTTTGAGTTTAAGAGCATTATAAATCGTGGTGATTGATAAAAATGACTCCCATTTTGAGAAGCACGAATTCCAGTGCGGGTGCCGATGCAATACAGGTGTGGATACGTCTTTTTTTTAAAAAAAAGGAGAATTTGGGTGCGGCGGGGTTACGACAGATTTAGTGACATATTATTTGCGTAACAAAAATAGTGCTATTTTAAATAAACAGTAAGATAGTTGTTAGGGATGGGCTGCTTTAGAATAATTGAAAGTGCAAAGCCAAATATGATTAAGCTTGTAGAATTTCTATTTATTTCTTGTAAGTGTTGGGGCTGTTTGAATGATTGTCAATAAAGCTGGTACCTAAACATAATGAACAGATACAGCTGTCACCCTAGCGTATAATCAGCTGTCACCTTAAAGAAATTCACATCGACAACATCGACAACATCGACAGACTGCAACGAGAAGCCATCGCTACAACTGGACAACAGCTTTATAACGTGAAGCCATTGCCGCTGCTGCCGCAGGTCGCCTCTGCTGCTGGACATCTCTGGTCGCCTCTGCTGCCGAGACTGTCGCCGTTACCGATGCTCTCCGTTGGAGGTTGTTCCTCATCCTCTTCCCCTTGTTCTCTTCCCCTTCTTCTTCTACCTCTCTCCTCTCTGCCAATCCGTAGGTGCGTGTCCCTGCAGTGTCCAAGTCGCACCCAAGATCCGGATGTTTAGTTAAAAAAATTAATAACTCTGGTTACGCACCCGGTGCGCACCCGACACTCACCCGGTGTTGGTGCTTCATCCAAGCTGTCGCACCCGTGCTCTGTAGCTCCCATATCTTTTGCATCACTGTCCAAATCCTGGGTACGTGTCCTTTGCAAGAGGGCTTTGGTTAGAATGTCTCACATAGCTGCGAACCATCGACAAGATTTTGAAGATTGTTTTCCTGCAAACATTCTATTTCATAATAAAAAAGAACACTAATGATGATTCTTCTCAGTCCTCAAACTTTTCCTGTAGTATAGCGGTTGTATCTCCTGGCACTCCATATTTCCTCAATGTGTGTGGGAGGGCTGAAATTGTCATGGGTGGACTATACATCCTTTGTTAATTAGTATATTCCAGTAGAACATGATGGGATGGACTCTCATGCATAGTTCCAGGCTTCAAGCACTTGTCATTATTAACTGGTTGCTTTCCACATAACCTGTTCTAGTGAGTGAGTTGCTTTCTGTTTATATATAAATAGCCATTTTAGGTGTTCTTCAGCTAGTCAAATATTTGCATTGCTACCTTCCATGAGACACAGTGAACGATGATCATGATTAATGCGGCTTTCCTTTTATCTTCTCATACTTGTCATTTTGTGCTTTTAGCTCTGGTGATGAAGCTCCCATAGCTATTGCTTCCGAAAAGTGGTTGCTAGATCTGCATAATGAGCTTGATAAGCAAGGCATAACACTACCAGAAAGGTAATACTACTATTACCAGGTTTTGTGCTTTTTCGCTCTTTTATGTCTTCTGATGTTAAAATTTGTACTTTTAGCGTTTACTTTTGCTTGTTTTTTGGCACATGCACGTGTATGCATATGTGCGTTTGCGTTCCATTTATATATAAGAATGTATGTAACACATAGGTTCCTGGGAAACATTCAACTATATTTTGATAACTGGTGTTTATATACAGGCTTGATAACGTCGAGCTTCGTAGATTTTATGCTGCTGCAAATGGTGATTTTCCAAGGATTTTGTCATCAGTCAAGAAGTCTATCTACTGGAGGCAGACTTACAGTATTCTCCCCCCAGAAGAACTCGAGGCTTGGTTGCAATTCGTCTTTTGGCATCGCTGTGATGTGAATCTAAGGCCTTGCCTCATTATTCGGCTCGGACTTGCTTGCGCCAACCTGAAATCTAATGATAGACCTCTCTTTGTTAGAGCTGTTGGTATGCAATTCTGTAGATATTTTTGTGAACTCTACGTCGCTGGACTACTTACAAAATCTGATATACATAGTAAACGTGACTGCAATAACGTGAACATACAACAAACTTTAAAATTGACAGGCTACATTGGCATAGTGCTGCAGCCTATCACTTAAACATAATGCTTGAGTTTATTTTGTTTCCTATGCTTTATAGTTTTGGAAGTATCCATGAAAAGAGTCTTTTTAACATGGATACCTCTTTTAAACATAACTTTAAGCCGACAAAAGAGTTACCTTGCTATCTGAACCATACGTTTGCTGTCAAACCTGTTCTATGGATATGACTTGTCCCAGTGGTAGAGAACAGGAAAGTTTTAAAAGCTAATCTTAACACTTGGTTATTTTTTCAGTTTCCCAGATAGAGCATGGTGTTATGCACTTGGTTAATGTGGAGCATCCTCAGATTACTGTTTTGCTGGATTGTGATGGGCTGTCTCCATTTGGATTCCCCATGCAAATCATGAGATCTTGTACCATTTTATTGCAAGATCATTACCCAAGACGTCTTGGTTGCTTGATGGTCATAAGACTTCCTCGTCTAGCCCAAATTATAACACAAACTTTGTTCCAGGTAAGCTTGACCAGTTTGGGGTTTCTTAAAACAATTCTTGTATCTTATTCCATATTCCAGCTGCAGCATCAGAGTTACATTTGATTCTTTAATCTAGCAGTTATCAATTTATTTGGTTCCCGCCTTTTCCCCCAAATATTAACTTGAATATGCCGCTTTAGGAGAACTATGGATACCAAAATCTGATTAAATCACGCGTGTGCTTTGATTAATTCCCTTGGTTGACATCAAGTGAAACAATGTCCACCAAGTCTGGGGCCATCTTTCACAAGAAGATCATGTTCCCCTTAGGTACTGTGCGGTTCACTGATAACATGGGGTTAAGGGTATGTAAAATGGATTGATTCTTGGAAAATCAGGATTATGCAAATCCATTCTTCTGATGGTGAGATGGAATGAACTCTGGAGTGGAAGAAAAATCTATAATGTCCATAATACCCGAGGTTGTAGGTCAAATTCCCGCAGTGTGTCCGTTAAAGTTGGTGTGGACTCTTTAACTTATGAAAACCTAAGAACTTGTAATAAACTTGAAAATAAGGTCTTCTTCCTTCCTGCTTTTTCTTTCTTTGTTTTTTTTTTTTTTTTTGGGGTGGAAGTAGAAGGATCTGGAGATCGTGGTGATTCTTGATTGCATGAACTTCAGACATCGTCTCTGATAATAGGTTCCTTGAAAGTAGTTTTCACTTGTTCTTACCACCTTTTACATTTCCCAAATTCATTCATATGACAAACACTGATCACGCAGGTCCTGAAACCTGCCACCCGGAAGAAACTAAGGATTATAGGGGACAACTATCAGGAGGTTCTGTCTGAGTTCCTTCAGACACTTCCTGTTTTCCTTGGAGGCAATTGCTCATGTTCAATATGTTCAAGCCCTGGCGATGTAAAAAGTGTGAAAGACGAAATCAGCCAGGTGAAGCCTAGAGTGGATACCACAAATGGCGTGGTAGTTCCTTCACAAGATCTCTACCGTCATATTCATACTTACGTCACCAGGAACAGGGAACGAGTAACAAGGGCTGCTACTATTGGGCTAATCATGTTGTTGATCTTTACTTTTATCATTCTAAGAATTCACTACCCAGAAAATCTACCTGTACTTTATTGGCGAAGCAATTCATAAATGTATAGTTACTTAATTTTGTCATATTGTTCAATTGTGTCCTTAAGTCGTTCCAGCAAGATTTGAACAGCAAGGGAGATAGGCAAGGTAGAGATGATATTATACTGGTTCTTGAAGCCAACCATGCATTTCTTGCATTGAAAAAATATTTGTATTTTTCAACATTGATGGATGTGACATGGTACAAAAAATGGATTTTTAAATTACGTCCAAATGTTGTACCAAGTCATTTCCATCATGCATATTTGCGCGTATGATGGTGCTGAAATGGTGAAGGAAGAAGATGCACACGGACTGGTTGTCATGTTGGAATTGAGGGAGCAGATACTAGAGAGAAAGGTGTTGTGGTGGTGGTTAGTCGTGAAAGTTACAGTGCTATGTGATCAGTTTGAGGGGGAAGATTTGGAGGAGCAATTTACGCTTTGTTTGGTTGAAAATATGTTGTATTAGTTTCTATATTTCTGAATTTGTTTAAAAGATTTTATTTTAGAAATATATATAGTAGTACATGTTTGTTGTTTGGTTAGTAAATTTGAGTTTGACATTTAAATAAACATGGCCCAATTTTGGTCTTTTCAACAAAATTTTACTCTCTTCTCAAAAAACGTTCTCTCCATCTAGAAACAGATATAGGAAATATTGTTTATGTCATGACCGATTTATTTATTTTTTTAAAATTTCACCCTAAAACTTTGACTTGTCCTTTCAAGTTTCAATCAACACTCAATTAGAACATCTCACGCTCGTATAATAACAAAGAAAGACTTGATTACCAGAAACACAGACTGGATTAGCAGAGAGGTATGGGGATCCATCTATTGGATCTTAACTAGTATGGCCCTGTGTGTCTAAATTTTGATATACACAGAAGTAGGATGATTACTTATAGTAACGATTCAGGACCAACACAAAATCTGAAAAGTGTATATGTGCAAGTTTTGATCAATAAACATGTCTTTTCTTTTTAGTTTATCAAATGAATGTTATCAGGTGGACAAGTTGGTTCCACCTCATTTGGAGCCCCAAAAGGCGTATATTTAGTTAGATCAATTACGTATACTCCAGTTGTTTGGTGGTTTTTTTGCTAAACTACTAACAACCAGAAGCCAATCTATGCTCCCCTCTCAAGTATGGCTTGTATTTCGTATCAATGTACATATATTATTAGAGTCGTGGGCATGTCATGACTTTGAAACTATCAATGCTGTAATGAAAGCTTATGTAACTAAACTCCTTTATTTATTGTCATTCTCCTATTACTTAAAAAAATGTTTATTTTCATGTCAGCAAATCATCCTAAACTTTTTCGATCGTTCTCACCATCCTAAACTTTTAATCTGGTGCTTCATACAGCAGTTGACAACAGGAACTTGGAATCTTTGGATGTCTGCTTATTTTTTAAGGCAAATGAGACGACTAACAACAAAAGTCTAGATCGCAGCCACCTCATTAGACTATTCAATTCTACCCTTAAATGCTTACTCGAGTCCAAACACACTACATTTTCGTGGTTCAGGGTTTTGTGGTCTTGGCGTCGGCGGGTTTGTGGTGCTATTTCGTGGTTCGGGGTTTTGTGGTCTTTGCGGCGGTGGGTTTGTGGTGCTCATGGCGAAGGTTATGGCGATTTTGAGGTGGTGGCTGGTTCATCATGGTTTAGACGGTGGCAACTGTATGGTGGTCTTGGCGGAGGTTGTGGCGGGTATGTGACGGTCTTGGTGGTGGCAGGTTTGTGATGGGTGATGATGTTGACAGTGAACTAGTGACTGGTTCAAGCAAGTTGCGCATGAGCAGTTGAGTAGGAAATCAACCCAAGTATGACGGTCCAAAAGAAATATAACTTAATGGCTCACAAACCCAGCAACTCTTAAGGGAAAATAATGAAACTTATTTTGTACTGTGTGTGAATCTTCTTCTCATCTTTTTAACTGGGACGAAGATACAAAACTCTCGGATGTACATTGCTGAGTAACAAAGTTCTAGCACTACTTTCACATAAGAAGAGTCGGGCATATATATGTCTCATCTCGGAAGCTGCGAGGTAGCCCAAGAATCGGGTCTAGGGTCACGTCCAAGTGTCTGACTGAAAGTAAATGGCGATGATGGCTCCGATGTTGAAGCAGCAAAATATGACTGGAATTCCGAACCAGGGTAATCAGGATCACCAGGGAATTTTGTTAGTAAGTCGAGGGATGGATACGCATTCTTGGACTCATTCAGGCTCGACGTAACAGGAGGAGGGAAACTTGTGGCATCAAATGTAATAAGTTGGGAATTGCTCAAGGCAGAAGGCAAACCTACACCAGTGGCGACACGAGCCACTTGAGCTACTGGCATCGTTGACTCGGGCAACCTTATCCACGATGTCTGGCTTTGGAAGACCGGAGGAATGGCCAGATGCCCTACACCTGCAGAGACTTGAGCGACCGGCATCATCCAAGATGTCTGGCTTGGGATGGTAGGAGGAATGACCGGAGGCCCAGGGTACATCGGAAGCTGGGGCCTCCCAGCAACCCTTACAGCCAACATCTTGCCATCCATTTGGTACCCATTCATTCGCATAATAGCCTCAGCCGCGTCAACTGAACTTTCAAATTTAACAAAGCCATAACCTTTACTCAAACTAGTTTTTCGATCTTTAATGAGTCTAGCCTCAGTGATCTTACCAAATGGAGAAAAAAGCTCCCTCAACCGACTGTCATCTACAGATTGGGGAAGATATCCAACATAAAGGCTGGCATCACTTAAATCCTTGGTATGCTTGTTTTTAGTACTTGGAGTTGAACCAAAGCTGAGCCCAGAAGTACTTGGAGAGTTGCTAACCAGAGGTGACGCAATCGAGGGACAGCTGGATGTGGAATGGGAAATGCTTCCACATCTATCACATGAGAGTGCCTCAAATGTAGATTGGCTCTGAGGGCAGGCAAATTCTCTGTGTCCATGCTCATTGCACAGACGGCAAACAGAATATCCTTTGTAAGTTCCATTCAGCTTTGCTAGTTCTTGTAATTGGGCTTTTTTATGATCATTTTCTCCCTCTCCTCGTGGAATTAGTAGATTCTCAACCATGGCTACGGCTGCACTAAGAGATTCTTGATTGTCTGCCTCTATGCATACATGCAAGTCTTCACTATCAGACGGGTCGGCTACTTTTGACATGGCACCTTTACCTCTCAAAAAAATCTTAGCCCCACTTTCCTTCTCCATTCTCTTCTGTGTGTTTCCCCTTGGGCCAAGTATGATACCAATAAAGTTGTAAGTTGGAAACTCTTTCACTGGTATGTAAAGTTTCTTAACAAGCTTTGAGGTGACAAGCTTTGCAGGATTCCGCTTAGGAGGTTTTTGGAAGGTAGGATCCTCCTTAATCAGCTTTGAAATTATACGACTGCGTTCACAGAGAAGTTTCTTACGGCATCTCACTTCACGTGTATTTATTCGGATGCCAAGGTTGTTGTACTCTGGTTCAGGCGAAGGCGATCTTTCTCCGTCGGGCCTGTCATCATGAAACTCTGATCTTAGTAGTTTGCCGTTTATTTCTAATAATCTCGCATTCAATTCCAGAATCACCGGATCATGAGTTTTCAATTGAGAATCATGACTTGACCATCTGCTTTTTCTTCTTTTACTATTACTATTTCTATTGCCTTCACCTGTTTCGCCATCTAGTTCAACCTCTTGATCCCACCTACTACGCCTCCGCCTTTCAGATATTCCAACAGTCGGCTCAGGTTCAAGAGAACCACGTTGTTTATTACCAACAGTCTCTAGCACTTCACAACCACTGTATTGATCTAAAACAGAAAACCGAGCATCCGATTCTGACAGAGAGGCTTGCAGTGGGGCCCACTCAAGTGCTAATCCCTTTGTCCCATCTGAGAAATCGGCATCAATTTCAGCGGATTCTTCCTCTGGTTCTTCTATTGCTTCCTCCTCTGGATCCTCCTCCGGGTCCTCCTCTGGATCCTCCTCCGGGTCCTCCTCTGGGTCCTCTTCTGGGTCATCATCAGTGTCCTCTTCGGGGTCCTCTTCTGGTTCCTCATCGAGGTCCTCTTCTGGATCCTCATCGGGGTCCTCTATAATGATACCCTCCCTAGTCCATGAAAGTTGTGCAGCATTTTGTGTCCTCATTGAGCATGCATGTATCTAAATGAACGGAAAGGAGGAGTATGTCCTTTAAAGTTCAAGCAGCAGAGTAAAACCAATTGGAGATAAATGGAGAAAAACATGCTAATCAACGACAATGGTATTGCTACTTCAGGAAGAAAAAGATCAACATTACATGGGAGCTCATTGAGTGGAGTGTGCAACAGAAAAAAGGATAACTGTGTTGCTGATAACAGAGAACAACATCTTTACCCACTCTACTTAACATGCATAACACTATATTCTCACATTGCTTATGACTATAACATCTTGTCCTACTTGAAAACAAGACACGGGATACATGGAAATCCTCTTTCATATCAACAAATGAATAAAACGGTAAAAAGTTCTCAATCATGTTTTACAAAATCCATCATAAACTCTGAAAAACTAGTTTACCCAAAGAGACCATCTAGCAAAGAACAATAAGATGATCACAACAAGAATTGACCCTTACATAGGAATAGTGGTGTAACTCTAGACAACTTCTGAAGTACAATAGGGTACAAACATAACCCAGAAACAAGAAAGACATTATCAAAGTTCAAGGAAAAGGAAAGTGCAAGAAAGATATTGTCCAAGTGCTTAACTCAGGTTGGTTAAGAATCCACAAAATCAAACTTTAATACTTCACAAGACTAAGTAACAGCAGTTTTGCTACATCTACACCTCTAATCAACAACAACCAAGGTTGTCAGCAGCACATTTAGGCAAGCAAGCATGGTTCATCAGAAAAGGGCCAACGCCAAAAGAAGTTACCAGGCAAAGGAACTTCATTTCACCCCATATTGTATCTGACAGGTATAGGAACATGTCAATAACGGGCCTTCCCCCTTAAGGTCCAAGATACAACAGTTACACTAATTTTAACTCCTTAAACATTACATAGTCGCTTAGACATCGCATGCTAATTTTTAGCCATTATTTGAATGCAATATGCCAAAATTTCAACTCATGAGGCTTTGGTTTATTCCAGTTGACCGCAACATTCTTCAAATATTTTGAACAAAAATACAAATTGAGCTTCTCGTCTGCTCCTGCTCTACAACGAAACTTTTATCATAGTCCTCGAATCCTTTTTACTTACCTGGTTGATACAAATTTTTAAGAAAGATTCAAGTAACGCCAACGCCAACTATGGCTCAATTCCTACATGGGTTTCGATCAAAATCAAATACAATCTCCAAACTCGGGACCCATATTACAAAGAAAAAAGGGAAGCATTGTCTTCGTTAATTATGCCAAGCAAACAAAGGGGTATTTATATATACCTGTATGCTTGTTGGTATCAAGATTTACAGATATGGAATTGTACAATCCCTTGATGGCGAGTGGTTCGGGCGAGCACGGTTGTGGTGGTGGTCGCCGGAAAGAGGTGGTAGATCTGGTAGGAAAATGGTGAGAGGTTTAGCAGAGATAGTTGTGGCGGGTTTGGTGGAAAAAATGGGTGGTGGGTCTTTTGGGAAGATGTTGGCGGTTTTGCGAAAAGCGGGGAGGAAGGTGGTGGTGATAGTGGTACAACTGGTGGGAAAGTGGTGGTAGGTGGTGGTGGTGGTACGTCGGGACGTCGTCGGGGTCTGGTGGGATGGCACCTTAACACTCGACACTGGTTGTTAAATTGCCCAATTTGTTCGTTAAACTCAAGAAATTTGTTCACTTGTTGTTAAATTGCCCAATTTGTACGTCATTTTATTTTATTTTTATTCTTCGTTAATCACTTTGATAACAATTCTGCGCTTTCATAAATACAACTTCATTATTATCCTACCCTTTCATAAATATTATTATTAATTACTAATTGTATAATTATTTTTTATTTTACCCTCTCTTAGTTATTCCCATGACAACTCTACCCTTCCCTAATTAAATTTTTTGTAATGCACTTAAGGAACATTATGTCATAAATTTAATCTAAACCTACATTTACATATTGAAAAACAAAATGCATAGTTGCAAGAAATATATATATATATATATATATATATATATATATATATGTGTGTGTGTGTGTGTACTCTTATAAAAGTACGAATGTTGTAAATTATTTTGGACGATTATGTCCTCCGTTAATTACGTCAATTTCATTCTTATCCTTCTTTTGTTACTTTCTTTTAAATTTTGATGAAATTAAAAGAACATTGGGTAATGAATTTATTCTATAAATTGAAAAATAAAAAATATGATGAGAAAGAAAAAAAATAACAAAGAAATTTCTTTATTATTCTCTTTTTAATTTGGTTAAAATAAAATAAATATTAAATATTGACTGGTTAATGAGTTAGTAAATAATTAACCAATTGAAAAACTGAAAAACAAAATAAAGAAGCTGAAATACGTGAAAAATCAATTAAGAAACAAAAAATTGTTAGAAAAAACAAAAACAGAAACAAAAAATGAAAAAGGTTAAATATGCATAAAAATAAGACTTAAATATGATGTCAATTTGAATTGAAAATATGTTTGGTTATTACAGTTGAAGACATTGTGTTTTATATTTCTTAATGATAAAATGCAAAGCACCTGGTTTTAAAAATTACAAATCTTAACCATAAATCAATTTAACAGATTAAAAAAAATTAAGACGTAACTTCATTCTTTTAATTTCTTTATTTGCTTTTATTTTCAGCAGTATCATCAAACATTTCTTCAATTCAGAAGCTTACAAAGAATATTTTTAAATATTGAACTAATTACAATTGTGAATATCAAATA
Source organism: Escallonia herrerae (assembly GCA_033070095.1). Taxonomy (NCBI): domain Eukaryota; kingdom Viridiplantae; phylum Streptophyta; class Magnoliopsida; order Escalloniales; family Escalloniaceae; genus Escallonia; species Escallonia herrerae. Next base: position 246,770 of record JAVXUP010000201.1, read on the forward strand.
TACATTTCTTCTAAAACAAGTCACAAAAGAAATTAGAACATAATTGAATTACATTATTTTGATCTTAAAAAAGATAATAACATCACTTCAAACATTATTCTTGACTATATTCACGTGCAACGCATGTGCTCTATACTAGTTAATTTAAAAGTCCAGGATGCTAAAATCAGAAATAAAAGTTTACAATGGCATGCACAATTAATTCAACGAAGTATGTATCAAGAACCATTGGCATTGACCCAACTAATCGAACATTATTTAACTCTTATTGTCAGCTCATATACGATTGTTAATGAATCGTTGCAAGTAGCACACTTTTTAATATGCATGACAACATTCATTAACAGTTGATAATCGCTCTCCAAAAGTGATAGTCAAGACATGGACAATCCAATGGGTTTTTAGCCTTACGGTCAACAATATAGTATAATGCTCCATATATGCATTTGGGTCTTTAAAAATCAGATACTTTTTTGTCACCAAAAAAGGCATTAATAACACGTTTTATCCTTTTTGTGCTTGACAAGTGAGTTTAGTATTAAAAAAAAAAGTGCATTTTACCTCTCCTAATTTCGTGTTTCGTATTTAACGTTCAGCGGTCTCTAAAAAATTGGTGATTTTACTAAAATAGAGGTATCTAAAGCCAATCAAGTATTTAACGTTCAGCGATCTCTAGAATTGTGATTTTACCAAAATAAGAGGTGTCTAGAACCGATCGACCCGATTAATCAACATGCACACCTGTATGTTGTGAACGAGATGTATTAACAGCATCTGCCATTTAATGTTAGAATACATCTAACACATACTTTTCGTTCCGCGACACGTCCGCTAAACCCATGTCCACAACGATAATTTTAGAAAGAGTTACCTAACAATAGATTTCGTTCAAAAAAAAATGAGGAGAATAAGCAATACTGTATTTTAAAATTATACCGTACAAGGACTTAGCTTTTTACCGTATTTCTTGGCCTCTGAAATTAATTTTTGGATGATTTAGGCCATAAAATTCTGTAATTTACTACTGCTTACTCCTGAAGATACATCAAATTAGCTTAGAACAAGATTTCAACTACATATATCCGGTGAATATATTGGCCCAACAGGGCTTACTATCTCTCTCAAAAATATAAAGAAAGAACTGAACATATTACAAAAATGTATTCATCCTTCCACTTAAAACTTGTCAACAAAGCAGTTTTTTTATAGGCTATGTCCCCTCCCAAAATAATTTTTGAAGGCTCTCTTGAGACATTTCTGCAACCATGCTCAAACGAGTGTTCAGTTGGCTTCATACTTGGGGTCGGCCGTCACATAATGGTAAGCTATTACCAAGGCAAATATGAAGATCCCGAGAAAGTTGGCAATGAATCCCAGGTCTTGATCATCAATCATCTGCAAATTCCAGTATTTAATACCATAGTCCCAAAAATAAGTAGATGCCAACTTAGGAGCTCCAAAATTTTGACTAATAACCAGAACGGGTGTATCAACACCAAATGCTACCCAAAATGAATATCGTTCTACAGAATCTAGAGCACCCCGTCCCCCCCACAACACAGCATTCACGTAATATCAAGGAATTTAGAAGCTCGAAGGAAAAAAAAATACATTTCACGACTAAGTGTTTTTTCAACTGAAAAAACACTGATCGTTCACGACAAAGTGCAAAAATTCGTACAATCGAGGAGGTCTTCACATGCATTTCTCACAATATAACACTTCAATGGTACAAAATGCAAAACAAACCAAGATCATTACATGTTTAGACTGAGAGATAGATGGTGATATAAACCAAGATCCTTAGTTCCTTACATATCACAGAAACAGGTCGAGTGAAGTTAACAATGCATGCAGCTGTAATTCCTTACCAAATTGAGGGAAGTTAAACAGAATGAATGTGACGCTTTTGAGACTTGATATGCTAAGCAGCAGAGGGCATAATATTATTGTAGCAGGAAAATGCAAAGCTAAATAAGCATCCGGTAAGGAATGGTAACAAGAATGCAGATATTAGGAAGAAGAGCAACAGTATCTACATTCGAATTATTGCATCTAGCTTAGGTAGAAGTACTGAAAAAGACTCGATTCGTAGAAACTAAAGGTAACATGGCACGACCAGAAGAAGAAAAGGATTAATACGCCTAACCCCACTAGTATGGAATTAAAAACTGCTTCTCTATTCGGTTCTTCTTTTTGTTGCTTTGGGAACTAAAGGCTTCATTGAACTAAGTCGAGGCGTAACCTTTTTTTTTCCCTGCATTTTAACTAGAGCCGATTTGGTTATCAGTCAAATAACAACCTTTAGTTTGATTTTCTTTCCTTATAAGCACTAAATGGACACACAGCTGACTTAATTCTATAGATATGCGAGCTAAATGGACCTAGTTTTTCATAAATTAGACATGTTTGAGTAGACAAGCTTTAGCAAAAATTGTACTGGTAAAAGATAAGCATAAGTATGGTATCTGTCCCTGCTATCTCCTCACTAGAATCATTTCAAACGAGATTATCCAACGATTCATCATTTAGGGCCGTTAACCTTATGAACTGACGAACAAACATCTATTGTATAGTAGCCCTTATTTCAATTTCTCTTATGAATGCTATAAATCCTCCAATTCCACTCTCCAAATGCAGCCAAACCAACTTAAATGAATTGAATAGCTCAAGAGCACTCTATATACGTAGCACTTCATCTCTGCCGAGCAGATAGCAGTACAAGGACTCGATCAATTCATGAGATATCACATCATGGGATAAGACTTACCTATTTCACCTCCCCGCTAGCGTCCCGCACGTGGTACCCGTGACCTGAAACATGGTACTCTGGAGTACTGGTACTCCAAATTTAGCGAACCGCAATAGCGTGTACCAAATTTTGGTAAAACTGGTGTTTTAAGTAATATACAATCTAGAATTCAGATACCCATTATTGTATAAATGTATTTTCTCCTCTTCCCCTCTCACCTTTCTTGGTTTATAGAACCATGTATGTACCCCACCAAAGGGAACCAAGAAGGGAAATGCAGAGAACCGCCTAGGGCTAACACACACACACACCCCACCCCACCCCACCCCCAACACACACACACAACACAAAACAAATCGTGAACCACATAACAAAGTGAACCACGAACCAGTGATTATTGCATTAGTAGGACCTCACCACCTAACTTGTCAGACAGGGCCGTTACCCACTTCACTCGACCCTAACTCTTACTCAACAATACCCACTGTACATATCAATAATATGCAAATACGATGCATTGTCGCTCAGGATGCCAATATCTTTAAGCTAAACCGGACACATCCTGTTGCTTATAACACAATTGGATAATCAATTTTAGACTGGACAAACCAATAACCAAAAGAGCATCTTTGTCATTGAGACGTGACAACTTTGAATTATTAGCAACTAGGACTAACAATAAGTATGAGCTTCTCAGTCCATTGGCACTAATTATTATGTGGAAATAACTTGTTATGTACAAATATTAAGTTGTGAAAGAGAGAATATTGGGTCGTCATTCTTTCTAGTTCTGTAGTATAAGTGGCTTCAGGGAATGGTATAGCTAACGTTAACGATTTCCAGCTAAAAGAAGTCCACCATTGGAAGAGGTGCCACCGGAATGTGAAGAGTCGACTTCATACCCTTGGTTTTGCATTATGGAAGAAAGGGATAAACAAAGAAGATAAAGAGATGTGGACTATTAGAGAAAACGTATGAGAGGAGCACATAAAATGGCAAAAGCCTGGGTGGCACAAGAAATCCAGTAAATTATAGGAGGAAATGGAATCCGAAGTACATAAGATATGGTGAAAGTACATGTTTGTAGGAGCAATAGATTATCTCCCGAAGTATTTCGGTCGGCGACAAAAGAGTGGCAGTCGTCCACCTTATTTATGATTGCTCTACAACTCACATTTTCTCAGCTCTCTGTCTTCATCTCAGCTGTCACTGACGCCTTCCTGATCCCTAGGTGCTCTTTCTTTTCATTATTATTACTCTACTATACTTTTGTAAGACGTCAAAATGAAGAGTTACTTCAAATGCATTTCTTCCACTATAACACTTCAATGCAGGCAAAATGCAAAATGAACCCACATCCTCACATGTTTAGACATATATCCATATAGATCCCAATCGCAAAACCAGGTTAAATGAATTTGAAAGTGCGTACTTGCACAATGCAGCAGAAATTTCCTACCAAATTGAGGGAAGTTGAATAGAGTTAATGTGGCACTTTTGATAATAAGCTTGTAGCGGGAAAATGCAAACCCAAATAAGCATTCGCAGATGACTGGTAGCATAAAAAATGCGGATATTAGGAAGAAGGGCAATGGTACCAGTCAAGTAGAAGCTGAGTTTACTACTTACGATGATTTGTACATACTCAAATAAGATTGTGGATGTCAACCGACAGAATTAACTTGGGTGGCAAGAAGCGGTAAGCATAGACTGAGTAATGACTTAATCAGTAGAAGTAGTGAAAAATGACAAAATCAGTAGAAACTAAAGGTATGATAACCGTGACTAGAAGAAGAAAAGGATTCATACACCTAAACCCAGCTAATAATGGACTAAAAGCTTCTTCTCGCTTCTTTTCTTGCTTTGCGAACTAAAGGCTTTGGAGTACTAAGTTGAAGCGTATAATTTGGAGATACGAATTAAATTTGAGAAAGAAGGTATCTGCTTTATAACTAGAACCAATTTGGTTATCAGTGAAATAAAAACCTGCAACTTGATATTGATTCCGTATAGGAACTTAATGGATGTAAGCTGACTTAATTTTACAGCTGTACAAGCTGAGTGGGCCTATGAATTACACTTATTTGAGTAGGCAGGCACTAACCTAAACTAAATGGTAAATGATGAGCATGACTGTCCCCCTAGCTCCTCATTAGTATCATTAAACATTTGTCAATAAAGATTACCCAACGATTCATGATTCATAACCGCGACCTTGATGGGGCTGACAAATTTTTACTGTATAGTGTCCCTGCTTAAATTTCTCCAATGAACACTGTAAAGTACCTCCATTTCAACTCTTCGCATGCAGCCGAACCAAATTAATTGAATTGAATACCTTGAGAGCATTCCAAATACATAGTGCTTCATCTCTGCCATGCTGATAGGAGTACATCAACTCATACAATCCTTAAAATATCACGTCAGGGGATTATTTCCGCATTACCAGGTCCTCACCCTAATTATTCAGACCAGGTCGTTGTCCCACTTCACTCAACCCTGACTCTTAGTGAACAAGCGGCAGTTGGTTGATACAATGTAAAAATCTCTCAGGGACCCAATACCTTTGAGTTAAACCAGACTCGTCCTGGTTCTTATGACACATTCAGATCCATTGGTATTAGACTGGAAAAACAAAAAATCAAGCGATCCTCTTCGTCAATAACATGAGACATGACAACCTTGAACTATTAACAACTACAATTTAGGAGAAGGATGACCTTGTCAGCCCATCGGCACTACACACACACACAAAACTATATGTGCTATTATCGAGGCTTAGCAGCACCCTTATGGTGAAGCCTTCTTTTAACTCTCAATTTTTTCCATGTTCTAACTTCTTCAACATTTTATTTCATCTCAAAAGGAGGGCAGTGTAGCAAAATTGCTGAAGAATATATTCCAACCACTGTACTAAAGACTCCAACATTCCAAAACTAAAAAGACAAGTAGACAATCACAACCAGCAAACTGCTGGATTCCAACATACCATTACCCACGTCCCTAACTGCTTGCCGAGCAGTACCCTTTGTCCATCTTACAACCCACAACTGTCACCAAATTCCTAACAAGATATAAGCTGGGTATCTTAGTTTTGGAAATCGTAAAGTTAATGATTGCATATTCGTACGTTGCTATATGATCTATTATAATTTCCACCTTTGTATATGTTTATCAAGAAAATGTAGAATAAGTGTTTACTCCAAACATGTCATTTATTTGTGTTACACAGGCATAGCCTGTGCCCGGAACAATAGTAAGTATATATATATATATAGAGAGAGAGAGAGAGAGAGAGAGAGTCCTGTAGGACTTGTTAATAAAAAGAAAACAAATGTTCATTATGATAACGACAAGCCAAAAGAGTTTAAAATTTTACAAGCCCTGGAAAATGAGGATCGGTGTGCCCAGGAAAAAAAACACAGTAAATGACTGTTAATCATATAAAGTTCCGGAGTATAGACACGTAGGATTCCAAGGTATGATTGTAAACATAGTCAGTTGAGCAGTTTTAGTGCCATCAGTGTACTGATTCAAAACCCATTTCAATCAAAGTCAACAACGACTATCAAATGATGTTAACTGGGTTTAACTAAAACACCACTGGTGCCTAGATTCCCCACTCGCAGGTCGTTGCTCAAGCATTACAACCAACTGTGCTGAAGAACTAAATAAAACAAAGGAAAGAAAACAAAAAAAAAGGGTAGCGATCGCAGTGGGATTCGAACCCACGACCTTTAGATTCGGAGTCTAACGCGATATCCACTCCGCTATGCGATCACTCTTCGCACCAACTCTCCTATTTTTATCATATACCGTAAGTATTTAACTTTCTATAGTACAGAGTACAAGCTGAAAGAGACAAAGAACAACAAAACTTACTACTGGGTTCTTCTCCGATCCCGTTCAACAACACAATAGATCAAACGCCCAAAAAAAAAAAATGAAAAGGGTCATAACCTAAAAGATCACCATGGATCTAAACATCCAAGCTTAGCACTAGAAGGCCTCTTATGATTTGTTACGCGTACAGATATAAAAACTTACATGTAGAGTGAGAGTAAGGTGAAGTGTGAGAGAGATCTCGTACCTTTTCGGGTTGATCAGATGGCAGGGAGAAGCAGATCAAGAAGAGAGCGTGCTTTTCGGAACTTGATCGCAGCTTTTGAGAGTGAAAGAGTCTGGATCGTGGGTTTCTGTTGCGAGGGGGGCTGGGATTGTAAATGTGGGGAGGTTATTTGCGTAAATGTACAAAGAAGACGAGGGTAAAAAAGGGGTTTTCGAAGAAAAATGAAAACAGTGTGGCTGCTGGGATTCGAGCCCAGGTCTCCACGGCCACAACGTGGAATTCTCACCACTAAACTACAGCCACTGTTTGTTGTTTACGTGCTAGCTCACTGCAAATAACTTTCTGACGTTCGGAAGAAATAACCATTTTTGATCTATGTTCTTTTTTTTATAATTTCTGTATTCAGTTATTGAATACGTTCATATATTTTTATCATTTTTAGCAAAAAAATTTAACTACTTTTTCTAACATTGGGTTAAATTTTGGTGAAAAAAGTTAAAAACACCTTGGAAGTGTTTTTAATTTTTTGTCACTGTTTGAGTAATTTTACTCAAAACGAAAATAGATTATGGTTAAAATATACAAAAAAAGAATTTTTTTTATCATCATTGCAAAAAACAAAAGATGAAAATGATAAAAGTATGGGCCCTTAGCCTCTTCACTCTGATCAAGATCTTTTATTGTACAGTATTTCATGGTAAAATATTATCACCGAACGTTTTTGTCACTGTTACTGAAATTTAGAATGACTGAAAAGAATAAAAGTAAAGACCTTTTAGCCTCTTCACTGCGATCAAGATCATCTATTGTACATATATCTATTGTATAGTATTTCGCGGTAAAATATTATCTCCGAAAGTATTTTGTCACTGTTACTAAAATTTATAATGACAATCATTATAAATTTTAGTAGCAGTGACAAAATACTTGCAGTGATGACATTTTACAGCAAAATAACTAAAATTGTCATTATACATTTCAGTAACAGTGACAAAATACTTTCGGTGATAATATATTTACCGCTTAATATTGTACATCACATCTGTTTTATAGCAGAAGATCGAGATCCTCTCCTAAGTTTGAGCAAATATTTCATCAGAGAAAAAAAGGCAAATTGAAAATTTTCATCAGACTTAAATTAGGGAGCTTGACGTTGCATTCACAAATTAATCAATGCTTCCATCTCCCCCCCCCCCCCCCCTCCCCCCAACTCACAAGCTTTATATATGTATGTAATTTCATGACACGATATAGTTGAAATCATATGGAGGGGCATACCATACAGGATTCAACAAATTCTACTACGGGAAGGCTAAACCTTCCTCCGCGTAATAAAATTGCGCTCTTTATAGGGATTTGTTACAAATTTTGGAAAACGACTTGAATATGCTTAACGTGGCATATTATATACGTAAAAATGTTTGAGTCGTATAAAATACACGACAAAAGAATTATCAATATATATAAGCAATGATAGTAATGGCCCTTGATGTAATAGATGAAAGAAGAGTGCAACCACAATATTTTCCAGGCCAATAGTTTCATCATTAGAACTCTACTTCGTTGAAGTCAAAAGAAGAAACAATGCATGAAATGCAAGCAATAAGATGGACATTATGGTGAGCTTGAAGTCATGGAAATGCTAAAATGGATATGAGCCGCTATCATATATGGTGTTGATGTCAGCAATGAGGGAGATTATGAGGAGATTGACGAAGATGAATAGAGCTGTGAATTCTCGTAGTATGTTGGATTCGTTTAAAACTCGATTGGATTGATCGTGTCCAAAATTTAAATGCCTAAAAAAGAAGAAAGAAGGCGAAGGGCATGCTCTTTAAGCAAAAAAATATGAAAGAAAGGAAAGGCAGGTTCAATTTTTGTTAAATTTTTTTTTTTGTGTGGAGAAAATCGAAGTTGCTTGGTTTTTATAAGGTAGAGAATATTTGAAATGCGAGGCTAAAGTGAATTCATAGTATGCACGAAGGTGCCACAAAGAGTATAGTCTGAGTTAGATGTCAAGTATCGTAGAGTCGAATAAAGTAAGGATAGGAGAAAGAGCAGGAATTCACGTAATCTAGGCAAAATCAGAGGACTGGTAGTGGTGCAAGGGCGTAGACAGAGAGCAAATACATGGTGGATGCTCACAAGTTTTAATTTTTTAACACCCATGTCCAGCAATAGGGTCATTATCTCTTTGGAATTCTCTAACTCTGAACTTGATGTGAGGAAGTGGAAAAAATTGAATGTTCTCAAAAATGAGTTCTCAAGCACACTATTTAAAGGCAACTGGAAGTGTCTTGACATTAATGATACATGTCACTCCCCGGAGGTGCATGTATGCCAGGTGTCAATATATTGTTGACTATCTAACCGATGTACTCACTTGACTTACCATATACAACTCCAATTCGCCTTTATAGGAAGACCGACTTACACAACAGAGGAATGGCTAGAGTACCTCCCCTTATACAGCCATTTGTCCAATACCCATACTAAGTCTCACAAAGGCATCAAAAGAAGCTAAAAACACGACAGTGGTGGGAAAGGCTTAATGTCTGACTGCCAGGAAGACTAGGGATGATGCTCCCCAAAGAGATCTTCCCGTCTCAGAGTGACCAGGGATTCATGATCCTTAGGGGTGCCAATGAAGAGTGCCAGTATTGGAGCACATAAACTAGTCACATAGTCAACCTGATAGAGATATTGTCTAATGGACTTACATATCCTGCATTGACTCCTTATTTCGAAGCACTCAGAGAGCGCCAAGATAGTGTCCTAAAAGAGTCTTTTACTTAATAGGCTGAGGTAGTGTCCTTAATGAGTCGCTTACCTAATGTAAGAAGAGTCATTGTGTCAATACACTCAAAGCTCCCTAACAGAGATAGTGTCCTGGAGAAGTCGCCTAACCTGCGGTGAGATTTTATGCTAGAGAGCACTCCGAGCATATCGAGATAGTGTCTTAGAAAAATTGTCTACTTGATAGGTGACAGTAATGTCTAGGAGGAATCGCTTACTCGACATGCCGAGCTGAAATAGTGTCACCGAGGAGTTGCCCTACCCGATAGCTTCAGGTAGTGTCCCGAAAGAGTCACTTACCTAAAGAAAGATGATATTCTCATACGGGAGCACTTGAGGCTCAATGGGTTAATGTCGTGGAGGACTCGCGTAGCCTGAAGAATACTACATATTGTGAGAGAGTTAAAAGCATGCTCTATGACTAAAGCGAGATACCAGAGCACTTAAAGCTCCATGGGTTAACGTCGTGGAAGACTTGCCTACCCTGAAGAATACTGCACACAGTGAGAGAGTTAAAGCATGTTCTATGACTAAAGCGAGGTATGCATGAAGCGTCGAAGAAATGGACCAAGGCTAGAGGCATGGTAGTATGTCAGACTGTCGAGAGCATATCTATACAAGTGGCGCGGTGCGCTGGTGCAACAAGTTGTATGGGGTGCCAGGGGCACGCTCAATTGTGGGGACACATGAGCATAATCAACGAGTGTTGTTCAAAGGACGTAACATGGAGGCAGGACGTGTGTGCAATTGATGAACGCATTGCCAGGAGCATGTAACATATAGACGATTTTCAGGCACAATCAGGCATCTGGCATGGGGTCGTGACTGCCTGATTGAGTATTTTATCGAGAACATGTAACAAGGATTGCACGGGGGCGGCCTGTGGACTTAATGTCCAGAGAAAGTAGTGTATGGACCGTGTACATGCTTGTTTGCTACTCTAGGACGGCAAATGGGCACGACCAATGGACGTAGGATTTAGGCACATAGGGACATGGGTGTAGCTGTGGACATTACAATACCAGATGCACTACCTGACATATTGGTGTGTCATCATGGATCATGGGCGAGTACATAGTTGTGGTATTCATGGGACACGTTGAAACAACGGGTGAGTGACGTTGGTGTCAAGTGTGTGATGTAAATTCATGATGGAGTAGTGGGTTTGTGTGAAAGGGTAGTATGTGAGTGATGTTGGCATGTAAGTGAGCTTTGTTGGAATAAGGTTGGCATGCGATTGAGTTTGATTGGCGTGAGGTTGAGAATTTTATAGAGAGAAGTTAAGTGAGATTAAGAAAGTTTTTGGAAAGAAATTACGTAAGGTTGAAAATGGGATAAATAAATTTTTGATAGAGAAGTTAAGTGAGGTTGAATTTTTTCAAAGAGAAGTTAATTGAGGATGATAAATTTTATAAAGGGAAGGAAGGTAAATTGAGTTAGAGAGATGGGAGATGATACTCATGAATGTAGTAGGGGTGAGTCCAATGTTGGAAAGGGAAAAGAAAGGAGGGGAAAAAAGAAGAAAAGGAATAAGGCACCAAGGCTAGCACTCCCTAAGGGGGCTTGCCACCCGGTGAATCCATAGAGAGCCCCGACAGACTCCACATGTTGCAACTTCATTGCTTTGGGTAAGAAAAAAGTTTATATATAAGTATTTTTTTACTAACAAAAATTGGCTAGTACGTGGCAAGCTTCAGGCTGACTTGGATAAAAACATTAAATTTTGACCTCTAAATATTTGTTAACGTGTTTCAAAGAGTGGGTTTCGAAGACGCTCAAAGGTGCATAACCATGAAGGGCTAGCAAAACATCTCACACCTTAAAATTCAATGGGGGCATATGAGAATTTCTCTTTTACTTTATTCTTACCCCCCCTTAAATTCGTGGCAGTCACTATTCATATTTCACATAATAACCAACAACACCAAATATCCCCGAAGATAATCGCTTATAAGGCCGAAACCCTAAGCTACTTAGGCTTAAAATATCATGTCAGTTAAGATTTGAAAAGGGTTGAATACTTTTTAGAAGGTTTAGAGCTTATAGTTATTCTGATAAGGTCCTTGTAACTTTTAACCACCATATGGATCGAGCCGGTTGCGCTAAAGGAATGAACATCTGGTGTTAAAGGTACAATGCTTAGATTGGTGTTTAATGGTTGTCTTTGATATAAGATATGGTGAGTTGTTAAGCATATGGTTGTGCATTGTCTATGCGTGGATGGTGTTAAAGTTTATTGATTATAATGGTTGACCATAGTTCTTAGGACAAAAAGGTGGTGGGGATAAAGGATGTTAAGACCATTGTGTTAATGGTGAGGGGCTGAGATTGAGATCTGGTGTTAACGCTGAGGGGCCTAAATTGAGGCTGTGGAAGAAGAAGAAAGGTGATTTTGATTCCTTATAGTGGGGAGTTCTTCCCCCACTAAATCTAATGAGTGTTACAATTTTTAAATCATGGAGTTTGAAGGTTACGCTCAAATTGAAAAAGTGGTGGTGTTGGAAATAGATCTGACAAACAAGTATCTACAATCACTCGTAGGTAACCATCATGGGTATGGGTATAGTTGACTCCAAGTTTTACAATCCACATTTTCTTAGATATATGCCCAATCAACCTTGCGTCGGGTATACGTGTGGGTAGCTCTAACTCTTTTTTTTAATCTCCTTTCCCCCTTTTTCCCATGCTATTCTAAAGAAAATAAGAATTAGCAAATTTCACTTTGATTGTTTTCAAGCTTGCATGGAATCTTAAGCTTTAAACATGATTCTTCGAACTCAAAAAAAGTTTAGGAAACTAAGATTAGAAAAAAAGTATTGCAACAGCATCACCAAGATAGAACCAAGTTAGTCTTAAACATAATCTCCACCCATGAAATGGCACAATCCGTAAAATAAAAGTAGACATAATTTCAAGTAAAATCCAAACTTATATCTTCAGATGAGACCGTAGAACAATGTTCAAGATCCTTTCTCAAATTTAAAGTTGCAATGTTGCATGACTTGCACCTTGCTCCATCTTTTTCATCATCATCCTTATAAAATTCAAACAGCTTAAAAAGCTTATTCTCATCGTCATAAGTATTTTACTCGCGGGTATGCCTGTGTTCGACTCATGTGGTTGCGGGTATGGATAGCAATTAATTTACAGGTAGACAACGCACAATCCCAATTTTTTGGCTCCGGGCCTTGTCTAACCGTGGGGGCTAAGGATAGACTTTGTTAAGTATACGACATATAATGGGTTGTCCGAAGCGATCGAAAGTAGTTTTCCTTTTATCCATGTAACATTCATTTGTTAGGACGGATACTTGCAATCGTTTTTCACATGTATCCATGGAGTAAATTTGTACATCACAATGAATACGATGTGACACAATCATTTTGCATGTGTACCCATCGAGCAAATATCAACCAGCAAATCCCAAGAATTTAATGGCAAAATTGCTTCATGACAAAAAGTCTTAATCAGAAAAGGAAAAGGATACCTTAATAAAGAAAAATTCGCTGTATCTGACGTGGAGGATAACTTAATAATTATTTGGTAGTTTGAAAGTAAAAGGTGAGTTGTGTCTGACGTGGTAAATAAATCCACCGTCATGCCCTTTGGCATGCGGGGAAATTATCCGCTGCAACAGCGCACCACCTGCTCCCTCGTAATCAGTCACATTGACACGTCTGACCTTACCAAGTCAATCCCATCTTCGAAGCCTACTGGAGGATTCATTGGAGCTCCGTGCACCCGCTTACCAGACAAGTTATCAGATTTTTACTACACGACAAGGGTATGACGTGGAGTCGAGTCTATAACGTAAGACGACAGTGCCAGCTGCGTTTCATGGTAACGTGTTACGAGCGGACTGCTTTCATCGAATCTACACTATAAATACCGTGGGGATTTCATCAGTATTTCATAATTTTACCGCTGTCAAGGGATCGGCAAACCTTATAACTCTAAAATTGCTGGTGGGTTTATATGATTTACAGTTAGATATACTCCTTGATTTACTTGTTGCTGTCAGATCTTAGGTTATTTTTTGATAGATCTGAGAATTTTTGAGTTGTAGGGCTCCACTCCCATTTAATTGAAGCTTTTGATCATTCTCTACTTTACGTACTTTTCAAGATTGATGATAGTTGGTACTAGTTTGGTGGCATAATTGCATGTTCTTTTTTAGTCGTTTTAATCTATTTGGTTCGAAGTCATCTTTGTTTTCGGTGTGTATATATAAAGCTCAAATCTTTTGCAATTGCCCACAATCACAGATTTAAAGCCAAAATTTGGGTTTTTGAGAAGTATATTCATAGTAGGAAAACCCAAAGGTGATTGGAATTTGATTTTCCTGATTAATTTTGTCAATGAAAGGTTTTTTTTTTTTTTCTTGAGTTTTCTTGGTTGATGTGATTGTGGTGTTTGAATTGAATTGAATTTTGTGGTGAGATTGTGAAGAGTTGTTTGAATTTTTTGGGTTGGTTTGGTTTGTGCAGAAATTCAAGGAGGGATTTTTTAAGGAAAGATGGCCAAGGAAGCTGCGAATGGGGAGAACCATTCTACCACGAAACCGCCTCCAAATCCGTCTCCACTTCGTTCTGCTAAATTTTTCCAGGTAAAATATTGTTAGTGTTTCATGCAATGAATTTTAGGTAGACTGGCCTGAATCTTTGGGTGCCGATTCTTAATTTTCGACAAAATTGTGCATGTTTTTGTTAATGTACTTAGTTTCGTAGGATAAGACGCCCAATTCTTTTAAGTTTTGGGAGCAAGCACTTGAGAAGGGAGTACATCTATATAAACCCTAGTCATCAGAGAGAACTAATGAAATTGTATCATACAAAATATGTATACTGAAATCTCATATTGGCTGTGTTTGGGTTTAGACGCTAGAGCTAAATCCACGCCCTTTTGTAACTAAAAGAGATTGCAGCTACAGTTTTAATCAGTCAATGACGAAAGGGTGTGGATTTAGCCTCAACCATGTCCAGAAATTGAGAAATTTTGTAAGTCCTGCTGAAGTAACAAGCTGTGAATTTTAACAACGGACCCTGCCTTGTGCCTGAGAGTAATACAAGACCCTCTTTCGGTGCATCAACGCTTTCACATTTCCATCACCTCCGTTTTTCTGCGTTATGTTGAAAAATCTCTCTTTCTGGCAGGCTAACATGAGAATTTTGGTTACTGGTGGAGCTGGGTTCATTGGCTCTCACCTAGTGGACAAACTGATGGAAAATGAGAAGAACGAGGTACTGCTTAAGTTTCAGCAAGTCACGATCCAACAATTATGGCAAGAAGCCTGTGTACTTTGTTGTTCTGAAGCTTTGAGTTGGCTATGCAAGGCTCACACTGTTCTTTTTTTTTCTAGGTCATTGTGGTGGATAACTACTTCACAGGGTCCAAAGATAACCTTCGACAATGGATTGGTCATCCGAGATTTGAACTTATTAGACATGGTATGCTATTCTACTGTGTTAAATATGCAACATGCTGAATGGCCCTTTGAATTTCTGGCATCCTCCATACTACCTACTAGAATGATATGCTAAACCATTGCCATATTCATGTCCTGGTGTCGAGGTGAGAATGTCACCTTGTTCTGATGGATAGTTTCGTGTGATCAATAAATCACTGAAAATTGAGTAAAGAGGCTTTGTACTTCATTTAATCCCTGTATCAAGAGTTGAATACTTTGATTCCCGCATTTTCCTCGTGTTTCAACATATCGTTTAATCACTCCAAATTTGACATACTTCGGTGTTATCAGGAATTATCTAAAGTTCGTGCTTACACTATGACCACTGTTCTATAATCACGGGACACTCTAATTGATCTGCATCTGCATTTTTTCCTATTGATGAAATTTTTGACCCTTTTAGTCATGTTTTTGTGTTTCTTTGGTAACACAATGCAGATGTCACAGAGCCATTGTTGATTGAAGTCGATCAGATATATCATCTTGCCTGTCCTGCTTCCCCAATTTTCTACAAATATAATCCTGTGAAGGTCAGATAATCGGTTTTTGCACGTATGAATAGAATTTATGCAAGTTGATGCTGTCTCTGTCTCTACACCCCCTCTGCCTGCATGCGTGCATCTGTCATTGCGTATTGCAGTTTCATCTTTAGTCCATCTACGCCGTGTTTCCGCTGTGTGAACACGTTGGAGTTCAGTGAGGTCTGACTGTAAAGCTTATCATAATTGACAGACAATCAAGACAAATGTTATTGGGACATTGAACATGTTGGGACTTGCCAAGCGAGTTGGAGCAAGGTTAGGAACCACTATTGATATGTTTTGGCTTGTTGTTCTGGATCTCTTGTTTAATGCTACATATTATGCTTTACAGGATTTTGCTGACTTCAACTTCAGAGGTGTATGGAGATCCTCTTGTGCATCCTCAGGATGAAAGCTATTGGGGCAATGTTAACCCTATTGGTACTTTTCAGTTTATTCCACTACTCTAATGATTGCTGATTATTATTATTAATCTGAAAATTTGAGGCAGTTGTCATTTAGATCCCCGTCAAAGTTCATGGTAGAAGTTCACTTGAGTAGGATTTGTGTTTGTGATTGCCTCTGTCTATGGCTATGGCCAGCTTCCATGTTTTCTTTTCCTTTGGAAAAGTCTTCCATGTTTGCTACAGTACTTTAGAAATAGATTGCATTTGTGGGATTTATGCATTGGGGGAAGGCTACACCTGAATGTCTTCCCCAGTTATTGAGACCCCTACACAAATGAAAGTAGTGTGAGAAAACGCTTAAAACGAACTGATAATTAAGAATATGTGTGAAAGATACTCAATACAATAAATCACCATAAGAGTTGCTTTTCGAAAGTATTGCTTTTCTACTCCATTTTATAGTTTTTGCCATACGTTTTTTACTGCAGGAGTTAGGAGTTGTTATGACGAGGGGAAGCGGGTAGCTGAGACTTTGATGTTCGACTATCATAGGCAGCATGGAATAGGTAAATTGCATGTTTACAGTGTGTGTTTGTGTGTGTGATGTATAGATGTATCTCCAGAGTCAGATAGGAATATATGTATATCTTGTAAAGACAATTTCTTGTGACGCTATTTCTTCTGTCTAAAAATGTGGCCCACAGAAATACGGATTGCTAGGATCTTCAATACCTATGGGCCCCGAATGAATATTGATGATGGTCGAGTTGTCAGCAATTTTATTGCTCAGGCTATTCGGTAACTGCCAACACTTCACTGTTTGCTTTTTGGCCATTTCGTCTAAAATCTGGTACCCTTTCTCGAGTTTTTCCTTAAATCACAATCTCTCTTTTGCATGTCCATTCAGGGATGAGCCGTTAACTGTTCAATCACCTGGGACACAGACTCGAAGCTTCTGTTACGTCTCTGATATGGTATGATAGACCCATGCTTATCTTGCTTGAAGTGGAATATCAATTTGGTTGTAAATTAACAATTTTTTCTTTCTTCTCAATTAGGTTGATGGTCTTATACGACTGATGCAAGGAAATAACACCGGGCCTATCAACATTGGCAATCCAGGTTATTATGATTGATAATGCAAATTATTATGGTTAATTAAACAGGCATTATTATTCCTAATTGCCACAGAGATGATCACAATGATGCCAACACTGACCTGGGTTTCTTCTATGCAGGTGAATTCACGATGATTGAACTTGCTGAGAATGTGAAAGAGGTCAGTCACAAACTTGATGTTGGAACGAAATTTGTAGTACTAGATTTACGTCATATTAGTCTACATGTTTCTTCTTTCTTCGTTCGTCTCCAAACATTTGACACATTGGTAACCTATTTTGACTTGGAGGTCTTGGTTTTTTGGGGTAAAGGCTGCATAGGTTCTGCAATCATAGGATACTCTTTAAAACGTTAATTCAACATGGGGACTAAACACATAGGAATTTTGCTTCTGCAGCTTATTAACCCAAAGGTGGAAATCATAAGCGTGGAGAACACACCCGATGACCCTCGCCAAAGAAAGCCAGACATTACGAAGGCAAAGGAGTTGTTGGGTTGGGAACCAAAGATCAAGTTGCGGGAAGGCCTGCCCCTCATGGAGGAAGATTTCCTTAAGAGGCTTGGAATCGCCAGGACGAATTGAAGCGTGCTAGTCTAAATGGTATTTGGTTCTCGAGAGATGCTTTAGTCCGGCTTCTATGTGCCTATATGGTCTTTATATCTTTTTGTCTTTGAGGAAATAAAATGTTTAAGTTTTTGCTTTCCTCCATATTATCAATCAAATTACAATTATATACAAAGAAAAGTTAGCTGGTTTGTCGCTGTGTTTACACCTCCCCGAGGTTTCTAGCTGTTAATCAAATGGGTTAAGCATAGTTGCACAGGTCGAGTCCTGCTCCTATGGTGAATTCAGGGTGTAACTTTAAGGAGCAAATTAGGGTGTGGGGTGTCGTTAGTCAGATTTCGTTACAATCGTGTGTGATCGACCATTCTTTCATTCGTTTTACTTTGAGCGTTGCACCTTTCGTTGTTTAAGGTTAAATCGTAGAATGGATTTTACGTTTGATGAAATAACTTTGATTTGTGAAAGGTTTCTGGGTCAAGGTCAACTTATTACTGTTGAGAAACTAAAGTTCCCACCGGAAACTGGTTACGTCGGCGGCGGCGGTGGTGGTGTGATTTGATCATTAACTTGGTTGAGCTATTAATGATGTGCGGTCGTTTGGGTCTTTGGTTTATACTAGGAAATACATCCGATATATTCTATTAAAGCCATTGATTCTGGCCTCTTTTTCACCGGTAAAAGCCCTGCCAAATACAGTAACAGTAAACATAGCCCAACATCGTCCATATGTCCAAACATGAAATTGGAAATTGTGTATACATGCAAACAACTACACCCACACAACTTTCGTGAAGCTCGCTATTCTAGCCGAAACAGCTCTAAGTGGGCCGGTAAACTGACGCATCCGCCTGATGTTACAAACTAACTTTGATCCAATAGAGCAATTTTATCCGTGTCTACGACTTCGGTCCCCAAAACAAGCTAGTCGTTGAGCTTCAGGCAAAAGCTGCTTACTAACCACGCTTATAGAACAGCACTAGGCAGTATCCAATCTGTAATACAAGTCAAAAAAAGCACTAGGCAGTATCCAATCAGTAATACAAGTCAAGAAGCAGGGCAGCTTGTTGAATAAAGATCAGCCATCCCTCTGACAACTATTAATGGATAACTTGATATTGAAAAAAAGAGATGAAGTAGAGAACTGTATAACTCAGAAGCATCATAGCACCGAGCGAGCAATCAATACAACAAACTGAGTGTGCGATGACCCTGACTCATTAATTGTCACCATATCAATACCGCTCATGATTGCTCGAGAACCCAAACCATATTAAAGCAAAAAGAAACTGGCGTGCAAAATTATTGTTATCTCTGTGATGGATACAAAATCCTCTACATGTATAGCCAGCCCTTCAACTAGCCGAAATCTTGTAATCCCGTCCACCTGCGAAGGGCAGATAGACCCAAATATCGCCAAGCACATTGGCCCGGTGGAAACTAGACTCATGAAACACCATCTGATTGCGCGCCACTCATATACGCCGGTGTGTATATGCAATAAAACAGAAGGCATGGGAAATTAATTCTGGCCTTTAAGAGGTTCAAATTGTGAGATACTTTTGAATACAAATAATGAGGAGGCAAAGGCCCGTTTCGGTAAATTTTTTTTTTTTCAGTTTTGAAAACTGAAAAAAATAAGAGCGTTTGGTAACCATTTTTTTCTCCTTCAGTTTTAAAAATCAATTTTTAAATCAAGACTGTTTTTATAAACTCCAAAAATGAGTTTTTATTTTTTCAGTGTTGATTTTTTTTTTGAGACCACCACCACCGCATGGCGCCGACAGCCACCTCCGGCGACCACCGCTGGCCGCCAGCCACCTCCGGTGACCACCGGCGACCACCGCCGGCGACTGCCACTGTCACCTCCGGTATCCACCAGCCACGCCACCGCAAATCACCACAAAAAAAAAACTCAAAAAAAAAAAACTGGGTTGTCAAACACTCACTTGTTTTTGTAAAAAAAATTTTTTAATTGCTCTTTAATTTTTATTTTATTTTTTGAAACTGAAAACAAAAAAAAAGTTTTGTCAAACAGAGCCTTTGAAGTCTATGAATGTTAGGAG
Source organism: Escallonia herrerae (assembly GCA_033070095.1). Classification (NCBI taxonomy): domain Eukaryota; kingdom Viridiplantae; phylum Streptophyta; class Magnoliopsida; order Escalloniales; family Escalloniaceae; genus Escallonia; species Escallonia herrerae. The sequence goes on from JAVXUP010000201.1 coordinate 266,529, forward strand.
TTCGTCTGAGATGAATGTGGCAGCTAGTGTTTAAGAGAACTAAATTAGTAATTTTGGGACTAAAAAGGGACTTCTTCTTCTTCTTCTTCTTCTTCTGTTTTGTAAAAGATAGAACTGCATTAATATCAAATAAGAATTACAAAAAGGCAAGAGTTGCCAATATTATAGACCATATGATATAGAGTGACCTAAGTCACGCACACAAATTATACAAAGTAATATAAGATAAACACTCCGATGATGGGCTATTAACAAAAAGGACTAGGCTCCAACATTGAGCGGTACTAGTAAAACAACTGATGGGACCTCATATTTGGGCTTCATGAGATGGCACATTAATCCTGATTGAAAGGGAGTATTTACGTTGCTAACAAACTTCGCAAATATTTTGACATCCTGTAATATATCCGGATCACCCGTTCGGATGACACAATGATGGAATCCAGCCCCTATACAACAAGCATCATATAATATGGGCATCACCGGGGGTCTGAGCAAAATATCACCTATCCTCTGTGCAAGTACAGATTTAGAATCAGAATATATAATAACATGAATAAGTCCATGAACTTGTGCCCAAGAGCATGCATGCAGAATAGAGAGTGCTTGTGCAGATAGAAAATCGGTGGCCCTAATCATTGGTGGCTATCGGTCCTATTCTAGATTGGGCCAAGAGTGTGTTGAGCACACACTACAGTAATATATGTAGTGGATGTATGTCCTGACACGTGTAAACTCTAGTTTCATCATGTAATGTGAGTCACTACCCAGGGGCTGACCTATCTCGTATGATGTTCATGGATGTCCCAGTTAGTGCCTTGGGTTTCTTCAAGAAACTCCGGATTATGTTAGATCCCAGCTGACGAATATAAGTAATAATCTTATGTGGGTTGAAACGTTCCTGCAGAAATATACATTCATTGCGGTGTAGCCAAATACACCACAAAGTAACAATTAAAAAACGTTTTCCGTTGTGAGAAGTTGGATTGGCCTAGGGGCCAGGGTGGAAAAAAATGTTTTCTGTTGTGAGAAGTTGGATTGGCCCAGAGGGCCAGGGTGGGATAGCCAAGCAATAAGTCATTCTTTGAATGTCAGAGTGGAACAAGTAGGTAAAATACCAAGGGGGCTCCCAAACCAAACTAATCTGACCAGTGGACATTCCATGAATAAGGGAGAGGTGACCTCACTATCGTTGTGGCAACTGGGGTTGAAATCTAAAAGTAAAAGACTAAGAGCCCATACATTTACCTTATTTCGTTTTTGTATTTAGTAATGATGATAAAAAAAGATGTCTTTTTCTTGTACTTTTATATTTTTTCAATTTTGTTTTGGATACAAATATCCAAACAGTACCCAAAATCATGAAAACAGCCCAAGGTTGTTTTCACCTTTTTCCAAAAAATGAACTCAATGTCAGAAAAAAGCAAAAAAGTCCAGAAGTTGTTCCCTCCCTCTCTCTCCTCCCCTGCGCCACTGTGCACCACCGCATTTGTCCAGATCCGTCACGGAAGCACCGAAAAGAAAGGCACCATGACCACCACGCCCACCACTCAACACTCAAACCTCGTATCCTCCCTAGCACCACCATGCACCACCCGCGTTTATCCAGACCCGTCACTGAACCACCACACAGAATCACACCACAGCCACCATGCCCACCACTCAAACCTTATCTCTTCCAGCCATTTCGTCGCCACACAGCCACCATAACCACTACATCACACAGCCACCATAAACCACCCTTCAATTGTAACCCACGATGGCCGATCTAACCACCGTAACCATTTCAAACCAAAAAAAAAACAGAGAGAGAGAGGTCTGGTAGGTGAAGAAGAACGACGTCTCTGTGTATTCTTTGCAGAATCCATGAAAAACTGTCCATCTTGAAGAGATCTGGTAGGCGAAGAGCCTCAATCTGGTAAGTGAAGCCCGAACATTCATCGATTGGAGCCCATCTAGCAGTCTCTCATCCTGAAGCCCATCTGGCAGTCGCCCATCTTGAAGCTCAGGCATTCATCGATTGGAATCCATATGCAGGGTGATGGTAGATGAGGAAGATCATTGAAAAGGGGCGACAGTAGACGGATGGCGGTAGATCTCGTTGGAAAGGGCAGAGAGTGGAGGGGGAGGCGGGGGACTTTGTCAGAAATGTAGGGTAGAAAAATGAAAATAAAAATGATATAAGTACACAAATCCGACAAAAAAAGTAGCTAAAATGAATTGTGAAAATAATAAAAGTACAAGAATGAATTTTCTATCTGAATACTAAAATCTTGAAAACAAAAATAGAATACAAAATGCGAAAAAGAAATATGTAAGCGTACGGGCCCTAAAAGTCTGCTATCCTAGTTGTTTGACTTCATGTGATGTACTAGTTCTTAAACCAAGAGTGTGCCATTCTATCTCTTTTAGACAACTTTTCCCCAATGGTGCAAATTTCAAGTTGTTTCTACTCAGATGGCACCACTTGTAAGTTTCTTATGAAAAAGAAGCCTCACTTCTGAGGTACTTATAACCATGTTCTCAGAGAATTGCGAAGGAATGTGTTGCTATGTGCACATTACTGAACAAAATAATCAAAATGCACTCCATTATTGTCGTTGAATCATGCCAAAAAGTATGCAATGCGGCTGAAGATCGACGGCTACTGCTCTCGACAATAGGCTACTATTTGGCCGGACGGTACACCTTCCATTGAAGCAATGCACCGTCGAATCTCAAGACATGGCTCACTCAAAACCGCAAAAAAGACTAGTACAGAACCTGAGATGTGAAATAATGGTGTAAGCCCAACATCAGCAGTGTATTCTACTTAATATTTAGATTTTGTGTATATTTTCAGCGGACATTCTTCAATCGCCATTTGTTCACAACCTACTTTGGTCACACCCAAGGGCCCACCAAGGGTCCCGTTCGCCCCCAAGGGCCCACCAGTGATCCCATTTTGCGCGACACGTCACATATTCAACGGTCAATTTTGTAACGCTCCCAAGCTGGTCAAAGCGACCATGCTCAAGTCACGTGCATTTTCCCTTTATGAAACAACTTTGGCGTGCCTTCCACCTTAGGGGTCGGCCACCTACCTTGACGATCGACGACTGTCGCTTGCGACTGCACTCCATCGCTGCAATGACCGTTGCTCGCGGCCTCACGCCATCGTCACGATGACAGTCACTTGTCGTCGCCCACGCGCTTTCTTTGCGACGCCCGTTACCCGCGGTCGCCAGCTGTCACACCGTCGTTGCGACGACCGTCACTTGCAGCCACGTGCCATCTACGCAACCCTTGCCATCGCCCCCGCGCCGGCTTCTCGGTGCCTGTCACCCGTGGTTGCGCGATGTTTGCCGTCTCTCGTGCGCCGATCTCTCGGCACTCGTCGCCTATGCCCCCCGGCACTTCATTCACTGTGTCGTGCCCATGCGCCGCGCTGATAAAGCCGTGCCCCTGGCTCTTTGTCACACTACAATACCCCTGGCACCTCATTCACTTTCCACGCCCATGCACCGCGCCACTGATACAGTCATGCCCCTGTTCTCTGTCACACTACAGTGCCCCCGAAAACCTCAATCACTCCGTCGCACCCTTGCACTGCGCCGTTGATACAGCTGTGCCCCCAGGCTCTCTGTCACAATATCGTGCCCCCGACACCGTATGCACTTTATCGCTCCCATGCGCCACAATTATGTTACATGCCCCCCGGGCACCATACTCATTCACCACACCATGCGCCCCCACCATGGACGTGGAACATGCTTCGACCCACTCTCCGAAGTGTGCACCGTCCCGAGGGGATAGGCGACTCCTCCGGGACACTATCTCTGTCAAAGAACTTTTCAACTCCCCTTTCACCAGGTAGATGGCTCCTCTGGGATGCTACCTCGGCCTGTAAGGTAGACGGTCCTTCAGAATGCTACCTCGACACGCTCTGAGTGCTCCAGCACAAGAACTCACCTTCCAGGATAAGCGACTCCTCTGGGACACTATCTCTGCCAGGGAGCTTTCAATTCTTCTTTTACCAAGTAGATGGATCCTCCAAGATGCTACCTCGGCCCATCAGGTAGACGACTCATTCGGGATTCTACCTCGACGCGCTTCGAGTGCTCTGGCACAAGGACTCACCCTCGGGGACAGGCGACTCTTCCGGGACACTATCTCCTCCAGGATGTCTTCGTGATTGGCCTACATGCTTTGGCACTAGGGGCTTGCGTCGGCACCCCTATGGACTATGACCCTCGGGTCACTCCGAGATGGAAACAGGTCTTCGTAGGGCATCGTGCCTAGTCCGCCTGGCAGTTGGGCGTCGGGTCTTCCCCAATGCTGCCAAGCCTGTGGGACTCTGCAACGGCTTTGATTGGTGGCTAGATCAAGGGGTTCTCTGACCACACCGACGCTGTGGGAGCTAGTCTTTCTAGACATACAGAACGACGTTATGCAGGGCAGGCCGGATGAATATGTGATTCAATAGTCCGTGGAGGACCTGCAGCTGTGGACACCTCGATGATATGTCACGTGTCGCATGATGACATCTCTATAAATAGGGGTCTTGAGAATTCATTTGGACAGATTTTCCTCATTTGACAATTTCACTTTCTCACTCTAGAATCCAAATCCTCTGGAATTCTAGAGAGAGTAACATACGGGACCTTGACTCTGGACCTAAGCATCGGACTGTGACTGCCGTCGTATATTCACCTTGTGCTATCACCCTCGCAACACTGCCACCCTCAGGCTCTGTCTGGGAAGCCCTTGGTCTCTGCCTTACTCCATCCTTGCTGTGTCCCACATTACTATACTTGGCATCTAACTTGGACTGCATTCTTTGTGGCACCTCCACGTTGACTGCAAACCCATTTTCTTTGGCATCATTTTGGCGACTCCACTGGGGTGGTGAGCATCGCAATGCACTTCGTCTCTTGCCTGACACACCCAACCATGCCTGAGCAACGCAAGGCTACCAGGACTACCAGCCAAAGTCTCAACCCAGCCATCCTAGAGGAACATCACCCCGAGGACCAAGAAGAGACCAGCCACAACTAACTCCAGCCACTCCCCAGGATGGATGCACCCAATATGGCTGCGATCGTCAATGCCACAATCCAACACCTTACTCCTACCATCATCGAACTCTAGAACTCTCAGTCTTCTCTCATGGCTATCATCTTAGAGATGCAGCAATCAATCCAAGTCTTGACTTTACAGTCGCCGATTTTTTAAGACCTCATATCTTCTCACCCTGTGCCCGCTGCTCACCCCATGTCATCCCAAGCTCTGGGGTTGGCCGTTCCTGCTCAGATCCAGCCTTCAGGGCCTGGGCTAGTTGTGGACACTGCCAAGGCCCCAGTGTTGAGACAACCACTGCCTTGGTCCTCCGGGCCTTAGGCAATTAGACTCGCTGTACCTTAGCATGGGACTCCTCAGCCCGCAACACCCCGCCTCACCCTTGCTTGGAGTACTTCAGAGACTCATGACTCAATTGAGATGGAACCTATAACACAATCAACCGACCCCTAAACACAAGTCTTTCCTCTGGCTTGCTTCAGTCAGCCTTTCTTGATGGTCGACCTCATGCTGTTGGCACTACCCCTATGTAAACTACACCCTAAGAAGCTGTTCCCCACTACCAACCATTCTCTACCGTTATCATCCCCGCAGTACCTTAAGTCTCCCCGTCTGGGGGCTCTGGTGCTCGGATCATCCCGACAGGGCACAAACCCTTGCATGCTTTATATGTCACCAAGCATGACCTTGACGCCATCCTCGGCCGTCTCAAGCAGTCGTCTTTACCACACTCCCCCTCTAAGCTGTCTGGCCATGCTCCCTACTCTGGCGACCTCTCTACCAGGCCCAACCCTGTCAAGTACAAGCAACCAGTCTTCACCTTGTTCAATGGTGAAGAGGGCAATGCTTGTGAGCACCTCACCCCTTTTGCTGAGTTCTCTACAGCATTACGGGTGAAGCTTCGAGAATTTCACAAGTCCCTAACTGGCCTCGCCTACTCTTGGGACCACCAGATTCCTGACGGTACTATCCACTCTTGGTTTGACATGGTCCAGCTCTTTCTCGACAAGTTTTACTATGAAACGGAGAGTGTGACCACCGTTGACATTGCCAAAATTCGCTAGAATCCCGGGGAAGACCTCAATGCCTATGTAACACAATTTCATCACAAGTGCTTGGAGTGCACTGACTTCAGCAAGGATGAGACCCTTGTACCCATTTGCATCAAGAACATGAAAGACACCTACAGGGTCTACCTTGAAAACCTCCAGCTTCAGTCTTGGGGACACCTCAAAGAAGCTGCACGACACACCTATGACTAGGTAGGCCCATTGAGGACCCTAAAGCCCCAAACTCAACTTACCCTGACCGCGACAGTGGAAGCAGCCAGTAACAATGACCACACCCACAAGCGCCAACCCAGAGAGCGGACGGGCCCCCTGACAAGAAAAGGCAGCGACGCCTGCCCCAGAATACTCATGCAACCTGAAGACAGTCAGAGTCCTCCTTGAGACTTGGATCAACGACAGTGCCATAACCCTGCCCGATGCCGATACTGAACCTACCTCGGAAGACCTAGCTCATCCCAACTACTGCCCCTACCAACGAAAGTCGGTCACAACCTCAAGTGGTGCAGGGGCCTCAAGTGGTGCTTCGCTAACAAGATTGCGTCCGGCGAGCTCAAACTCTAAGTGCCTGGCCTGTGCCCCACCCTGCCAAGTCCTAGCCTGCCCTAGTGCATTTTCTACACGTGTTTTTTTCATTCATTTTGCAAGTTTCAATGTGGTCACTCCCCTTGTACCAGGGTATGTTGCATCCATATTTTATCAATGAAGTTGCATTTTCCAGACTTGGAAAAATTTTCAAGTCTATTGGCACCACACTTGATGCCATCTCCCACTCCTTTCCCAAGTAGGCCAGGTGCCCTACCCATTCTGCCTCACATTGTAGGGACTTGGTGCGTATGCGCAAAGTGGCTCGAGCCACGCTACTAAGTCTCAACACCAACCCCCGCCTCTGTGACTCAGCCGGTCATCAATGCCGGCCCACCACTAGTCTCTATCAACCTTTTGACACTTAGAAAAAAAAATTCTCCATTTTTTGCAGTAGGGTCACCACCTCCCGCATCCTCCCTCGGCATCCTTGCCTGAGCTCAACACTTAGAAAAAATTCTCCATTTTTCGTAGTCGGGTCACCACCTCCTGCAGCCTCCCTCGGCACCTGTCTGAGCTCAACACTTAGAATTTTTTTTCATTTTTCGTAGTAGGGTCACCACCCCTTGTGGCCTCCCTTAGCACCCTTGCCCCAGCTCAACACTCAGAAAAAAATTTCAACAAAAATTTTGGGACTTCATGTTACCACCATCCCCCTCTCTCCCAGACTTATAAAAATTTTACAAAATTTTTCCATCCCCGATCCCCCTCATTCTCTTCCGTTCACTTTAAAAAAAAATTTCATACCCCTCTCATGCTTTTTATATACTTGTTGAAAAATTTCTTTGGGGTTTACCGAAAAAAAATCGAATTTCCAATCCAATTTCAAGAACAAACACACAATGGGCAGAACCCACATGCGAGAGCCCAACCCGTGGTGCACCAACCCAGACTCGCGCCCTTTCAATGACTCTCAAAAGGGCCAAACCCGAACCCAACCCGTGTCCTACCCCAAACCCAAACCCTAATATTTTCCCTTTCCATCTTTTCTTGCGCCACCAAGATAAGGGCGTCGCCGCTGCCCCTTCGGCCCTCTCCAGCATCGGTAACCCCAATCCCGCTAATCCCCGTCGACCCCTATCCCTGTCGGTCTCTCCCCTCTTCTTCCCCGAGAAAACGTCGTCCTTTATTTTTTCTTTTGGTTACCTACCCCCGCCGACCATTAGGCCGACCCCACCAACCTCACCGAGCCCCAAACTTGGCATCACCTCCCCTCCCTTTGTCCTTCTTTTCTTATCCCTCCCCCTCCCCCAAACTTGGCATCACCGCCGACCCCCCCACCCCGGCTAACCCCCTTGGCAGACCCCTCACCCCGTTGACCCTAAGGCCTGCCCACCTTCACCTTCAGCCATCTCCATTATTGGCCACCTTTAACCTTGGCCCATTCCCTTTATTCTGGCCACCCTTTCTCCCCTTAGCCACTCTTCCCACTTCACCCAAGGCAACACCACCTCGACCTCTACACTTCGTCTGCCAAAGCATCAACACACTTCGGCTACAGACCTCGCACCGATTTCGTGATGCCCTAACAAGTGCACGTATTCCAAGGTGCCCGTGGTCGCTCGCCATCTCCCTGACGTCCGTTGTCACCTGCGCGCTGGCTTTGCAGCCCCTGTTGCCTCTCATGTCGGCTTCGCAGCACTGATCGCCCCCATGCCAACTCCACGGCGCCCGTCGCCCGTGGTCGAGCGTCATCTCCATGACGCCCGTAATCACTCATGGGTGACTTCACGGCACTCATCATCTACGACCGAGCATGCCATCTTCACGGTTTCCCGCTGTCTCGGCGATGCCCGTCGTATCCCTTGCACCGACTTCTTGGCACCAGTCATTGTATTACCGCTACGAGCCACCTACTCTTCACCCTCATCATGTAGTGACGACACCAATGATTCTCTGACTAACAAACATAAAAAATTCTTCTAAGTATGAACTTAAGAATATGCGTGTGGCCCCTGCTCGGGTTGCCCCTCCCCGCATACCACACGTAGGTGGCTTATGTTCATAACCTACTTTGGTCGCACGCAAGGGCCCACCAGAAGTTCTATTTTGTGCGACATGTCACGTATTCAACGGTCAATTTTTTAACGCTCCCAAACCTATCAAAGCAACCATGCTCAAGTCACTTGCAATTTCCCTTTGCGAAAAAACTTTGGTGTGCCTTCCACCTTAGGGGTCGGCCACCTTAAGGGGGTCGACCACCTTAGAAGGGTCAACCACCTACCTTGATGACCGACTAATATCGCTTGCGATAGTCATCACGATGATAGTCATTTGCCATCATCCACGGGCCGTCTTTGCGATGCACATTGCCTGCGGTTGCCCACTGCCACGATCGCTTACCGTCGCTCACTGTCACGGGCCATCTATGCAACGTCGTCATCGCCCTCGCGATGTCTGCCGTCATCTTCTTGTGTTGATGCATCTTCTTGTGTTGATGCATCTTCTCGTTGCCCGTCACCCATGGTCACGCGATGTCTACCGTCACCGGCGTGCCAACCTCTCAGCACTCGTCACCTGTGCCCCGTCACCTCACTCAATTTGTCGCGCCCATGCGCCGCACCGCTGATACAGCTGTGCCCCTTGGCTTTCTATCACACTACAGTGCCCCCGGCACCTCACTCACTCCGTCGCGTCCATGCGCTGCACCGCTGATACAGCTGTACCCCCAGGCTCTCTGTCATAATGTCGTGCCCCCGGTACCATACGCACTTCATCGCACCCATATGCCACAATTATGTTACATGTCCCCTAGGAACCACACTCATTCACCATACCATGCGCCCCCGCCATGAACGTGGACCATGTTTCGACCCACTCTCCAGAGTGTGCAACATCCCGCGGGGATAAGCGAATCCTTCGGGACACTATCTCATTCATGGAGATTTTCAACTCCCCTTTTCCAGGTAGACGACTCCTCTAGGATGCTACCTCGACCCGTCAAGTAGACGGCTTCTCCGGGATGCTACCTTGACGTGCTCCGAGTCCTCGGCACAAAGACTCACCCGTAGGGATAGCACAACTCCTCCGGGACACTATCTCTACCAAGGAGCTTTTCAACTTCCCTTCCACCAGGTAGACGGCTCCACCAAAATGCTACCTTGACGCGCTCTTAGTGCTTCAGCACAAGGACTCACCCGCGGGATAGGCGACTCCTATGGGACACTATCTCTGCCAAGGTGTCTTCGTGACTGGCCTACATGTTCTGGACTAGGGGCTTACGTCGGCACCCCTATGGACTATGACCCTCGAGTCACTCTGAGATATAAGCAGGTCTTCAGAGGGTATCGTGCCTAGTCTGCTGGCAATTGGGGGTCGGGTCTTTCCCACCGCTGCCAAGCCTGTGGGACTCTATAAGGGCTTGAATTTGTGACTAGATCAAGGGGGGTCTCTGGCCACACCGACGCTATGGAGTCAGTCTTTCTAGACAGATAGAAGGACGCTGTGCAGGGCAGGCCGGGTGAATATGCAATTTGATAGTCCGTGGAGCACCGGCAGCTTTGGATCCCTCGGTGAAGTGTCACTCCCGGAGAGCGCTACGGGTTGTGTGATGACATCATCATCTCAATCTCTATAAATATGAGTCTTGAGAATTCATTTGGACAGATTTTTCTCATTTGACAATTTCACTTTCTCACTCTAAAATCCAAATCCTCTGAAATTCTAGAGAGAGAAACATACATGACCTTGACTCTGGACTTAAGTATCGGACTGTGACTGTCGTCGAATATTCACCGTGCGCCGTTGCCTTCGCAGCATTGCCTCCCTCAGGCTCTGTCTGGGAAGCCCTTGGTTTTTGTCCTTACTCCATCCTTGCTGTGTTCCACATCACTATACTTGGCATCTGACTCGAACTACATTCCTTGTGGCACCTCTACGTCGACTGCTGGATCCACTTTCCTTGTCATCACCATTGTTGGGGAAGAAGGGTTTGAGTTTGCAGGGGAAGTACTACATGACGAGAGTAAAACAGAATAGAAGGAAATCTTAAGTAGGAGTTTTCCATGTATGACAAACCACACATCAGACATCATAGGAATGACATTACTTGGATCTAGAAAGAATCAGAAAGAGATAAAGAGGAACACCAGTTGTCCGACTAGAGAATTAGCTCGTACCCTTATAGGACAATACAGAGAGTGCTCCTGGTGCTTCAATTTTCAAAGTATGTTCCACTTGGGAAGTTGTACAAGAACCAGCAAATGGAGGGGTATAAATACGTTCAAAGATCTCACTTGGTGCTATTCAATAGTTTAAGGTTGTCCAAGTCCCATGGATCAACGGTATTAGAAGTTCCCCAAGCTAATATATTATCATTCTCTATCCGAGAACACGATATAAAGAACATAGCAAATTCAAAGGGGAAAAACTTGGCTAGTACACCGGTTGGAGGATCTTCCTCCTACTTCTTATTGAGCGACAATCAATCGTTTCTAAATATATCTAGTGACTTTTATTTAGTGACGTTAAAAAAGTGCTGTTACAAATTGTTGCTGAAAGTGTTAGAAGAAAAGTCACTAAATCCATTTAGCGTCTATTAATTGTTAGTATACACGAGGACGGAGGAAGATTCCTCAACCCCGACAGGAGCTAAAGTTTGTTCAATTCAAAGATACTTATATACGAACAAATACTTTCAAAAATAAATGACAACTCAACCACCATAATTTGAGTATCTTTATTATTACTTTGGAAAAACTCCGACGGTAATAAACACGGTGGAACACCATTATGTTCAAACATTCCAACGTGCCAACAAAATGAACGCAAAACGCCATATCACGTGTTAATCAACATGAACCTCAAAGAAAAGAAAAGGAGTTATAAACTTGTATGTTTTTGTAAACAAACGGTCCACATCTTTCTTCACAGATCAGATCACAACCCGACGTGGGCACCGCCACCATGGGAACACCTTTAATCTGACACTTCAACTTTGACCAACCACCAATATTGGCAAGCATCATACCCTGGTGAACCTGTAATCGATCTGATGCTTCTTCATCCTCATTGCCATATCACCATTAACGAGCTTTGGTTCAACAGATTTCGCCGACAAGGACTATCATCACACGTTTGCTTCCTTTCATTTCACTTTGTTTTGTTACTTTGCAGAGCTTCAGTCATATACCATGGCAAAACCCACATAAGTTACATGCATATTATAACCATATACCTGCGTAGTAAGCCATGCACCATTATAATATGAAAACAACACATATCTATCGTGACAAGTACTAATGTTTGTCAATCTCCATGAAAGATTAAAATTAAAAGAATATACTTATCCTTACCGATGCGATCGATCTGCCCACTTCACTATGACTTGAAATCTGTCGCGTCGTCATTACGTCTAAGAGATTTTATTGCTAATTAGGAGTGCAACTTGGGCAGGTTGGACGGGCTCAAGGGTTAGACCATGACCAGCCCGCTCTCCAAAAGCCGTACCCATGTCCAGTCCAACCCACTTACGGGTCAAATAATATGTGTCCACGTCAAGCCCACCAAAATTTTGCTGAACAAGGATTGGACGCGAGCTGTTCACGGGTTGTCCATGATTACGAATTACTTTTTAAAATTTTTTTTTAAAACATATCATTGACCATCCAACTCTACAATTTATTCATGATAATGAAAAAAGTACATTAAAATCTAAAAATGAACTTAAATATAAGCATGGAAACAAATACTTGGGACAAAATGAGAGAGAAAAAGACATGAGTTTCCAATCCTATAATTTTTAAAAAAAAATATGAAAAGTAAAGTCTTTAAAGATATCTAAATATGAACAAAAAGTGGAAAACCGTGACTCAACCTGGTTCAGAAAAATAAGACAAAAATATGAGCATACCTTTGACTTCGAGGCTTTGACTTTATTGAAGTGGGTGGGGGATAAGAGTTCAGAAAGTACAAAACAACTAGAAATTGAATTATATTAGGTTAAGAGTTTAACGGTAGAGATTTTATAGCTTATGTGATCTACTGTTTCTAATGATTAAAGGAAATAAAAAAAATATATTGTAAGATGAGTGTGTGTGTGTGTGTGTGTGTAAAGGGAGCTAATCTGTTAATAGCGCTAGCAAAATAGGAGATTTTGCTAGCGCGATCTGGCCGTGCATCCTGAATGGATGAACCGCCCAGATCTTTTTTTTTGCAAAAGCTGTCAGTCGTCCACTACACAGTGTAGCAAATGACTTTTTTTACGAAATTGCCCCCCTCCTCCCTCCGCTACTCTGTGTAGCGGACAACTTTTTGTCCTGACAGTTGCCAGTCAAAAAGTCATCCGCTACACAGTGTAGCAGACGACTTTTTTGACTGACACACTTCCATGAATTTCTGTACTTTTAATGTTGTTCGCTATACATTATCGCGGACAGTATTGTTTATTCATCAAAATATTCTTACCTCTTTCGGCACAATTTTCCTTTCTTTCAGACTCACTTGCTTCCATTTTCAGCTCCCTTCAAGTTTCGAATAACACTTGCTTCAAGGTTCACTCAAGCAAGGTAAGTTTGTGAATGGTGAAGTTTTCTTGCCCGATTGACTGATAAAGTATAATTTTTGTTTTGGACAAAAAAATATACATTTTTGTGATGTTCTAGTAATTTGTCACTACATTCATCAATTTGTGATGTTCTAGAAATTAATTTGTTAACTTTAAACAAATTCATTTTTTTTAGGTTCGCTAATTTCGAAAATTTTATCCTATTTAAATTCAAAATTTTTGAGATATGTTTGTTGTATTGTGACATGATAAATTTGTCTATTTATCTTAGTAATTTTAATTTGTTATGTTCAATAAATTAATAATTGTTAAATTGGAGACACTTTTGAGATTATGTATATGGTATATTTGTCATCTTAAATTGGTCTATTCGTCAAGATAATTTTGAGGTAATATTTTCAGTCTGAAATACTATTTGATTGTTAAGCGTAGTCTATTTCTACATAGGTCTTGTTTCACAATGTCTGATTTCGTGTCGAGCTCCAACTCCCCCGTAGATGCTAGTGATCCGTATCTAGGACGAACGTTTCAAACATTGGAAGAAGCTGAAGAATGTTTTCGAGCGTATTCATTGAGGGTTGGTTTTGGCATTAGAATAAAGACTACAAGAACAAGCAACGTAACAAAAAAGATATGCTCTCGCTTATACGAGTGTCATAGGGGCAGAAACCCATAGCAAAATGAGACACGCGTAGGCAATGATGACAGTGATGATGAAATAGGATATTCGCGTAGAAGACGGGACTGCTTTGCACGCACAAATTGCCAGGTCAAGATGTTCGTAAGCTATAAACCCAAGCAAGATCATTGGCTTATTACCAGCCTGGAACTGGCACACAATCACCCGTTAGTAACCCTTTCTAAGGTGAGTCAGATGCATCAACACAAGAAGATGGGTAAGGTCGCGAGGAGCCTAATTCACACAATGAGCAATGCGCGACTAGGACCTACTGACATGATTAATGTTCTTGCTGAACAGGCTGGGGGAATTCAAAATTTAAACTTTAACACGACAGACGTTCGTAACGCGGTCCGAACCCATAGACGAGCCGCGTATGACCTCAATGATGCTCAATCCACAATGAGCCTATTGAAACGGATGCAGATGGAGGACCCGCAGTTTACCTTCGATTATAAACTTGACGACGAGCATCGAGTTAGTACAATTTTTTGGGTCGACGGTCGTTCGAGGCTAGCTTATAAGCATTTTGGGGATGTCGTGACTTTCGACACCACATACCGTACCAACAAGTACTCGATGCCATTCGCTCCTTTCACGGGCGTCAATCATCATTATCACTCCATCCTGTTCGGGTTCGCCTTGTTAAGGGACGAGAGCGAGAGTTCTTTTGAATGGTTGTTTAGGGCGTGGCTGGAAGCAATGAACTTCAAAGCACCGAAAGTTATCATCACCGATCAAGATTTGGCAATGAAGAAGGCTATTGCTACCGTCTTCCCAGATACTCGACACAACTTGTGCACTTGGCACATAAGCAACAAATACCCTGAACGTTTGCATCACGTGTATGCAAAGTATCCAGACTTTAAACAGGATTTTGAAAAGTGCGTTAATAAGTTGTTAACGATTGAGGAATTTGAGGAGAGGTGGGAAAAGCTTGTTGGGATTACTCATTGCAAGACAACGAGTGGCTCCAGCACTTGTACGAGCTCAAAGAGCAATGGATTGGCGTTTACACGAGGAGGTATTTTTTTGCGGGCATGAAAACGACGGGCAGGAGTGAATCTATGAATGCCACGTTCGATAGTTATGTGGGTACAGCTACCAATTTGAAGAGTTTCGTCACATCCGCACAAAAAGCGGTTGCCTCGTTATTCGTGAAAGAAAGGGCTGCAGACTTTGCAAGCACGTACAAACAAAGGAGAAGGTTGCTTGAGACCCCGCTGGAGCTGAACGGTGCCAAAGTCTATACGAAGGAGATCTTCTTGCTATACCAAGTAGAGCTGCAAAAATCGGGACGATACAGTATAAACAAGGTGGCAGAAAAGTCTACGCGTGAGTACAAGGTTTATTCGCTCGTGAATGACCTCGTCCCTGAGAAGCTGCATAGAATGTATACGGTGAGCCACGACACATTGACGGATTCGGTGACATGTGTTTGCAAGAAGTTTGAGTTCCATGGCATCCTGTGTAGACACATTCTGCGATTTTTCACCCAGAAGAATATCAGGACAATCCCCGATAAATATGTCCTGCCACGGTGGACGAAAGGTGCAAACAGGTTGCACGGTACCATTGCCTTTCCGGAGCACCCGTATACTGACTTTGAAGAATCAGAGACGTTGCGGTATAATCATCTGGTGACAATGTTCACCCGTTTGTCCGTAAAGGGTGCTGCTACAATAACCGGATATAAACATCTCCTCGAGGTAGCTCAGCAGCAAGAGCCCATCGTCGACCAATTGGAAGCAGCTTCAGTCAGCAATGCGGTTGACACCGAGCCTACAACAGGATCAGAAGATGATGAGCCGGGGGAGGAAGACGATAATGATATCCGGCCTTTGGATCCAATTATATCGCAAACGAAAGGCCGCAAGAGATCTACGCAGATAAAGAGCTCTATTGAACATGCAACTCAACCTAAAAAGCTGAAAAGGTGTGCATTGTGCAACAAAATGACCAACCATGACAAGCGGAACCATTACAAGGCACTGGGGATAAGTCCAAGGGGTTTGCAAAAAGAGGAAGAAGATGACGCCGAAGATGAGGAAAAAGAAGATGCAGTGGACCTTTAATTTTTGTAAGTTTTGACATCTGTAATAATTGTCTCTAATTTTTTTTTCTAATAATCTTTCAATCGAAGACTGGAATTTTATTTCTGATGGACCTATGAGAGCCATCCTTAGTTTAAGTTCTTTTTTTAATTTGCCACGTCCGCTACATAGTGTAGCGGACAGTGGAAACTTTGTGTCCGCTACATTGTGTAGCGGACGTCCCTGCATCGTTTAAAAGTCCAACACCTCGATCATTCTTCTTTCTCCTATTTCTGTATTTGTCTCAAACATCTCACCCACTTGCGACCCCCTCTACGGCGACGCACATCTTTGGCGACACCACCGTCCTTCCCCCGACGCGGCGCCACCTCCGGCGACAGATCCGTCTTGATGGCTTCTACTTCGGTGAACAAGGACGTTTCAGTCGGCAGACACTTCTTCAAGGTCATGGTGCCTGGTTTTCATACATAAATTGTAGGTCATCCCTCTTTCTCTGTGTTTTGGTGTGTGTTAAAAGTTTTATCTTTGGTTAAAAACTTACATATCTTATTGTATTATGAATATGTTAGGCCATACCGGTAGCCTTTTGCAGATTGCTTACCACACTTTGGTTTGAAGCAACTTTAACTAGCCGTAAGGGGTTCTGGCTTGTTAAAATCCAGAAGATGCGCGGCCAAGAACAAATTTGTTTCGAAGAAGGTTGGAACAAATTCGTGCAGCAGCATGACCTCCATCTAGGGGACTTTGTAGTCTTTGAACACATGGAGCATATGCATTTTCAAGTGATGGTGTTTGACCACAGCACTTATGAAAAAGCTTTTCCCCCAATTTGAACTTTGAGCCCTATTTTTGTGTTATTTGAACAATTGTTTGAAAATTTTTGTGTTATTTGAACTAATTTAAGGTTGTTAATTTTGCATTAGAGAATTGTGATTATTGATCGTTGATTTTAGGTTGTTAATTGATGATTTTTTATTGTTAATTGTGCATTTGAGATATTAAGGTTGTTGTTTCCGTCGCTAAAACATTTATTCTGTCGCCAATTTCATAAAAACAATAATAGAGTTAGCATTGTCCGCTACACTGTGTAGCGGACGGCGCAGCAGTGTATAATCTCCAACACTTAGAAAATTTTGTGGTTTCCTAACTGTCCGCTACACTGTGTAGGGGACGGCGCAGCAGAGTCTCCTACCTGTCCGCTACACTGTGTAGCGGACGGCGCAGCAGAGTCTCCTCCCTGTCCACTACACTGTGTAGCGGACGACGCAGTAGACTCTCTAACTTCCAACACTTGGAAATTTTTTTTTTTGGTGTCCTACCTGTCTGCTACACTGTGTAGTGAACGGCGCAGTAGAGTCTCTAATCAAAATCTCCAACACTTCAAAATTTTTTTGGTTTCCTACCTATTCGTTACACTGTGTAGTGGACGGCGCAGCAGAGTCTCCTACTTGTCTGCTACATTGTCTAGCGGACGGCACAGCAGAGTCTCTAACCTTCAACATTTGGAAAATTTTTTGGTGTCCTACCTGTCCGCTAGGACGGCATAGCAAAGTGTCTAATCGAAATCTCCAACACTTTGAAAATTTTTTGGTTTCCTACCTGTCCACTACACAGTGTAACGGACGGCGCATAGAGTGTCTAATCTCCAACACTTAGAAAATTTTTTAGCTTCCTACTTGTCCACTGCACTGTGTAGCGGACGGCGCAGCAGAGTCTTTAACCTCCAACACTTGAAATTTTTTTTGGTGTCCTACCTGTCCGCTACACTGTGTAGCGGACAACGCAACAAAGTGTCTAATCGAAATCTCCAACACTTAGAAAATTTTTTGGTTTCTTACCTGTCTGTTACATTGTGTAGCGGATGGCACAGCAGAGTATTTAACCTCCAACACTTAGAAATTTTTTTGGTTTCCTACCTGTCTGCTACACTATGTAGCGGATGGCACAGCATTAATATTTACAAGACTTGCCCTCATTTTGCTTCCCACCATTCAATCAGTCTCAATGAGAGCAAAAATCTAATCTAATAAAAAATCAACACAATTCAAATGTCAACTGATTTCAACCACGAAAATCAGTCATCTTCAATACAAATCAACTGATCTCAACACAAATCAAATCAAACCAATCAAACCAATGACAACTTTCAACTGGATAATCAAGATTTATTAAAAAAAACTTATTCGAATGTTACAATGTCAACTGGGGTCCTCATCGTCAACCAAATTCTTATAAGGATTTTTAATAAACCTAACCGCTCTAGGCCGGCCTTGCATAATTTGCCAAGCTATTCTATATCTAAAGCCTTCCACGCATTCTTGACTCCAGACGGCCGCCTTGAGGCTCTCAGATTGACAAATATAATCCATGTACATGCAGACAAAGACGCCGCAGTCTGAAGTATTACGTTGCTTGGGCCTCTACTTCTTCAATCGGTATTGGAGCTTTGGCCGCGCCAGTACTCTTCCATCACGGATAGAGTGGACCATGGCACAAAATATATTCTGCGAGAAACAAAAAATGGCGTGAGACACGAGTTAACATTTACATTAACCATTAAATAACAATCGGAAGATTACCATAGCATCCAACTGGGCTTTGTACATCCGCAACACAGACATGTGACGGTATCGTCGTGGAGACTGTCGATGACTGATACGATCTTCTGTGTTGGTTCATAGCAAACCAAGTAACAGTGGCTTTCCCCTAAAAATGATATTAGAAACACGTCGGCAACCCTTGCGCTCACTGGACTATCCCTAGTAAGATACGCTCGTAGGTTAGCGGACGGCCTCCACTGACTCAACTATTTCTTTCCCCTCAACTCGACCCACTCACGCCATTCAGATACTAGGAGGCTATGAAAAAAAGCATCCACCATAAAAACGTGCGGATACTCATCCAGCCGCTCCCAACCCCTTTGCTTCAGAATCTCTACGTAGTTCGAGATGACACCGCTGTTTAACCAATCTCCTGGAGCCAGCGAGGCCATTTCTCCCCGCGAGTAACAGTAATCCATGCCCTCCGGGTGATCCACACTATACGACGCTTTGTCTCGGGAGGCCCCGCTAAAATAACGCTCTCGGATTATTTGGCGTTTATGCGGCTTTAGGGGCTTCAATGGATGCCCTTTGCGATATTGCCCTCGGGAGTCGATCGGGGGATATTGCCCTCCTTCGGGAGGGTCGATAGGGAGATATTGCCCTCCGGGGGCAACAGATGGTCCCACCCACAGGACAATGGGCAGTGTCTCAGACATACTGATGTTTTTGAAACCCCAGTCCTGCACGACTTGACTCTGAGAGAGGGGTTGGGGTTCCGAGTCCGTAAGCAAAGAGAACGAGGGTGCACTGTAATCTTCCCACGGTGCTTGAGCCGGTCCCATGGTGCTTGGCGGTCCCCAATGTGCTTGGCGGTCCCCAATCACCACCCACTCCCGGTATAGAGGGATCACTGTATCCCTCACTCACATAAGAGGGCTGCCACCTTGGATAACCCATTCTAGGGTTGACCCCCAAAGGCTGCCCCGATTCTTGGTGTAAAAAATTCCCGCAGCCAAACACCAACGCTTCAGCCTGTTGGCGAAGCTCCTCGCCCATTGCATCCACCAGATCCTTTTGCTCGCTCAACTTCTGGAAGAAGGCGAACAAGGCATTAACCTACATCCAAAGAGATAATAAATAAGTAACTTCATGCACACACTTAGAATCATCAAATTCAATTAAAAGCACTTATTGGGCAACTTACCAGATTGTATGCCATATGCTCATCGATCTGACCCCTAAGGTGGTACTTCTCCCCACATTCAAACCTTACTGGGGCTACTCTCCTCCGGGTGATGCGGTAGTACCACTCATTGTACTGTTCGATACTGATCATGGGGTCAGGCTCTGACACAATGGCAGCCAGCGTGTCCTGCCAGGAATTCCAAATCTCAATTTCGTGTGCGCACAAGTCGTGCGCATTCGCCTTGCCAAACCGTCCGACACCCGGTGGGTTCCTGTTAACCCTCATATCTGGGGCATCGGCTGGCAACCCCAGCAGGCAGTCAAAATGGTGCATAGCACGATCTAACAGCTGCCACTCTGCGACCTCAAAGTGGATCAAGGGTGTGCGTTGCAACCCGGAGAGCGTGAAGACGAACGACTCTCCCACCCGTCGTGCCAAATGTTTGTACGGTGCCCAACGCATCTGGCCCGAAGATAGCGAGTCGAGCTCCCCCCGATAGTACGTAATGTTGTGATAGGGGATTATCTCTCCTCAGATAGTGGTTGTCCTTCTGGCTGTACTCCCAGGCACACAACTGGGGCCACACATTATCGGTTCAGTCCCTACGCCTGGGTGCGCCGGGAGCAAGGTGTTCATAAGACCACACCTGAGAGCAAAGACATTATATAAAGTATCGTCAAAATTTATTGTCGATTCAACCAAAAGAAAAAAAATCAAACATGTAATCAAGATTTATTAATATACCTGCAACAGCGAGAGACATGCACATATAGCTTTGGAGTCGGGCCTCGTTGCCTTGTGCAATGCTCGGTACAGGTACGCAAGAGTTGCTGCACCCCAGGCATAATCCCCAACCTCCAGCAGGTTACCCAACAACGGTAAATATTTCACGTTGACCGTGTTTTTTTGACGTCGTTGGGAATAAAATTGCCCCCATCACCCACAAGAGGAAGGCTTGTGTGTACAGCACAAGCATCTTGTCCGTGTAGTTTTCCAAAAAAACCTTGTAGGTCTCTACCAGCCACTTCAACTTGATACCACCAGTGCTAAATTGATCCTGGGGTATCGAAGTGAAGAAATCTCTAGCGGTTCTCTTATTCGTTGCTTTCAACGGAGGAACAATTACCGGCCGCCCCGTCACCGGTAACCCTAAGATGAACACTACATTTTCTAGGGTAATTGTCATCTCTCCTAGAGGGAAGTAAAACGTATTCGTTTCACTTCTCCACCTTTCAACAAGGGCACCTATTAAGGGCCGGTCAAGGTGTTGAAAGATCTGCCCATGCATGAAAATCTCAAACCCAATCCCACGCAGTAACCTTTTCTGGTATTTGTTCAATTTTTAGACTTTGAAATTATCGGATACTTCTATTATGTCGAGAAGTGCTCTTTCCTACGAATTAATAAATACAATTTAACCAAAAAAAACAGTATTATATGTTCGTAAGAATAAGAAAGTTGATAAAATAAGTATCTTACCCCACCATCCTATATGAGCGTACTGACATGGTTTATTTGGTCGTATAATACGGAGGGATCTTCGGGTCTAGGGTTAAAATTCATTTTTTGTAACTGAAATTATGGAAAAATGGTAAGGTTGGAAGCTTTTATCAAACACTCTCAAACATACAACGTTAGCTCATGCATAATACATACAAAGCTAGCATGTTCTCACATAAGTTTACATGTTGTATATATATATGTGTGTGTGTGTGTACTGCTCAGAATCATATTCTATGAGTGTATGTATGTATGTACACACACACACACACACACACATATATATATATATATATATATATATATATATATATGTATAACAAATGCTAGCACATGCTCAATACATATTCAAAACCATCCATAAGCCGCAATACTCATAACAACTCTAGATTATGAACAAATAAATGAATGATTTGTGAACTTACGTGATTGATGAGACGATTAAAGGATTTCTTGAGAAGAAATTGCGTAGATCTTCTTGCCAACACCGCTAGAAAAATCTAATTGTGAGAAGAAAGAGTAAGAGTATCGAAGTTAGGTTATTGCCAACGCCGCTAGAAAAATTGTGAGAAGAAAGAGTAAGAGTATCGAAGTAAGGTTTTTTATATGTATTGTCCGCAACATAAAGCAGCGGACAGTAGCGACCGTCCGCCTTGTAAAGAATCGGACAATAAAACTGTCACAATATAGCGGACGATGTTTATTTTGTACATATTTAAAGCTTGTTAGCCATATATTGTCGCGGACTGCTGGAATGTCGTGCGGAGACAGGACTGATGTGACAATTGTCAGGGGGGATGTGTATGACTTGACAGTTGCCAGTCAAAAAGCGGTCCGCTACACTGTGTAGATGATGACTTTTTGACTGGCAACTGTCAGGACAAAAAGTTGTCCGCTTCACAGAGTAGCGGACGGAGGAGGGGGACAATTTCGTAAAAAAAGTCGTTCGCTATGTAGCGGACGAATGACAGCTTTTGCAAAAAAAAAAAAAAAGATCTGGACCATCCATCCATTCAGGATGGATGGCCAGTTCGCGCTAACAAAATCTCCTATTTTGCTAGTGCTATCAACGAATCAGCTCCCATACATATATATATATATATATATATATATATATATATATATATATATATATATATATATATATATATATATATAGGGGACTGATCCATTGCTAGCGCTAGCAACTTAACCCATTTAGGATGGACGGTGAAAAAAATTATGTTGTGGCGCACGATCGGCCTGTCCATTCTCACGTGGACGACCAAATTACGCTAGCAACTTAGGTTAAGTTGCGCAATGGATCAGCCCTGTATATATAGGGAGCTGATCCGTTGATAGCGCTAGCAAAATAGGATAAGTTACAAATGCAATTTGACTGTCCATGGGCGATCTGTGGACTGTCCAGATCTTCTTTTTTACATTTTTTAAGTCCGTCCGCTACATTATGTAGCGGACAATTTTTTGACAAAAATACCCTCTAGTTTGGGGTAGTGCCCATCCGAATTGAAGCACTACTTTTCTGACTTTTTTTCTCTTTTTCTGTGTCCTTTCTTTCTTTTTTCTTTAATGTTCTGACACACACTCTCTCTCTCCCATCAATTTTCTAACTATCTCTCTAACTCTCTCTCCTCTCTATGGATGGTCCAGCTTTTTTTTTTTACACTTTTTCAAGTCCGTCCGCTACATTTTTTTTTGTTGATAAAAATACCTTTTAACTCAGTCCGATACATAATATAGCGGACGAGTAAAAAAGGCAACTTTCTTTATAGAGCAGGGAAAAGACAAACTCGAAAAGAATGGAATCCAAGGCATCAGGGGCCTTTCCATCTCACTTCCCAAACTCTGTCATTTTATCCATCATGACTATTTGTACATTATTCTTCCTCTCTATGACCACTGGTTCACCACCCTCTAAAAATTCAAATCCTCATCTGATTTGATCAGAATGGAGAGAGAAAGCATGGAACATGGACGATCATCTTCCAGTCCCTTGCTTGTGAACCCAGATGGGGTCACCGGTAGCAGTGCTATTGAGGAACTTGTTCTAGCTTTTGGTGATGACATGAAAGCCAAGATGGCAACTGTAACAGTCTTCACCATTGCAAATAAGTATGCTGACTTCATCCTTCCAGCCTGGAGAAATATCCTGGATTACATTTTAAAACTGCACAAGTTGAGTTTTCTTTCTGCTCGTGTGGCCAGTGATGCAGTTGATGACTCAGAGCTTTCTTCTGAACCTAGACATTGAAAACCTCTAGCAAATTCGTTATCTTCAATTCACCGAATAGAACAACAGAAAACTGTCAAACACCAAAACAGACTCGCCCAAACAGCAATTACAAAAAAAATCAAACCATACAAAAATTGAATCACAAAGTCCTGTTTCGTGTGCTAAAAATTCAATTCAATTACCAAAAATAGAGAGGAAGAAACTCTCTTGATCCTCTATTTTTCCAAAGTTTTCTTTGGTTTTCTGGGTAGTGCAGGGCATGGGAAAATTCTAAAAGGTGAATTTTCGAAGAAAGTGCCTCGTAGATACCATTAACGAGATAGCCAAAGAAGAAGCCAGAAGAGCAAATGAGGAACTGTTGCCATCTGGGTCTTTCCGTGAGAGAAATTCCAAGCAGGGATCGCGCTTGCTCGTCGTTCTTCATCCTAAATATCACCTACCCTGTTCACCTGATTTTTTAATACTATTCAGCCTAGTTTCTCAAAGCTTGCATGTTGACTTTAAGGAGAGAAAGGTTCAAAAATCAGTATCAGTACGATCACGATAACAAAGTATGTGTGTTTTTGTGTGC
The DNA here is from genome assembly GCA_033070095.1 of Escallonia herrerae. Classification (NCBI taxonomy): domain Eukaryota; kingdom Viridiplantae; phylum Streptophyta; class Magnoliopsida; order Escalloniales; family Escalloniaceae; genus Escallonia; species Escallonia herrerae. Next base: position 290,510 of record JAVXUP010000201.1, read on the forward strand.
ATGTTTTTGGTGGCAAGAAGGGGACGGCACTCTGAGAAGCTTAAGATGATCATTCATTCATCTGCCTTGGCTCTGATGGCGGCAGAAGGTGGATAAAGACAAGGACAAGAGATAGAGAGAGAGAGAGAAATCTAGGGAAAGAGTAAGTCATCCATCCGCTACATAATGTAGCGGATGTGTGAGAGAAAGAGAGTCAGAGAGATAGTCAGAAAATTGATGGGAGGGAGAGGGAGAGTGTGTGTGTGTGTGTGTCAGAACATTAAAGAAAGAAGAAAGAAATGATAAAGAAAAAGAGAAAAAAAAGGTCAGAAAAGTAGTGTTTCAATTGTCCACTACATTATGTAGTGGATGGGCACTGCCTCAAACTAGAGGGTATTTTTGTCAAAAATTTGTCCGCTACATAATGTAGCGGACAAACTTAAAAAAATACAATATATATATATATATATATATATATATATGTGTGTGTGTGTGTGTGTGTGTGGACCATTCACAGATCGCCCATGGATAGCCAGATCGCGTTTGTAACTTATCCTATTTTACTAGTGCTATCAACGGATCAGCTCTTATATATATATATATATATATATATATATATATATATATATATATATATATATATATATATATATATATATATATATATATATATATTGTAATTTATATTATATAATTGTTAGACGGGTTGGTTTTTCCATGGGCTAGACGGGCTTGTAAAAACATTTGCCCATATCTAACCCATATTTTTTACGAGCTCAAAATTTTGAACCCACGTCCACCATGGTCACTACAAAAGTAAGTCTATATCCATACTTTTGTGGGCTGGCATGGGTTGTCCGGCCCAAGTTGCACCCCTATTGTTAATCCCGCCAATTTGGTAGTTTCATGCAAAAATTAAATAAACTCGTTGCATTCTCTATTTTGTAGATTTTGTCTTTAAATTGTTGGAAAAAAATGCAAACAGGAATGAAGAATGCCTGAGTCGAAACGCACTCTATCCATAAAATAGTATTTGTGCCCTATACTGCAACAATTGCCTCAAATTTGTCTCTCAAGGTAATACAACAGAACTACTTGTAGAAGTAACCAAACGGAAATTAGATTATATATTTTCATCATCAATTATCAATTAAAAAGAAGCCTTGACACTTATTTATTTACAATGCACCAAAAGATGTCTTTGAAGAGGTTTAACAACTTATAGCATAAAAAATAAGAAAAAACAATGAATCAAAACTCGCCATTAAAAGTTGCAGCTTTCTACTATAAGTGCATAGTCACAACCTTAAAAAAAATGGACACAAGTGCTAATTATTGGAAAAATTCCAGCATGGAAATGGATTTTTTGTTTCTTACTATTCTTGCCATGCAACTTCCACAAAAACCCATGTGGTAGAATTGGCACATCATGTAACTTTAACTTGAAAAAGATAAGTGGGACTCACTCAATTAATTAATGAAGGGAGTGTATATATTGATTGAGCAGCATGCTCAACTAGAGCAAAATCTTGCTCCCTAAAGGTTGTAACCTTGCTTTGTTACAGGTAAACTTAGCCTTATGGTTCTTGAGCTAGACATCATGGTCTCCTCTGCGCCATTAAACACAGATAAGAGAACAGAGATCACAGCCACCTCTTCTTCAGAGTTATCAGAATGGGAATGGCTTCCCGATGACCTTTTGAATTCAATCCTAGACAGACTAGCTCCATCGGATTATATCAATGTCTTAGCAGTCTGCAAGCGATGGCTCTACACTGTCCTCAGTCCGAAGTAGGGCTGCAATATAGGCTGGTTTAAAATGGGCTTTAACCAACCCAGCCCAGATATGGATAAATTTTAACCCACCTAACCCAATGAATTTAAGTTTGGGCTGATCTGAGTTGGGTTAACATTTTAATGAACTAAATTGGGTCAAGCCCATTAAAACCAAACTAACCCATCCTAACCCCAAAAGAAAATATCGAAGTCTGAAGATCTCTCATTCTCTCCTTCCCCGACAGTCGGCAGACCGTAGCCAATTGCCCCAAATTGGTGTAGCCAATTCCGCCATCATTGTGGTCCTTATATCTCATTCTCTCCACCAACACCCCCATCAAAACCTACGTTGGCGTCAACACCAATTTCTCTCGCTGGTATATTCCTCTTTCTTGTCTTTGGGTGTGCGTGTGTATAGTTGGGTGCATTACTGGGGTTCTTATATTATGATGCTCAACTAGATACCTGAGACTCCGACTTAATGTCAATTTTGATGTGAATTCAACTCAAATTCCTTTTCTTGCTCGTAAGTTTTCTTTAACCAGATGAATCATAGCATCCTGTTTATCATACTGTGTTTGCTTGTATACATTGCTTAACCATTTGATTCTTCATTCTCTTTTAAGATATCGTGCGTGCCCTTGCAATTTCTTCATCCCGATGAATTAGAAATTTCATGGCAACTTTGCTAAGCTTATGCGTAGTCTATTTTGTAATAAAGAGATCATATACCCTCTAAAGTTCCCCATTTTTAAGTCATGTATGTAGTGATTACTTACAATTTGCTTATTGCCATCAACATGCTTTATCGTGGTGTTAGTTTCAGCATGTGTTGATAGGGTGATTTTTTTCTTTCATACTGCACACTAATATTAGTTTGCACTTTTTTTTCCTATGCACTCTACTTAACTTTGGTACTTCTTTCATAGCCTGAAACAACACAATGGTGAATTGAGAAGTGGAGCAAAAGCATCCCGAGCAGGAAGGCGATGGGTTTGTGCCGGCATTATTCGAGGCTTTAAGGATAAAAGTGGAGGTACTTGTCTATTCTGAAGACTTGAGGAATAGATGTTCTTTAGGGTACTTGGTGATTAATTATGCTGTGTTTGGACCTTTTGCTTGGTTAATAAATGACTTAGAAATGTTTTTTTTCCGTAGGATAGAAATGTTAATTTATTGAGCTCACTAGTTGCTTGACAGTCCAACTTTACAGAAAGCAAATTGCTCTGCATTTGGCCAGTTAATCTTTTCATCTAGCATTTTACAGATCAGGGTGCTATTATTATAACAACAATACTACTATACTGGGGAATCAACTCTAATGTTGGAGGAAGGGATTAACTTAGTTAATTAAGTGCATCGAGTGAATTTTGTTACGGAATCAATAATTACTTAGGCTGATTTGGAGGATTTTACGTGTAGGAGTTTAGACCTTTACCGAGTTTGGAATACTGCTTCCAGGATTGCTTCTTGAAATGCAACTTAGTTTTCTTTTTTGATTTCTTAAAATGGACTGTGATGGTGTCACTGAGCAAACAAGAAAAGACAATATGGAAAAAGATTTAGAGTGATAATGTTTCTCGGGATATTTCATAGGAGTTTTTTTTGTGTAGAATGTGATGTGAGCCGACTAAATCTAGAGAGTGCTTGAGATCTTAGTTCTACCTTTTAGTGTATGGATGGATCGGATAGATTGCTTGACATACAAATGTAAATGGCACATTTTTCTGTTTGTAGATTGATGCATTTATCTTTGCAGTGTTAATGCCGGAAGAACGGCCATTTCAATTATAATTTCATGCCTTAGATATGATTCATTAGTATTTCACACAGAACTATGCAATGCTTCTAGATACATGTGTCAATTTTTTATTTTTTAGTTTCTGGAATGTGTGTTCATGATTAATTATGCTGCTGGAAAGGCCTTTGCAATTACAATTTGATGCTTTAGATATAATTAGTTACTATGTCATGTGAAACTATGACATTAGTTTTGTCTTTCACTCACTTATCGGGAAAAAAAATAGTTTTGTCTTTCACTATTTTCACTCCCTTGGATCACCCATTCTTCTCTCATCATTTCTTTTTTTTCTTTTTGGTGCAGGAGGCGGCAACTACCAAGTCTGGTGGCAAGGCTTGGTGTCTTCACAAAGTGGCGTGAGATTTTATTTCTGCTTTCAGAATACTAGAACCTTTGTTAAGATTATTTTTTTTTTTGCTTCTCATGTGGTTTAAAGACATGGATGAGTTGAAATGGGTGAGAATCTATTGTATTAAGTGTTATAGCTTATTGCTTATTTCCCCCATTACACATTTTGATGTTTATTTATCTTGCTAATATAAGGAAGACTATAATATTTTTTATTAGAATGGAGTTTATTACTTGTCTTTAATGTTCAAGTTATGTGTTTGTTTAGTGATTAATGTGGAAAGATTTCTTTATAGTATTGTATTTCATTTTTGACCAAATAAATAAAACTTTTCATTTATCAAAGATTAAAGCATTATCTAATAAGTTAAATGCGAGTCATGTTAGTCTTTAGATAATGAGACGTGTTGAAAATTTTCATTTCACAAATGAAAGACAAAAGGCTAAATAGATGTTAGTTGGGTTAAGCTGGGTTGAAACCCAACCCGTAGCATTTTTACTTGGGGTGGGTTTTTTTTGCAAAAAGCCCAAGCTGGTTGGGCTAAGATGGACTTTTAAAAGATTGAGTTTTCTCGGGTTAGGTTGAAACCCAACCCAACTCGTCTATGTTACACCCCTAGTCGGAAGCGCGTGAAACCTCCTACTTGTTGTGCCCGCTACTAGCACCGACAAAGAACAAGAAGAAGACCGCAACATTTCTACGGTCTGGCTTTAAGAAGAGTAACAAGTTTCAAGTTTTTCATGCCTAATCTAGATATACGGGGTTCGTACCATGGATGGTTAATCATAGTATACAAACTGGGCTTAGCACTGTACAACCCTTTCTTATCCAGACCCTAGTTTGGCTCCAAGTAACTATATGGTGTGGATTGTATTTGACCATAGATTGGGCTTCGCAAGATCAGTTGCTAAAGAGTGGACATTCATAACAGCTAAGGTGGATTCTCGATGCCACATACTCCTCGAGAGGCTTGTTGTATGTCATGATTCACATATGGTACCAGTTATACAGTTATGGCATTCATCTGGCTATCCAGATGAATGCCATATTGTGGAATCATCTGAAGGCGATATACTGCTGGTGGTCCGGTGGACAGGCATGAGATCATATAATGTTTTCAAGCTATTGGCAGGACTTCATAAGTTGGAAAGATTGGCCGGACTGGGTGATTGGCAGGCCTAATTCCATATACTTCACCGGTTGCTCTAAACGCAGTGATGGTCTTCAAGTTGTCGTCAGAAACATGAAGGATGGCAGCGATACATCGGTTATTCATGAGCCTATCATGAACTTTCATGATATGCCTCCTCCCACCTTAATATCGGCTTCTTGTGGCGCTCACTTTGAGTGATTTGTAACTTCCCCCCTTTTGGTATATGATAAATTACAAATTGATAAATTTGTTGCATTAACTTCTTTTTTAGTGCATACAGATAGCGTATTTTTTATCTTTTATTTGATATATACTCGGTAGACGTTAAGAATGAACAAGGTCAGGTTGTTGAGCACCCCCCAAAAACTTCGCAAGAGACATCGCGTTCGTGATTTCCAAGTAAAGTCTCAAGTTACTTTTAAGATGATCAACTATTATATCTTTTCACTATAATTCCATTTAAAAGTATATTTTCTTGCTATAATTTCTTTTTTGGTGCATAAAATACTTAAATGTGCGTAAGTAATTTAGAACAAGGATAAAGATACATCGTTGTGCTTAGCTAAGTTATTTGAAGCATCGGCAAAAACGACTTTTATTAAAGTAAATATTTACAATACGTTTTTGTCGTCAATTCACAAGATTAGTCATTGATGTTATGCATACTAGCGTTGTAATATGATAGGGCACTATATATGGGTATGAACTTTATATACTCTGTATTTGCTTGCAAAATATTATGTCTACAGACTACAGCAAAAAAAATTTAGTCAAACAAAGTAACATCAACAGTATATCGAAAGTCAGGTCCCTCCCGCGCAGCCTTCCTGCGATCAATCAAGTAATCTCAGTTGGAGAAAAAATTAATTACACGTGTGTATGAATTGAACGAAATTCAAACGGATGAAATGATTAAATTTGTCAACGCTATAAATGAATATCGTTATGTCTTATAAACATTACTTTAAACTTCGCTCCAAAAAAAAAAGGTAAAACATAAAGATGTTAGATGACGATAACGTTGACGTAAACTCGTAAGATTGAAAACCGTAGAAAATGTTGACCTGGTCAGATCATTTTCATGAAAGAGGGGGACCCTTGCCCTTGCCCTTGCCCTTGAATATAGTAGTAATATATTTCGAAGTCAGTTCCTCTGCCTGTTTGCCTCCTTTTCTGCTCCTTTCAGTTCCATTCGTCCAAGTCAAAATCAATACTCACAGTGACATTTACTTGCACTGACAAATTAAATACCATGGACGCCAGTAAGTTTATTAAACTCAAGAACATATTGTTAAACTGTTCTACTTTCCCTCTTCATCCACAAAAATTCACCTCCCTCGTCACTGTTTTTGCCGCCGATTAAGCTGTTAATTGTACCAGAATTTACCGCGGTGCTGCGTGGAGCTGAGAGTAAATGTAAAGACTTGTAGAGATTTCTCACAGTTATGGAGTACAGTTGCTCTCTCTCTCTCTCTCTCTCTCTCTCTCTCTCTCTCTCTCTCTCTGTCTGTTTTTGTGTGTGTACGTGTCTACGCGCAAAATGCGTGTTTTGTTTACTTAAGAAACTTCGTGTAAGTTAACCGAATTAATGAATTAACTATGTGTGCGTGTGTGTTCTTTTATATCTTGCTAAGCAAATTTAACTATAAATTCCTTGCCACCTAGCTTGCTGTTCCGATTCGGGATTTGTGTGCGTGTCCGTGAATGTGTGAAGTGCGCGCGTGTGTGCAGGCACTACATATGTTCATTGAGTAAAGAAACTTCATGTTAGTTAACCTAATTGAGGAATTAATTGCTATGAACGAAAAATTGTTGTACTCCGGGTGAAATCTGGTAGTTGAAGACCGAGTAATTTCCCCAAAATTGAAATGAAATGCCATATGTCATTTCTAAACATTAATTGTGCATTTGTTCACCTAAGTGAAACTTTAAATGAAAAAGTAATTCCTGTTAATAGAGAAATTGATGTAATCCTGGTGAAATCCGGTAGTGGAAGACCAAATTACTCTAATATCCTTCAAATTTGAAATCATATTTAGTGTAGTTTCTGAGTTTTTATTGGTAATTAATGAGTTAGTTCAAGATTTTAACAGATGTTAGACCAAGTTATGGAGTTGGAGAAGTGCTTGTCAGTATTTACTGACCCAATGTGGAGGTTGAGAACAAAAGACGTCGGGGTTAGTTTCGTTCGCATTCAAGGCAATGTAGAAGCAAACAAAGAAGCACGGAAACTTAAGAGTGTTATGAGTAAGAAGAAGCCAGTTCTGATGCTTCTGAGCACTTTGTGCTCAAGCTGATCATGCCCTTATCATCGTACACCTTGCGCTTTTGCTACTAGTAGCCGGAGTTTTCGAGGCGTATTTAGCCCTTATAACCTGTTGCGTGCAGCTTCAAGCCTTTAAAATTTCAGCTTTTTCTTGAAGTACAGTGGTTGGTGTTGAGTTTCTGTGGTGGAAATGGTGATGAAGGGGACTTCAAGTGCACGGAGCAGCACTGGAAATTGTCCCTTGTACACAGTTGAGCAGGTGGAGGTTTTTGAAAAGGTGTTTGGTGACTGGCAGAAGCCAAGTCGCTCTCAAAGGCTGGAAATGATTTGTGAGCACCCGGTTCTGTCTAACCTCGAGTCTCAGCAGATCAAGATCTGGTTTCAGGATCGGAGGTGAGTTTGAGACATTGTTATAGTAATGACTTTGTACTTTGTAATATAAATATGTACTTGTGTTTGTTTTTGCAAGCCTGTGACAATCCAAAGTCTAAAAGACTACTGACTTGTCAGAGTTGCAGTTCAGCCTTTAGTTGCTAGAGCTATTGGTGCTTAGCTGGTGCTGTGTCTCTTTTATCTTCAATTGGTTTTTTGCAAGAACTTATCGTGGATTAAAAGAAAATTTGCTCTCTCTTTGTACTTCTCTTTCCTTACAGGTGTGGCGAGAAGGCAAGGAAAGCGGCTATCGAACTTCAAACAGTGAATGAAAAGTTGGCTACGACCAAGAAGCTATTGTTGCTAGAGAATGATCGCCTCCGAAAGGAGTTATTGCAGCTGGAGAATGAGAAGGATTATATTCTGCAGCTACTGGAAAATGTATGGCAAGTCATTCCATGTACCATTCAGTCGTTGAATTTTTTTCGCTATAATTGCAAATTCTTTTGTTTCCTTTTTGTTTTTGTTTTGTGGCGGCTGATATTTTTATCTTTGAATTTTTTTCGCTATAATTGCAAAAAAAAAATTGTTTACCTTTTTATTTTGGTTCTGTGGCAACTGATATTTTTTTGATAGAATCATAACAGTACTTCTTGTCGGAGTTATTGACTTAAAGTTGGAAGCACATGATCTCTTGTCGGGCTCATCATGTTATTATTAAAAGCATACTTTGTCGAACCAGTTGACTTCTAAAATCATTTGAGTGCTAATTTGTTGCATTCGTTGACCTAATGTTAGAAGAAATATAACTGTAAATCTTGTCGGGTAAGTTGACTTTTGGTTGGTAGCTTGTACTTATTAAGATTGCTTAAATTCTTGTGCATCGTGAAAGTGTTACTAACCGCACTATTATGATCTGAACAAGATGAAAATAACGACAAGAATCTTCTGTTTGGTTATGTAGAAAACTTCCCATAAAATGTTTTTGTTAAATTGCTTATGCAATGAAACATGCAAACTTAAGATCATCCTCTTTCAGTATGATCATAAAGTTAGACATCCAATGATGGCGAGCATATTTTTTTTTCCTGTAACTGCGGTGCTCCATCATCATGTATTGACGTGCCAATCTCCTGAAAACTTAGGTAGCGTCTGACAACATTTAAGTTTCCAGTTTTGTAAAGTGGAGAAAAAAACGCGTTGGCACACAGTTTTCATTTTTTTTTTCCTTCAGTTTCGAAAATCAGTTTTTAAAACAGGTTTGTTTTTGAAAACTACCATTTTGGAGTTTTGGGTTTCCAGTTTTGATTTTTGTTTTGAGACCACCGCCGCCACAACCACCCCACCTCCGCCACCACCGCTTCCGCCCCCGCCCTCGCCACCGCCGCTGCACTGCCCCCGCCCTTGCCACCACCACTAAAGAAAAAACTCAAAATAAAAACTGGATAATCAAACACTCAAAAGAAAAAAACTGGGTAATCAAACACCCATTTGTTTTTGTAAAAAATAGAAACTAAACTGGTTTTGGTTTTTATTTTTTTGGAAACTGAAAAACTGTAAGTGATGTCAAGTAGACCCTTAACTAAGCCGTTGTCTCGGTTGGGGCCGACTGCATGATTCTTTTCTTCCACTCCTCTATGACTACTCATGTTTTGTTTCTGTTTTATATGTCTATAAGTCAAGTCCTTGCTCACTAATTAAGTCCACATTGTACAGCCAGTCAGCCTAAACCTCTTCTTCTGACCCCGTCAATGTCGTCGTACTGGGAAAAATAGCAGTCATACTCGTGAGCATTCACATGCATATAGACGCTGTTAGATGCGTCCTATAAAATTAAAGCACTATTTAGGTAACATTAACATGCATGGTGTGATCCAAGTGTCTATAGGATGAAAGCACCACAAAATTGATATTAAACTTCTGAAGTGCTAACTTTTGTTGGTTTTCAGTGTGCCCTTCTGTTATTCCTGTCTAGTGCATCGTGTAAACTGTTGTGTTACATATTTTCCTTTTACTTAGTTGGATTGGAGGGGGAGCAGCGACTGTTCTTTTTGCATTCTTGATGTCTGGTGTACACGGTCACTGGCTTTTGGGCAGTCTGATACGATTATCAACGGGGCAGCCTCACTCCAGAGGGCTCCTGCAATTGCAGGGTCTGGGAGGGTTGATTTATCAAACCCTGTCCAATTGTTGTTGGATGTTTCCATGTCTTGAACCCGTTACCTTTTGGTCACAATGGAGCAGCCTTTTTGTTCTTTTTGCTAACCAATCAAAATTAGTTGTGTTGTTCTTCATAGTCCTTCCTTTACCCTACTTTCCTATTGTTTGCTTCTTCTAGTCAAGTTTGAGTTACCAAGTTACCATCAAGGATATCTTATTTGAAGGTTGTTACTTTCATATATTCAGCGTCAAAGGTAAAACATTTGTAAAAACAATGCCTGAAAGTATACTGTATCTTGATTTAATGGAACATAAGATTTCCTCTTCTTTTCCTTGTAGTTCCAGAGCTTCCCAACTGAACATACTATTATGGCTACTCCAAGATAGTAATTGTCATTTCTAGCTTCTCCGTGATTCCTTCAGCTCTGTCAGTTCAGATCAGAGCCTGGTTTAGTTTCATTTATGGCACATTACGGAGGCTGATTGCAAAATTCTTAGTATTTGCAGTTATTTGAAGCAATTTAGTACTTGAACTTTCTGTCTTGCACTGTGGATGAATTTTTGAGGTCCACTTATTCATTGTGCATTTTTCCATGGGGGACCAGTAATTCTGTGTTTAGTGGATCTTGGTACTTTATTCACTCAATGTATGAACCTCTATTTTTTGTTTCGTGATGGTGATTCAAGGTGATAAATATTAGCAGGGAATGGAATGAAGAAAGAACTCTTCTCAAAACCATAACAAATTCAATAAAGAATGGACAGACCTAGATTATCTAGTAGAGACTTTGCTAAAGTTTTCTCATGCAACAGATTAGAAAGGGAGTATCTCAGGAAGCTCTTGTTTTTCATTTTTCATAAGAAACATATAGGAAATTATGTAATTTTCAAGTGAAAGTAGAAAAATGTCAAGTTAATACGGATTGAACATTCTTTTTTGGGATAAAGTTGGCTCTAAAGCTTTTTTAGGGTAAATTCAAGCCAAGTCCCAGTTGCTCATGTTACGTAAGACATTCTTTCCGAATTTGTTAGATTCAGATTTTGTTCTTCTCCACTTGAAAATGCCATGGTTCTTCCGCAGGAGAAAAACATACGTTGTCTTGTTTATTTTTTCGACTGCAAGATTAGAACTGCCTCTTGTTTCACAGCTGAAAGTCTTCTATAAACTTTTAGTCAAAGTTTTGGGGTATATGAGGCTAGAATTTACTTAAACTTGGTGCTTTATTTAATTGTTGCCATCAGATTGCAGATCACGATCTAGAATTTCAGGTCCGGAGCAAACCCTGATAAGTAGGGCCACATATCCCATCAAGGCGACATTGACCGCTTTGTATGATATATCCAATAATACAGTCTTGGGATTGAATATATCTAGATCTCGTACATGTAATATTTAACTTCAATACAGCATCTTAAGTTGTATAAGAATTTATGTACTTTCTCTCTCTGTATGTTTATCAATACATGCTTCCAAGATTGTTGTGGAGATATTTGCTGTTGGCCAATTCACCCATTTTGGCCTTTTAGTATCTAAATTGCGGTTTTCTGTCAATTCTTGCTTGGTATCTGCCAGATTTGACACAATGTTTTAATACATGAAAAGTGCAGCGAGCAATAGCAACGGTGAAAGTTTTGCCTATTTGTGAAATGGCATATCATTTAGTTACCAACTGCTCTAAGGAGTTGATAACTTAACATGGTGTCAGAGCTTTTGTTGTGCAAGGTCTTGAGTTCAATTCTTCTCGCTTGCACATTTGGGCCCTCTTTAAATTAGTGCAATTTGCACTCTGTTTATTTGTGCACATGGTGGTAGTTCATTGATTTGTCTCTCCACATAAGCATGATCCATAGTGGGTTCATGCTCTATTGGCCCCAACTATGCCTATTTTGCTTTACACTTGTAAGTCCGTTATAATAACTCTGGTCATGTCGTGGGGTTCTAAGAGTTGGAGAGTAACTTTTCTAATTGACTTTCAGTTATAGCAAACATTTATAACTGAGAGGGGTTAGTGTTCAGCTCCATCTGGATCCCTTCTTATATTTTCCAAAATCATGTATCCCATCGTGTCCTTGGCCATTAGTTTGGTGTCTGCTTTTACGTCTATTATGGCTTTAAAATAAATCACGTTTATGCCATCACATATTATTGCTACCACAATTTGGTTTGACCAAGACAGAAGTAGTTGCATTCTATGTCCTTTCTGTGTAGTTAAAAGTTTTGATAGTTTTAAGGCTTTATTGGCTTTCTTGATTTGAAAGATAGACTTCCTCAATTTGGTTGTATAGTCTCCTTGAATGAAGATAAAGTAAAAAAGGGTTTATTTTCAAGATAGAAGATTGAGATGGAAAAGTTGATACTTGGTATAACTCCATACTTAAAGTTTGCTTATGTTACTATTTTGATAGCTTCAAAATTAACTTCGCTATTGTATAAGGTGCCAGCAAGAAATTGTACGTTCTTATGTGTCTTTAATTTATTCCGCATCTAAAGCTGACATGTTTTCAGTATTATTATGCTATTGTGAACCGTGCGGGAATGACTATCACTGAAGGTCCTAATAAGCCTTGGAAGGACTTTATATCTAGCTATATATAAGAGGGCCAGATTTGATGTTTTAATGTGAGAAAAAATCCCTTTTGGGAGGATCGGCACAACATAGGTAGAAATGAATTTTCATGAAGGCGAATACTTTTTTATTAATAGTTCTCCTTATCGAACCTTTTCTGTGACGGCCGTTGTAAAGCAGCATTTAGAGATTTAAGTTGGATAGAAGCTTTGGTTTTCGGATGGAATTCGAGAAGCACAGAGGAAAAAATGTAAACTCTTTTATAGGATTTCTCGATAAACTTTCTTAATTTTTATATCAACTCCTTTGAAGTTCTACATTTCAATTGTGTTTCTCTTTTGGCTAAGCTCTTACCTGATGCAGCCACTTGAATACAGTTTAAACTTATCATCTCGTAAAAGCACAATATTTGAACTATCCAAATATATATATATATATATATATATAGGGTTGTGATCCATTGATAGCGCTAGCAAGTTGCTAGCGCTGTTTGGCCATCCGCTACATAATGTAGCGGACGATAATTTACCGTCCGCTACATTATGTCGCCGACGGTGAAAAAAATTGCTGTTGTGGCGCGTGATCTGGCCGTCGATTCTCGCCCGTGGACGGCCAGATCGCGCTAGCAACTTGGGTTAAGTTGCTAGCGCTATCATTTTATCAGCTCCCATATATATATATATATATATATATATATATATATATATATATATACATACATATATATATATATATACATACATATATATATATATATACATACATATATATATATATACATACATATATATATATATATACATACATATATATATATATATACATACATATATATATATATATACATACATATATATATATATATACATACATATATATATATATACATACATATATATATATATACATACATATATATATATATATATATATAAGTCCCTTTATGTTAATACGCTTCTCACTGCTTAATATTTGTCAAATTATTGTCCTCTTATTATCTAGTGTAAAGAAGCATGTAAACGTGGCTAAAGCACCCATATATTTTTGCATGATAATTGACTGTTGACGTACTATTATCAAATAATAAGTTAGTGGACCTACAAAGTAATGCTCTCTTTTTGCTAGAGATGCACATGCTTACTTGACCGATGCAACTGATGCAGGTATCTGCAGCAACTACTGACAGCTCTTGTGAGACTACTGTAAACTCTCCTGAAAACCCTTTTAGGACTTCTGAAGATTGCACAGGGTCAGTTTGGTTGCGCCATCGAGCCAATAGATGTTCAACTTTGCATGTTTGATGCAAATATCAATTGTGGTACTGATTCTCCTTTCCTTTGTACAGATTCCTCTTGCTGGCTGACAAAACCATGAAGATTTCCCGTCAAAAGCTGTCGAAGGTTTTGTTGACTGGGTCCCAATTGCGAGAATGAAGGTTTTGACTGTTGTATGTTGATGATACATTGCCGATTATACACATACATAAGCCTATATAGTTCTTTCTTGGAGGGATATTTCGATCACTAATTTTACTTGTCATATGTTGTAATCCCTAACAGGTTTCCTTGTCAATTTGAACTTATCTTTGCTTCTTTACATATCTTTAAACCAGGCTGATAGTGCCATTGCCATGGAGTGGCTGCACAAGCCTGCACTCTTGTCTTTTAGATCCTAGGAAGGATTTAGTTCTTTGAGACTAGTTTCATTCATTCTGCAAATTTCCATGAATTTGTGAAGTTTAGAACAAGAAAAACTAATTGTGAGTCTGTTCTTGAAAGATATCTCTAGAATTTGGATCAAGTGAGTGATTTAGAAACAGTGTTTATAAGAAATTTTCTTTGTGCAGATTCTCCTTTATCGTTATAATTTATTGCTGGCTTGCTTCACAGCCACAGCTTTCTGGTTTACTTACTGAAAGATAAGGGAGATCCTCAAGTATCTTCCATCTATTTTGGTTATGTCTTGCCATTCCAGCAGATGCTGAACTCAAGTAACATATTAACAGTAAACAAAAGTTGTAGATTATCTTAAATTTCCAAGAGGCAGTGCAGCAGCTCCATCATCGAGACCAATTTCACATGGTTATGGTTGGTTATTGGTATTCTAATTTGATAAGTGCATGTAGTTTTATCCTCCTATCTTAGCATATACGTGAGTGTTATCCCAAGATATCTTAACTCTTGTGTTGCCAGACCAAGTTTTGGAGATTCACACCATTTTAGGACCGTGTCAGCATGCATTAGTTTTCTTAGTGTTGCTTAGAAGTCGTCAATCTGGTGACAGATGTCTTGTGTACCACCTGCTATTACCTCCATCAAAGTAGTGCAGGGACATAAATTGTTGTCAAATATGCATTCAGGGATCTATCAAGTAATGACAATGCCTTGGCTTTGGTGGGTATTTCCTGGGACATATGCAGCGTTGTCAGCTAGCATTTCTTTTGATCCCATCCTTTTGTCCCACTTAATAACATCAATTAGGCATGAGAAAGCCCTTTGGCATGGAAAAGATGTTCCACGATATTGTTATGTTAAGAAGGTCATCTCGGATCATCTCAAAAACATCCCATCCCCCAGCGCCTCCTCCTCCTCCCTCCCTCCCTCTCCCAGCTGGGGGTAAGGTGGTTGTAGGAATCTCAATCTTGTCGAGAAACCAAATAAGAGAGAGTACCCTTCTCAAAGCAAAATATGATGGGAGGTCTATTAGTTCAGTTGCAGTGAGATAAGAGGAAAAGCTGTCAGTGGTCTTTGCAAGGAGCTGCTTTAGTGTCTTCTGTCCTGGCTTGTAAACTGTCATGTGCTAACAGGCTCGACCTATTTCTTCTCACATTTGAAGCATATTTTTTAGTTCTGAGGTTATCTTGTTTTTTGCAAAGGCGTTGCATTATACTGGGCTAATAGCTAGAGAAAGGAGTGACGAACTAATTCATACTCCAAGCAATGAGCCAGCTATTCTGCCTTTTTTTAGCCGAAAACTAAGCAGGTAAACTTAAGCGATTTATTTGGTCAAGTATCTCTTTTTTTCACTGTGTATGCTTGCCTTATCTGAAAATGAGCTCATATGATTATATTGCTATATATATTCTTACGTGATTTGACACTTGTCTTTTTAGGCACTTGTCTCTTTTGTAGTTTTCATTGTTCTTCCAATTTACTTGGTGATTGATGTTATTAAGGGGCTTGAGCAATACTGCTGATGATGGCTGGTCATTGATTAACTATAATGCTGCTGAAGATTTGCAAATATGGATAGTTACAACCAAGAACCTGGGATCCATGGCAAAAAACAATAATGCCCTGTCCATGTCTGGAAAAATCCTGTGTGTCAAAGCCTCCATGCTACTCAAAGTGAGTTAGATAGCTATTATTTTAATAAGTGCTGTCTTTTATATTACAATTTATTCAGTCGTAGTAAATGTTGTAAAGAGGCATTTATGCAGATTTTGCTTTTATTCCTTAACAAACTTTGTTCCCCGTAGGAAATGTACAACTGTGTTTAAACTAAACCTTTGCTGAAAAAGTATGAAAGGTTGTCTCTCCAAAGTTTAAAACATGGACCAAGTGTTACTGAGCCTATGGAGGGTAGCAACTGATGCTGCCAACTTCTTTGTAATTTGTCATATAATTTCTTTGCGCAAACTTCAGTGGACACATCTCCTAGTTTAATTTATGGGAACTGACACATACATAATTGTATTTTATTCTATTGCAAGCATCCCAAAAGGGGCTATTGATTACAGACCTCGAGATAGTCCTGCGTTTAAGGTTTTTGCTCTCTCGCAGTTTTACGCATGGAACACGACTCAGTGCTAAGTCAAGGTGGATAGGGTTATAAAACTACTACTTCCTTCCTTTATATAACAAAATCCAAATGGCCAGCAAATAGGTAATGAAACATTGTGTAATGGTTAATTGCTATCTCATGAAGATGATGTTTACTACGAGTATATTCATATTTTGCACTTTATGTCAACTTCCTAAAAATGGAGTGCTAGTTGGTCAAGGGAGACTCCTAGGCTTCAGAGTAAAGAATTCTGCTTTCTACTATGGCGACTGCAGTGCAGTTGCTTAGGACAAGGACCGGTTTCGTAGTTGTCACACTGGACAGTATGACCAGAGTTGGATAGTTGACTGGTGATGTTGATTGCGAAGGTGGCTGTCATGTTGCTGATGACAATTTTTTTCTTAAAGGCCAACAAAGAGGTTGATTGCTTTGGTATGTGATAATCCATCAATAAATTAAGTTTTAGGGTAATATATCAACAAAAGCAGTTCTATATTTCATTCCTTAAACGATGAGGAGTGGCATACAGGAAATGTTAGACGTTGCAAATGCTGCACTACTATGCATAATCACAACTCAGTTCTATAGTCTATACAAGCTTATTTAGTTAAAAATCTATTCTTGTTACCAAAAGCTAGGAAAGGTAAATATCACATCTTCCTTCCTAAGTTGAGTGCTCCCCTTGTTCCTCCTCTCGTTCAAGTCTCCTTTTCTGGACTTGATCTTTCTCACTTGTCCGTCCTCACATCATTCCAGAATTGCTAAGCTTTATCTGCATCAGTGCCAAGGTTTCTTTCATCTCAGTCATAACAGAGACACCAATTAGACGTCCTAGCATCTCGGCATGTGATGGCCCATGTGGCAGCAACACGAGGTGCTTATTGACCTCATGTTCGCATTAAGGTGTTATCACATCATGTAAAAAGGTGGATCATTATAATGAGACTATCCAGTGATTTGATATTTTTGTTGCAACTGTACTGATTCGAAGGCTTTACTTGAATGAGGTCAGGTGTTGAAGTTGGACATCCCTTTTATCTAAAGTAAAGATACGACATGTTCCACTAGACCAATATGCACTTTAGCTGACCACTTCAATTGAAAAGAAGGACGACTCGTTTGACGAGGCTCCGGCCATCGCCAGTCTAGGGAGAGTTGATACGCAGCTTTATTTCCTCTTTCCTTTGCATGTTAATCTCATGAAATTTGTTGAAGATGATGTTAAGCTCGGTTGGGCTTGATTCGCTTTAGAGCTCCAAAAGATAAAGGACACATAAGCTCAGTAAATGATACATGAACCTTAAGTTCATCCTCTCCTTGCATTTTTAATCCATAAGGTTCTCCATTACCAAATTTTAGACAAATTATTGTCAAAGCCTCGAGCCAGTTCCAGCATGGAATTCCTTCAATCCCTTTCTCATGGTCAAGGGGTCACAATTTTGTGGTGTAATTACTACATCAAAAAGTTGTGGCTTCCAAGAACCCTACGATGCAACCTAGCTAACGGTTAGTAACTGCGAGTTGCATCAACCTATATGACCACCTTACTAGTGATGGATTATTCTATGAACAACACATAAAAGTAAATGCTATCAAGCATGACAGATTTGTTGGGCTTGTTCTCTGACAACTGAAGTAGAGCTTCTTGGCTGGCGAGGTTTGTAGTTCTTGTTTGTGAGCTGGCATTTGATCCTTATTATGTTTTTGCCATTGTCGGCACTTGATATGTTGTTTGTGCCCTGGTGAGCATCCTTGGTTTGTCTTTCACATTTGATCACGGACTCTCACATTATAAGAAATGTTAAGTGTGATAGTGGGGCCTACTCTTTAACAAATTAAGCTTTAATAGCAAGTGCTACCGAGCACTATTTTTTCTTTTGCTTTTTTGGATGTCTATCCTAATTTCATGCTTCTAGATTCAATTGCATTCTTAATTCCCATAAGTGGGAGATTGTTTCAAGATTTGATCTTGATTTGATAAGTATGCATATAACAACTTCCTATAACGATGTTAAGTACCTGTACCTGTACCTGTGATCCAATCTGGTTACGTACTCAAATATTTGAGATGTATGGAATGTTCAAATTATTAAATCGCTCCATGGTACAGGTGCTTTCACCCTAAACCTGAACTTTAGTTGGATATGGATCTTCCATATGACAAGAGCAGGTTAGGTAGAGTAGAGGGGTTCTTCTCGAGTGCTATGCGATTATAAATTCCTCTCAAGCTGCATGGAAAATTTTATAGGACGGTAGTGAGACGAGCAATGCAATTGTTGGGCAACTAATAGACATCATAATCATAAGATTAGTGTAGCTAAACTGTGAATGCTCAGGAAATGAACGGCCACACAATAGTAAATAAGGATATCCATCAGAAGGTGGGGGTAGCACTGCAACTCACTGTCCCACATATGATATTTTAGACTCTGAATTTAGCCATAAAAGAGTCTGTACTTGGCTAGCTCATTAAGGGAGACGTTGCACTGTGGTGGGGCCGTGGACCTTGGTTGTTGCAGTTGGTATTAGAGCAAAACCGGGTGTACGAGTTATGTGCCAAACGCGTCCCTGGGGTATCAGAGATGTGCCGGTTGATTGTGAGATCTCGCCTTTTCTGTGTACTGGGGTGGATGCACATCATACACCGTTTGTGTACTATAGGGCTTATATGTGGTATAAGGTTGAGCTTTGTGATTGGCTTTAAAAGAACCTGCTGCTGAATTCATCAGCGCCAACTTGGCTAGCCCTTTCAAGGGAGGCCTTACCCTGTGGTGGGGCCTCCGACTTGGGCTGTTGCAGGCACCAATTGGCGAGAAAATGAGGGATCGTTGCTTGAGATGGTTTGGTCCCGCGTATGACTTTAGATGCCCAAGCACGAAGAAGTGATTTGTGCCAAGTTGGTAGAGTTAAATGAGGTAGTGGTAGACCGAGAATCACATGGAAGTTAGAGCGAAGAGGCTATCATTACAGAAAAACAACTAGTTTTGGACAAAGGTGTCTATATGTGGAAGGGAAAAACTAATCCCTCTGCTAGTTGTAGGAGGAAAGGACATTTACCCACCATTTTGGGCCTCATTTGACACAGTAGCAATTGACCTCTACTTTGGTTCTCTCTACTTTGATCTTGCTTGCAACATGTATCTAGCTGAATTTTTTATCAGCAGCCATAAGCATGATCAGAAAAGAGCAAGTCATGGGGATGCTATGTCACTTGCTTATGGGAAGAGTAGTTATGGTTTGTTTCTAGTGCATGGCGATACATTTATGCAAAACTTCTATCCCGAGCACACGCAATGGAACCGTAGACAGTCAAGTGAAATCCAATCCACGAAATAATTTGATCCCCCTTTCATGGCCACATATCTTTCTGGCTAAGGAATGGGAAATCTTTCTCTTGTTCCATGAATCCAAGGTGTGGGAATCAATGGCTTTTGACGGTGATGATATCGATGGAGGGGGGGGGGGGGGGGGGAGGGAGGGAGAGAGAGAGAGAGAGAGAGAGAGAGAGAGATGGATGGATGGATGGATGGATGGATCTAGTCGTCGGGATCCATGGTGTCGGCGGACTTATGGTGAAGTGGGATGAGTTGGGGGAGAGAGGGGCAAAGAGAGAAACTTCTGATTCTAGGGCATCTTCAGTTTTCAGGGGAATGACAATGCTAGGCTTTAGAGTAACCTTTACATTTTCCTACTTGGAATATTTTCGTCAGAAAATGGGTGGGGAGGTTAGATATTTATGGTACGTTAGAGTATTTATGTAACTACATACGTACATTTTTTTATGCATGTCTATCTTGTGTCTGCATGCACATGTACATGCTAATATGAAGCTTCAATATGCAGCCTCTCGAGGCTGATCACATGTATCACTTTTTTGTTGTAACCTGTGTCTGATGTTGTATCCATCATAATTGCCTTTACTGCTATTAGTGTGAATGGATTTTGAAAGATGTAGCTTTAGGGTCAACGTGCATGTAGCTCAGGTCGACCCTATCTTGGCATGTGCGTTCATTCATTTATGTTAAATCAACTTACCCCTTCTTAATAAAATTAATTTGGCTTAACTCATTTTACTGCTTAAGCCTAACTTTTGATCCATTCCTCATATCAGTAGCATATTGGATAGAGTGGAACATCTATATGCTTCAGGGGACATGGATTTCTGATACTTCACATTTTAAATGTTTGTCTTTGCAGCTTTGCCCTAGAGTGGAAGAGAATGCTCTCTGCTCAGCTTTTATTTTCTTCCCAATCAAAGACATTCGAGCAGAAGATTCTATGTTACCACCATTTTCGCTTAACGCAGAAATACCACCATCGGGCTCATACACTCATGTTGGGCTCAAGCTAAGCCCCACATGTCCTGTAGCTGTCAAAAGCATTAGGTTAGTAGAGTGCCGTAGTGATGCATATTTGTATTTCAGAAGCAAGGACTTGCTAGATCCGTAAAATGAAAATCTAATTACGTTTCTGATTTTCCTCATTTGGATTCACTGAGAAGATCTGCTTCTAAGATGTGCCTTTATATGTTAACTACTTGCATTTTGTTTCCCATAATCTGATAAACCACTTTCTATTTTCTGTACCATGCAGATCCAACGTTGATTCTGAGGTGCTAAGGTCTGATTTTGAGAGTCTCTATTCAGTGCTTAAGAAACTCTGGCATCATCTTGATGCCATGCAATTTTGCTCATTCAAGGTATGATCATAAACCTCTGGGAATCGAGAACTAGCAAGAAACACGTGAATATTAGAGAAATACAAGTCAGCTTGTGATTATTCCTTTTTTCACGTCTTCTCAGCATGTGGTGTTAATGATTATTTCGCATTAGTTAAGAACCTCTCAGATTTTTACATTTTGGGTTTGCAAGATTCTACTGTAGGAGAATATTCTTTCCAGGGAAAACTGTCACTACATCAACCTATTACAGAAATGTGTAAATTTATTGTCCAAGCAGAACAACACAAATTGTCCGAGTCATATCGAGTTTAAATGGTTCGTGGTGGATTTTGCAGTCACTTCCGGTTTGCTCTTTAGGCAACCAAACGGAGCTTGAGATACTGGATATCACCCTAGTGAGTTTGCAGGACATCGAACTCGATCAGATACTTGGTGACCATGGTCAAGAACATCTGACTTCTATATCAGCAAGGTACTTTCCATTGAAATAGTCCTAGGCCATTAGGAGTCCGAAGTTTTTGGACACTTAAAACTCTCTTGCTGTAAATGTACCAAGTAAACTACTTACAAGCCTGCAGCTTTTCAGGGATTCGCTGTGTTCTGGTGCCATTGACAGGGACCTCTGAATCAGATAAACAAGCTGTCGCCCTTAAGTTGCATTCATCACCTGATCATTAAGTTAAACGAGTGTTCTGTTGATGAATGCATACCAGAGTTGTCCAAGGGAAAGAGATCACTTTCTATCATAGAATTCGTAATAAATTCGATCAGAAGCAGTTGATCGTGTTCTTTTTTTAGTTGTTGGCGGGTGTAAGAACTGTTTGGTGTCGGATCCTTAAGCTTATGTCTTCATTTTGGATATGGGCATTCATTGCCTCTGCTTATCTATTACTTCTTTCGTTGTCATTGAATTTTCTCTTCTTTTTCTTTTCGCGAAATAGAAAAATCATGCTGTCAAAATGAGTGCAGTTTGACAAGTCATGTCGGTAAAACCAATGAGTAAAAATGCGAGTTTTTTTTCTTAATAACCCATTTAATACTTAATTACCTCTTTATCCTATTTTGAACCTTATTTACCTATCTAACTCACTTTTGAAAAACGTGGTTTCAAATCACGTTTTTCAAGGGAAGAAAACGTGGTTTCAAACCACGTTTTCAAAGAAATCTCTGTTTCAAACAGAGATTTCATATGTTTTCAAAACAAATCTCTGTTTCAAATCACGTTTTCTTCCTTTGAAAACGTGGTTTGAAACCACGTTTTTTAAAAGTGGGTTAGATAGGTAAATAAGATTCAAAATGGGGTAAAGAGGTAATTAATTATTAAAAATGGGTTATTCAGGGAAAAAACTCGTAAAAATGCACCAAATCTTTCTTAGAAATTTGAAAAATCAAAATGAACTATTAAGACATATTTTGTATGTTGCTGCTAGTGGAAAGAAGGTTGCTGTTGGATGTGATAGTCAAAGATTTTTCTTAAAAAAAACGGGACTTTTGGTAACGTTCTTTTTCTTTTACAAGGAACATAATAGAAACGCTAGTCCGATCTGAAGGTAAAAAAATACTGGAATGCTTGCTTATTACATTCATCGTAAAATAAAACTAATTAGAATCCAAAGAACAACGTTTGGTTTGGATATATTATTCTTGTATTTTTTCAGACATGGTATAACTACTACAAAATTATTAATCGTAAGCATCACGACCAAAATTCCACACATCGGCCACCATGCGCACTGGCAACAAGTGCCCCCGTCTGGACTTTCGCAACCAGATTTCGACTACTACTCGTACCACTGTCCTCTGATTCTACCTGCACATCCCCTAAAATTCCCACACACACCCATGGACACACATAGACTCACAAACACACAACACACATACGCACGCAGTCACACACATGCATTCATGTGCGCGTACATAGTCACACACACAAACATACACGAAAAAATTACTGAGAACACATATAGTCACCAACACAAACACGCACACGAGTGTTCTAAAATTTGTCAAAAGAGCGAGAACAATCTTTTCAACATCTTAATTTGTTTTTGTTCTTTTTACAAAGAAATCAAAAATCAAGGAACGAGAACGTTACCAAATGCCACCTTAAAATCATTTTCTCTAAGCACCTGGGCTTCTGAGTACTCTCAAAATCAATTTTTGGAATGAAGGTTGCCCTTCGATGTTACTAGTGAAAGATTTTTCATAAAATAGAATGAGACTTTCAGTAACGTTCTTTATTTTTGTTCTTTTTTCTCACAAAGACTAGAATAGAAATACCAGTATGATCTGAAGGTTAAAAACAAACGGAATGCCTTATTACATCCGTCCTGAAATAAAAAGATTAGAATAAAAAAAGCATCATTTTTTCTAGATATTGTATACTTACTACAAATTTATTAATCATAAGTACCACGATGTCCACACGCCCGCCACCATGCTTACTGCGACGAGCACACCCATCTAGACTCCTGCAACTAGATGTCTACTACTACTCCCACCTCCTTCCTCTAATCCCACCCCCGCATCCCCCAAAATCTCCACACACAACTATTGACACACAGAGTGCCACATAGTCACACACACATATGCGCGATGCACATGCACTCTCTCTCTCTCTCTCTCTCTCTCTCTCTCTCTCTCTCTCTCTCACACGCCCGCGCGCGCGACATACATAGTCCCACACACAACACACACAGACGCAGACAGTCACACAAATGCACAAAAACACATACACGACACACATAATCACATGCACGACACACATACGACACGGTCATACGTGCACGTGTGCACACAAACACACAACATATTGTTAGACACTCATAGTCACACACACGCCCCCACGCGTATACACACAGTCACAAAAACACACACACACACACGCAACAAACACGTATACTCTCTCTCTCTCTCTCTCTCACTCTCTCACACACACACGAGTGTCCGAAATTTTGTTAAAATATGTGAACAAGTTCTTTCTATTACCCTATTTCGTTTCTGTTCTTAATATATATATATATATATATATATATATATATATATATATATATATATATATATATATATATATATACACATCAAATTGGTTATTTTGATGTTATACAATTTTCTATTTAGAAGTACGTCTGTGAAATTAAGGAAGAAAAACTCACCGCTCACGTGCATACCGCCCAATAACGCGGCCCCACTTTTGGGGCTGAGCATTAAGAATAAAAGGTAATGCTTATATAAATAACCTATTTACATTTCACTACATAAAAACTTTGTTGTAGATGTGAATAGAATAAATTCTTAGGGCAAATTACCAAAATGGTCCGCTACGTACTGATTGAATTTTAAAGGTCCTAAAAGTTTGACTTGTTTCATTTTTGTCTTTTTCTAAGCTTCCATTTCCTATTCGGTCCTTAAGTCTTTAAAGTTTAAGACTTCATCAAATTTTAGAGTATAAAACAATAAGATTTAATGTCTTAGTAGGCAAAACTAAATTTTCTTAGCATTGTTTTGATGGGGGTGTGGTGTACTGATAGAGTTGATGGAGTCCACATTAACTCATGCTAAGGGATGGGTGCAAATATTTATAGGAAAAAAAATAAAGGGAAATTGAAGTTGGATGAGGCAGAAAAATCCTTTGTGATGATCATTCAATTTTAACCCTCTGAAAAAATTCATGGCGTCCTATAGTTTTGCAGACTTAAGGAACAAAAAGAAGTGTGCAAGTAAAGGGTTGAGATGAATTAAATTAAACTTCATGGACTTTAAAAAAATTAGGCCCAAGCATAAGGGACAATTGCTACAATTTATCCAAAATTTTCTTTGAGCTATGTAACTCATCACTCATGAAAAGCGAGAGAAAACAAAACCCCTTGTTTGGAGGAATTCTTTCAGAAATTGGAACTCAAAATATGAACTTATTTTCGGGGGCAAATCATTTTTCTTTCTCTTGAACAAAGGAATTCGAGTCGCCGAACCCTAAGTTTGTGGTCGGAGGACAAACAAGTCGAAAGGTGATAAATTTCTTTGCAAATATATCCTCAGTGATGAAAAAAAACCATGTTCACATGTTATGGTGCCAACATATGACGATGATATGCACTGCGTAAATAGTGGTGCAACAACACTATTGGTGAAAGTGCCTAGAGGAAGGGGGGATGGGGATGGTGTGGCATGGGGGGCAGGGTGGTCTAGTAATTTCAACGGTGATAATGGTCGTAGTGGTATTAAGGCGTCACTAATGGTAGTGTTTGTGGTGATAACAACAACTATGATGATTATAGTATGGCGTCGACGGTGGTGGTGGTGATAGTGTTGCATAGACGTCAATGATGATGGTGGGACAGTCCAGTGATGGTCCTAGTGGTGGTGATGGTATTAGGGCATTGTGAATGAGAGTATTGGTAGTAATAGACAACAATTATTGTGGTGGTGGTGGTCGCATGTGATGATAGTCATGTTGGTCACGATTGTGGTCATACAATTACAAGTGATAATGATAGTGACAATGACAATGACAATGGTGTGATGTCGACAAACGTGTTAGTGGTGCTGAAGACATTGGTATGATAACAACAATAGTATCACTTGAGTGGTGATGGTACGGTGGCGGGTACAAATGTGGTGGTGGTAACAGTGCTTACAGCAGTGACGACGATGAAGGCGGTGCTGATAGTTTCATAGGTTGTAGAGATTAAGCAAGTTGAAATAACGTAACTTACTATATTTAGTTTAAGTGAATCCAAATCTTACGAAGTCTTGACCTCCTTTTATGGGTAAGATACTGTGAAAACAAATCTAGTCAAATACCACATAGTTCAATTTCTAATTGTGTTTTTTTTAATATTTAAATAACTAATTTTGGGCTTTGAGATGAAAGTCCTAGAATTCTGTGATTCCAAACACGCTCTAAGATAATTACTACCTCCTTTTATGAGTCAAAATGTAATTAACCTACAATTTTTTTAGACATATTGCATCTAATTTGCATCTTATTGACCATAGTACCATTATAATGTGGGGGCCTCCAGGGCATATAAGCCACATCAAGAGAGTTAAGAGTATATTGTATAATAATACTCATCGTCCCGAACCAAGAAGGCCCAATATTTCGGAAACATTTGTGAATGTGTGTATTGAAAAACTCTTAAATGAGACAGTTTCAACACGTCATCGATGAATC
This sequence comes from Escallonia herrerae, assembly GCA_033070095.1. Taxonomy (NCBI): domain Eukaryota; kingdom Viridiplantae; phylum Streptophyta; class Magnoliopsida; order Escalloniales; family Escalloniaceae; genus Escallonia; species Escallonia herrerae. The sequence goes on from JAVXUP010000201.1 coordinate 316,573, forward strand.
TTTCCATATCGGTCGTCACTAAATCAAAACATGGGACTACGTGCAAGCATTGCCTATTTCTACGTCCGCACGCAAGTCTAGCTGCAAGTACACACTTATGGTTAAAGGTATTTGGGATTGATTATGATATAATTAAACTTGATAGGGTCAAGATTAAATTAACTTGTTAGGTGTTTTCCAATTGTATACACTTGGAGATTGCTTCGGATTGATCATGGCATAATCAAACATGATATAGTCCAGATTAAATTAAGTTGTTAGTTACTAGTAACTAGGCCTCAAAAGCTAAGAAAATTATTATAAGACTCAATTATTCTCAAAGCTAAAATACTTATTAGATTATGATTTAGGAAAGTGAGGCTCATTCATTACTTTTTCATAATCAGGTTTGGTAAACTAGAATTAGCAAATGATTCCTGTATTTTAACTCATGTATCAGAAACTAAATGCTTTAGAGGCCGTTTAGGATTGATTTTCATAAGTGGATTAAAATTAAATCAAAATTAAATTTTAAAATCAGCTTTAATCCATTTTCAACATAGCAGATTAAAAGTTGTTGAATGTGTTTGGATAAAAAGAGATTAAGTAGGTTTAGTGTGACAAATTACCATACAGTCTATTCAAATTAAAAGGGAGCATTTAATGTCTTTTATATGTGAGAATATTTTGGTAATTATTTGGTCAAACCTGATTCTCAAAACTAATTAAGTGAGTGTTTGGGATTAATTATGGAATGGTCAAACCTGATTTAATCTAGATTAAATCAGGTATGTGGGTGTTTGGCAAAAAGAGATTAAGAGATTTAATCCATCTCCAGAAGTTAAAAACTAATTTAATTCATAATCCTCAAAAGTAAGGATTCAGAAATAATTATTTTTTTCATAATCTGGTTTGACCTTCTAATTTACCATCCTATCTTCATATTTTTTACAAAAGGACCTCTCATATCCCTTAATTAATTATCTTAGATAGTTTTTGGAGTTTATATCTTCTCCTATTGCTAAACTCTTCTCTTGCAACTAGATAATCTTTTTTTTTTTTTTACTTAAGATAGATTTTATTTGTATTTTGGGAATGTTATCGTACTATAAGTAATAACATGAGATTGTTTGTATTTTTAATTTAAAATAAAAAGAAACAACTTCTGTAGGTAAGTGGAAATAATTATTTTAATAATTTAGTTGGATATTAAAGTTATTTACAAATAAAAGTTATGTAAACATTGCTTGGATATTAGAATATGTTTATTGAGTGTCATCTATTATCATTTTGTCATAGTGAAACTGATTTAAGTACTTTTTATCCAAACACTTTTTATAAATTTAATTTAGTTTACAACTACTTTTACCAAATAGTAAACTGATTCTGATTAAATCAGATTTTGAAAACTGATTAAAATTTAAGCTGAATCTGCTTTTTTTAATCAATCTAAAACGGACTCTAAATCTTAATTCAAAAACACGAAGATTATGAATTTAATCAGTTTTAAGTACATTAGGACAAATTTAATCAGTTCACTATTTTTTGCCAAACACTTCAAATCTGATTTAATCTGAATTTAATCAGATTTGAGCATTTGACCAATTTAAAATCAATCCCAAACACCTTCTTAGTCGTTTTTCACACTGAAATATTTTTATTACTTTTTCTCCGAATAACTTCCACAACTTAAAGCTAATTTTACTAAAAATAGCTAAAGACCAACATCGGAAACCGTATAGAATGTAATCGGGAACTTGGTTTTGAGAATCAGCATCAAACTAGTATTTTCTACGCTGCATGCCACCTTTTTTTTTTTTTAATAAGAGCATTACAGTTCTATCTTTTTCTAATTTAAAACTTTTTTGTGATTGACAATATAATTCTTTAGATATACCGAGTAATAGATATTACTAGTATTAACCATGTACGTTGTATACGGGACCAACAACAGCTAATAAAAAATTTATATTCATATGTTGAATACTAAAAATAAATAATGCTATTTTCACTTTTTTATGAATTTATTTACCATTTTTGTAATAATATTAAGAACTCGTGTATTGAGGTTTTTACTAATAAAACTCACCTAAAACAATATAAAAACTTATGCGACATAAGAAAAAAATAATATGAGATATAATTATACGTATATGCAAACATATATATAAAAATATTTTATATGACTTAATATAATGTAAATAGAAGAAGATTAATTTTCTTAGATTGTGAAAACATGTTAGAGTTGTATATAATATTGAAAAGTTTCAAGATTTGAATAAGATATTGATTAGAATGAGATATTATTCTCAACCTATCTTGGTTGCACCTAAGGGCCTAGCGGGAGTCCCATTTTGCACGATACGTCCGCACAAGCAACAATCAATATTCAACGCTTTCAATCAGTCAAAACACGCACGCTCAAGTCACGTGCACTTCTCACTTTTTCTACATGATTTCGTCATTAATAAACTCATTCTGGCGCAACGCCTCACCACGCTTCGACCATCGCACGTCGCCCATCGGCGCACCATGGCACTTGCCCAAAGAATTTGGCCTTGGCCTTCCCCTTAGGGTTGACCTCGACCTCGGCCTCCCCTTGGGGTTGGCCTTTGGCCTCCATACTTAACACATTCACTTCTCTTTAAGGGACCATACATCGTTCGCAACCCTCGTCGTCCGTCGCCCGGACGTCACTCCGAGACCCCGTCGCCCATCGTCCGGACGTCATCTCTGTGACGCCCGTCGTCCAGACGTCACCGCGTGCCATCTCTGCGACCCCCGTCGTCGGCGCCCGTGCTCCAACTCTGCAACCCCCGTTGCCCGCTCCCGCGCACTGTCTTCTCGACCCCCTTCGCCAGCGCCCGTGCACCAACTCCGCGACGCTTGTCGTCCATCGCCCAGGCACCGTCTTCGTGACCTTGTAGCCAGAGTTCGAGCGCCGCACTTCAACACTCCGTCGCGCCATACGCCACACCACTGATACAGTCGCGTCCCCTGGCTCCTTGTCACACTACAGTGCCCCTGGCACCTCACTCACGCCGTCGCACCCATGCTCCGCGCCGCTGACATAGTCGTGCCCATAGGCTCTCTGTCACAATGCAGTGCACCCGGCACCCTACGCACTTCATCGTGCTGATGCACCACAATCAGGGTACATGCCCCCCGGGCACCATACTCATTCACCACGCCATAGACGTGGAACATGCTTCGACCCATTCTTCAGAGTGTGCAGCATTCCGTAGGGATAGACGACTCCTCCGGGACACTATCTCTACCAGGAAGCTTTTCAACTCCCCTTCCACCACGTAGACGTCTCCTCCGGGATGCTACCTCGGCCAGTCGGGTAGACGGCTCCTCCAAGATGCTACCTTGACGCGCTCTGAGTGCTCCGGCACAAGGACTCACCCGCGGGGATAGGCGACTCCTCCGGGACACTATCTCTGCCAGGGAGCTCTTCAACTCCCCTTTCGCCAGGTAGACGGCTCCTTCGGGATGCTACCTCGGCCAGTCGGGTAGACGGCTCCTTCAGGATGCTACCTTGACCAGCTCCGAGTGCTTCGGCACGAGGACTCACCCGCGGGGATAGGCGACTCCTCCGGGACACTATCTCCACCGGAGAGCTTTTCAACTCCCCTTTCGCCAGGTAGACGGCTCCTCCAGGATGCTACCTCGATGCGCTCCGAGTGCTCTGGCACAAGGACTCACCCGCGGGATATGCTCACTCTCTAAGACACTCTCTCCTCCATGGAGCTTTTCAACTCCCCTTCAGCCAGGTAGATGGCTCCTCCGGGATGCTACCTCGGCCGACGAAATAGGCGATTCCTCAGGGAAACTATCTTCGCAAGGAGCTTTTCAACTCCCCTTCTGCCAGGTAGACGGCTCCTCCGAGATGCTACATTGACGCGCTTCGAGTGCTCCGACACGAGGACTCACTCACGGGATAGGCGACTCCTCCGGGACACTATCTCCTCTAGGCTGTCTTCGTGACTGGCCTACGTGCTCCTGCACTGGGGGCTTGCATCGGCACCCCTATGGACTATGACCCCCGGGTCACTCCGAGACAGGAACAGGTCTTCGGAGGGCATCGCACCTAGTCCGCCTGGCAGTTTGGCATCGGGTCTTCCCCACCAGTGCCAGGCCTGTGAGACTCTGCAAAGGCTTGGATTGGTGGCTAGATCAAGAGGTTCTCTGGCCACACCGACTTCGTGGGAGCCGGTCTTTCCAGACAGACAGAGCGATGTTATGCTGGCAGGCTGGGTAAATATGAGATTTGACAGTCCGTGAAGCACCGGCAGCTGTGGACCCTTCGGTGACATGTCACTCCCGGGGAGAGCCACATGTCGTCGGATGACATCATCATCTCAACCTCTATAAATAGAGGTCTTGAGAATTCATTTAGGATCTTCTGGAGGATTCTCTCATTTTGACATTTTCACTTTCTCACTCTAGAATCCTAGAGAGAGAAACATACATGACCCTGACTCTGGACCTAAGCATCGGACTGTGACTGTCATCGTGAATTCACCTTGCGTAATCGCCCTCGCAGCATTGCCACCCTCAGGCTCCATCTGGGAAGCCCTTGGTTTTTACCTTTGATCGATCCTTGTTGTGTCCTACATCATCATACTTGGCATCTGACTCGGTTTGCATTCCTTATGGCACCTCCACATCGACTGCGAACCTACCTTCCTTGGCATCAGATATATATTTAAAATTTATGGAGAGAGAGATTTATTTTTAAGTGGGACATGCTGACGTGGGAGAGAGAAAAGTAAAATTTATATGATTGGTGAATGCCAAATGACATAAACAGAGACATGCCAAGTAAAAAAGAGAATGTTACATTCTCTCAACTTCGACTTTTCTACATATAGATTACCTCAATATCACTTCCGGAGAATATTTTCTCAGAAACATTTTGCGTATTTTTCAATATTTATTGAAAAATTATTTACAAAAAGTATTTACAATCGATATAGACAAAAGAAAAAGGCTAAATAGGCCCCGTTTGACACTCATTTTTTTTTCTTTCAGTTTTGGAAACTGGAAAAAATAAGCGCATTTGGTAACTTTTTTTTTCTTTCAGTTTAAAAAATCAAATTTTAAATTAAGATTGTTTTTAAAATTTTCAAAAACTGATTTTTTTTCAGTGTTGATTTTTTTTTGAGACCACCACCACCCTCCCACTGCCGGCGACCATCGTCGGTCACCGCCACGCCCCACCACCACACAAAAAAAAAAACTGGTTATGAAACACAAAAAAAAAATTAGGTTATCAAACACCTATTTATTTTTATAAAAAATAAATTTATAAAAATAAAATTAAACTGATCTTTAATTTTATTTTATTTTTAGAAATAAAAAAAAATTGGTCAAACAGAGCAAATAAGTCATTTTCTAAATCAAAACCCGTCGTCTACCTCGTCTCTCAGGAATGGAGTACACCACTGCCTCCGCCACCGGTGCTTCCACAGTCTCTCAGGTCTGTCCTCTCTCTCTCTCTCTCTCTCTCTCGCTGCCTTTGATCTTCTTCTTCTTCTTCTTCTTCTCTATCTCTTTTTCTTTCTTCTTCTTCTTCTTCACCGCCTCACTTTTCGGCAGATCTGAACCATACCCTCCGATCTATTGCTGCCTCTTCAATTGGGTAAGATTTTATTATATTGTTGACGCAAAATCTTGTGGATTTTCGTTCATATTTTGATTGGGTTAAGAAACGGATTTCGGTTCGTGTCATTCATGTTCTCTTTGTTGTGGGCCTCAAGAATTTGGAAAGAATCACTTGTATACTTTCCCTTGGGAAAAGGGAAAATATACAGAATCCCAATGGAATTCTAGGACACGGCCTGTAGATTTCACTGTCAGCGAACTTGTGAAAAATGGTAGAATTCGGCGTGTACTGCTACCAGAATTGCTTTTCAGGTTTCTAGTACATTTTTTTCGTTATCAAACTTATCCAGAATAACAATGTGTTTTGATTTCTATTCGTTGCATAATTTTCAACTTTATTGAATTTTGAAGAATGCCTTTTCATTTCTTTTACAATTTTCAGTTGCAGGTTGTGAAAAAAAAGCACATATCGAGTACTAGTAGTAATGGCCACTACAGCATGTTTTATGATAGTCAGCAGGAATGACATTCCTATATATGAAGCTGAAGTGGGTACTGCTCCTAAAGTATGACTATTCATTCTTCTAATTTGAACATGTGCCTTTTGATCTGATTGCAATTTCTTGATTTGACTGTACTTGCAACACAGAAACTGAATGTGGGGTATTCATCTCACAAGCTTAGGTTTCTGATTTTTGATATTGAAAAGTACCCGCCGGTAGTTATCATCCTCAATTTGATCTTGTATGCTCTTGATCTGTGTTCTTGTTTGAGCATTTCTTACCTCAATAGTCATCAATTGGAGTCTCATTGTAACTCTAATCAGAATTTTGTGTCAAGCACAATTAGATGGCTGATTATGCATTAGGAGGATTATAACGTTGAGGCTAATCTCACTTACTACTTATTAGAGTTTTGGTTTTCTGTTTATATTTCTTTTTTTTCTGTTGGAAGTTTGGTTCGTAGATGAAGGCCTATCTTGTTACCGATTCTAAGGGGTTTGCTTGCAATTTGGCCACTTTCTTGTAGCTTTCAGTTGCTATGCCTGCTCTTGTTTTTACAGTAGTAAAACACTAAGGACCATTTGATTCGCCGTTTTAACGTCATTGCAGGCGTAATCAATGCCGTAATTGAGAAAATAATGCGTTTGGTTTACCGTTTAGCTCATAATGGCCATTACCACGTAATCCTAGACACCCCCAAGGAGGCTTTTTTGTTCCATCACCCAGAGTTTGTTTTTTCATTACGCCCAACTCAAAAGATCAATAGGACGTGCTATCAAATTATTTTCTTTCATTTTCTCAAAATATCATCAATATTAGAGCATAATTAATATTTTCAACATACATAAAATGTCACTTATTAGTTTTATTAAATCTATCATATTAGAAAAAATTAATAGACATTTATATTTTGAGCTTTTATGGCCATAAAAGAATCAAAGTATCGTGCCAACAGACAAGAATAAAGTTCAGTGGCCTTAACAATACACGAAACATGAAAAAACGTAGTATGGAGGGACATTGTAGTCATTCTCGTTAGTGTTCATTGCCTTACATCATTTATTCATTAAACCAAACACTAAAGCACTATTATAATAGCATTATGGGTGAATTCTCCACCAATGAACATACACGCTCATTACTTAGATGATTACGGTTACGATGACACAGATTTTCAAACCATGAATCAAACAAGCCCTAAAAGTTGACTGTGAGAATAAGATAGAAATGGGATCAATCAAATCACGATGTAGAAGGCCTATATTACCGATTGGACTGACGGTTATAGGATTATCGTGAAACCTGTTACCCCTTATTTCCTTCCGTATATGAAGGGAAAGACCGGTGATCTCAGGTAGGGCTACATACATAAGACCAAGGCTACAGAAGCAGCAGTAACTCAAGGATGAAGCTCGTCTCTTACTTAGTCAGGTTAGAACTGACCTTTAGATTATGTACTTGGTATCGTTTCCATTATTCTCATTCTGACTAGGAGCCTCATATCTATCCTACTTTCTTCTTATCAAGATAGGAAAGCAAGATCAGTTGGGTTCACTCTTACTTAATATAATTAGTCTGCCCTTCCGTGAGTAGAGTTTGATCCTTGCTCACAAGGAACCCAGGTAAAAACTTGAAAGAAGGTGTCATCCTCCCATCTCAGTAGGCATTAGCGGCATTTATTGAAGATTCAGAAACGAACTAGGACTGAGGAACAGACTAAGGAAGAGTTTACAAACTCAGGGATGAAGGCTGAGTTAATGTGATAGACTCAGGTTTAGATTATGATGTCGAGTTACTTCGTCGCTCTGCAAGGTGCATGGATATTATTATAGATGGAGATAGTCTCCACCTTACTTTGCCAAGAGAAATGCCAAATCTCATCACCTGGAGCTAGGTTTACAAGATTGCCATATTCCATTTTCTTTTTTGCAGTTTATGATGCCTATTCTCGGCCCCTTAGTCCTGCTACCAAGCAGCTTCATAGTTACTGTATACGCAGACCTCAGCACCTTACCTTAGCTGACCCTATCTAGGAAGGATTATCTTGCTTTGTTCATTGAATTGAAGGAAATCGCAGCGACAGAAGCATCTTGCTTATTAAAAGCGGTTTGCGGGTAAGGATAAGATTCACATGTCTAAAAGAAATGGCAGTAGTACTGGGTTAAGAAGGCTAACTTTTTCTTCAGTCCAGAGAAGAGTAAGTTGAGGTCCTATCACGCAGCTTATGGAGGGGCGAAGCGGGGCTATCCTCATCTCCAGTAATCCACCTTAGTCCCCCTTTTCTTCTGGCTTCCATTCTAGGAGTTCTCATTTGGGATTGCTATTCTCCCTGGTTTAATGCTCATTTTAAAAGTGAAAAGGCTTCTTTCTTCTTCTTCGGTGGCTGTATTGGTACGCTAGCAAGGCGCATAACTTTGGATTGAGATAACCGATGAAGAGTTGAAATCCCGTCTTTGCATCTCAAGATCGCTCATTTGAACATGGTTCTAGGCTGATTTGGCAGAAGAAGTCGGAATCAAATAGGAGTTTACCTTGACCTTCTTTCTGTTCTAAGCCTGCCTTGTTAGAAGATGGAGGCAGCTGAATTAGTCGACGAAGAGGTGAATTTGCCCAGTAATGAGGTTCTTAGGTTCGCAAGTGAGAAGGTCCCAAGGGTCAGGCTCTATTTCAACTTTGAATGAGATTCTTAGGCTCGTTCTCAACTCTTATATTTGCCCTCTTCGTTCCATTTCTTCTTAGTGAAAGGCCTCGCTCTGGCTAGGTATTAGGCTCGCTTTGCTTGTTCTTGATGTGTTGGCTTCCTTCTTCTTCTTCCGTTCTCTCTGTCTTCTTCTATGAAATAGACTGTTTCTTAGAAAGACATAGTAGATTGCTAAGTTCTTTCCATGGATTGTTGTTCATGGGATGGACAGCTAGACCACGATCTTGGCAACTCAAGTCAAGAGGGTTTAAAGGCTTTTGTGATGAGTGGACATCTCCCTTCTTTGGTTCTGACTTCTAGTCCCATCTTGGCATCTTCCTTGCTAGTTCTAGTGAATGAGGGAGCAAATGACAAGGCAAGACCAGCAGGATGAAGTCCTTTTTTAATAGACCAAGGTGGTGAGGTAATGCCGTATTTCAAGGAGGTTCATTTCTTTATGAATGCGGGGCAAGCCTTCTACCAAGGTCTTCTCATCTCTTTGTTTCATTTCTTTTCTTTGCCTTGTTTGCAACTTTCTTCTTGCTTCCGTGCTTTTAGATTTGGGATGGTTATTCAAGTCAGGTCCTGGGCTCGTAAGCCTCGATTGGGCGGTATTCGATGACCAGGCTTCTCGTTTACTTTCTTTTGAATTGACTTCCACATCTTGGTCTTGAGCATGAGGTTTCGGCGAATCAACTGTGAGTAAGGTTTAGGCTCATTTGTATGCATAAGGGAGTCATTTTTTGGAGGCATAGGCGGCTGAATCCACGGTGAAAGGGTTAGGCAAGGTCTTTCAGCATTTACGCAATTGAAAGTCACTCCATGTAGAAGAGGTAGCTGAACATTGGATGGACGCCTTAGCAGCGCCAACCAAGATCTTTCCATTGATTAGAGATCCCGCGGGTGAGGTCAGAAGTGAAAGGCTTCTTTGTGGACGATTGATGAGGGAAGGCACACGGGTCCCCTGATGTGGTAGAATGCCACAAGCTGGAATGCAAGGACATAGGGGGAGAGGGAGCCATTATGTGTGCATTCAGCTGACTAGCTCTACCAAACTTAGTTTACTCACTTGTTTGATAGAAAGAGAGAGGGATGCTAATCAATCCTATTCTACTAGAAAGAGGGTCTAGACGGGCTCAAAGCTAGATCTTGTATCAAATCAGTATTGAGGAATGAAGTCGAAGATCAACTTAGTGAGTGAAAAGATCATGGCTGATCTCAAGTGTGATCCCAAGGATCTATAAATCCTGGAGTGTAATATAAAAGAACCTATAATCTTTGAAGTGTGCCTGGCTAAGTCGAAATAAGAGGAGTCTCTATCCTAAGCAAAGCAAGTGCCAATAGGGGAAAAGGACGTCACAAAGCTAAAGCTGTAATGAATCTGAATCCCACCATTCTTATAGTTTTCCTGGTGATAACAGACAAGACTGATTCCATTTTCTTCCTCATTTAGTGAGCTCTGCGTTGAATAAACGGGAGTTGCATACTCTCTGTCTGCGTAGAAAATTTATGAGCTGAGAAAATAAGTCTTTACAGGCTAATTAGATGGCAAAGAGAGATGCGCCAGATGATCCGCTATGGTTTGCCCCTTTCTTGCTTTCTGCGTTCATAGGTTATGCCAAACTCCGAGAACAGTATCTGCCAATGAGCTACTCTCCTGTTCACCCCACTTTCATTTTTTTTTTTCAGTAAACTGAATGACTGGCTCCTGTCCACTTATTGGTTACCTATCGGAAGGAGTTGTAATAGTTCCTTTCTCTCCACAAAGAAATTTTTCTGTTTATTCCCGCGAATCTGGAATCTCTGTAATTATGCCAAACGGTGAAAGCGTTTTGATAAAGGAAAAAGATAGGTAAGCCTCTTTTGTCTTGAAAAAGGCTTTTTTGCTTTCTGTAAATTCAAAGGCGAGGGGTTTCAAACTAATCATATCCAAGTACACTTACAGCAAAATAAAGTTAAAAGGATCTAACAATGATACAGATCCAAATTTATGCATAATTATGTTGGAAATATAGCATTTCCTTCCAAGTTTTACTCTTAATATGCTGAAGTGATTGCACCACATCATTTTGATTTTTGATTAACGATATTTTGTTTACATCATATGTCTCCATTCTGCATCTCTACTTTTATCTTTTGGCTGTTTGTTTTTCAATTCATATAGTAGTTTCAACATCGATATTCATTAGAGAATTATCTCCAAGTAGCCGTGTTCTTTTTAGTAACGCGTGTACCTTGTACTTACATGCTAGAAAGAAGATGCTGCACATCAACACCAATTCATCTTGCATGCAGCATTGGATATTGTCCAGGACCTTGCGTGGACAACAAGTGCCATGTAAGATTGATTCCCTCTCTCTCTCTCTCTCTCTCTCTCCCCCTCCTCCCTCCCTCCCTCCCTCCCTCTCCCTCTCTCTCTTTCTCTCCCCCCTCTCTCTCTCCCTCTCTCTCCCCTCACCCTCTCCCCCCTCCCTCTCTCTCCCCCTCTCCCTCTCTCTCCCCTCACCTTCTCCCCCTCTCCCTCTCTCCCCTTTTTTCCCCCTCCCTCCCTCTCCCCCTCTCCCTTCCTCCCATCCATCACGCTATTACTGATTTTTACCTGCCACTTTTTTGTCCAGGTTTTTGAAAGCAATTGATAGATTCAACGATTTGGCTGTTTCAGTATATGTGACTGCAGGTCATATCCTACATGTTTTTTCCGATTGATATATTTAGCAACAGTTTTTCAGTATTCGATGAAAGCATCAAATCACCAAAAGGTTGATTTTCATATCAGCTATTGGGTAGTAGTTATTGCATATTGATGCATGATTGAGCTTGACTTACTTACGCTCGGCCTATCCAGAAAAAGGGTTGAGGCTACCTACTGGATCTTACTAAAGCTGTAGCCTTGTGAACTTGGCGACCCCCCCACCCCCCACCTCCCTTCGTAACCTTCTCAGGGGTTGTGTGAGAATGTATGGTTGTCAGATTGAACAACAACTTGATTCGGATGTCTTTCTCACTGTATTGTTGGTGTATATGATTGGAATTTGCTTCGTCTTGATTTGGGCAGTGTTTCTTGTTTATGCTTTTTCTGTCGTCGTCCCAATTTTCTCTCATGAAATTAATTATGCAATAGACTCATGATCAGTTAAATGTTGGTGGTTAAGAGAAACACCTGTACCTACTCACTGGCACAAATATCAGATATAGGTGACTGTAGCAGAGTTAATTTGTCCATATGTGCTCTGACGTTGCAGTTTTCCTGTCTGTCAATATTTAAACCTCGCTTTAATAGCAAATTTGAGTTCATAAAATCTTTTGTTAGGGTGCCAGACTTGCTTTCTTTCTCTATAGATAGTTTAGTTCTTCAATAATTGATCCAAAATATAGTTGTTTAGGATATTTATTTCTATTGTTCACTGTTGTACTGTCGTTCTTGCTATGCCACCAGAACAGTTTAAGTGAAACTGAATTATGGACAGTCCCATCTTGCTTTAGTATGCTGCTGCTTCTTGCTTCTTAGAACATTGGTACAGCATTACGGAGAAGAGTTTCAATAAGTGTGTACAGTGTATTAAAAATGCCCTTTTTTCATACGATTTAAACAATCCTGATGTGTTTAAAAGATGAGGTGATGCTCCTACTATTTTGAAAACCCTTTCTTACCTTGTAAAAACTTAACAGCTTATGCAATTGTTGCTTTCTCATGTACTACCGGTGGTTCTTGGAAACCTAAATTGTTGCTATTTGTGAAGCAGAACTCAAGCCGGCAAACAAAATGGTGGGCATTCTATAGTAGATTTTTGTAAGACTATCTCTCTCTTGCAGAGGGACATTTCATTGAAATTCAGATCACATCTAGTAGATCTGAATCCTAAAGAACTTTCTCCTTTAACTTCTATCAATTATGCAGAGCAATCATTCAGCTGGACCGCTATGTAGATAGCTTCCGCTCTCCTCTCTTTGTACTTCAGTCTCTATTTTTCTGCAAAAGCTTACTTTCTTTATGTACTAATAAACTGGAGAGCCTCTTTTTGCCCTTTAGACTTTTTCGCTTTTTCCCGTGATCCTACATCTTAGTTCTTGAGAAACAAAAATCTTGTAAGCCAAGCTTCAATTGCTCTAGTTTCAGACCTAAGTTGGGCTTCGGCCTCATTCGTAACCCAAGACCAATAGTTTCAGGCCTAAGTTTCAATATAACTCTGTGGTCATCACATTAGCAAATTTACATTACGGTTTAGTTGTCTCTTGATGTGCAGTAAGAGTTAGATTTATATGCCACTATTTTTTGCTTGGAAGAGGTTTTAAGCATTTTAATATTTAGCTTCATGCTTACTTAACCCTGATTGGTTAGATCCTTCATCTACTCCCTTAGCATGTCATATAATATTGTGTAAGTCGGCTCTCTTGTTTCTGTTTTGTTACTAGCATTACCAGATTGATCTACTAAGTTGTTTACTACCTTTACTCCTTATTTTCCTTGACCAAAAAAGTTCATACATACACGATTGATGCTGCTTCATGACTCCCGAAATGATGATGGAATCAAAACCTTCTTTCAGGAGGTCCATGAGTTATATATAAAGGTAAGACTTTTTGTCCTTTTTCTGAAGCAGTTTTTACCATGTTTCCCATCTATTTATGATTAACAACATTTGCTTCTTTTGATATAGCTGTTTCTCTTCTTCTAATTGTCATGGTTCATAGTATGAACATTTCTTTATAAAATCTTGTGGGTTACGTTGAATGCTTAACTTTGGTGAATAACATTTTTCAACACTTAATTTTGTTAAGAGGCTTTGACTATATGGTCAGCTATGTTTGAATACCTTAACTCGATATAACCTAATTTGCAGGTACTGATTCAACCTTGGTACTTCCTTTCCCTGCTTGAACACTCAGGGCACAGTTGCTTCCCATGCTAAAATATATTGATTTCCTCTTTGTGAAGGAAAAAAAATTCCCAAGTAAGATGTTGGTTGTTGAAACCATAACGATGGACATAAGTTTAATTCGCTCCAACTTATGCACAATTTAGGTAACAGATTACCGGTTCTCGTTCAGTATAGATGCCAATGAGAGTCGATACTACACTTCTACATGGTCTTTTAGAACTACAATACTTATATCCCCACCCCCTTCTCTCTCCCCGGGCGTTTGAGATGGTTTGATAAATGTTGAGCTCTTTGATCAAGCTATTTGATTTTTTTTGCAGATTCTTCTTAATCCCCTCTATCTGCCTGGATCTCGCATTACATCCTCCCAATTCGATACAAAGGTTCGAGCCCTCGCAAGAAAATACCTCTGAGGACAAATCTGCTGGGGAGACGAGCTTGTTGCAAGTTGGGTGTGCTATGTATGTTGCGACAAGGTTCGTTGAGTTTCTGAACCCAAAGAGACACTTCACTTTTAGACAAACCTTTTGATGTTGCAAGCTAATAGCTAGAAGCCAACTTGTAGTGTTTAGTGATGAGATGTGTAGTCTCCAATGAGAAGGTTGTGTTTTTGGACCCAATGACACTTCACTCCTACTTTGACAGAGCTTTTGCTGTTGCGAGGCTAATAAAGTTAGAATATAAGTTGCTTATCTTTACATCTGGGTAACAAGTTTGTTTATAACTTGTAAATAGTCATCAACATCAAATTAGCTCCTTTGATTCGGTGGAGATTGATCTGATTGCTATGTTTTTGGATACATTTGATTGTTTATGGCCAGCATTTCAAATTTTGATGCATCTTGAAGGGTACTTGCGTGCAGCCCGCTACACACCTCCTCTGGTGGGAATAGATGCAAACTTAAGATCAACGATTATATTTTGGCTCGAGCAAGTCTACTTGCGCATGAAATTTCTGCCCCACGATGTCCTAAAATCTCTATTGACATGGAGAACTGCAAAATTTGGCTTTATGTATGTTGTGAAGAGAATTATCTACACGTTGTTTGACAGGCGTCAAAATCAATTTTTTTAAAAAAGAAAAGGGTAACCATTGCCCGATCTACTCATTTTTCACATGAATAACGCGCAACAATGAATCTAGTTCCAAGTCTGAGCAAGAATTTTAAGTGTCGTTTTATTGTATTAAATGTTGGGGTTGGGGGGTACTAGTTACTAAGAAGGAAAATCACTATCGGGTTTGTTTTTCCTTTTTTTCGAATTGACAGATATACTTTACCATTTGCTAAAAATGCCTTTGCTTCTCAAAGTAAAGATATTATAATGAGCTAACAACACATATGATCCCTAAATTTTTGACCATTCACATGGATAGTCTCTATATTTTAAAATTGGTAAGATTAATCCCTGTACTTTTTTAATTTATCTTCTGTCTTTTTTCACACAGCTGTTTGCTTTCAGCAGTTAATGTACCTTTTGGTGGGGGTATTTTCATCCCACCGACTAGCATCACCTCATCGGTTTCCTTCCAAAATTAATCCTATATCATATTTTGTCAAAATAAAGAGCGAGTTGAACGGTGGTGAATAATAGCAAGAGATTACGTACAAATTAGGGCTTTATTTGTGTCAACTAGGGTTCGATTATCAAGATTAAGTGGATGTTTGGGATTGATTATGGAATGGTCAAACCTGATTTAATCTAGATTAAATCAAGTATGTGAGTTTTTGGCAAAAGAGATTAAGAGATTTAATCCATCTTCAAAAGTTAAAAACCGATTTAATCTATAATCCTCAAAAGTGAGGATTATGAAATAATCACTTTTTTCATAATCAGGTTTGACCTTCTAATTTACCATCTTATCCTCATATTTTTCACAAAAAGACATCTCATACCCTTTAATTAATTATCTTAGATAGTTTTTGGAGTTTATCTCTTCTCCTATTGCTAAACTCTTCTCCTACAACTAGATAATCTCTTTTTTACTTAAGATAAATTTTATTTGTAATTTAGGGATGTTATCGTAATAAGCAATAACATGAGATTGTTTGTGTTTTTAATTTAAAATAAAAAGTAACAACTTCTGTAGGTACGTGAAATTAATTATTTAATAATTTATTTGAGCATTATAGTTATTTATGAATAAAGGTTATGTTAACGTTGCTCGGATATTAGAATATGTTTATTGAGTGTCCTCTATGGTCATTTGTCATAGTGAAACTGATTTAAGTACTTTTTATCCAAACACTTTTTATAAATTTAATTTAGTTTACAACTACTTTTGCCAAACAGCAAACTGATTCTGATTAAATCATATTTTGAAAACTGATTAAAATTTAAGCTGAATTTGCTTTTTTTAATCAATCCCAAACGGACTCTAAGTATCAATTAGGTAGTGTATAAGCAGGGATTTTATTGGCTGAATTGGTACATTATTTGTTCTAGAATTTGATTTGAGCACGATTGCATATATATCTCGAAATCGAAGCAAAATGACTTGGGTGAAGAGGGAAAGGGACGTCAATTTCAGCAATTATGCGCTGTACGATATGTTGTTTAGAGTTTATCACTTGTCTTATTTTGCTCAAGTCAGTGTTTATTACCCTGTACTTCATTTACAGTATGCCAACTTTCCATGTATGGCCTCTTTAAACAGGTTAAAAGAAATCAAAGAACAAGTACTGTGAATGTGAAAGACAGTGAAAGAACATAAAGAAAGTTTTCATGTGGAAGAGCTTGATTGCGCAGAAGATGGAAAATGCAAGAGCAACAAGAGCACATAAGATGCCTGCAAGCAATGATCAAGTAAATGCAAGTGATGTGGCTACTTAAAGACAACAGAGTGAAGAGATCATTGTAAAGATGAGTGGCTATAAGGCTGCAGCATTGAGGAAAGCCATACTTGAAAGGTGAATAACAAATGCAAGGTTGGCTGCAACTACAGGGTGCCAAGATGCTATTCCATCCAAATCTGCGAGTGCCAGCGCCAGTGTTCCTGCTGCTATGATTTCTACAACTCCTGTTATGGTAGTTACAAGAAGCCAAGCTGCTACTCCATCCAAATGTGCCAAATTCAGTGCCAATGTTCTTGATAGCATTCCAACTTCTATGGTAGTGACAAGAAGTAAGGCTGTTACTCCATCCAAGTCTGCCAGTGTTAGTATTCTTGCTACTACAACTCGCTCTCTTACTACTACTAGGATAGTGAAGAAGTCAAGTTGCACTTATTAGGGTTCGTACAAGAAGTCAAGTTGCCACCCTTACCAAGAAGAGGAATCATAGGTCGTCAGAGGTTGTCCTAGGAATAAATCTATTCTGGATGTAGTGAAATGATGTGTCTTTGGATATGTGTTTAGGAATTGAGACCTTGCTACATATTTATGTACCTGTTTATTTGGTAATTGGATGTGTGATTAGAATTTTAACTTTTGTGTTGTGTCTTTTGATGTAATGAATTGGTAGCTTTGTTAATGGTAATTGGATGATTGATTAGAACTTTAATTTCCTGTTATGTCTTTTGATGTAATGAATTCATAGCTTGTTAATGGCATTTCAACTTTGCCTTTTTATGTTATGCTCATGTGTTCTTGCTCATCGAGTTATGTCTTTTGTGTATGTACTGTATTGTACGATTCATTTCACTTTCCATTGCATAAAAGTAACTCATTTCAGGCACCATTGCACCAAAACAAACTGGAGTCCATTGCATTAAATTTAGGCCATCTATTTGTTACAACATAGCAAAACATAAGCACATAACCACTTGAGTACCAATAATTTACAAATTGACACTAGTAAAATGCCATTTGGGTACACAATTACTGACTCTAGGAACACACCTAAGCACTACTTCATACACGAAAACACCATAGCCAAAGATAGGTCAACACCACTACTTCATGCACCAAAACACCACAACCATCAGATATGACATGAACAGAGTCATCCAAAGCTTCTTTTCCCTCTGATTGTACCTTGAAATATGAACATCAATATGTTTAATCTTTCGCAGGAGTCCAAGAATTATTTGACATGATCTATGGCACATAGGGGGATCATACCACTCAAAATATCCACATGAGCCATTCTAAAAACAGTTGGTGTGCATTACAGTTAACTCAGTATTCAAGCTACCATATGGAGGGGGGAAAAAAACAATTGATTGATTAAGAAAAAGGAAGTACATCAAACTAGAACTTTACCTTGTTGATCTCCAAACATAAAACCTTCATCCTTGATTTAGGTCTGTCCATGAAGTGCGCAGCTTTGCACTCACTCCACAAAAGCATCGAGCTTCCATATTTCGATGCTATGGCCACAAGCTGACTTTTTTCTTCTCCTTGGTATGTTATCTAAAGTGGGAATCAACTGAGTTGCAAAGCTTCTATGTGTACGTGTAATGTATATCAACTGAGTGGGGATGTGTTTGTTGGTGAACTTGACCGTGAAAGAGGGGAAGTTACTGGTTTACTTTTTGAGGGAAACTGACCAAGTAAAGGGACGAAAATACCCCCACCAAAAGGTACATTAACGGCTAAGAACAAACGGCCGTGTGAAAAAGGACTTTTAGGAATAAACTTCAAAAGTACAAGGACTAATCTTACCAATTTTAAACTATAGGGATGATTGAGTGCGAATGGCTAAAATTTTAGGGACCATATGTGCTATTGCCTTTATAATAATCTACTGCACCTTATGTTCTTTTACTTTTTTTGAGGACATGATCACATATGTACTGTGTATTCAGCATTAAAAGTCTCCTTTTTATGCATATATTAATGTATACATAACTCTATTGTTTATTAGCTTAAGTGCATGTATTCATTAGCGCTTTAGACTTTTTAAGTTTAATAATGAAATGAATAAAGCATAATCAACACTATCAATTTGCATCATACCAAAAACGAGAGAAGCATTGTTGATTTTCACCTTATCAGTGTTTTAAGAATTAGCAAAAGCATACGACACATATTAATCGTCACTAGTGCTGATAAATTTTATAGCCAAAAACTAAGGTAGTGTTTGGTAACATTTCCAGTTTTGGTTTTAAAAACTGTTTCCAAAAAAATAAAAAACAAAACCAATTAAAAAAAATTTTTACAAAAAACAAATGGGTGTTTAATTATTCAAATTTTATTTTGAGTTTTTTCTTTTGGGTGTTTGATTACTCGATTTTTATTTGAGTTTTTTCTTTAGTTGTGGTTTGCGGTGGCAGGCCCAGCAGTCGCCGACCGTGGGCAATAGCGGTGGGCGGTGGGAGGGTGGTGGTCTCAAAATAAAAATCAAAACTGAAAATCGAAAACTCCTTTTTAAAGTTTTCAAAAACAGCCATATTTTAAAAACTGAAGAAAAAAATGAAAACTGTGTGCCAAATGCGTTTATTTTCTCTAATTGACAAAACTGGAGAAAATAAGTGTTACCAAACAGAGAGCCTAAATTAAGTGCCAAAAATCCCGCTTGAAGTTTAAAGCTAATCTTATCAACGGTTATACATACCTCCTTCATCTCACAAACAAGCATGTCTCATATTCTTGGAATTCAAATTCAAATTCAAATTACGATATTCTTGTGCTAAAATGCCAGATCATGGTAGATAAGCCAAAGGGCTAGGGAAAGGAGGTGCAAAGCACTGTCGCAAGGTTCTTAGAGATAACATTCAATTTTGAGGTGTCACTGAATGAAAATTTCAAAGATTGGCAACGAGAGGAGGCATCGAGAAGATTAATGGCCTAGTCAATGAAGAGAGCAAAATGGCCCTCAAAATTTTCTTAAAGGATGTGATCTGTAATGCTATGATCTACACTGACCATGCCGGAAGAAAGATGGTCTCCACTATGGATGTGATTTATGCGTTAAAGAAATTAGGAAAGACAACCAATGGTTTTGGTGTCGATTTTTTTTTCTTTTCCCGTGTTTGGGGGGGGGGGGGGGGGGAAGTTTTTTTGTTTTGGATGAGAAGCACTTATGGTATAAGGAATTAAATAAATCAATCATAATAAAAGAGTGAACTTTTATGTACGTCTCTAAACAATGCACGCGCACACACACGTGCATGTACATGCACGCACACACACGTGCATGCACGCAAGAGCATACGTGCATGCACGCAAGAGCATACGTGGTGCAAATATGTTTGTTACACGTTAATACGACCTTGGTAGAGAAAAGCTCTAAGACATTGTGGAAGTCAGAAAGTTTTTTGGCTACTACTCGGGTTATAGAAATCTTTCTTCAATCCTATACATAGTGACAATTGATAGTTGCTAAATGTTTCTAGTGACTTTTCTTGTAACAATTTCAGCGACAATTTTTAACAGTATTTTTTTAATATCACTAAATAAAAGTCACTAAAAATATTTAACAACTATTATTTATTGCAATATAGGGGACAGGAGGGTGATTTCTTCAACTCGGATAACAGTTAAATTTTTTTTTTCATTAATCAATGCTAACTTGAGAACTTATTTTTAGTTTTTAGATATCTAAACTCTTTGGCATGTTCTATGCTACTATACAGGCATAATAAGTTTTTTGTTCTTTAGTCATTTCAGATAAAGATAAAATGAGGCAGATTGAGAATTGAAACAACGAAAAAGACATGCGGTTAGGTGGAAAGACAAAAAAAAAAAAAAGTAGGTCGCACGGATGTAGGTCAAGTCGGGAAAAACTCTACTTTCACATAGTGTGTGTTGTTAATTAACCCAAGCCGCTAGTGTACACGCATATTCTATCTATATTCTTAACGTGTTGTATAATAATCCGTGAAGATTTTTGGACAGAACATAGGTCTAAGTATTTGAAATTGTACATATGAAGGATCTTTCGGCATTCGCTATTCACGATTTGGATTTATTTATTTTAACAACAGCAATTGAAAATTTTGGAAATGTATAATCAATATAAGCTAATATGATGTCCACACATTCATGTACCAATGTGGTAATTTGATTTTTGAAAAGCATAGACAATGAGCTCAAGATAATATGGAATGCAAGAATATGAATGTGTATCAATCAATTACCAAATGTATCTTTTTGGTTTGACGATACATGTTTGTCTTGACATAGAAATTCTGTTTTTCAATTGTGACAAGCCACAAAAACGTTTTCAACCTGCTGGGCTGGGCTGGGCTGGGCTGGGCTGTTTTAAGCCACAACTATTCCTTTCTGCCATGCTGGGCTTAGACTCGCATTGCTCTCTTGGGTTTAGGATTTGCAGGTAGCCCATTGGGCCATGTGGGCCAGGCTTTGTGGGTAGCCCATTGGACTAGGTGGGCTAGGCTTTGTACACATTTAAAACGAATCAATAGCACTCCTCATTCCATTACTCTACTCTACACCCGGAGGCAGGTTGACTGAGAAAAGTTACTCTACACCCAAAAATGAGGAAATTCGATCCGTGGCCGGTGTTTTTCAGGCGAGAGTGGAACCGGAACTGGCCGTTCCTCGTCGGATTCGCCGTCACCGGCGCTATCATCACCAAGTTCTCCCTCGGCCTCAGCGGTACGTTAAAACCCCGCCCGTACAGATTCGAACAACTGTACTTTTACATCTCTTTGCAGTTTGATGATTCGCTTCTGATTGGTCACTGTAACGAATTGTTTTGTGCAGAGGAGGATGCGAAGAACTCTTCGTTTGTGCAGAGGCACAAGAAGTAAGTCGCTGGCGCCTTTGTCTGTTAATAGAAACCCTAGGTCAAACAAATTGCATAGTGTTTGGTAATTTTGGCGATTGATGGTTGTGTGGATCGAATTACATTACGTGTCATTTGCAAGTACTTACTGAGTACTCCGTCAGTGATTTGACTTTTTCGCGTACATGTAAAACTCAAATGGAAATTGTAGATTAAATCATTATCCTTTGCAACTTAAGCTAGGGTTAGTAAACATTGACTAAAACTGCTTTTTAGATGTACTAAATGTGTCATAAGAGTTTGCAAAAAGCAGGAAAAAAATCTAATGAAATAGAGGGAGTAATTGGTTGATTAGTGTTTGTGATTGAAATATATTCTTATCCACCCTGTTTTTGAAGACCTCCTTGTTAGTTGGAAAAAACAAAGTTTGTGTGAGGTGGGTATGGGTATTAGGATGGAGGTGGATAAGTATATTTGGGAGTCCAGGTTTGGTGCTATGATTTTGTACCGGTTATTTATGAGGATTGACCGGACTGATGATTCATGTGACTTATAGGCATTATTGTTTCTCTTTCTTGTCTGTGACAAGGAAGAATACAAGGCAACCCCTCCCCACCACCCGCCCAAAAAAAAAAAAAAAGAATCTCAACACCCACCGTGTTAGCATAAGAACTTCGTACTAGAATCAGAATCAGCAGTTGAGTACACCTTATAACTATATATTGCGCTTGCCTCAACGGTTTTTGTTGTATAGAAAACTCATCTGGAGGTAGACAGTTGACCATTGCGTTGTTACATAACAAATGAATGTTCTTTTTTCGTCGATGGTCAATTGTGACCATCCTAATAAACAATTTGAGCATATCTGTGAATGAGTATTGAGAGCCAGAGTAAATCTCGAGTGGGTCATGGGAGTTGGGATCTAAGTGACAAGTTCGTTGTTCAAAGGCGGGTGCAAGTGCGTGAGAGTGTTGATTTTAAAGAAATCATTAGTGCTGGTTGCCTCCAATGCGTTTATAAACAATCTATAGATAATTTATACTTGTCAAGTAGCATTATATTCTAAAATTGCTATAAGGAGATAGATAGAAACAGGATGAACGAACAACGAAGCTAGTCTTGTGGAAACAACCAACAAACTCAGCTTATAAGTTGATGGTCAAGGGCTCAGATTCTCTACCAACATCCTAAGAGAGTGCATTTTAATGTTAAGTGCTTGACCATTTAACGGGTTGCAGACAAGTAAGTAAGCTCATTTAATGGGTCGTATGTGTTGTGTGTCGCATCCTTAGCAAACAATTTAAAGTAGGTATTTGGGGTCTGGAAAGCTAGTTCGTGGCACATTAAAAACAGT
Organism: Escallonia herrerae; assembly: GCA_033070095.1. Lineage (NCBI taxonomy): Eukaryota > Viridiplantae > Streptophyta > Magnoliopsida > Escalloniales > Escalloniaceae > Escallonia > Escallonia herrerae. The sequence continues at coordinate 339,211 of JAVXUP010000201.1, forward strand.
CTGAACTCTAAGAATAGTCAGCTTGCAAATCAAGCATGGATCTCACCGTATACGTAAACTCGTGGATTTGGTGCATTCCAGACAAAATAGGTTGGGATCCGTTGTGTCGTTTATGTATTTTTAATGTTCAGAAGCACATTCCTTGTAGAAAATTGTATATCTAATGCTCTCATGTTGTTTCTTTTTGATACATGACATGTCGTGTATAGGGGTGATCAACACTTATGATTGATCATAAACTTCTGGGTTCTGGCTATTACTTGCAATGAAGGGTTGTATGAGAGCTTAGATTTTCAAGTTACTCGACTACAAGCATTCTTAATTTTCATTTAAAAGAAATAAATGACTCCAATTATCATTCTTGATTCCCTGCCAGCCTTTCATCCCAAAAGCTTCCCGCGTCCGAACATCAATCTAAAATCAAAAGGGGTAAAGCTCGAGAGCCTATCACATTTCTCACAAAATATAATTTTATCAAATCATTTCTCAATCCCATAGACCAAAAAAATCACAAGCTTGATCCGAGTTTAGCAACATAAAAACTGGGGATAAATATTGTCACAAATTTTTTTAATTCTTTTTCTCAAGAGATGTAGTGATTTCTTCTTGTTGCCTTATGATTTTTGGGGACGTCCCCTTTGCTGGTTGTATGTGATTTATTAGTATTATTTTTGGGGGTGGGCGGTCTGTGGGTGAGAGGGGTTTTTGCTTGTAGCTTTGACACAGGCTTGGAATATGTTGGGTACTGCCTTGTCAAAAGCAAGTAAACATTGTATGCACCTAGCTGCCACCCCATCTGTGTTGGCTTTAATGGTTACATGTATTCTGCATGAAATTCCATAATGTCATAGCAAAAGCGCAATGCAGAAACATATGAAGAAAGATAGCGTTATGTAGATTTTTCTGATAAACGTTAAATGCTGGAGTTATTTGACAAGTAACATTAGTAATATATTGAGCCAGTGGAAGTGTTAAGACACCTTTTTTATTTCCTAAATCAGGCATCGGACTGAGGCGGCCAGGCGGGTAGTAGAAGCATTTAGAAGAGTGCATGTATCATAAGCTACATGATTCTTATGCTCCATTACTAAGTAACAAAAGGGATTCAGGTGCTATCTGAATAGGAGGTTTACACCTCGTGTTTTTTCTAATGTAAGGCGGAAAAATTAATCTGTTTTGTTAAATTAGGAAATTGCTTGTCTTTTAAAATAATTAGCTGTATTAGAAGGAAAAAGAAGTAGCTATCTGCTATACTTTTCAGTCATAAGAAGGGGAAAAAAAGAAAAGGGAATTGGTTGAAGAATTACTTAATTCTGCTCCCTGCTTCTGTGGAATCAATTTTGAGTTGTGAGTAGGTCTTACCATAGGTTGGGGTCAAAACTCAAAAAGGATGGAATTTCAAGAAACATACGTTGATAGCAGTTAATTGCGATTTTCCCAAAAATGGGGTTAAGGTTGCATAAGTATAATTTTTGAACACATCCCAGGTGGGGAGCCATTAAGACCTTGTAATTTATTCCCCTGCACCCTGCATGACGCCATAGTCTAGTGCCAGTATGAGGTTCTTAAAGTTTTAATTAACAGTATTCATGTGCATGTTAATTTTCAGTAGGAATGGCAATGGGGAGGACAAATGCGGATTTCATGAGATCCCTACCCTCCCCGATAGCCGAAATACGCTAGTCCGCCCCGTCCCGCCCCGCTATCGGGTCAAGGCATGTTATTACCATCCCCAATCCGCTGGAATATAACCAATCTGGCCCACCCGATCCAGAACAATATTTTAGAGGCCGTAACCGAAATCGAAATGGGTGACCGGGAAGAAGTGGTCGAGATGCGACCGTTGCCTTTACAGGAGCGCCGCAACGGATACCGAAATGGGTCAAGGTGAGAAGTGGTCAAGATGCGACGGTGACAAAGTTGTGAGGTTGTCCGTGGAGATGGTGACCAAAACCGAAATGCATGGGTGAAAGCAGCGCAAAGAGAATGGAAGTGGTAAGGTGGTCTGTGGGCGGGTGGAAGATGCGTAGGGAAGGGGTGAAATGGGGGGTGAGTGCGGCGGAAGGAAGAGGAGAGAGAAGAAGGGAAAGAGAAAGTGAGGCTAGGGTTTTTGGTTCATTATTTACATTGCCAAGATTGATGGCTGAGATTGCATCAGATTTAGGGTTAGGTAAATATGCTGGGCGCGTATGGGTCGGATACCGGGACGGGTTAGACTAAATACCAAATCCGACTCATACCTGCTGCAGGTTTAAAATTTTACTACCATACTCGCCTCATGACCGATTATAGTAAAACAAATCTATTCCTATAGGATCGGCGCATGGCGGATATCCGGTTGGTGGGGATCAAAATGCTATCCCTAGTTTTCGGTAGATTGGGTAGTAATTCCAAGTCCCTTAACCCCCATAACAAGGAAAAGAACAAGAGTAAATCAAGGGGGGCATATCTATGCATGATTTGTTCCCCATCCTTTTTTCTTTCTGTCATATTATCTTTGTAAATCCTGGCTATAATTAGTAACTATGCTTGTCTCGTTGAACAGCTTTGCATCTATTATATGAAAGTTATGATGTACTCTATGACATGCTTATCAGAGAAGATTCCAGTTTAATCCGAGTTGGTGTTGCCACTCCCCTGAGATGGCCTCTTTGCATATTGTAAAATGCATAAAGGTATATTTTACTGTGTGGTATAAAGTGCTTCTGCCCATGGTATGCTATGAAAGGTAATATATTGCACTTGTAAGTTGAAACACTAGCATGGCAATAACAACCCTCAAAGTAGAAGAAGTGAAGAGTATTCCTCTGGGTTGTCTGATAACTATTATGACGGATAGATAACTAGACTAGGAGTTAGTCTTCATTTCCACGTCAACTCATTCGGGAACGTTGTTTAATTCTTAGAGAAGTGAAGAAAATATTATCAACTTTTTAGGGTGCCTTTCTAGGTTCTAATAAGTTCAGTTTTGCGTGAAATTTTCTTTTAATCTTAGGGTAAATTTCTCCATCTTGCACTTCATGCCATCTGTAGGATTAACTGAAATTCAAAGGGAGTTACTAAACTGTTGAAAATATTTGTTATTCTCGTAGGTGAAGTCCTTGATGCGTGATGATCTTGAAGGGTGGACATGATTTCTTGGCGGGTCCTCCACAGCATTTTGATCATCTAGATTTCATATTTTTGTTGCAAAATTACTGCCTTGAACCATTTTGGTGCTCTTTTTGTTAATTAATCTTGCTGAAACTTGTAAAAGACAGGGTTTTCGGGTATTAAATGCCAAACAAAGGAGCTTTCAAGTATGTAGTAACATTCCTACCCTGTTGATAGGAGCATCTTTAATAACATGAAAGGTGAGCTACCTGTCAAGCCGGTAGATACTGTTGTCCACCCAGAAACCACCTAATGATTTGAAAGGAGAATTTTCATTGCGTCTGGAGCCAGCAAGAAATCTACAGCTTTGCATCTATGTACAAAATTATAGATTTCGAAACGAGGATGTCAGGAAAAACATTTAGCATCTCGTAATTTTGCGATGGCGCACAAAATTCTTGGGATTGTGTAGTAATAAAATAGAAAGGTTCCGAGACTTGGCCATGATCAATGCAAAGAACACTAGCGTATGGAATAGATTCCCACCTAAAGAAGCATAGTATGAAGGCGCACCTGAGGAACATTTTCTCAATAGCGCATTACTTTTGTGTCAAAGAGGTCTCGTGTCATCTGAGAACAAAAAAAAATCGTCTTCAAATTTACTTGACACAACATGTTCAGTTGTGCTTGATTCAAACAAATTAATATATTTACTCAAGGTTACGGTGTATATTGTTTTGACATATATGGAAAGAGAGCTTCCATTTTGGGGTTAGGTATCTCACCGTTGGCCTAGCCCGGCCCGGCCCGAATTTTGCCTTTGGGGATCGGAATCCTCGCGGATGATTGGTTGAAATTGTAGTGGGAGCTGTCTGATCTTGATGGGGTTCTTGTTTATCGTTTGCATAAATCTGCAAACTCTCATTTGTAGGTCTGCCTATTTCTGAAACTCATCTGCAAATCCATTAACTCGATCTTGCGCAAGTTCTGGTGGACAGGGTCGGATCTTTCATCCTCAGTTTATTAGATAAACTGGAACGTCATATGTGCACCAAAATCAGCATGGGGACTAAGTTTCAAGATTATAAGGTTATATAATCTAGCTCTCCTAGCCAAAATCAACTGGAGAATTTTCAAGGAACCAGAGAGTTTATTGGCAAGGGTCCTTTCCGGAAAATACTGTATCCACTCTAACTTTAGAAATTGTCCAACCAAAGGCAATTTCTCCTGGGGTTGGAGGGGTATTCTCGCTGGCCGCTAGGTCATTACATCGGGTCTTAGATGGCAGGTTGGTAATGGATTAAGAATCTCGATTTGGAATGATGTTTGGATGCCAAATGAGGAATTCCCCCATCCAATTATTCTAGCTAACAATACAAATCACCTTGCCTCTGCTGTCAAAGATCTCATTCATAACAAGACCTGGAACTCCTGCTTGATTAATTTCCTTTTTCCCGCTGACATCGCTATGATGATACAAGCCATTCATATATCGCCTCATGATATTGATGATACTTTGGTGTTGCGGTATACCAAGCATAGTGACTGCTCCGTCGCATCCGCCTATCACATGTTATACCATCAAGACCTTGAAAATCGTGACCACCGTGATCGTCAGTCGCCTGCTCGGCCTAACCCAAAAATATGGAAGCACGTATCGTCGCTACCAATCCCATCAAAAATGATTTTCTTCCTCTGGTAGCTTCTGTGGAATAGACTCCCATTATACTTCAATCTCCACCGCTTGAAAATCTCTAATTCCGACCTTTGCCCTATCTGTCAAAACTACACAGAGACAACCGACCATCTTTTCTTCTCTTGTCCGGCAATTAGAACAATCTGGTTTGGCTAGTCTGCATAGTCAAAATGTGGGACACTCCTTTAGCGATTGGCTAAAATATTGGCTCCTAAACCCTGCATGTCGTGGTATTTTACTATCAAAATCAATTCATATTATCTCCACCATGTGGACCATCTGGAAGCATAGGAATAATCTTGTCTTCAGCCAAATTCCTTTTCAAATTGTCGCTGCCATACATAGTATTGCATCCCTCACCCAAAACATTTGCAAGGCCTTTGCTATTAAGAAACCCCCTACTTTGCACATCTTAAACACCTCACAATCAAACCTATCTTTTCTAGTTGAGTTGGTGTCTAACATCAATCAGTGCAATTGTGAAACAGTCAGACCTCTCACAATGATCATCGACATCAGTTTCAATAAAGTCACCTACAAATCAGGTTTAGGGCTCTACTGCTTTTCTGAAAGCGGTCTCCGATATGCGACAACGGCAATATCCTTTCTAGCATCTAGAGATGTCAAAAGGGCCCGGCGGCCCGCGGGCTGGCCCGGCCAGGCCCCTTTTTGGCCGGGGCCGGGCCGACCCATTTTTGGGCCCGGACTGGCCCTAACCCTTAGGGCTTGGGCCAGGGCCAGGCCGAATTATTTGAGAAACAGGCCCGGCCCCCGCCCGACCATAAAATGGCCCGTTTTTTGCCCGACCCTAAAATGGCCAGGGTTTGGCCAGGTCCTCTTTTGGCCCGAAAACTGGCCCCTTTTGGCCCTAAGGCTGGCCCTTTTTTGGCCCTACACAGGCCTTCTTTTGGCCCAGTATTATTGTATACACACATTATTATATATAAATGTACGTGTCTAACGATGATCGAATGAGTAATGAATTTGAACATGAATTATGATGATTGTTCTTCCTTGGTGAAATAATAAAATATATGTTTGACATAAAATAAGAATTAGATTACAAAGATTACAATCGAACCGTGAGAAATCATGAGCCTCCTTAAGGAGGCTTGACGGTCTTGGATGGGCTGAACTTATTTGTCAATAAATACCAAACCGACTAATTCCACCCTCTTACATATAAATTAGTATTGACACCGTGCGTAAAAAAATATCTGTTAAAAAATATATAAAAAAACTAGTATTTATATTATTAAATAATAATAACAATATAGATAGTAAAATAATAATATTTTTTCACCTTTTTATGAGTTTTCAGTCACTTTAAAAAATTATTATTATTCTTTCAGCAACGAAAGAAGAAGTAAAATATCAAATAGTAGAAATAGTCTCTTTCAAATAGTAATAATTGTTATGTGTTAATATTTTATTAATAAAACTCACCAAGAAGAGTATAAAAAGGTTTAACATATAATAAAAAATAAAATGAGAGACAAATAAATATGTATATACATACATATATATATGTATATGACTTATAATGAAAAAAAAAGGATAAAGATTAGGTTCGTTAAATTGTGAATATTGGACATGCCTAAAGTATATGAAAGAAGAAATTTAAAATTAAGAGATGTAAATGAGAGAGAGAGAGAGAGAGAGAGCAATTTGCTTACATAATAACAAAAATCATAATCATAGTATTACATTACAATTTGCTTAAATAGTAATAACAAATTACCGTAGTTCAAGCCTTTACTTTGAATAACAAGAAAATGCAAAAAAAAAGGGCTCGAGCCCGGCCTAAGCCCGGCCCTAGATATTGGGCCTAGGGCTAGGGCTTGGACTTAGCCCATATTTCCCCTTCTTCTGGCCTGGCCCGGCCAGGTTTGCAGCCCCACTGGCCCAGCCCCGGCCCGGTTTCACGGCAGGCCCGATGGGCCCTGGCTGGGCTGGCCCAAGCCCGGCCCATTGACATCTCTACTAGCATCTGACGAATTACATGCTATATCCAAAGGCTTACTTACTACTTCTTACTGGGCAAAGCAGAATAATTTTTGCACATAAATATTTTAACTAATTCAAATTTTTTGCTTGATCAGATCTCGGATTTGAAGAAGATCCCTGACACTACTGCACCCATTATGTATGACTTTTGCCATGTGCTTTCGCACTTCCATCAGTTTAGAGTAGACAGAGCCACGACGCCTCAGCTCAAGGAATCCAGATCATTAGCTGTTTTTGCCTGCCATGCACGTATTGCCGTTTACCAAGACTAGGTGCATGATTTTTGCCTCAACATGATCTTTAATTCCTTTGTGTCGTGAGAGTGTTTTTTGGTTTTTGTGTACATATTTATGCTCTGTTCGTATCTCTTATAAATTTTTTAGATGGAAGCTCGGTAGTCCTGGCTTTACCTCCTGTACTTCATCGTCCGATGATGAACTCTTACTTTTCTATGCTATCCTACTTCATCTCAAAAAATAAAAATAAAAATCTGCAAACTCTCTCCTTGTGTTGTTCCTCGCCTTTAATAGTGTTTATTATGGGGTTGTGGGGCGTAAGGGCGGCGCCTGTAGCAGGTCTTAAGAGACTTTTTGGTAAGGCTCTTAGTTTTTCACTCGTTCCTCCTCATCATTCTTTAGCTAGGTTTAATTTAGAATAGTTGATGTGGTCGGGACGGCTTGTAAAATCTTTTACATATAATATATTTCTTCTTTTAACCAAAAAAATTGTAGTGGGTAGTCATGGATGTCCATAGGGGGATAGAGCCTTAAGGGGGTTGGGTTTGTGCTAATATAGTTTTCGCCTCCTATAGTGATCCCCCTCCTCCCTCTTTCAGCGGCAGGGGTGTAATGGTGTTCCGATGTGTGAAAGGTTGTGGATCTTACGGTGATGAAAATAGCCTTGTTTAGTGCCGTGATTTCATGGGGTGGTGGATTTGCTCTCACTTTCATGTGACCGCCTGCAAAAATTATTTTTGGTTGTCTTTTCTATCGCGTTGTTATTTTGTTTATTTTAAGAACTTACAGCTCCTTTGGATCGACCAGGTTATCTAAGGTTAATTGTTACACATAGGTTTTGACAGGTTAATTTAGTTTTGTGAAAGTGTAAGATATATTTCGCTTTATTTTAATTATAATTTGTTTAATACGTATTGAGTAACTTCCTTTCAATTTGACTTTTGTGGTCAAACTATTGTAACATTGTTATATGATGCAATGCAATTCTCTAATTTATCAAAAAAAAAAAAAGAGCACTCAGAGAGAAATACTGGAACAAACTTCTTAGCGTTTGATCTCATCAACATAAACAATGGTTGTCAGATCGTCGTTCATCTCTAGATTTCTCAACTCCTACCGATTTTTTCCTTTGTCAACGGTCACCAATGGTGCCACCACACCAAACTTCAAACCCAACTTCGCCACCTTCCACCCGCACCATTTGCACCTCACTAATGAGTTGCTCTCTAAATTATGGACCATTGAAAGGCACATTCCGCAGGTAAATTATAGTCCGTGAAAAAAAATGGAGTCCATCTGACTGTTTCGGTACTTATAGGCTGTGTTTGGAGACAAGGATAAAGGTTTCGGATAGGACAGGATAAGGGCGGACAAGCTATACCATCAAATAAGGCCGGACAAGCTATACTGTCAGATAAGGCCAGATAAACAAAAAATCCTATCCAGCGTTTGGACCCAGTTCGGACTATAAGCTGCATAAGTAATTTATAAAGTAATATATATCTATGTATGTATGTGTATATACACACACACACACACACACACACACACATATATATATATATATATATATATATATATATATATATATATATATATATATATGCAGGGGTGGAGCCCAAGCATGACCAGAAGAGGCCATGGCACCCCCCCACCCCCACCACGACCAAAGTTTGAGATTTTTTTTAGTTGTTTTAAATAATATATAGTTATGTTTTTAAAATATTTACTAAAATGCCACCATTTTAATTATTAAATGTATTAGATTTTATTTTGTAATGTTTTTACTTATTGTGCTACCGGCCGTCGTAATCTTTATCTTTCTTGTTTCTTTATCCATCTTCATTTTTTCAAATTCTAAATCTCCAGATTTTTAAAGTAAACACTAATATATCAAGGTTAGTTCTTTTTTTTTTTAATTTAAATTCTTATAGTATGCTAACTTATACATAACTATTATCATCATACAATTGATATCGCACTAAGAATACATATATACAATAAGAATAAAATTTCTTTCATGCAAAATTAGTAGTTTGTTGTTCACTAACTTTACAAGTTAAATAAATCACTATAAATAGTTAAATTATATTATTAGTCAAATTGAGCGATCTATTTTGCATTTAACATATTCAATCGTGACGCGAATTCTTTATGTTAGTCGTTAATTTTTTTTAATGACATTTTGGTCCCCCGATTGGACTTCCTGGATCCGCCTCTGAATATATGTATTATGCAATGTATATGTATATATGGCGTTGAAGGGAAAGAGGAAGAAAAGTGGGGTGGGTCTCATTCATTTTAGTCCAAACCCATCAGGATTAATTTTATACCCCCCCCCCCCCCGGTACAGAATTATCCCACTTCAGTGGGATAAAACAAGTTCAAAGGATACCTTATCTAGGGACTAAGTGCATGTCCAAACGCCAGATATGATTATTTTATCATATTCGGGATCTTATCCAGTGCGCCAAACACAACCATAGGGTAAACAACAACATTTGAATTGGAGAGAGTGAATTGATGACAATTGAAACTGAGAATGTTAAACCATTCTCACTGTATCACTTTCAGAGAGAGAGAGATTTTGCGAGGCAGTGTGTAACAGTGTAAGTAGTTAAACCTAACTAAACATGCCTTAGAAGTAGAGATGTCAAAGGGCCGGGCTTGGGCCGGCCCAGCCCAAGCCCATCGGGCCTGCTGTGGGGCCGGGCCGGGGCCGGCCCAGTCCAGGCCCTGGCCCTAGGCCCAATATCTAGGGCCGGGCTTGGGCCGGGCCCGGGCCCTTTTTTTTTCTTCTTGTTATTCAATTTTAAATTTCATCTCTAGGCAATATTCACAATTTAACGAACCTAATCTTTATCCTTTTATTTCATTATAAGTAATATACATATATATGTATGTATGTATATACATATTTATTTGTTAGCCATTATATTTTTTATTATATGTTAAACATTTTCATACTCTTCTTGGTGAGCTTTATTAATAAAATCTTAACACATAACAATGCTGTTGGGGGGGGGGGGGGGTAAAAGTGGAATTTTGGAAAAGGGGTGGAAGAAAGGGGGGGAAAAGCAAAAAATTCAAACAAGTGGTGGGGCCAAAACCGGGCCAGACCCGAGCCAAACCGGGCCGACTTCGGGCCGGGCCAAACCGGGCCGTTTCCGGGCCGGGCCGGGCCGGGCTTGGCTTTTTCGCAGAAACTGAAGGCCTGGTCCAGGCCCAGGCCCCAAGCCCGCTTGTGCTGGGCCGCTACTGTTCATGGATGGGGCCGGGCCAGCCCACGGGCCGCCCGGCCCGTTTGACAACTCTACTTAGAAGGACATTCAACTGGTTTGCAAAAAACAAAAGGGAAAATTGCGTAAAATACCCCTGTGATTTGGGGTTGTTGCAAAAAAACCTCTCGCGTTACAAAAATTGCAAAAGAACACCTAGGATTGTAAAAGTGTTACAACCGTCAATAAAACCGTCTGTTTTAACAGCGTTTGTGATAAACGCGCCTGGAGAGCAAGTGCCATTGCTAAATAATTGTTGGAAACCCGTTTTTGCCCCTGAATACCTCTTTGCAGCCAAGCCCTAATTAGGGCCGGCGCAAGAAAACAACAGGAAAACGGGGAAAGGTAGGAGAAGGGAAGGGGGAAAGGCAGGGGACCAGGGAAGGGGAGAGGAGGGGAGGAGGAGCTGAACCACCACCCATCTACCACCTACGCCACCCACAATCGGCGTCATCGCCGTCGCCACCACCCTAGTCTTATGCGCCTAGCGGCCGATCGAACCATCAAACCCAAACCAAACCAATTGAACCATAATCCCTGCTGAACCTCCAAACTTAAATCGAACCCAAACCAATCGTCGATCGAACCATCAAACCCAAACCAAACCCATCGAACCCTAATCGCTGCTATAGCCATCAAACCCAAACCAATCGCACAACAACTCAAACCCTAATCGAACCCTAATTGAACCCCAAAACTTAAATCGAACCCTAATCCCGCTGCGGCCACAACAATTCAAACCTTAATTGCACAATCTCAGGTCTAGGGTTTCAAATCGCAATCTGCGATTGAAACCCTAGACTAAGTTTGTGCAATTCGGGTAAATAAGATACTCGTGACCCATTGTTTACTCCGCCAGTGCCATCGTTTACTCCACCACTTGCATCGCAATCTGCGATTCCCATTTGTGTCGCCGCGAGCCCGCCATCGATCCGCTAAGCGATCTCGTGAAGAAGGAAGAGGAAAATTGACCATTCTGGAGAAGAAAGGGTGCCATTCTCATTTATATAGAAGGGCAATTTAGCCTTTTTCACCATTTCGTTACGGAAATTTTAGTGCAATAATTTTACATTTCTAGGTGTTCTTTTGTAATTTTTATAACTCGAGAGGTTTTTTTGCAATAACCTCAAATCACAGGGGTATTTTACGCAAATTTTCCAAAATAAAAAGGGAAACTGATTTACCAAACTGGCCAAAACTCCCTATCTCCAAATTAGACCGTTCTCCATTCTGCTCTTCTCAGAGTAGTTGACACGCACACGAACACACTGATCCCACATGTTTACGGATATTGCCCACCCCATAATCTGAGGAAGAGACATCAAACCCAAAGGAAATGGCCGTGAGAGTCCAACACTCCATACAGAGAAACGGCCTACGGCTCTTATCATCACCTTCCTTGTACAATTCGATCCATTCCAGTCGGAAGAACCGCACCCATTTCCGCCCCAAATGGAACCCGCCATCGTCCAGGGGTGCTCTGTACTGCACCTGCACTAGAAGTGAACAGGAGCCTTTTGTCCTCACAACCCCGCTTTATTACGTAAATGCCCCTCCTCACATGGGCAGCGCCTACACCACCATTGCAGCTGACGCCATTGCGCGTTTCCAGGTACCCTTCTTCGTTACTCACTCCCTCTGTTTCATTATCTTTCTTCTTTTGATTTTTTGCGAATTGCTAGAATAGAGTTTGAACATGTAAACATGCTGGTCTTGTATCAACAGAAATCCCGAAGTAGTCAAAGAGGACAACTTTCTGAAACGGTGGGAGTATCTAATAAACCCATGAACTTTCTAACTTACTTCCATGCTTGAGCAATTGAACATGAAGACTCACATGTACTATCGTAATTAATTTTATGTTTATGCTATTTCCAAAACAATTTTGGCTAGTCCCTGAGCAATGTATGGTTTTAGATGCATAGGGTACAACAGTTTATAATGGAAGCAACTCCGGCAAAAAGCATATTTTTGTTGGGGCAAACAATAATAATTGGGGAGGGTAAAATGATTCTTTGTCAGTTTACTTTGATAGATAGATAAATAGGACTAACATAAGTGTAATTAGGTGATCATGTTGAAGTCATTATACAAGCTTGGTATTCTGTGTCCTGTAAATTGATTCTAGTTGGATTGCCAGTTAAACCAGAAAATTTGTATAATGATATGTGATTATGAACGATCTCCTTTGAGTATTTGTTCTGTGCCTTTCTGGAGTCTAATTATGTCCTAGTACATGAGATTGACGGAATCTTATTTGCAAATTGGGTGTCTAGCAGAGGCATTTTTAATAATTTTTCCTGATGTGGAAATGCCACTTCTTAGTGTTAAATTGTTTATGGCAGAGGCTTCTTAGCAAAAAGGTTGTATTCATCACTGGCACAGATGAGCATGGGGAGAAGATTGCTACTGCCGCTGCTGCCCAAGGTTCCAGCCCAAGTGAACACTGTGCTGTAGTTTCACAAGCTTACAAGGCTCTTTGGAACGATGTATGATAGCTCAGTTTTTTTCTCCCTCATCTTCGATAAACAATCTTTTGTTGAATATTTGAACTTTTAGTGTCTCGTGTTGCTACTTTACTTATTACGTGTCTTTGTAGTTAGACATAGCTTATGACAAGTTCATCCGGACCACTGATCCCAAGCATGAAGCCATAGTAAAGGAATTCTACTCCAAGGTGCTCGCAAGTGGTGACATCTACCGGGCCGACTACGAGGGACTCTATTGTGTGAATTGCGAGGACTACAAGGTGGTACATTGCATTTCTTATGTTGTTCCTTTTAGTTTTAATTAGGTCATGTCCTTTGCTTGTCTTGAAATTCACATATTTGGTAGTGGTGGCATTTAAGTAAAGGTGGCAAAGCACCCAGAATTTACTTTTGAACTATTTTACTAGTAGTACAAGAATTGATGACCTTGACTTTGTCAATATACTTAAGCTTGATAAAGAATTTCTAGTTGTTCGGTATTAACGTATCTATGGATTAGTAAGTTAGAAGATGCAGTTATCGCAGGATGATCATTGTGCTCAGCGAACAAGGGCTTGTCAAATAGAATTTTGTTGTTTTGTTCTCTGGGAAGCAATCTGATGCAACCATGCATGAACACTTCTATCTTATGGACCTTTATCTACATGCACTTTATTATTCGTGTTTGTACTCTTTTAAATGGAAGCTTGTAGATCTGTTTTTTTTTATGCGCTACTTCATTTTCTGGAGGAGTTACCTTTCTCAATGTCTACAACTTTAAGTTAGAGATTGTTGCACAATAGTTATTTCTCTCTCTTCGTATATATTCTATTTATCTTTGAACTCACTTGTCTATTTCGTGCTGTCATGTAATTACTTGATTGCTTGGGTTGTCGGTTTAGAGGCATTTGCATTTATATGGTTATTGACCTCTTTAGCCCTTTCAGGATGAGAATGAATTACTGGAAAACAATTCTTGTCCTCTGCATCTGAAGCCATGTGATCTAAGGAAAGAAGATAACTACTTTTTTGCCCTATCAAAGTATCAGAAGCGTTTAGAAGAAACTTTAGTTCAAAGTCCAGATTTTGTGCAGCCTTCCTTTCGTTTAAATGAGGTAAGAAAATAACAACTGTCCTCGTGTTTTGAAAATTGACCACTTTATAAACCCACACTCACTCTCATCTATAATTGTCATTTACAAACTCATTAAGCGTCTGGTCAAGATTATGAAACCGTAAACATGTACTCTTGTTGTTAGACTTAATTTTTCATATACCTGATATGGATGAATACATCGACCTTTCACCATTTGCAACTAACATGTTAACAGTATTTTGTAGCTTTTGAGTAATTTATAAGTTGTAGAAAGCACAGTTAGGTTAGTGGTTACTCAATCTTAATTCTGAGCTGAAGCTTCTCAAACAACGTGTTCTGTTGTATGCCTATGATTATACAATTTGTTTTATCACTGAAAGTTACTGCTCTAGCTTATTAGTTATATTATTTTTGCATTTACCAACCGATTTATGTGTTGGGCAGAACCATCATCCCCCCCCCCCCCCCCCCCAACTCATATGCATTATTTTCTTCATACATACAGAACACTGCTATTAGTTAGCATTTATTTAGTAGCTTCAAAATTTCCCTGTGTGTGATTAGTGATTACTCATATGAGCCGTTTTTAGGTTCAAAGTTGGATCAGAAGTGGACTGAAGAGACTTCTCTATTTCCCGAGCAGCGGTGGATTGGGGTATTGCGGTGCCGAATGATTTAAAGCAAACGATATACGTTTGGTTTGATGCTTTACTGGGGTAAACTGATATTTTGCTTTTTGTACTTTGGAACAATATCACGTGAAGCTTATGACCTTATCTTTTCCGTTCTCGTGTCACGAAAACCAAACATCCAACAACATTCCAGTGTCCAAAATAGCTTGTACTTAAGTTGCAGTCGATGTCTGATTTTCTTGTTGTGTTTGCTTTCCTCCTTTTGTTCATATTGCTTTGCTTTTAGTACATGCATCAGGATCCCGATTCATGGATCTCTCGGTTAGAGAAATAAAAATAAGAGGATCGAACTTACCTTGGATATTTTGGGATTCAATCTGCTTTTAATGTTCATAGCTTTTAAATGTCATTTTTCACATCAATTTCCTATAAGCTTTTTGCTAAACTGCCTGGTTTTGAACCATGGGGTTTTTGAGTTGCTTTACTCCTCAATAAGCAAAATGTATTTTGACTTCAGTTGCTGCAGTTTCCCCTATCTAATCAGAGAAGATATCTAGCTCCATAATGTAAACCATGCGTCACAATCTTTCACACTGTCACTACCTTTAGGGTTGATTACCAGTATTATTACATCCTTAAATAGACGATTTCATCCTCTAGATGAATTAAAGGAGCTCTTTGCTGTTTCACCTTGACTTTGCAGCTACATTTCTGCACTATCAGAGGATGAGGAGCAACCTAATCTACAAGCTGCAGTTTCATCTGGTTGGCCTGCCTCGTTGCACTTGATAGGCAAGGTATGGCATTTCCTTACTTTTCAAGCTTGGTGATGCATATACTTGCATGTCTTCCTACTTGGTTCCCTCATTGGGCACATAGATAGCCACATCGGACATGATATTATTTTTTCCCATGATGAATTCGATACTTCGCCTCTCCACTTGGATCATATATTAGGGGAGGAAAAAGCTGCCTTCTCATTGGCTGTTTTACTATGGTAGAAGGCTAGTAACTGCGAAGCTAAATCTGAGTTGTTTTGAGACTCCTTTTGAGACTCCATGAAGAAGCATTTAAAATATTTAAGCTAGTAATCAAGTTTGAAAGACGTCTGAACAAATCTTTGGGAGTATCAATACTTAAAATATTAAAATGAAGTCGGTGAAGAAATGTTCTAGCCAATAGAACTATATTAAATTTTAGTTTCGTTAAAGTCACAGAAAAGTCCTTCTGTCATGAATTTCTTCTTCTAATCATCACGAGTAGTGGTTACTTTGCCAAATAATGCAATATGCTTAGTACATATATTGATAAGTTACTGGTCTAATGTTGAATGTATGATCAAGTCAAACGCGGCATGTCTATTTCCTGGATGTCTATACTTCTTTGGGTGCACGTGTCAGGATATATATTGGTGATTGAAAGGATTTTCGGAGAAAGAGCAGGTGTGTGTCAGTTCTATGCATGGCACCTGCTCTTGTGGAAGTGTAAATAAATTTACGTACATGTTGGTGATTGAGAACTCTCTGCTTTTCAATTTTGCAACCTATATGTATGTACATAGATTTTTGACAAAGAAGAATGCTTGTTAAATTTGGAAGAATCAGTACCTGTCGTGTGAAAGTTTTTACATCCAGAGCCATATTCTTGTAATTTTTAGGGCCCGAAATTTTTGGTTTAGCTAATGATTTACACCCTTCTGCCTTTCCTTCTTACATGTTAAACTTGTAATATCATTTTCTATCTACATTCTTGTCCAAAAGGTTGTAACTGGATCGAATTCCAGTCTTCCACCTGTTGCATCCTAATTTCAGTAATTTTGATATTAAATTGGGTTGTTGACATTACATTTTGCAGGATATTTTGCGTTTTCATGCAGTTTACTGGCCGGCAATGTTAATGTCTGCTGGACTAAGCCTTCCTAAGAAGGTGTTTGGCCATGGGTTCCTAACAAAGGTATCAAATGTGCTTTAAAACTCCAAACTTATTACTTTCATCTTATCATATTTTCTTACCAGACAAAATCCAGCCTACTTCAACTGCCATGTCTTCCATTATAGAATTTGGTTTCGGATCCCAATATTCCTTTGATCTTATTATAAACTTTATGTCCTGAGTCTGTCATGCCTTAATAGTTTTATGGTCATATCCCCAGTAAAGAAGATAGAGGATTTGTGTTAGGCGAGTTGCTGCAACTCTTCTAGCGTGCACCTGGGACATGATTGTGGTCTTATTCAGAGTTGTGGTTGTGTGTTTTTTTCGTCCTTGTTGATTTAGTGACGTAATTTATGTTAATGATGTGGTTTTCTTCTGATATTGATTTACGTTATCTGTGTTTATGGTTTTTTGCTTCAACCGAGTTTCTGATGTCCAAGGAATATTTACCTTTGAGAAACTGATATAGCTATCGGCTCTGAGTAACTGTAATATTATATCTTATATACTTTTATTTCATGCAGCAATGCTTTTTATTTGATAAATTTTAGGATGGTATGAAAATGGGAAAGTCGCTGGGGAATACACTTGAACCAAATGATTTAGTGGACAGATTTGGATCCGATGCAATCAGGTACTTTTTCATCAGGGAGGTGGAATTTGGCAATGATGGGGACTACTCAGAGGACCGTTTCATTAACATCTCCAATGCACATCTTGCCAATACGATTGGTATCTATACCTTTTCTATCGACATGGAGAATTGGAAAACGCTCGTTCAACCTTGTTCGTTCGGATTCAAAGCCGAGATGAGAATACATGTTTGATTTTGCAGGAAATCTTCTCAACCGTACACTTGGACTTCTGAAAAAGAATTGCAAATCAACTTTGGCATTCGATTCGGCTGTTGCAGCTGAAGGAAATGCATTCAAGGAAAATGTGGAGAAGCTGGTAAGGTTTCTCTAAAGTTTTGGTGTTTCATGAGATTGCTGGAATTACTTGATTACTTGTACCAGGCACTTGTATGTACAACCGGAAAACTTGAGATCATTTGTGTACCTCTCATTCTCAACTTAAAGGATATACAAAGTGATCATGGAGGACTGATCAACTGGACTTCTATTACATTGAAATGTGCATGCTGTATTCTACATTCTCTCTCTGGCATGCTAATTCTTGGCCTACCATGTTTATGATTTTAGATTTATACCACAGATGTTCTTGGCCTACCATGTGCATTTGGATATGCTCTCGGGTATCTGCAACACTTTTTACTGGATCTTAGCTACTCCCTGGAAGTGTCAAATCATGATACTTCAAGTCGTCAATTTTGAATACCTTCTCACTTTGGGTTGAAAGAGGCTTCCTGGTGTAAAACCTTTTGTTGGGGTGAAATATCTTCAACATTCAAGCAGGAAAGACATGGAGTTAAAGTTCTTTATTTTATCATTCTCTTCTGTCCGTATTTACCTTGAGTTATTTGTGCAGGCCTGTCTCTGTCATACCTTTCTCTGATTATCCCCTTGGAAAAATCTAGAAAAATATTCTCCTCTTAATACATTGAAATGATAATAGGATACTTATGGAGGTCTACTAAAAATTATTTTGAGGGTCACAATCTTTGACATCATTGTTTTTGAGCTTTAGAAACGTGGACAATTTACTTGACAGCACTAAATTAAAATTCTAGTACTTGTTGAAGTTAATTTGGATTGAGTTGTAGGTCCAGGTATTATATCTGTGTGACAGTCTATGTCTCACTTATCCTTCTCTTATTTAGTTTCCCCACTTTCTTCTTTTCTAGGTTGAGAAGGCCCGGCTTCAATATGAAAAGCTTTCGCTATCATCAGCCTGTGAAGCTGTATTAGAGATTGGTAATGCGGGGAATGTTTACATTGATGAACGTGCACCGTGGTCTCTTTTTAAACAAGGGGATGCTGCTTTTGAAGCTGCTGCAAAGGTTCAATCTTTATCCTTATAGCGAGTCTGTATGGCGTGGTTTGCTACTGACAGGAAGGTTGACACATTTACCCATCATGTTTTCTTTTGGGATTAAAAATTTACCTTTGAATCTTAAACTCAATAAAAATCCTGCCAAAAGAAACAGCTCAATCACGCCATGTTGTTTAACAGAGCAATCAAACATTTAATGCATGATTAACAGATTAGATTACCTGCCGCCTGGCAGTCAACCATATTCTGCTGAGTGGATTCTAGTGCTTGTCCTATAATAACTTTGATCTTAGGCTTCTGGCTTTTTTTCTTTTTTTGAACAAAGCAGACAACCGAGTTCGGTTGCCCCATAAAAGAAAAACATTTGGTTACTAGTTTCTTGTTGCTGCTGCTAACATTGCCTGTGCTTCTAACTGTTCTAACTGGTTTTGTGGACAGGATCTTGTTATTGTATTAGAAGCAATGAGGATTATAGCCATTGCTTTGTCCCCTGTTACACCGAGACTATGTTTGAGAATATATTGCCAGCTTGGCTACTCAGAGGACCAGTTCACTGCCGCTACCTGGGTTGCTCTCTCCCTTCCTCTCCCTTCCTCCCTCCCTATGTATACATATATATATGTATACAAATGTATATGCATGAGAGCTGATAAAATGACAGAGCTGACAACTTAAGCTAAGTTGTTACTGCAATCTGGTCATCACCTTCTCGAGGTGGGCGGCCCATATCCATTGTATTTTTTTAAGTGAACTTCGTTGTTCGCCACATTATGGAGCGGACTTCCGTTCCATTAAGGGGCAATGGTTATTTACGATCTTTGCGGAAATCAGCTCCATAACGGGGGCAATGGGAAAACTTAAAAAAAAAATGTGATGGATGGATAACCAGATCGCACTGGCAACTTAGCTTAACTTGTTAACGTGGGTAAGGGATCAGCTCTTATATTATGCAAACCACCCTACCCACCCCCACAACCCACCCACACATAAACTCCATTTTTTGTTCTGATTTGTTGTCATGATCTTATCGCAGAAAGATACCAAATGGGGTGGGTTAAAGGGCGGTCAGGTCATGGCCCAGCCAACGCCCGTCTTTGCTAAGGTTGAGAGTCGACTAGAAGGGGATGGGACCGCAATGACAAATAAGGTCGGTAAAAAGAAAGAAAGGAGGCAACAAAGTCAGGGTCTCGCAGAAGCCTAGAGGTCATGTACATATGTTCTCACGTCTTGAACTTATTCACTACTTTGTTACCACATCCAGCCTGGTTTACTAATTTTGGTCTACTTCAAAGTATAGAAATTGGATTCCTTTTTGTTGTCTCTGTATCATACACAATCTATGTCTGAATGCCTGGCAGTTTGACACTCTGTATCTTCTTATCGACTTGGAGTTTCTTTTATAATTTTGAAAGTTTTGTACAAATTTATGCCATCTTACTGTGAATTTGTAAGGCTCCTCCACCGAATAAAATTCACTGTGATTCAGAGTAACCATGTCTTTGTCCATAGGATCCCAAGTGTCCGGATCGATCGGTCTTCGAATCTATTCTATCAACGAATTTATAAAATTTTAGGCGGGCGTCGTTACATTCCATTAAGGATTAGGCGTAATCGGACTTGCTTGAGAGAGATCTTTCATACCTTTCAAGATCCATCCTGCCAATTGCCATTTAGCCAATAAGTCCGGATGATCATGATACTTCTCAAAAGTCGAAATTCTTGATCAATGGAGGAACAATATCACCATGCAAAGGGGGAAGAAGAAAAGAAATATTGTTTGTCTTATTTTTTCTTCTCATCTGAGTTATTTCACAAAGACTTACCATGGTAAGGAAGAAGGGGTATTCTTGAATAGTCTTATTTTTTAACTATTCAACCAATAAAGACCGAGAAGATTGACTCAAAAACAAACTTTATCTAAGGTATTGATTCGATTCTTAATATAATACCTTGTTTTCACTGCATTGAACCCACAAATGCCTGTAATTTTTAGGAACAAGCTTCTAAGCAAATAAATATGAATGATGAGATTAAGCGCTCCTGGCGGGGAGTTGGGGGTGGGGGGGGGGGGGGGGGGGGTGCCGTACTATGTATCAGTGTGCATGTCATTTGTGTGTGTGCATATGCATGTGCGTGTCTGTGATTGTGTGTCTGTAACTGTTTGCGGGGAGAGTGTGAGGGGTGTGTGCGCATGTGCGACTCCGTGTGTGCGTGTGGCACCCGGTGCAGCAAATAAAAACACACACACACACACACAGAGTCCCGTGCACAACTGTATCCACAGAGAAAATCAGGCGATTCACATTTGACTGCTACTAAAAAGTGAAAATTTTCTGATGTGAATTGCTTGTGTTGGAATATTGTAGCATAAAAGTGTGAGTTATGCACGTCATTAATAAAAGAGTTAATTACACCGACGGCACATGAGGTTTAGTGTTATTACAGTTACCTACACAAAGTTTGAGAAATTACACTCAACTTTAAGAAAACACAAAATGACGATGTTGCCCTTATCTTATCCAGACACAGTATTTCGTTCGATCAACTTTCCTGTTAGTTTCTTCCTTTCTATATCGATCAACAGTTATAAAACCCAAATCAAGCATTATCACAAAAACTCACTTCGTGTTCTGGAGAGTCTTCTACGCAGTATGATTTGAGGACTTCACCCAGTCTTGACCTTTTTTAGGATTGGAAATCAGGAATCCAGATGCGACGTTATATGTTTTTGAATGATGAAATGGAAGATGGTTGGGGAAGCGGAGATTTTGGGTGGCTAACATAGAGATGGCAACAACGGAACTGTATATTTGTGGCGGTAGCTGCTGCGTAGCGTGGTGGTGGTAGTATGCTGTAGCAACAACGATGGCGGTGGACCTGGTAAGCATCACACAAAACTTCAAACCTCCCTATTGGCCAGTAAGTCTCGATGAAGATGAATAACCAGTTCAGGAATTGGGGTCTTGACTTAAAAATAGCTTATTTTTTTAGTGTTTTTCCTAAGCGGACTTTGGGTACAATATTATTATTATGATTGAATAAGATGAAATCATCATTATTGACGAGACAAGTGTAGGAGTAAAGCCCACATCCCACTGTTGTGCATTATTTCTCGGATCTAATCTATATATTACGTATAAAATAAAATGTGTAGATCTTTGAAAATTATTTTTTGAACCACAGTACCTTTGTTACATTAAAAAATTACTTATTTATCGTTCAAACATTATTAACATGCTTTGAATCTAAATTATTCTAACAATTCAATTTATTTCACTACTAATAATTATCACAAATATCTCTCTCATTTTTCATAAAATTTAACAATAATAAATATATATATATATATATATATATATATATATATGTTAATTGTCATCCTCAACTTAATGTTTTATATGAATTAAGACATGCAATACCTTGATGATAAAATCTTATGAACATAAGTAGAATAATTAACTTTTCTCAAATAACCATTTGATTGTAACAATCTTCTTTAAATATAAAAAATGTGTTATATACTAATCTTATAGTAACATTTTTTTTTCAGATTAAATATAAAATATATCTAAGGAATTAAGGTGACAAAGGATGACTGTGATGCATTCACTACAACTATGGGTTCATGAGGTTGGACTACGGTAGATATAAATAGTAAAAAATGATTGGAAACTAAAGTAAAAAAAATCACGGCTATATGAATGATAACATAAAAAATATTAATTTATTGATCGTTAAACTTTATACTTTTAAGTTTAGAATAATGCATCGATTTAAAATTATAGTACAGTACAAAGACCTTCGGTCATGAAAAAATCAGGCGGTTTAATTACTCTTTTTTTTATCTAAAGTAATTATTTTTACTTCAAAAGAATGGCGAGTGAGATCATGATAGGATACAAACTATCATTCGACTCACATATTTTGCGTTTTATAAAAGTTGTGCAAGATAAAGGTAATTAAAAGATAACATTTTTGAGATGGTTTCATAATATTTTTGGAGCTACTTATGCATATGAATCTCAATTTTAACTTATAGTTTTGAATTCAATTAAATTAATATGTATATATGAACCATAGAAAATTAATTGTCATATTCTAAAAAATATATGAGGTTATGGCTCTCTTATTATATAATTTTATTTTGTCATGTCTTAATGTCACGTCCATCTACTGGTACGTGTAAGTGCAATAACTCTAAACCTTTTGTAGTTTCAGTATTATTATTAACCCTACACATTCTATTGTAGGTAATATCCATGTGATGTGCAAAGAACGTACATAAATGAAAACCTTTTTTGTGGCTTGTCACAATTGAAAAAATTAGAGTTATGATAAAATATTTATTAAAAAAAATACTTTCATGTACGTGCATATTCTTACACAGCAAACTACAAAGAGCCGATTGTCTATGCTTTTCCAGAACTAAAATTGCCAAATTTCTGATTGTCTACGCTTTTCCAAAACTAAAATTGCCCAATTGGCACATAAGTGTTGTTAAAACAATTAAAATCCAAATCGGTAGTATTGATTGATGCATGTATGTATGCTAGGTGTACGGGGTTAAAGGGACTTAAAGCGCACACTACGTGAAAGTGCAGTTTTTGCCAATTTGCCAACTTGACTACATGTAGAGATGTCAAACGGGCCGGGCTTGGGCCTCCCGGCCCGGGTCCAGCGGGCTTTAAGCGGGGCTGGGCCAGGGCCGCAGCCATCCGGGCCGGGCCGGCTGAGGAGAAATCCTAGGCCCGGTCCAGGCCCTAGGCCAAATTTCTAGGGCCGGGCTTGGGCCGGGCCGGGCCCTTTTTTTTAATTTTTTTTTTAAATTTTCTTGTTATTCAATTTTAAATTTCATCTTTAGGCATGTCTAATTTTTAAATTTTGACAAATCTAATTTTTATCATTATATGTAATATTCATATATATGTATATATGTATGTATAGATATATTTATTTGTCTCTCATTTTATTTTTTACTATATGTTAAATCTTTTCTTACTCTTCTTGGTGATCTTTATTAATAAAATCTGAACACATAACAATTATTACTATTTAAGAGAGACTGTTTCTACTATTTGATATATTACTTCAAACTAATTGACCGAAAACCCAGGATTGATACATGCTAATTCCCGAGACGATCTTTAGTAATAAGTATAGAAAAATAAATGTGTTCATAGGCCCTCCTCCTTTTATCCGGGCTTGGGACCGGCTGCTTGTAAACAAACAGGCGAAGTTACCTATTTTTTTATATATACGAAAAATATATATCTTGCTTGTAAAAATTTATTTTATATATATGGAAAAAAGTATATTTTGTGAAAAAATTTATTCTTAAAACTTAAGAGAAGGAAAATAAAAAGAAATTACCTAATCATCCGGAAGTACTTCAATATCCGAGTCACTGCTCTTCCTATCATCAATCGGTTTATCTTGCTCGCGGTATTTCGCATCAAGATAATCCTTCCAACATACACATAGCTCGAGCGACTCGGGGTTAAGACGACTCCTCCTGTCATCCAAAACCCTCCCGCTGGCTGAAAATGCCGACTCTGAAGCAACCGTGGAGGCTTGCACTGGCAGTACATCCCGTGCAATTTGGGATAAAGTTTTATACATGTTTTGATTTTGTTTCCAAAAATTTAACAAATTAAAATTAACCTGTTCTTGCATTGATAAATCAGAATAATGATCAGTATTTGCATATACACCAATCTCATTAAAAGAGGAAAAAGTAGACGAACCTGCCGAATTAGAAGTACCTTCACCTGGTAGTTGTCTTGCTACTAGATGTTCAAAGCCCTTAAGGTATGGCGCATAATACCTCTCAACAGTGGATGATGTAGCTCGCCCGCGCACGTCAGCAGAATTACGATAGAGGTTGAACAATTCCTCAAACCTCTTGCTCACTTTTGCTGTGAGTGCGGTTGTCTCCTCTGCTGTGTAGCACATTAATTTCGATATCTCTTGTATCGAGGCGTTCACGCCATGCAACTTTAACCTAGGATCTAAACAAGTAGCCACAGCAAAAATAACAGGCAGTCTACTCCAATATTTATTAAACTTTTTATCCATCACTTTTACTATTTCCTTAAAGGGTCCTATATATCTCCATTTTGTTAACATTGTAGCCATCTTGAGAATTTCTATTACAGCGAGAGGAGAGGTGGGATAGTACGTACCAGACAATAAATTGGTAGACGTGTAGAATACCTCCAAAAATTCAGCTAGGTATGTGGCCATCTGCCATTCCTCTTGAGTTGGCAAGCCGGCTGGGAACTGGGTTAGTAGAAAATGCGTATAGACTTCTCGGTATGCCAGAATGTGTAAAAGCATATGGTATGTAGAGTTCCACCTGTGGACCACATCTGTAACTGCTCTCCTGCGAGGCATATTATATTCAACACACAACGTTTTAAATTGTTGTGTTCTCGGACTCGAGCTATTAACATACGCTGTCATACCCCTCATTTTGACAAGAATATCTCCTGCAGCAGCTAAACCATCTTGAACAATTAAATTAATTATATGACAAACACAACGAACATGAAATAATTCACCAGAAAGTACAGGTTTGAGGCTCTCCTTTAAAGCATCAACAGCAGCTGTATTGTTAGAAGCATTATCAAAACTAATACTCATAATCTTATCCTTTAATTTAAATGTGGTACATGCTTTTAATATAAGAGTAGCAATGTTCATTCCATCATGCGGAAAAGGAAAGAGCTCGAAAGCGATGATTCTCTTGTGCATAACCCAATCTGCATCAATCCAATGAGCGGTCACACAAGAATAACTAACAAAAGTAAATGGAGATTGCCAAATATCAGAAGTAAGACTAACTTTACCGTCAAATTTATCGAAATAATCGATAAGGCGTGCTTTAGCAGCATTGTACTGTCGGAGTGCATCGGATCTAGTTGTGTTTCTATGAACCTTTTTGTACAAAGGTTGAACGTATGTGTTCATATATCTAGAGTGCTTAGGATTATCGGCAAAAGAAAAGGCTTGTTCATCGTGAATAACAAATTCAGCGAGACCGTCTCTTTGCTCTCGCTGATTATAAACAAATAACTTACCGTCAAAAGATAACTGCGTTTGGGTAGGTTCGACGTGGCCTTGTCGAGGTGCACACAGAGGGTAATGCCTGTTAAGATGTCCATTACCACTACCAGACGAAAATAATTTAGCGCAGTACTTACATCGAGCTTTTCGGATGCCGTCCACCATAACTACATCGAAATGATTCCAACACTCGGCTTTCTTTTTTCCCCTTTTGGACTTCTGGCTCATTACCGGAGGCATTGCTCGGCCCTTCTTCATCATGACCAGGCATAGGGTTAAGATTATGCCACGGAGTAGTAGCTTCGCCAACCGAGCTGCGTCCTTGACTATAATGCGGGGGGTCTTCATCAGGCGTGTATTCAAAATCTGGAATGTTTTGATTGAACTCCCAATTGGCTTGGGTATCTATCATACAGCCTGTACTCATTCGTCCAGGAACGAATGGTTGTGTTGGTGCTTGGATTGGTGTTTGTGATGGCCGTGGCGCTGGCGCTTGTGCTTGCGATGATGATGATGTTTTTCGTGATGATGATCCACGCCTCAGTTTCTTCAATAATCCAGCCATATTTGACGCTAAACTTTTTTACTAGATTGGAAATAAAATTATAAGAGTAACTAAATACACAAGTATAAGAGTAGTAATAAGAAATAACAATTAAAAGAATGAACGAGTAACAAATATTAATCACTGAGGATAATTCGAAATTGGAGAGAGTTAGTAATTAAAAAGCATTTAGTAATAGTAATTAATAAATACAAATTCACTAATTACTAATTACTAGACAAAAGAATTAGAGAGTAACAAATTAATAAGAGTAGTAGTTAGTAATTAAAATTTAGCAAGAGTAGTAATTAATAAACAAGAGTACTAATTAGTAAATACTAGTAGTAATTAGCAAGAGTAGTAATTGGAGAGGGAAATAGTAGCAAAGCTTGTAGAAATATAGAATGTTTAGATAAGAGAGAGTAAGAAGATTGGTGTGAAAAATTAGAGAGAAATGGTGTGAATTTATAGATTTTAGAAACTTCACAAAAGACCAAAATACCCCTAAAAACTATCCGTTTATAGTTGTTGGGGAGGGTAAGAGTGTAAAAACCTTTAAAGGAGTTGGAAAAATTAAGTTAGACTAAAATACCCCCCAAACTAGCCGTTATATTGCTGTTGGGGGGGTAAAAGTGGAATTTTGGGGGAATATATCCGTTGAAGGAAAAGGGGGGAGAAAGGGGGGAAAAACAAAAAATTCAAATAGGTGGGGCCGAAACCGGGCCGAGAACCGGGCCAGGGCCGGGCCTGGCCCGGGCTTTCCCCCCAGATTTTTTGGCCTGGTCCAAACCCAGGCCCTAAGCCCCATTCCTCCGGGCCAGCCCTGTTCATGAACGGGCCCTCCCGGGCTTTTTTCGGGCTGGGTCGGGCTGGGCCGCCCGGCCCGTTTGACATCTCTAACTACATATCTTTTTCTTTGTTTTAGTAATGAATCTTCGACATTTCAGCTTTACCCAAGAATACTAAAAGTCAGTAATTAACTTATAACCTGAGAATACTACAGAAATAAAGGTGTGTTCCTTCTGCTTTGTAGCATTGACCGTGTGAAAGAGTTCAAATGTCTTTACACTAAAAGTCAGTAATTACCTTATCCTAGTTGATTAACCACTTATGGAGATTGTCACTTCCAAAAACTCTTAGACCTTTTCTCTACCCACATTATATCAACATGTAATGGACACATATTTGCACGTATGCACGTGGGTGTGTGCCTGCGTGCGCATGTGTAGGCATGCTCGGCGGAGGGAATGGGGGGCACAGGTGGGCCAGTGCCCACCTGCTTCTCAGTGAATCTTCTGTTCTATATGTTATATTTTTCCTAAATGAGAATAGCGTCCACCTAAAATTTTTAAAAATACTTTAAAGATATATTTTTTTTGTCACTTTATATGTTATGCTATCTGAAAATTCTAAAAATAATTTAAAAAAAAAGTCTTTTTAGCCATTGAAATGCTAAATTTACACAAATAAATAAATAAAAAGTTTGCGCTTAAAGTCAACACAAAAAACTCTCTTTATTCTCTATTATTTTCAAAGTTCTCATGTTCAATCACTTGATCCTTTGGACACGTAGGCCGCTTGAGGCATATTCCTCAAGTTCAATCAAAAAAAAAAGTTGAACTACGTGATGACTTGATCCTTCGAGTACGTAGGCAGCTTGGGACATATTCCTCAAGTTCGGTCACAATAATAAAAAAAAATCTATTTCCCATAAAAAATTGTAAACTACGTGATGGCTTGACCTTTGGGCAGCTCGGAATGTACTTTCAAGTGCAACTCCAGGAAAAAAAAAGTATTTCAAAAGAAAAAAGGGATCTTCGCAAAAGAAATTTTCAAGTTGATCCACATGACTCCGTCCTTCGAGCAGCGTAGACATCTTGTATCAAGTATCCGAGACATGTACTTTTAAGGTAACAACGAAGGACCTCAGCGACTTTCTCAAAAGTATTGCAATGGCTCAAACGGATATTTGAGTTGGTCATGAACAACAAGAAGGATGCTTGCAGAAGAAGGAAAAATGTATTGCACGAGAACAAGAAATGCAAGGTTCATGACCTACTTCAAGATTGTTACTATTCGGAGCGTCTGGACTAAAGGAGAGAACTGAAAAAAAAGTTGAGCTGCCAAATCAGTCGTGATCCGGTCTTTTAGCAATATGAAAAGTCCGAATCACAAGGGGCATTTGTTGGCAGCGAATTTTTGACGAAAAAAATAGTATCTAATATAACACAAATATAACTTTCAATAATTGTGGTATAACCGGCAATCCCAGTCAAACTGAGAGATCAATAATTATCTTATCAGAGATTGTGACGTGATCCTCAAGGATCCTAACGTGATCCTAACACATCTGGCCCACGGTCGAGTCCTACTAGGAGTCTTCTCCTACAGCTATATAAAGGGATCTACCCCTCCAGGTATGAGACAACTAGACAATTCATACTTTTTCAGAGTTACTATTCTGTAGTTGCGCTCTGACTTAAGCATCGTAGAGTTCTCTGCCGGGAATCTCACCCGGAGGTCACTCGTTTTCTGTCTTGCAGGTCATTGGTCTAGGCTCGGGTTCCGCAATTTACACGGAACATATTTTTAGCAGCAACAGTATCCAATACTGAAAAAATATTGGGTTGACAAGTTAGTCCAATATTTTTGTTGGGAGCTTTATCAAAAGGAAGCCCAAATATTCAAGAAGCCCATGCGTTCAAAAGTCCACTATTATTATAATTGGACAGAGATATTGAGAGTAAAATAAAAAGCTTTTTGAATTCATCTCATTAAAAAAAATAATAGATAATGTCTCATTGATAAGGCTCAAGTTTAAGACTTATCACATGTGGTCATTATCCCCAAGTGCCATTCAAACGAAGGACTCCCTCGGCAGAAGAATGGGGAGATCAGATAAGAAAAAGGGAATCAAAGAAAGACTCAAGAGAAAGGAGGAAGAAAGGACGAAGCAGACGAAACAAAAGACTGAAGACAAGACTCAGCAAAGCAAAGGAAAAGGGAGCCACTATTGTTGTGGCAGAAAGGAAGGAAGAAAAGAAAGAAAAGAGAGAGAGAGAGATGGGGTTCAAGATGAATCCTACATTTTTTTATCTTATTGTTATGTAATTTTTGAATATATGATGTATTAAATTTTCACGCATAAATGAAAAGTTTTGTTTATATTTTTATATTATTTTATTTGTATTTTTTTAATCGGAGGTCATCGTGGACGAAATTTTTGGTTGGCTTTTTAACCATCCGAGAATATGAATCCGCTATATAAACGTCGTTATATACGTACGACGGGATTTTGTGACGCAAGATTCGACGCTATATATATATATATAGGGGACCGATCCACACCCACCGGTGGAGAAATAACAATTTCTCCACCGAACCGCAGGTAAGAGCAGCGGTTGGCCACGTGGCGCAAAAAGGACGAAAAGGGACAAAAAAAAAGGACGAAAATACTATGAGAAATTCATGAAAATATCACGAGAAAATGAAAAACTCGTGAGAAAATGGTGGCAATAATGCCCAACCGCAACTCCTACATGCGGTTGGCATTATTGCCTTCCGTGACCCCACCCCCACCCGTCACCCCCCTTGCCCCCCACCCCGTGGCCCCCACCCTATGTCCTTTTCCCCCACCCGTGAACCCCCCTTCCCCCACCCGTGAACCCCCTCTTCCCCCACGTGTCATTACCACCCTACCCCCCACCCCCACGTGTCATTCCCCCCTCCCCCTCCCTGCTGTTCACTCACGGTTCTTCTCTTCCTCTCTCACTTTTCTCTCTATAAAATCCCTCCTCCCCGAATCATTTCTTCCACCCTCCTCATTCTCCCTATCTCACCTACATACAAACAAAAAAAATTTACGCTAGAAGATCGGTGGATAACCGCTAGAAGATCGGTGGATTTTTCTTGAAATATATCAAGTTAAAACAAGTAAGTATTTTTCAATTTGTTCTTACCAATTGATTGTTTAAATTGTGTTACGCTTAAATTGTTCTTACAATAGTCTAAAATTCGTGTTTAGGGCGTCAAAGGGCGTCAAAATTACGTTTTGACAAATCGGGGTATTACATTCGAAAAATTCCAAAATAGCGATTTTTTAGGGCGTCAGAAATAGAATTTTTCACGAATTTATAAAAAATAGCTAGAGCTAGATTTTGCCAAAGTACGAAACAAAGACCCTAGTTATTTTCAAAAGATCTGTATCAGGTAAAAATTTCAGATTTTTCCAAAGACTGGAAAGGGGTTAACTGATACACGCAACCTTGTAACTTTGCAGTGTAATTTAAAATATCAAGCCAGCGCGATTTCGCGCAAAACTTTTATGAGAACCCTAGGGTGTTGGGAAGTTCCATTCCCCAGGAATTCGGGCCATTCCGAAGCCGTTAGCTAATTTTTTGGCCGAACGGGCTTTTAAGCGCTCGATCCGGACACCGGTTCGGGATTTTTAGGCGAAAAATCCGTAAAATACTTTTTAGATCAAGAATGAACTCAGGAAGCTTAAAATAGCATTTTAAAGCACTTTTGATATTTTCTGAAGCCAGGGGGTATTTTGGTAATTTGCCACCCCGAGAGGGGTATTTTGGTAATTTTCCCGAAAAAATTTTCCAACGGACTTTTAAGTCCAGAAATGTAAGTAAAACGCCTGAAATGTTGTTTTGCAGCTGATTGCGGGGCGTAATTGTCGCTAAAGGTGAAAACTTAATTAGACAGTTTTTTCACAAATTTATAAAAAATAGCTAGAGCTAGATTTTGCCAAAATACAAAACAGAGACCCTAGTTATTTTCAAAAGATCTGTATCAGGTAAAAATTTCAGATTTTTCAAAGACTAGAAAGGGGTTAACTGATACGCGCAACCTTGTAACTTTGCAGTGTAATTTAAAATATCAAGACAGCACAATTTCGTGCGAAACTTTTATGAGAACCCTAGGGTGTTGGGAAGTTCCATTCCCCAGGAATTCGGGCCATTCCGAAGCCGTTAGCTAATTTTTTGGCCGAACGGGCTTTTAAGCGCTCGATCCGGACACCGGTTCGGGATTTTTAGGCGAAAAATCCGTAAAATACTTTTTAAATCAAGAATGAACTCAGGAAGCTTAAAATAGCATTTTAAAGCAATTTTGATATTTTCTGAAGCCAGGGGGCATTTTGGTAATTTGCCCCCCGCGAGGGGTGTTTTGGTAATTTTCCCGAAAAAAAGTTTTTCAGTCCAGAAATGTAAGTAAAACACCTGAAAGGTTGTTTTGAAGCTGGTTTGATGGGCGTTAGGGTGACAATGAACCCCCGGGGGCTATTTTGCTAATTTTACATTACACAAATTTGTGCTTAAAATAACTTTTAGTTCAGGAAAGGGTGTGAGACACCTGAAAAGTTATTTTAAAGAGTGAATTCAGGAAGCTTAAAATCCCATTTCAAAGCACTTTTCAGATTTTTTTTGTCAGGGGGCATTTTGGTAATTCGCATCCCCGATAGGGGTATTTTCGTAAATTTGCAGCGTTAAGTTTTTCAAAGGATTTCTTAGTCCAGAAATGTAAGCAAAGCACCTGAAAGGTTGTTTTGAAGCTGATTTGGGGCGTTAGGGTGATAATGAACCCCCGGAGGCATTTCGGTAATTTGCCGCTCATCGGGGGCTATTTTGCTAATTTTACATTATACCAAATTTCCCGAAAGACGGTGGTTTAAATAAATTTTATTCTTCTTTTATTTAAATCTATGACTTGTTGAGAATGATATAATTTTTATTTTTTAGATTCCAGTATAAATATGGATGCAACTGGAGGAAATAATTTTTGTGAAGGTTCTGATCCACCTTACGTTGGTCAAGTTTTTCAAGCACTGGACGAAGTTGAAGCATACTATAGAGCATATTCGAAAACGATAGGTTTCGGTATTAGAACTAAGACGACTAGAAAACGGGCGAATACAGATCAAATTTGTGCAAGACTATTTGAGTGTCATAGAGGAGCACCGCATGTAACTCCGGTCGTTCGGATCAGTGACGAAGGGACAACAAGACAAAGAAAACGGGACACATTTCCGGGTACCGGCTGCAAGGCCCATGTGTATGCAGTACACCGAAAAAATGAAAACCATTGGGTTGTCACAGGAGTGGAGTTGAGCCATAATCATCAGTTGATGACCCCCAGTAAGATTGGTCAAATTCATCAACACCGAGAAATAAGCGCGGCACACAGACAACTAATTTTTACAATGGCCGAGGCTAAAATTCCACCTTCTAAGATGATGGGGGTTTTCTCAAGCCAGGCTGGGGGGATTGACAAGTTGAGTTTCAACGAAGTAGACCTTCGAAATGAACTTCGTGCTCAGAGGAGAGAGTCTTTCGGTAAGAGTGATTCTCAAACTACACTTGATCTCTTCAGGTCCCTTCAGAGTGAGAATTCTGGATTTTTTTACAGTCTCCAACTGGATGATGAGAACCGCATTAGTACTATATTTTGGGCGGACCCCCGTTCTAGAGCTGCTTACCAAAATTTTGGGGATGTTGTGACGTTTGACACCACATACCGCACCAATAAGTACTCTATGCCTTTTGCTCCGTTCACCGGGGTGAACCACCACTATCAGTCAATCTCGTTTGGCTTTGCCCTGCTTAGGGATGAGACGGAGGAGTCATTTACGTGGTTATTTGAAACGTGGCTTCAAGCAATGTATCATATTCCTCCAAAGACCATCATCACCGACCAAGATCTGGCAATGAAAAATGCAATCGCTAAGGTCCTTCCAGATACTCACCATGGCCTGTGCACATGGCACATAAGCAACAAATATCCCGAACGGCTTCACCATGTATATGCAAACCATCCGTCATTCAAGACTGACTTTAATACATGTGTGAAGAAATCGTTGACGGTAGACGTGTTCGAGGAGAGGTGGGCCACGTTAATGGATACTTACTATTTGCACAATCACGAATGGTTACAATCGTTGTATGAGATCAAGACACAGTGGGTCGGTGCCTACACCAAGAATTTTTTTGCAGCCGGAATGACTACGACCTCGAGAAGCGAAGCTATGAATTCATTCTTTGATGGGTACGTAGGCCAGTCTTCAAGTATAGCGGAGTTCGTACTAGAGATGCAGAAAGCCGTTGACAGGCAATTGTACCGTGAGAGAGAAGCCGACGCGGCTACAGTTTGCAAAGAAAGAGCTATACTACTTTATTCACCTTTAGAGGCTCATGCGGCTCAAGTCTATACCAAGGAAATGTTTCGACAGTTTCAAGAGGAACTACTAAAGTCGAATCAATATGGCATGACAAAGTTGCACGAGTATTCCACCAGAGATATCAAGGTTTATGCTTTGACAAATGTGACGAACTTCGCCAATCCGTGCTCTTCGTCGGCTCCGAGGACCAGACGACATTTTACCGTAGCAGTTTGTAAGGACACCGGGTTGGTTAATTGCAACTGTCAACTGTTTGAGCATAAAGGTATACTTTGTCGACACGCGTTGAGGGTTTTGAGCGCCAAGAATGCTAGTGAAATCCCTCCACCGTATATCTTGGAACGGTGGACGAAGGAAGCCAACAGAGTCCACGGTCACATTCCTTACGTGCCCAATGTTTCAGTTGATTTCGAGCAATCTGAGTCGCTGCGATATAATCACCTTTGTAACATCATGCACGGTTTATCAATGGATGCAGCGTCGACATTTGATGGGTACAGGTATCAAGTTGAAGCAGCCGCACGGGATAAGGCTATGCATGCACAGTTTAGGATGGCATTACCAGAAACTGTGGACACTCCGACTACTCGGACAACTCCAGGCGGTAGATTCAATCGAGCCAAACAGCCAGTCATTGACGGCACTGACCTACAACGTGAGGAGGACGACATTTTTGATCCAATTATTTCTCAAACAAAAGGGCGAAAACGAGCAATACGCATGAAGAATCCGATTGAAGAAGCAACGGGTCAAAAAAAATTACGAAAGTGTGCGTTGTGTAATAAGATGACTGATCATGACAAGAGAAACCATTATAAAGTGTTAGGTATCGAACCTGGCAGTATGGTCGAGGAGGACGATGATGAGGAAGAGTGTTAGGGTTAATGTTTCAGTTGTATAAATTGAACTTTTATAATGTTTAAATTTGTGATTTGGTTTGTGCAATCTTTAATTTGTGATTTGATTTGTGGATTATTGATATTTTTGGTAACTCCGTTTTCGGACACACTTTAGGCCCCAATTGATAGCTTCCGAAAAAAGTTGTAATTTTTTTTGTCACATTTTTTTCGCTCATTGCACTTCAGGCACGCTAGTTAGCCCATTTGTAAGACTTTCGGCGAAAAACGAGACACATTAATTTTTGAGTTTTCCTAGGAAGGGCCTATTCGGGCACACTTTAGGCCCCATTTGATAACTTCCGAAAAAAGTTATAATTTTTTTTGTCACTTTTTTTCCGCTCATTGCACTTCAGGCACGCTAGTTAGCCCATATGTAAGCGTTCATGACAAAATTTGAAAGATCTGTCTCCGGCGCCAACGTTCTGATATCCTCATGACCTAGGAATGTCGCAAGGGGAAAGTCTGCTGAATTGACAGGCTCATGCCCGAAGTAGTGCCGGTCGATCCAAGCCATCTTGTCCGACCTCAATGGCTTCGTCGCTTGTCCTTTGTCCGACCGAAAGCTTGGGCGCGAGGCCTGGATTCCTACTTGGGGAACCTGACTCTGGCACTGAGAGTCGTATGTGTTTGGAGGCAAGCGACTATATGGCTCCCATACCTGACTCTGGGGCTGATAGTCGTACGCGTCAGGAGGAGGGTCACCAGACGGCTCCCACACCTGACTCTGGGGCTGATAGTTGTACGCGTCAGGAAGAGGGCGACCAGACGACTCCCACACCTGACTCTGGGGCTGATAGTCGTACGCTTCAGGACGAGGGCGACTAGACGGCTCCCCTTCGTAACCCCGGTACGCAAGACTAAAGTTTTGAACTTCAGTCTTGTACTTCTCAATGGACCTCTTGAGATTGTCAGGAGCCTGCGCGACAAACCAGTCAAACGACTCCAGCTGCTTGAACACCTCAATGCCCTGGTCAACCTAAAAAACATGCATAGAAAATATGGCTAATCATATTTGACAAATGGTCGATAAGGTGC
Source organism: Escallonia herrerae (assembly GCA_033070095.1). Classification (NCBI taxonomy): domain Eukaryota; kingdom Viridiplantae; phylum Streptophyta; class Magnoliopsida; order Escalloniales; family Escalloniaceae; genus Escallonia; species Escallonia herrerae. The sequence goes on from JAVXUP010000201.1 coordinate 374,328, forward strand.
GCAAATAAATTATCAAACAACACTAGCATGACTTACAATGGCCAATGCCCAGAACTGGTCATAGACCTCACGTGGCGCGTACGATGTCTTCTTCACCTGGGAAGGGCGATTCACCCTCGTGCGCGTCACCCTGAGAAACCACTGTAAGTATTCCTCAGTACTAATGCCGTCGTGCTTCAGCGATACAAGGCTATCATACGTTTCCTGCCAGGTATTCCACTGGTGCACCTCGTCACCCAACAAAATCAAGGCATCAGCCACCTCGAAGTTCGGCCCTCGACCACCCCTGTATGGCCGCATGTCTACAGCGGGTTTTGGTATCCCTTGTGGACAGCCAGCTTGCTTCATAGCTCGATCGGGCATCTGAAACTCACATTCTTCGAAGTGAATGAGCGGCACCCGAACCAAACCTGCCAGCACGTACGACACCGGAAGTTGCCAACACCACTCATCCAACAGATGCATCACCTTGCCATATGGCTGCCACGTCACCTGGGATGCATCTAGTATCTCTAGTTCCCCCCGATAGAACTTTAGATGGTGGTGAGGGTCTACCCGTCTCCTCCTCTGGTTGGTCGTAGGCCCCCAGGCCCACACCCTAGGCCACGTCTCATCGGAATCTACCAACGGTTGTGGACGACCCATGGGTAGCCTCTCGTAAGACCAAACCTGTGAATGCAAACATTATATGGAATTAGTAATTAATCCCGAATATATTGACTAAGGATCCTACCAAGAAAATAAATGCTCATACCTGTAATAGAGTCAGGCAGGCGGCAATGGACTTGGCACCGTTTCTCGTAGCCTTATGCAGTGCTCGATATAGGTGCGCAAGGACAGCTGAACCCCACGAATAGGAGTATACCTCCTCAAGATCCTCCAAGAACACCATATACTTCGGATGCACCGTGTTTTTCGAATGCGTCGGAAGTAATATAGCTCCAATAATATACAGAAGGAATGCCTTCGTATACGTCACGAAATCTTGAGGAGTGTATTCATCCGGTAGCACGCCGTACTGCTCTCTCAGCCATTTAAGCTTGACGCCGTTTGTTGTAAGCGCTGCCCTTGGAATTCCCGGAAAATACTGCATAGCCATATTCGCTATGGATGCAGACGGCACGTTCAAAGTAACGGGTCTGCCGTGACATGGGATTCCAAGTATAAATCCGACGTCCTCTAACGTAACAGTCATTTCACCAAACCGGAAGTGAAATGAGTTCGTCTCGCTCCTCCATCGTTCAACTAGAGCGGATATAAGGCAATCGTCGTGTCGAGACCATTTCCCGCAATCGGTGAACAGGGTTAAATTTTGACGGTGTAATAGCTGTATTTGTTCCTTGTTTAGTACCCACTCTTCAAGGTGCCTTGTGCTTTGAATTGTTTCCAAAACACCCCTATCGACACCGTCAAATACGTGCCTCGCGACGTGGTCATCGTCATCGTATAGGATTGATGTATCATGAGGTCCAGAGCTGAAATTCATACCTTTAAGAACAAAATATAATTATAAACCAACTTAGCGTCCATAATATCCATAATATTTACATTCCAAAACTATAACTGGATCTTTAACCTAGCTTACCAACACATTAGCAATAGTCATTATTTCAATGTATTAAAACAAATCCTCAATTCCCACCACTCCGACCGTTTAATTACGCTAGTTCCCACTGAACTAAAAGTTATTTTAAGGTATGAATTTTAAGCTGGATCCTTCCTAGCAAAATAGCCCCCGATCAGCGGCAAATTACCGAAATGCCCCTGAGCGTTCACTATCACCCCAACGCCCTCGAACCAGCTTCAAAACAACATTTCAGGTGGTTTACTTACATTTCTGGACTAAAAAGTCGTTTGAAAAACTTGGCACGGGAAAATTACCAAAACACCCCTACGTGCGCCACGTCAGCTTCAAAACAACATTTCAGGTTTTGTAATTACATTTCTGGACTAAAAAGTCCGTCGAAAAACTTAGCACTGTAAAATTACCGAAATACCCCTCTCGGGGCGGCGAATTACCGAAATGCCCCCTGGCATCGAAAAATATCAAAAGTGCTTCGAAATGCTACTTGAGGCTTCCTGAATTCATTCTTGACATAAAAAGTATTTTACGGAGGTTTCGCCCAAAAATCGCGAACCGGTGTCCGGATCAAGCGCTTAAAGGGCCGTTCGGCCAAAAAAATAGGTAACGGCTTCGGAATGGCCCGAATTCCTGGGGAATGGAACTTCCCAACATCCTAGGATTCTCATAAAAGTTTTGCGCGAAATCGCGCTAGCTTGATATTTTAAAATACACTGCAGAGTTACAAGGTTCCCCGTATCAGTTAACCCCTTTCCAGTCTTTGGAAAAATCTGAAATTTTAACCTGAGACAGATCCTTTAAGAATAACTAGGGTCTCTTTTTTGCATTTTGGCAAAATCTAGCTCTAGCTATTTTTTATAAATTCGTGAAAAACTGTCTATATTTGGCACCCTAAAAAATCGCTGTTTTGGAATCTATAAATGTAATACGCTGATTTGTATAAACCTAACATTGAATTATAAGAAAATTCAAAATACTTACTTGTTGTGACTTGATGTATTTAAAGAAAAAACTACCGATCTTCTAGCGGTTATCCACCGATCTTCTAGCGTAAAATTTTTTGGTTTGTATTGTTATGGAGATTATGTAGGTGAGATATGAAGTACGAAGGAAGTTGGTAAAAGATGACAGAGTGCAGAAGAAGGGTTCCGGGGAGGGGATTATAAAGAGAGAAGCGAGGAAGAGAGAAGAAAAAAGACAGAAAAAAGTGAGGAAGGGTGGGTGTTTACGCGGTCAAAGGCTGCGGCAAAAAAAAAATTTCGGCAGAAGGACACCACGTGGGGCATCATGGGGGAGGGAAGGACGACACGTGGCATCCTGGGGAAGGACACCAGGTGGGGCATCACGCGGGGGGATGCCACGTGGCAGGGGAGGGGGGGAGGACCAACCGCGGGTTGTAGGAGCGGTTGGGCCCTGCGGATGAGGGGAGGGGACGCCACGTGGCAGAGGGAGGGGACCAACCGCGGGTGGTACCAGCGGTTGGGCCACGTGGCAGGGGGAGGGGACGCCACGTGGCAGAGGGAGGGGACCAACCGCGGGTGGTACCAGCGGTTGGGCCACGTGGCAGGGGGAGGGGACGCCACGTGGCAGGGGAGGGAGACCAACCGCTGGTACTACCCGCGGTTGGGCCACGTGGCAGGGGGAGGGGATGCCACGTGGCAGGGCCATCGCCAATACCGCCGGTTGTCCATGCTGGTGGGCCACGTGGCAGGGGGAGGGGACGCCACGTGGCAGGGGCCATGGGGTTGGGCCACGTGGCAGGGGTGGGGGACGGCACGTGGCAGGGATATTAATGCCAACCGCTGGTTGTGCATGCGGTTGGTGTCCTTTTTCTCCTCTTGCCATTTTCTCACCATTTTTCTCACCATTTCTCGTGCCTTTTTCGCCATTAATGCAGTGGCCGTACACCTTTTTCGCCTTTTTGCGCCACGTGGCCCAACCGCTGCTCTTACCTGCGGTTCGGTGGAGAAATTGTTATTTCTCCACCGGTGGGTGTGGATCGGTCCCCATATATATATATATATATATATATATATATATATATTGGAGATAATGGCAGCAACTTTATTGATGATGGTAGCCACAATATTACGGTAATGGTAGGGTATTGTGGCAACGACAACGATGATGGTCTCGGTTGCATTCCCCAAGAATCACAAAAAAAACTTCAAGGGCATATTCGGTGAGCTGTGATTCAAACAATCATCATATTTATGGGGAAAGTAAAAGAGGAAATCAAACCTTAATGAGGGTTGTATCCACCGGAACAAAAACCAACAAAACTGACACTAAAGAAAATGCCTCAAAAGCTAAAAAGGCGCCCCTAATCATTTAACGACACTATTTTGGAGCATTTTTCTGTATGTCAGCAATACCAAAGTCGTTTATCATTACGTCACATTTTAAATGCCTTTCCTTTTCAAACACTTCATGTAACAACATCTTCGTAGTCTCATCACATGACAATACCTCCCTTGAAAGGACTACCCAAAGTTGGTACTTATAAGTTACTCGACAGAGTCTTGTAAGTCCAATCACGAACTATCTCACTGCCGATATGGGATATCACAATCCTCTCTCTTTATGTCTTCACGTCCTCACAAATGCTCAATCACATATAGTTCAAGAACTTTCTCTCTAGCCAATGTCGATCACGCTTTACCCACACAAGCAACCCCACTAGATGATCCAGTTGGAGATTTTGAGAGTCAGTCCTGATACTATATGTAACGATCCAGTCTACGGCCCCATCACAGGATGTCGCCTCCCTCAAATTGACCGGCTAATAGATACTTCTGAATTCATGAGCGGAGTCTAATAAGGCCAATCACAAACTATCATACATGCAACGTGGGGTATTAAATTGGCTCCAAATGAGCGCCGGTATACAAGGACACTTAAGATCTACCTCCTTTTTCGGGCATTTGAAACACAGTTACGACATGAAAAATTCAAAATAAAAATCAACAGCCCTTGAAAACCTCAATAATTCATCCTTTATCACAATTACTTATATGAAATTAACAGACAATGTATACTTGGATGCACTAGTGAACATGAATTTACAAGATTACAAGAATAAATCGCGCACAATGAGTAAAACTAATAGAAAATGGAAAACACCTTAAAACAGAAAAATGATTACAAACAAATGGACTACATCCATGGCAAATGATTACAAACATCTTCAACTAATGAACTATTATATGCAGATCTGGGCTTAAATTCAGTCCCTTCTGAAAACTGTCGGTGCCTTACCAAGTCTATCAAGGCATAGGGATTCAATGGCGCTGCATACAATAGCGTCCTTAAAAGAAGACAATTTAAAAAGCTCCCCCAAAGTTACGGCATTTCTACAAACACGCCTTGAATACTGTGGCACTTGGAAAAAGGTGCCTTAAAAACACGAAATTTACTTAGTGCCTTAGATAAGCGCCCCTTACGCCTTTTTATGTCGTAATGGTCATTTCTCGGACCTTATATGGTTAAGTATATGTAACGCTTCGAAAATTCGGAACTCCGCTGTCCCGAACTCTCGGGTCATTAAACTACTGGGTCATGTTAAACTTGTCAAATCTCTTTACTAACACATATTCTAAATTATCTCATTCAACATCAATTCAGATTTTCTCATAACATTAGATTACAACTGCTTAGTTTAGCTATTACAGCTTAAGTCCTTCATAATTCAAATTTTTAAGAACCAATTAACAGTACCAACTCGCGTAGGGGTCTTCCTACACAGTAGTGATGGGCTCACCGGAAACTCAAATAGACTCTAAACTTCATTCCCAAGCAACCTAATGTTGATCAAAACCTGTAGAAAAAAATCAAACGAAGGGTGAGCTTTCGAGAGCTCAATAAGGTCATACAAGGATTACAAAAGAGATTATAACACGATTCTAAAGAATCCAACAGACGATGACTTTCAAAACACTTCAAACAATTAAAACTCAATAATTTTTAAAAAGATCAAAGATCATCAGAAATATTAACAAAATGGATGCCAAAATAAATATTATCATTCAGAACAAATTTCAAAATAATCAATTTAAGATCCTTTTCAAGTCATCATTTCCAAAGTATCATAAAAATTTCTCAAGGGATTTTAACCCAAGCCAAAAAAAATTTCAAAATACAACAAGATTTTTCGAGGGATTTCAACCCACACAGAAATCAAAAATCATTGTTGATCCTGCGTAGTTGCGATGCCACTAAGGTAACACCGTACACATGTATGATATACCAAAATAATTACTAGTCCCATTGGGTACTAGTATGCATTTCCTGCAGGATTCAAACCAGCATTATACCGCCGCCCTACAAAACGGATACCCAGGTCAACACAGAAAAATTAACAATATCAATGAGTACTAACATAAGCTCAATTACAAATAAATAGCAAAATGATTGTAAATAGTTACCGAATTTAAGCACAACAATTCGGAAGAACGAATACAAACAATTATCAAATCTGCTCAGCATGCAATACACATCACAAGATTTTTAAATAATCGATTCAGGTTCAATATGGGGTTTGCTGGGCAATAACATATTGATATCAGTATATATTTCAGAGTTCGGTATTAGCCATAAATAGATCAAATGAGTACTTATGAATACGAGTTATCAAAATAAGGGTTCAGATAAAAATTCTTACTCAGGGTTCAAATGAAATCCCTTACCTGAATCCGCTGCTAGATTGTTCTAACCAAAAAGTCTTTAACTTTACCCTAAACAAAAGAATTAAATCATTAGAACACATGTACAGCCTACACTACTATATTGTAACTTAATATGGACTTACAGATACTCTCAAAATAAACCCCCTCACCGGGTATGCAAAATTACTGAAACGCCCCTAGGGTGTAAAATTATCAAAATGTTCCTCTCAGACTTAAATCACCAAAAACAGCGTTCCCGCAAGTAAAATCACCCAAACAAGCTTACTGTATGTGAATTTACCTCAAAATACCTCTTATCGGTATAATTACCAAAATACCCCTCCATGTGGTAAATTACCAAAATACCCCTGTGGGTTTCCGGCACTAAAAAATTTTCAAAAATATATTAGAAGGGTATTTTAAGCATCTTGATGTCATTTCTAGCTTAAAATATTTTAAAAAAATTTTGCCCAAAAATTCTGAACTAATGTCATGACCGAACCTTCAGAAGTTAGTTTCGCAAAAAAATACCTATCAATCTCATAATGGCACAAAATTTTAGATAATAAATCATATTAGTAAATAATATTTTCTTAAAATTTTTAGATTAAAATAACTTGATTTACTAGGTAAAATAAATTCAAAATTTTCCTTAATCGATATCCCAAATTAGAGTCCTTTATAGACACCGAAAATTCTTGAATAGAGCGTACGTCTCATAAAAATATTGGGGGTTACACTTTTGGACTTTGCCTAATTTTGGCCCTAACTATATATAAAACTTCGTGAAACAACTACCTAAATAAATTTTCTACCTTTAACGATGATTACACTTACTAGTCAGATTAGAACACACACTAGTTTACCTTTTCCACACACTTTCTCCCTCAGTAGACTGCTACACACAAATGTACACTGATACATCCCACCACACTTAAACGCACACCCTAACACATCTAACACATAGTTACACACCTACATACACAATTACACCCATAAACAATATACCCGAAGCGCGCGCACACACCCACACACACACACATACAAGAACACACACAAGCACACTCTAAAGCACTGCCAACACATGTCGAGCACACATTACACACCTAACTCTACACATAAATACACACTAACACATTAATTCTTGCTGCTAGGCAGCCTTGATTTCCTTTAACCCGCACAGACTCACCATCAAGCACTGCACTCCCCTGAACATCTACACAGTCCATACCATGAACACACACTGAACAAGGCAAAGTGCACAAAAAAAAAAAAAAAATCCTCACACTAGCAGCTAAAGAGGAATTGCCATGAACAATCCCTTCAATTCCTCCTTCTCTTTGATCTTTATTTCCCACCGAGGCTCTAGTTCTCCTCTGTTTTTTTTTCTCTTGTTCTTCAGTTTTTTTTTCTCTACTGTTCTTCTTCTTTCTTTGTTTTCTTTTCCCGAATTTCATTCCCTTTTTTTTTCTTTTTAATTATACATCAGGTTAGTCACCAACCGAAAATCGCAAGGGGTGGCACTAGTTAAGAAGGTCTTCTCCAAGAATTTGACACTTAGGTTCAAGTTTTCAAATTTTGCAAAATAGCCTCTATAGTTTCCAAAATTTACAAAATGGCCCCAAAAATCGCAAAAATTATATTTTCTGCCCAAAATTCTCTTAAGTTTCGATACTCTACTAAAATCCGAGCATTACTCAACATTAATGCCCGTTTATTTTTTGGGTCTCCGATAGTTATTTTTAGCACCGCTCCCAAAGTTCGGGGTATTACAGTATAGTAACTCTAAACGTCATCTAAGTTCAGTGTAATTGACCCTGCAAAATTTATCGTAACTAATATCTACGTGCAAAGCACGTGCATAAATGAAAAAAAATTGTGGATGTCACAATTGAAAATCAAGGGGCTCTACGCTTACGAGATTTTTTCTGTATTCTGTTTTTGTTTTTCAGAATTTAGTATTCAGTTCAAAATCGTACCGTGTACTTTTATTTTTTTCCGTATCTACTTTTTCAATTTTTTCTGTACGTTATCATTTTCATTTTCGCTTTCACCAACTTTTTTGGATATATTTTTTGTATGTTTAGCATTTTCTACCATGGGCCCATATGTATGTGTCCCCCTTGCCCTTCCATTTCCCCTTCACGAGTTCCCTTCCCTTTCCCTGTTCTTACGTCTGTGTGTCCCCTTCTTCCCCTCCCCTTCCCCTTCCCTGTTCTTACGTCTATGTGTCCCCTTCTTCCCCTTCCCCTTCACGAGTATCTAGGGTTTGGTCACGACCCAAATCTTGCTACGGTGCATGCATAAGTTTCATGTTTCTTCATTTCGACTTTATTGTGAGAGAATCCACATAATCAAATTATTATGGCTTGGTCGAGCGAATTCACGCATTGAAATATTGGCAAGCTCCTGCCATAGCTACAATCTTGTGGTGTGCGAGTCCAGACTTGGCTGTTTGCAAGCTGAAATGTGGAAAAAATGTGATAACACCCTTTAGGTGTTTTTAGCTTTTTCGGTACTGTTTAGAAATTTTATCCAAAATGGAACCGAAAAAATGTAAACATACACGAAAAAAACATCTTTTTCATTATCATTACAAAAACAAAAAAATGTAAACGTACAACCCCCAAAATTTTGATTTTGATGCACATGCATATTTTTATGCTCCGTATTACCTACATCGGATAGTCTATCTTATCAAAATCAAAATTATCAAATTAACACGTGAATGCATGGATATCATATTAGTTGTATTTATGATGTTTCTTAATGATTCTCAGCAGCTATTGTTATGATCGATAATCAAAATCATTACAATGAACAATGAATTTACTATAAATGTGGGGTTTAGATACTTATATCTTTATTTTTCCAAAAGTATTCACGGATTGATTTATGACACCTTAACTAGTGGGTTAATAGAAAACTCTACGTAAAAATGCAGCATTTGCCCAATTTTACCTATGTAGACTTTTTTTTTTCTTTTTGTCTTTTCACCTAACAGAATGTCTGTTTCTTTATTTCAGTTTTGAATCTTCAATATTTCATCTTTTTTAAACCCAAATGTACTAAATAACTATAGACTTGTTCCTCTATATTTTACCACAAAACATGCGAAAGAATCGAGATATCTAAAAACTGAAAGTTAACTAATTTATGTAATTGGTTAAGGCAATATGGAGATTCTCGCTTCCAAAATATCATAGAAGTTTTCTTTTGCCAAGATTATATCAATGTGCATTAGACACATATTTGCACGTATGCATGTGCGTGAGTGCACGTGTATCCATTGTTTAGTATTGTACATAAAAGTTAAGCATTTTATTAAAATTTATTCATTTAATTCGGCAGATGAGAAGTGTTTCTCTTCCAAAACAAATCATCATTTTTATTTTTTCCGACCCCCCCCCCCCCCCCCCCCCCCCTCACGCACACACAAAAATAGAGAGAGAAAATAAGCTCAAGCCTAGGCATTAAAACCATAACGAATTTTTGTTATCTTCTTTAACGCATAAACCACATCCATAGCAAAAACTGTCTTCCGTCTGGCATGCTCAATGTAGATTACAGTATTATGAATCACAACTTTTAAGAAAACTTTGAGCAACACTTTTGTCTCCTTATAGACTAGGCCATTGATCCTCTTCAACCCCTCATCTCCTCGCCAGCCTTTGAGTTTCTAACCCGTGATACCTTGAGTGTTTTCTCTGAGAACCTTGTCGTGGCAATTTGCACCTCTTTTGCCTAGCACTCTGGCTCGTCTGCCACGACTTGATATTTTAGCACAAGATTGTTGTAATATAACTTTAGATTCCTTTAATGTTGGACATGCTTGCTCGTGAGATATATGAAATACTTACAACGGTCGGTGGATTGGCTTGAACTTTATGCGGGATTTTTGGCACCTAAATTTAGATTTTAGGCACAATGCGCTAATAACAGTCAATATGTGTTGTATGCTTTTACAAATTCTAAAACTTTGATAAGGTGAAAAATGCTTGTTTCTTGTTTGGTATGACGTAAATTGATAGGACTGATTGTGCTTCCATTATCTGATTAAATGAAAATGTCGAAACAGCTAATGAATACTAGTGCTTAAACCATTAAATACTTGAGTTATTATATAGAAATATTTGCATAAGAATTAGACCTTTCGATGCTCATATATTTTATTGCAAATTACTCATTCAATTCAGCATCCCATAAGTGCTTCTCATACAAAAGAACCATCATTTATTTTCCCTTCCTCCGCACCTAAACCCCCTTTTCCCTAGAAAAATGAACTAACAGAAAATAAGCTCAAGCCCCGGCACCAAAACCATAGAGAGTCTTCCCCAGCTTCTTTAAAGCATAAACCACATCCATAGCAGATACTGTCTTTCTTCTGGCATGCTCAGTGTAGACCACAGCATTACGAATCACATCTTCTAAGAAAAGTTTGAGGACCACTTTGGTCTCCTCATAGACTAGGCCACTGATCCTCTTTACCCCTCCTCTCCTTGCCAGCCTTCGAATTTCTGACCTGGTTATTCCTGGAATGTTATCTCTAAGAACCTTGTGATGGCGTTTTGCACCTCCTTTGCCTAGCCCTTTTGCTCCCCTACCGCGACCTGACATTTTTGCACGAGAATTTTGTAATTTAACTTTAGAGATCAAGAATATTTGACGTCCTTGTTCGTGAGATGAATGAGCTATTTATAACGGTTGGACGGGATTGGCTTGAACTATAGGCGGGGTTCGTAGTGCCCAATTCAAATTTTGCGTGTGAAATCGTTTGCTATACTGACGGTCAATATGTACTAGATGCTTTTACTAATTCTTAAATGTTTATAAGATGGAAATCATCAATGCTTGTTTTCATTTTTGGTATGACTTATAGTGCTGATTGGGCTTTATTTTTTCTGTTAGAAACTTAAAAAGCCTAAAGAGCTAATGATACTTGTGATCAAGGTAATAAATACTTGAGTTATGCTTATGACAGTACATGCACAAAAATGAGAATTTCAATGCTTAATACAATTTATATCCTCACAATAAGTAAAAGAGGACTAAATGCAATCTAGTATGAAATCTAATATCCTTGCTTTTTGAAACAAAGGCATGTTAGTAAATGGTAAAATATATATGTTAATTCATAGAAGGAAAAAATAAAGTTTAGCAACTAGAATCCCCCAAACCAACACTTAAAATACAAAACTATCCTCTGCTCTAATATTCCAGCGCAGTGACATTTAAAAACCTTGGTCGCAGTTATAATCAAATCTTTTGTTGCACGTTATTTATGGGAAAAGATTTAGATCGGTTAAAGTTTTCCCTTTGCCTTTACAAAACAAACTATTGAGTCTAACCAATATTAAACACTGTCGAGATAGTCCAATGTTGAACCGAGTTATAAAGCCAATTTAGGTACGTGTTGAAGGCTTTTATTTCACATTTGAGATTATAGGGAATAAAACCACAAAACAACCTTAAAGGAAGGATAAATATTGATTTTTGAAAATTAGTGAGAAATTATGACTAAATACATGCATGTGTCTCAATCAAACCAATGAAAAGTCGCAACCAATTTACTGAGTACACAATTTCAAACAATTATAGAGTACTAAGTAAAGAGATTGAGTTAGAAATACTTGATAAGAAAATTAAATGGGTCGGCTTGAATTACCCTCAAACCTACATCCACATTTTTAAGACTCTTCAAGGAAGACCCTTGTAAGAGCACTAGAATCCACTAGGCACAGTCTTCTTCCAAGTCAAAATCAAAACAAACAATTGGTGATATCTCCACATCAGGCACAAGCTTGGAATCCACCAAGCCCAACCAAGACTTGACAAGTCCAAGTATCACAAACCTTTTACAAAAATTAATTATGTATGAACGGAAATGAGTATGAGTAAAGCTCTAGATACAATAGAGAGATTGATGACTTTGATATGCTCACTCTCAATCAAAAAATTACTCATAAAGATGTTCTCTTTGAGAATGGAAGATTATGAAGATCAAGAGTGAAAATTTAGGGTCTGTATGAAATCACTTTCACTTTTAGTTTTCTGTTTCTAAAAAAAAAGAAAATCAAAACCAGTTTAGTTTTATTTTTTAAAAAAACAAATGGTTATTTGTATCGAGTTTTTTTTCTTTTAGGTGTTTTATTACCCAATTTTTATTTAAAAAAATTTCTTTGGTGGTGGTTGCGATGGCGGCGGGCGGTGGCGGGTGGCGATAGCGGTGGCAAAGAGGTCTCAAAACAGAAAACAAAACTGGAAATCCAAAACTCCAAAATGGGAGTTTTAAAAACAGCCATGTTTTAAAAATTGGTTTTCAAAACTGAAGGGAAAAAAGGAAAAATTGTAAAAAATACCCTCGTGGTTTGAGCCATTTGCAAAAAGACCCCTGTAGTTACAAAAGTTACAAATATACACCTGTGATCGCAAAAGTGTTGTAATCGTCAAAAAAATCGTTCAAACTAATGGCATGTGATGTTCACGCTCCAGAACAGTGCGTTTGGTAAAAGATTAATTCAACAAAATGACAAAGTTGCCCTCTATTTCTTCTTCTCTCCCCAAAACCTAATTTTCTTTCTTACTCTAATCATCTAAACCCAAAACGCTGCCACCTGCCTCATCACAATCACCGTTGCCGCCGCCTGCTCCACCCAAGCGCTTGCCGCCATCAGCCCCCTTAAGCCAAAACACTAGCCGCTCTCACCAAGCCCCATCCACCACCACCCATTTCTGCCATCACCCAGCCCTGCAGCCCCGTCATTGTGCACCGTCGATGTAAGCCCTTCACAATCCCGACGCCACCACCCCGTCTGCCAACCACAACTGGCGCCACCATCACCGCCCAAACTTATCGTACAAAAATTCGCACAAGCTAAGATTAATTCCTGTAAGGGCACCGATCATTCAAACCCTAATCGCACAAACTAAGATCTAGGTTTTCAAATCGTAACGTGCGATTGAAAACCTAGATCTGATTTTGTGCAATTCGGGTAAATACTATCTGGGTTTAGGCGGGGTTGTGGTGGTGATGAGAGAGAACGGCTTCAGCCTGTGGACACGACAGGCATGGCTGGGTGATGTTGGTAGGGGCTGCGTGGTTGTGAGATAGTGAGAGAGAGAGAGAGAGAGAGCTTGGGCTTGTGTCGATGAAAAGTAGGCTGGAGTGGTGGTGTTGTGACTGGGTGGTCTCTGCTCGAGACTTTTGGTGGCGGGGTATTTTAGACAATATTTTTATTTCATTACGAAAACCGTTGGTTGCAACACTTTTGCGATCACATGTGTATCTTTGTAACTTTTGTAACTACATGATCTTTTTGCAAATGGCTCAAACCACGAGGGTGTTTTTTGCAATTTTTCCAAAAAAAAACTGTGTGCCAAACGTGTTGTTTTTTCTACTTCACAAACTGGTGAAAAAATTAAAAACGAAGTAGATTTCAAATGCTACCTTAATCATTAAGCCTTAAGGTTTCTCTAGTGAATGGAGGCTTACAATGTGGTTTCTATCTTGCATAATGTAACCCCAAATCATTTTTATGAGTAATTATGACATAAAATTGTTATCGAAAAATCTGACACAGATGTTAACCAACCTATCCATAATTTTCAAATCCTAGAGCTTACAGTCAACTGGAAAGCAATGCAGTCTAGTAGAATTCACTTTGAGAGGCGCGTTGTCTCAATACAGTCAATCATATTGCTAATATAGTCGACTGCATTGGTTTTTCTCATGAAAACTACCTCTGGTACTTTGAGCATAAATTTCTCTAGGAAGATTGGACTGAGGCATTTTTTATTATTATTGAAAAGCTAATGAAAAGGTTTATCAAAAGATTAAAAAAAATTAGTTCCTAATTCTTTTTGTGAAAAATCAAAGTTAGCTTCAAAGTTCACCCAAGTTTAAGAAATACACTTGTCTAAAAGATCATGAACTAAGGTCAGTTTAGGCCATAGTCATCAATGGAATCATGAAACCAAGACTAGTTATACAGAAGCAAAGATCAGTTATAATTGAAAGTAATTTAGTATATACATTCTTTGTCACTCTTTGATATTGAACTTGGTGAAACCTTCTTAGCATCTATATTATATCTTTAAACTCTTTGATTTCAATCCAGTTGTAAATTTCTTAAACATGTCTTCATGGGTATATGTGCATATTACTGTGTTGTTATCATCAAAATAAGATGTAAGTCTACGTTATCCAAGGATAGGGATGACAATGAACTTCTTGAAATCTTATAACCAATGCTTGGTCATCTCTTGGAAAGCTGCTTGGTCATATCTTTCCAAATATATGTAAAGCCGAATTGTTGCATTTTTCCATGTAAATAAAGATTTTAAGACATTGTGGGGAAAATTTTTCATGAGCAAGAATATTGGTTCAAGTTAAAATAAAGTCATTGATTGTAAGTTTGCCTATGTTCCCACTAATACCCTTTCAAGATGCGTCGAAAGTTAAAATGCTAGCCACAAAGTAATAATCAGATCTAGGCCAACCAATAGTAAAAAATCAAGCTATTATTGCTTAAACATATCAACTTAAGAAAGTGAAAAACAATGTCTATATTCTTCTTTTTTTAAAGCCCAAGCATTGCCTCATCTACCATCACCCACTCTCACCATCATAACCGCTGCCACCTCGATCCACTGCCATCCACCCACTAGCGCCACCCTTGCCACCACTAAGATCTATTGCCACGCTCAAGATCCTACCCTACCGCCATAATTGCCGCCATCTCGATGCATTATACCCATAGCGACTACCACAAACCCCAATCCACCACCCTCATCATCTAACTCATCTCCTTCTACCTCCATCCACTGAAACCTCATCACCCAAGCACCCAAGCACAACCTCGATCCATCGATATCCATGCCCACTTCCACCCACCCTAATCCCCACCATGATCCACTATTACCCACACACACTGCTAGCCAAATCATCAATTACTCACCCCAGTTCACAACCGCCACCCAACCAAACCCTAAAATGGTGGTGGCAGTGATGCTGTTAAAGGAAAAGAAATGCAAGAGCAAGGAATTGAAGGGTGAATTATATTAAACAAAGATGTTGTTTGAGAGTATTACACTCTACTACATGAAGTATAAAACACTACAATACCCCTACTAATCTAACCAAAAATAAGATACTGATGATACTCCCCATAGGTTTATAATAAGCTAATTTCTTTCTTTCCTATCCAATTTTCTTTTGCATCGATGCATATCCTTCCTCTTTCTTGATCTCTCCTCTATCACCACCCAAATTACCAAACCAGTCTAAGTTAAAACCATATTGACGATTGCACCAAAACCTCAGCCTTGATATCGCACTCAGACTACCGCCACTAACTATAATCAATAAATCACCAATGTAATCCCTCCATCATATTGACAAGCCCACCACCTATGGACACTATAGAATTGTAATCGATGTCCTTCTTTCAATATCAAGTAACATAAAGAACCACTGAACCCTCCACTATACAAACACCATCCCTACCAACACCACCACAAAATTTCTAGAGGCGATACCAACCATCACCAAGGTTTTTTTAATTGGGTGGTGTTGCCACATTGGCTTCAATGGTCATGTAAGCCATAACCATCGAGATCTATTACAAATTTATTTGAATGGCAATTTGGTGGTTAGGTGGGATGTTGGATCACATTTATGGCAGCAGCCACTATGCTTTTACTGGTGGTAGCGACGGTTGGTGGGGGCGACGGTGGCTTCCTCAGTTTAAATCACCATCATTTAAAATAACATATCTTTAGATCTATGATGTAGTGGTTATGAGCGGATAGACATTTTTTGCATCGTAAGGAGATCAGTGGAGGTGGTCGGAGATGATGATGGTTGGAAATGGGTAGAGACGGTGCTTGGTTATAAATAGTAGGGGTGAGCAGCGAACCAATCAAACCGAGCCAAATTGTTCAACCCGAGAAAAACAAACCAATTGAATCAAGATTATTGATGAGCTTGAATGGTTAGGTTTCGAAATTTCAAACAGAGGGGTCGAATCGGTTCACGGTTCAGAAATTCCAAACTGTCACCAAATTGAACCGAACCGAAGGGGATAAATATATATATATATATATATACCTTACCCTAATTAGCTAAATGTACCCCAGTTACCCTGCTATAAATACCCTATTTTTATCTTAGTTAGTAGTTAGCTCACCTCTTTTCACCCTAATTCATGTTTTCAGCCCCCTCTTCTTCTACCGCCCCAGATTCATACACCAGCTGCCTCTATTTGATCTTACCTAATACATAATAAATCTGGATACATAGAGGAATAGAGCTTGAAGAACTTGGGTTTGGAACCTCTAAATAGGTCTCTAATTGAATCGCTGTCAATTATTCATTTTGCATGTGATCTGAATAAGTTTTTGTTTTTGGCAATTGGGCACAGGTTCGTTTTCTCGTAGAGATGGATCAGTACCAGAAGGTGAAGAAGCCGAGATTTGAGATGCAGATTGATGAGAATGAGATTCAGATTAGGAGCCGAGGGAGGATGTGCAGCTATATCGTTGTGCTATGAGTTTGCTTCAGGTTTACTTATCATCTTTATTGAATAATGTTCAATTAGATGTTTTAAAACTCTAAATTTTATACTTTTTGATTGTTTGATTTTTCATAATACCTTACCGATAAAAGCAACGTGTATTCACTGTTTGAGTTCCCAAGTTGTAGTTAATTACGCTGTTGTATAATATCTCAAGGCAGAGGTGCAATGGGAGCATTAAGAAAAACAGTGAGACAATTATGTAGTATCTCTTGATGATATCGGCTGAAGTTATGCATTATTTTCATGCTTGTCAATATAAAGATGAATGGTATAATAATGTTGTTCTGGTTCAATAAGTTTGCTGAATGTGGCTATGCTTGCTTGATATGTTTATGGTGACGTGAATTTGCGATGGTGTTTGGTACTTTATACCATGAAGTTGATATAGTGACTATAATTCATTGTGTTTGACAAGATGCAGGTGAATAGTTTTCAATACTTGAATTTAGAGTTAATGGTTTGCAAGCTTTCTTGGACTGGTATCTAGAGTACCATATAATAATATAGGTTTCCTTGTGCATAAGTTTAGGCTGAAGCATGGTGTTATTACTCCTTTTTTCATTATAAGTTTTGAGGTATATTCTGCGTGGTTTTAGTCCAGAGAGAGTTTGATTTTGTTGTGCTCTTCTAACCTGTCCTTAGATTTAATTTTGCAGGAGAAAAGTTCTTCAGAAATCGTCTTCAAGGCAATAGGTTGGGCCATCAATCAAACTGTAACAATTGTGGAGTTAATAAAGGTATGCCCTTTCTTATGTTGTTTGGTAGATCTTGTGTTATTCCTTTCTGATGGTGTTGAGCATATGATCATCGTGTTCTGATGACGTTGGAAATTGCCGGCTCCGACGCCTTGTTTTGCAGATTAACTCAAGGATGAAAAGTTTCTCTTTGCTACTTGAATTCTTAAAGCCTTGTTTAGTTTATTTCAGTGGTTACTGGAGTTCTTAATGCCTTGTTTTGTTTATTTTAAAGATGTTTTATCTTTAGAACTTTTCATGTAATGTAGCTTCTGGTTAGTGGATTTTCATCTTTCCTAAAACAAAATGATGTTTGAACCACGCTTAAACTAATCCGAACTATTCAGTTATCCTTTAAATCGTGAAAACCGAGGTGTCTTAGTTCGGTTTGGTTCAAGAATTTGTGAACCGGGGTCCATCGGTTTGATTTGCGGTTAGCCCTCAAACCGAACCAAACCGAACCGTGCTCACTCCTAATAAATAGTAGGCATGGGTTCGATGGTATGGGTGGTGATATGGTGGTGGTAGCTACGGATAAAGGAGAAAGAGATAAGGCATAAATCTAGGGCTATATATATATGGGCTATGTTTATTGGAGAAGAAGGACAAGAAAAAAGATGAAGAGAAGAGAGATGTAAAGATCAGGACATTGATATGAGGCAGCCGGCTTACGGAGGTGCTTGCTACAGAGCGACAAAGGAAGGTGCAGTTAAGGTTAACTTTGTAAGTCGGTGGTAGAGGCTTATTGAGGTTTGGGGAGACTGAGATCTTGAAGAATCAGTGGCAACGACATTCACAGGGATAAAATATATGTCCAGAAAGAATAATACTTTCTCTTTCCCATACAAATTGATCACATTTTTGCACGCAGATTATTGATTTAAGTCATATATTGTGTGTTTTCATTCTACCGTTTAGATAAAGGAGGGGAAGAAAGTGGGTCGGAAGAGAGAAAATAGGTTAATAGAGTGTTAAATGTGGAGAGATAAATTGAATAAAAAAAAGTATGAGAAATTGAGCCAAGAAGAGAGAAAATGCATTGGTAAGGAGTTAAATGTGAAAAATAAAATAGAAGAAAAAAAGTATAAAAAGGATAAATATGTAAGATACCTACAGAATCTTTCTTAATTTGGAAAGTGCGTAATTTTTATGGAACGACCCAAAAAGATATATGATTAATTTTTGTGAGACTAGGGGAGTATATAGTAAGAAAAGATTGTAACTCTAAAAAAGGAGAGGGATTGAAATTTGAATTTGTCTAAAAAGACTTAAATTAGAGAAGGAGACATGAATTTAAAATTAAGAAAGAAATAAAGTTTTAACAAGTATTAAAAATTGTTGGGATTGAAAACCTATTAATTAAACTTTTAAGCAGGATATGTTGACGTATAAGAAAGATTAATTTGATCGGCAGAATTTTAAATGATAAAATAATAGACATGTCAAGTAAGAAAGACAACAATTATTTTATCTAAGTTTCAGCTTTACTATATACTATACATAATATAATTAAATATGTACTAAACCTTCTTCCACTAAAAAAAAGTGCGTATTAGATCGAAGCATCCAAATTACCCAAAGCGTGAATGACACTTGAAGTTGACTATGAAACTTTATTGACAAAAACAAGGGTTAATCACACTCAATAAACATGAAGTTTGAATTTATAACACTCAAGCAACATGAGATGATAAAAGTTACACTTACACCCCTATTGCTTGACAGTTTCTTGCACTCTACCCCATTCAGTTTTTTCTCTACCTTAAAAGCCCTCACACACACACACACACACATTATCTCTCATTTTATTTTTTATTATTTTCATATATATATATATATATATATATATCACTTAATTCTTATCGGTGACCTCTATTAATATAAATCTCATAGATCATTATTATTGGTATTATCATTAGTTGGGAGATATTATTTCTACTGTTTTATACTAATTCACTTCTTTATTTGTTGTTAAAAAAACTAATAATTATTATTTACGTTTTATTTTCCAACAAAAATAGACGAACAATCGTAAGAAAAGGTAAAGTTTCAATGATCGAACGGAACACACAGGCCACGTCATCGATCTGCATCTCACCACCAAAATCATCAGTAACCGTCGATTCTCACGCTATCAACGGCTCAAAAACACCGAAACCTCACCACACGGATCGACCCATTCCTCCCCTTCACATCCAAATTTTCGAACAGTCCGCCAAAATCTCAATCCATCCCAAAAAGCCTCTCCTGCATAAACCTCCCCAAAACCCCCCTACAAATTTCGCATTCCCAATTTCCCAAAATTGAACCTCCTTCAGGTGCCAAACAATGTCTGGCCGTGGCAAGGGCGGAAAGGGGCTGGGCAAGGGGGGAGCGAAACGGCACCGGAAGGTGCTGCGGGACAACATCCAGGGGATTACCAAGCCGGCGATCCGGCGCCTGGCTCGGAGGGGCGGCGTGAAGAGGATAAGCGGGCTGATCTACGAGGAGACGCGTGGCGTGCTCAAGATCTTCCTGGAGAACGTGATCCGGGACGCCGTGACGTACACGGAGCACGCGAGGAGGAAGACGGTGACGGCGATGGACGTGGTCTATGCCCTGAAGAGGCAGGGGAGGACTTTGTACGGGTTCGGGGGTTAGAGGATCAGGTTTTGTTGTGGTGGGTTTGTAGGTCTGAGATGGAAACGGAAGGTTATTTGGTTTCGAGTTCAGATTTATCTTTCTGTAATCGATTGCGTGCGTGTGTGTATTTGCAGATTTATGTTGAATGGGACTGTTCAGATTATGCAGTTTGCTGATCGGATCTGATTGCTAAATGGGTAATTTACTGACGATTTATCTGGTTTTGTGTGACGGCAATAATTTTAGTTTTATAGGAAGTGGTGAATTTTAATTCTGGTATGAACTGGGGATTTTGCGGAATTAAGTGGGTTTTGGTTTTCTTTGTAGTTTGTTCAGCCAGATTTTGCGGAATTTTGTTTGGCTCTGATTTTATTACTCCGTATAGTTACCGCTTTTGAAGTTATAGTTACCGCCATTGGGTAATTTACTCCGTATGGTACAGCCTTCATAAGTTATAGTTACCGCTTTTGAAGCACCTCATCCTTAGTAAAAAAAATGAAGTCTTTGTTAATACTAGTCAAAGCCTTGTGCTTTGTATGGGTGTTTATTAGATTCCTTGTACAATTTTATATATGCCTTAAGCAAAAAGAAAAGGAAAAAAATAATGATACATGAAGGAATTGAAATTTATATATTTGTGTATATGCATAGAGTTGTCAAATGGCCGGGCTTGGGCCGGCCCAGCCCAAGCCCATCGGGCCTGCTGTGGGGCCGGGCCGGCGGGGCTGCCAACCGGGTCGGGCCGGGCCTGCCGAAGGCAAATCTAGGCCCAGTCCAGACCTTGGCCCTAGGCCCAATATCTAGGGCCAGACCGGGTCCTTTTTTTTTTTCTTCTTGTTATTCAATTTTAAATTTCATCTCTAGGCAATATTCACAATTTAACGAACCTAATCTTTATCTTTTATTTCATTATAAGTAATATACATATATATGTATGTATGTATATATATATTTATTTGTTAGCCATTATATTTTTTATTATATGTTAAACATTTTCATACTCTTCTTAGTGAGCTTTATTAATAAAATCTTAACACATAACAATTTATATAGAAAAATAATAAATGTGTTCATAGGCCCTCCTCCTTTTATCCGGGCTTGGGACCGGCTGCTTGTAAACAAACAGGCGAAGTTACCTATTTTTTTATATATACGAAAAAATATATATCTTGCTTGTAAAAATTTATTTTATATATATGGAAAAAAAGTATATTTTGTGAAAAAATTTATTCTTAAAATTCTAACAATCAAAATAATAATGCATGTCTATCCAAAATATCAGCAATCAAAGATCAAGAAATTTGCAACGTCAACCAAAAGGATCAAAAGAGGAAAATAAAAACAAATTACCTAATCATCCAGAAGTACTTCAATATCCGAGTCACTGCTCTTCCTATCATCAATCGGTTTATCTTGCTCGCGGTATTTCGCATCAAGATAATCCTTCCAACATACACATAGCTCGAGCGACTCGGGGTTAAGACGACTCCTCCTGTCATCCAAAACCCTCCCGCTGGCTGAAAATGCCGACTCTGAAGCAACCGTGGAGGCTTGCACTGGCAGTACATCCCGTGCAATTTGGGATAAAGTTTTATACATGTTTTGATTTTGTTTCCAAAAATTTAACAAATTAAAATTAACCTGTTCTTGCCTTGATAAATCAGAATAATGATCAGTATTTGCATATACACCAATCTCATTAAAAGAGGAAAAAGTATACGAACCTGCCGAATTAGAAGTACCTTCACCTGGTAGTTGTCTTGCTACTAGATGTTCAAAGCCCTGAAGGTATGGCGCATAATACCTCTCAACAGTGGATGATGATGTAGCTCGCCCGCGCACGTCAGCAGAATTACGATAGACGTTGAACAAGTCCTCAAACCTCTTGCTCACTTTTGCTGTGAATGCGGTTGTCTCCTCTGCTGTGTAGCACATTAATTTCGATATCTCTTGTATCGAGGCGTTCACGCCATGCAACTTTAACCTAGGATCTAAACAAGTAGCCACAGTAAAAATAGCAGGCAGTTTACTCCAATATTTATTAAATTTTTGATCCATCACTTTTACTATTTCCTTAAAGGGTCCTATATATCTCCATTTTGTTAACATTGTAGCCATCTTCAGAATTTCTATTACAGCGAGAGGAGAGGTGGGATAGTACGTACCAGACAATAAATTGGTAGACGTGTAGAATACCTCCAAAAATTCAGCTAGGTATGTGGCCATCTGCCATTCCTCTTGAGTTGGCAAGCCGGCTGGGAACTGGGTTAGTAGAAAATGCGTATAGACTTCTCGGTATGCCAGAATGTGTAAAAGCATGTGGTATGTAGAGTTCCACCTGTGGACCACATCTGTAACTGCTCTCCTGCGAGGCATATTATATTGAACACACAACGTTTTAAATTGTTGTGTTCTCGGACTCGAGCTATTAACATACGCTGTCATACCCCTCATTTTGAGAAGAATATCTCCTGCAGCAGCTAAACCATCTTGAACAATTAAATTAATAATGTGACAAACACAGCGAACATGAAATAATTCACCATTAAGTACAGGTTGAAGCGTCTCCTTTAAAGCTGCAACAGCAACTTTATTATTAGAAGCATTATCAAAACTAACACTCATAATCTTATCCTTAATTTAAATGTGGTGCATGCTTTTAATATAAGAATAGCCATCATGCGGATAAGGGAAGTGCTCGAAAGCGATGATTCTCTTGTGCATAACCCAATCTGCATCAATCCAATGAGCGGTCACACAAGAATAACTAACAAAAGTATAAGGAGATTGCCAAATATCAGAAGTAAGACTAACTTTACCGTCAAATTTATCGAAATAATCGATAAGGCGTGCTTTAGCAGCATTGTACTGTCGGAGTGCATCGGATCTAGTTGTGTTTCTATGAACCTTTTTGTACAAAGGTTGAACGTATGTGTTCATATATCTAGAGTGCTTAGGATTATCGGCAAAAGAAAAGGCTTGTTCATCATGAATAACAAATTCAGCGAGACCGTCTCTTTGCTCTCGCTGATTATAAACAAATAACTTACCGTCAAAAGATAACTGCGTTTGGGTAGGTTCGACGTGGCCTTGTCGAGGTGCACACTGAGGGTAATGCCTGTTAAGATGTCCATTACCACTACCAGACGAAAATAATTTAGCACAGTACTTACATCGAGCTTTTCGGATGCCGTCCACCGTAACTTCATCAAAATGATTCCAACACTCGGCTTTCTTTTTTTTCCTTTTGGACTTCTGGCTCATTACCGGAGGCATTGCTCGGCCCTTCTTCATCATGACCAGGCATAGGGTTGAGATTATGCCACGGAGTAGTAGCTTCGCCAACCGAGCTGCGTCCTTGACTATAATGCGGGGGGTCTTCATCAGGCGTGTATTCAAAATCTGGAATGTTTTGATTGAACTCCCAATTGGCTTGGGTATCTATCATACAGCCTGTACTCATTCGTCCAGGAACGAATGGTTGTGTTGGTGCTTGGATTGGTGTTTGTGATGGCCGTGGCGCTGGCGCTTGTGCTGGTGGTGGTGCTTGCGATGATGATGATGTTTTTCGTGATGACGATGCACGCCTCATTTTCTTCAATAATCCAGCCATATTTCACGCTAAACTTTGTAAGAGTAACTAAATACACAAGTATAAGAGTAGTAATAAGAAATAACAATTAAAAGAATGAACGAGTAACAAATATTAGAGAGTTAGTAATTAAAAAGAATTTAGCAAGACTAGTAATTAATAAACAAGAGTACTAATTAGTAAATACTAGTAGTAATTAGCAAGAGTAGTAATTGGAGAGGAAAATAGTAGTAAAGCTTGTAGAAATATAGAATGTTTAGGTAAGAGAGAGTAAGAAGATTGGTGTGAAAAATTAGAGAGAAATGGTGTGAATTTATAGATTTTAGAAACTTCACAAAAGACCAAAATACCCCTACAAACTATCCGTTTATAGTTGTTGGGGAGGGTAAGAGTGTAAAGGAGTTGAAAAATATAGGTTAGACTAAAATACCCCCCAAACTAGCCGTTATATTGCTGTTGGGGGGGTAAAAGTGGAATTTTGGAAAAGGGGTGGAAGAAAGGGGGGGAAAAGCAAAAAATTCAAACAAGTGATGGGGCCAAAACCGGGCCAGACCCGGGCCGCAGACCGGGCCAAACTGGGCCGACTTCGGGCCTCGCCAAACCCGGGCCGGGCCGAGCTTTTTCGCAGAATCTGAAGGCCTGGTCCAGGCCCAGGCCCCAAGCCCGCTTGTGCTGGGCCGCTACTGTTCATGGACGGGGCCGGGCCAGTTCACGGGCCGCCCGGCCCGTTTGACAACTCTATATATGCATATGTTTTTTAGTGTTTCTGATATATTTTAGTGGTAAAAGTAGAATGTGACCGATAGAAAGATGTAGACCTTTATTAAGGTTACATCTTACTAGTTAAATTCTCTTATACCTATATGTTAACATTGTTAAGTCACACAAAACACTTGAATAAATATTGCTATAGATTTTTTGTAATAAAAAACACATTTTTTTTGTACAATTGTTAAAACAATAGAATTAAAAATAAGCTCACTTTGATAAGATTGAGGGTGGATTTTCTTAACATTTTAATGAGCACCATGGGTGTAACTTAATATAAAAATGTGGACGAAGTGCTAAAATGCATGTGAACTCTAAGAGAACCGGAAGAGAGACGATTGGGTTGCTAAAATGCATGTGGATGAAGTTGTTGCCTTTTAATATAGTGTATAGAGAAATGTGTTTTAGTGATATTATAAATTGTTTTTGTGAAAAAAGGGATGAATGTACACAAAAAGTGTAAAAGAGAATTTACTTACAAATGTTTATAACGGTGATCTCATCTACGAAGAGTGACCACATTGGGAATCTTTGATTTGGATTGAAATGGAAGTGGAGAAGATTATTGCACAAAAGCCATTGCATAATTTTGAGATTGTATAAAAATGTACACCAAAAAGCAATTACTCCTATTAGTCCTATGGTTGTATAACTTAGATTTACATCTTATTTTGATGATAATTATACATTGATTATGTTCTAATGTGTGTTTGAGTGTATTCTTAGTAAGTATATATGTGCACACTCATGAAGACATATTTGAAAATTTGAATAAATGAATTAAAACCAAAAAAACTTAAAGTTATAGTGGACATGTTATAGAAGTTTCATCAAGTCCAATGTCGAAGAGTAACAAAAAATGTATCAGTTAAGTTACTAACGATTATAATTGATCTTTACTATTATGTAACTAGTTTTGGTTTGAGGCTTGGATTGATGACTATGACCTAAAAAGAACTTAGGACACCTTGTGTATTGTATGTGAGTTCATAACCTTTTTACACAAGTGTGGTTCTTGAAAATGAGCGAACTTTGGAGCTCATTCAGATTTTCTCAAAAACTATTTTGGTGCCAATCTTTTCATATCTTGATAAAACTTTTCATTAACTTTTCAATGCAAAAAATGGCACCTCAATCCGATTTTGAGACTAAAGCAATGATTTTGAGACATCATATTACTTAAACTTGAGAGATGGTGGGAATGTGAGAGAGTTTTGGAATACAAGAGAACTTGGCCAATTTGTTTACATGTCTTTATCATGTTTTGCAAAAAAATTAGTCAAAGTTTTAATGAGCCATCGAGAATGCTCTTCACTAAATGCTCTTGTTGGCGTAAGATAAGGGATG
The DNA here is from genome assembly GCA_033070095.1 of Escallonia herrerae. Lineage (NCBI taxonomy): Eukaryota > Viridiplantae > Streptophyta > Magnoliopsida > Escalloniales > Escalloniaceae > Escallonia > Escallonia herrerae. The sequence continues at coordinate 400,214 of JAVXUP010000201.1, forward strand.
CTAATATGAGGAGATTAGCAACTAACACCAATAGTGTGTTTGGATGAAGAATTTTAAAGTACCTTACATTTTAAAATTCTTCTTTTTAAAATTCATTTATTTACAAATTTAGGAAATTGCAAATTTATTGTTTGGACGGTTTTGAAGAAGTGAGTATTTTATATGTGGATTTACAATTAAAAAATTGAACTCACGTAATAAGTTAATAGTATATAGATAAAAATCGGTGAGAGAGAGTTTCTTTTTTTAGTGGAAGAAGGTTGCTAAAATTATGGAGACAAAAAAAAAGTCAGTTTTTACCTGCATTTGTGGTAAGGATTTTCAAATATCTAATCTAGACTGGTTATTTGTAGAGGAATTTTAGTATATCAATTCCACTTTTCAAATCCCTCCTCAAATTTTATATTCTATCTCATCATTATCTAAACAAAGAATCTGGTGTGATATATTTGCAAATGATCTGTAATAGCCTGTTTGTGAGTTTTAAGATGAGAGAAAAGAAAACAAAGGAAAAGAAGGGAAGACAATTATTCTTCATCTTGTTTGTGAGTTTAAGAGAGAAGAGAACTGTTTGTGAATTTGACAAAAAAGAAAAGAAAAGACACCCGATTACGTATATACCCTTGTATTACATTTGTGATAATTCTAACAAAGATTATGGAATGTATGATCTTAAAAAAAAATTATTTGGTTATTAAAACAATTTAGTTATTGATAAATCATACAAAATACATATCATACAAATATCATAAGCCTTACATAGTTGATTAATGTCACCATATAAAATAAAAAATAGCCATCATTGCTGCTAAAAACATGCTCCGCGTACATTGTGGAACCCGAGCCTAGACCGATGACCTGCAAGACAGTAAACAAGTGACCGCCAGGTGGGGTTCCCAGCAGAGAACTCTCCGATACTTAAGTCAGAGCACAACTACAGAATAGTAATTCTGAAAAAGCATGAATTGTGTCATTGTCCCATACTTGGAGGGATAGACTTTTTTATATAGATGTAGGAGAAGACTCCTAGTAGGACTGGGCCGTGAGCCAGATGTGTTAGGATCGCGTTAGGATCCTCGAGGATCACGTCACAATCCCTGATAAGATAATCATTAATCTCCCAGTTTGACTGGGATTGCAGGGTATTCCCCAATTATTGAGAGTTATATTTGAGTTATATCAGCCATGAATTCACCACAAGCGTTCCACATCCAAATCTAATTAATATCACACCAAGAGTAAAATAATCAGTTATGAGTCAATTCTAACATATAAAACAATCATTTGACTGTAAATAAAGTGGTAAACTCCTATAAGAAACCCTAAAATCGAAAAGTCATTAAAAATTTAGTTTTCGTTGTCTCAAATATAGTATATACATTATTAAAATGTTACTTAGGAAAATTTCCTTTCTTTCCGTTTCTTCTCAATTTGGGGATGAAACATTTAGAGATAAAAGAAGTTCAAACTTTCTTCCACTTTCTCTCCTTAAGAAAAGTACTCACAAACTAGATAAAATTGAGAAAAGTAGCCATTTCCTTTCTTTTCCTCATTCTCTCTTAAAAAAAACTCACAAACAAGTTATAAAAGTCAATTGTCAATTCAATTATCTCATTCAAACACACTCTAAATTCTAAACATAAATTTTTAATTGTAGCTTTTGAAAACCCCACCATCATAAAATTATTTAAAAAAAAAAAGTGGAAGTGTTTTAGGCTGCTTGTGAAGGCGCAGACAGTTTTTATCAATGCATTGGGCATTAGTGACAACCATGTCCATGACTCGTCACTGGGCTCCTCCCGCAAACAAACAAAAGGGCAATCTCAATAATTAGCAAAATGATTCCTCCAGCACTTGACGTAATGAAATAATGATGAAAGCGAGTTACCCAAGAAATGCTTTATTAGCGGGATCAGATAAATTACGATTTAACAATGTCCAAAATGTACCAAGGATAAGCATTATTTAAAACTTTCTTTGCAAATCATTGGCTATTTACAAAAAGTGGCCTGCACCAAGCAAGTCTCTTTCCTGTGGTTCTCATGCAATCCAATGGCATAGCTTTCGGGGATCACCCAGACGATTCTCCACGGGAAATGTCAACCTCAGTCACCATCTCTGCTCCCGCCACAACCAACCAATTTATGATTGAGAGTGACTAGTTTTGGACTTTTTGGTGTGCGGCAACTTGGGGTGCGTATTCTTTGAATAGAATTAGTACATATAAATTCGGTTGTCAAGTAACAAGCCAACTGTGGATAATTCTTAGAGGTTTAAATTGCTTTCTTATGTAAGATCCCACTATGAATCAATTTTATCACATAATAATATCCTGACATTCAAAATTCATTTGCAATTGGATCCAATGTCGTATCTCTGTTAAAAAGGGTAGACGACCGCCGAAAGGGTATTATCCATCTAATTTTCTACCCATCTCCGCTTCTTTTTTCTCCCGTCACCACCACGTTCTTCCCCCGTAACCACTGCCTTGATGACCGCTGCCAACCCAACACCAACACTGATCCCCCGTCGCCACGCCACCAATCCCTCGTCTTTCCCCGCTCCATCTCCCTTCACATCACTTGCTGTATATATGGCACCACCCATTCAAACATCCACCGCCACCACCACAGCCATAACCACCTTTACACCCACCCGCCGTTCACCGTCACCACCATCATCACCTACCACTATATCTATCGCATGTTGGTGCATGTGGGTGTGTGTCTAGGTGTGGGGGGGTGGGTGGGTGTGCGGATGGGTGATGGGGATGGGGGTAGGGGGTAGGGGAAGGGCTGAGCGTGGTGCGTGTGGGTACGTGTGTCTGTGTGTAGAGTGTGTGGTGGTCGGTGAGATGGGGTGTGTGTATCTAGGGTGTATGTGGTGGTTGATGATGGGGAAGGGGTGGTGGACATGTTTTGGTGGTGGCGACGACTATGGGTTGTCAAGACTGGATAGGGGCTGGCTTGGTGGTGGGTGGACATGGCTGGGTTGATCGTGGTGATTAATATGGGTGATGGGGCTAGGCTGGTGGAAGAGCAAATTGTGGTGGGTGGAGGTATGATGGATTCATTGTGGTTTGGGGGTTGGAACCAGAGGGTGAGGAAAAAGACATGTGAGTCTAATAATTGGTTTGCTTTCAAGAGCAATCACGTAAGGGGCGCGTAAGACTATTTAACAAAAGTAAGATTTGGGTCCAATTGCAACAGAATTAAACCTTTATGTTGTTATGTAATACAATTGAAAACCTAGAATCTTGAGTGAGAAAAAAAAATGTAAACCTTAAGGGGTTATCTGTTTATCACTGTTGAATAATTTACTGTTTTTAAGATTAAATACACTTTAATACTCAAAAAGTACCTCGAAATCTCATGTGAGGGTCCAAATGTTCAATGTTATAGAAAATGGTCTGTATTTTCAATTACGCAATAAATAAAGACTTTTGTCCAAATTTCCTAATTTTGGAACAAATCCGTCAGGGCAAAATCGTTTGCACAAGTTTTATTTTTCTCTACTCTTTTTTTAAATTTTCACTTATTTTTCTTCTTCTTTAGAAGACAAACCACCCGCCCCCTCACCCCTGAGGACAAGAAACCACCGGTGGCTACAACAACCACACCAGCCGACAGTAGATTCCAACAGCATCGCGGCAACAACAACCACACCAGCCGACAGCAGATCCCAACAACGTCGCCATTGAATGGCAAAAGGAAGGAGGATCGACAACAAAAAGAAATACAGAGACACTAAATCACAACCACCTGCAACCCCACTAAATTCACCCAAATCACCACAACTTCACACACTCATCATCGTAGCACTGCTATCACCATAGATTGGGCCTACACTAGATCGGCATCGGTGCCGGTCTCATCACATCACCGTCAACGCCACCATTGCCACTAGCGCCAAGACCACAACCACCGTGGCGGCACCACCATACTACCAGATTAGTACTGTCGGTGCCTAGATCATTACCGCCAATGAAATTTCAGAATTAAAGACCCAAAATGTCATAAAAAAAGTAGATAAGAGAGTGTTTTTGTAATTTGCAGTTAACAGTCCAATTAGAAAAAAGATCAGTAGATATAGTAAGAGAGGGGAAGAGAGAGAGAGAGAAAGAATAATGAAAGGAGACCAGTGATGAGGTTCATGTAGGAAGGGACGATGCACTCATCAGCAGCTAGTGTCATTGTCCTCGCTGGTCTCGACAGGGAGGCACGTGCTGTGGCTGCTATAGTGGACAATCAACAATTAACGCAACATCGTCGTCAAGGACCACCAAATCGATCGGATCTCCACCACTTCACCCCATCAGCGTAGACCCGTCTCTGACCTCCATGAGGGCACACCACCGACGGACCAACCACTAGTCATACACAGCCAGTCACGGCTCGTCACCTGCGACTGGCGTCTCTGTTTGTCCTTCCCCTCCCCCTTTCTCCCACTCACACATCGTAATTTTTTTTGTAGAATATGTGGTTATACTTTTCAAGAAAAACTTATAAATTGGGATTATCCATTAACCTGGAGCAAATTGTGTAAAGCCTGTGATTTGTAAATTGGGATTAAACGAGGGTTTAAAAAAATAAAGCTGGCTTAACAAAATTGTCTCTTACGGTTTTGCCTAAAACGTTAGAAATTTGGACGGAAGTCCTTACTAATTGCATAATTAAAAATACAGACCCTTTCTATAAAAATTGAACATTTACTCTTGGGTGAGATTTCAGAGTACTTTTGAGGTGCTAAAGTGTATTTAACCCATATTTTTACCTTTGACTTGTTGTACTATGCTTATTTGATCCATGACTTATGTTTCATTTTGATTCAGTACTTCCAAAGAAAACAAAAAACAATGAAACATAAACAAGTAAACGCAATCGAGAGCTCTTCAATCCTCTGAATTTCAACTATGAGCCTTGACTTGGTTTTCTATGTATAATGTTGTTCATCGTGTATTTCATAAGATAAAGCTGGGAATGTTATAGTTAAATCTTTTCCTTCGTTGAAAATAACTCTAGCTCTTGGTGTCACACCGAGTTCAAAACACGAGGGATTGCTACTCTCACCCTATAGCACTCCGCAATTTCTTTATTTTGTTCTTCTTTATTGATGCCCTTTTTTTTATCTCACTAAGTCATAAAAACGAGTCATTAAGATTTATCTACGAGTATAAAAGTTTAAGAATGAATTGGTCAATAATCTCTAGGCATAGTAATATGAGATACATTAGATATATCTACTCTAAAACTGGGGATGAATAGAAGAACGTGACTACTATGCAAACATTGTTTTCGTATCATTAGTCCAATTATTTTTTACCATTAAATAAAGAGAGCGACCAAGAGAGGCCAAAAAAATATACTCCGTATATAACCGCTGAATCAATAATATGTCAGAAAGTAATTATTTTCGAGACTAACGCAGAAACAAATGGCCTTTAGCACTCGAAGGGCTCCAGCCTAGCGCAACTCCAGTGATCTTGAAAACACCAGAATAGAGCTCCAGAAAAAGGTCAAACAATTTTGTTCCTGAGCCTTTTCGCCCTGTCCAGTGGCCACTGGCAAACGCTGACGTGGTCCTAGCATGGCGGTGGACCCGCCCCAAACCCGACACCCTCCCTCTCTCGATTTAAAAAGCCGCCGCCACCACCCGACCCTTTTATTACACAAAACCCGGTTCACAACAACATGAGAGAGAGATGAGCTAAACCCCACCTGAAGTTAGCCGGAGCGCCGCACCTCCGGGTACCGGTTCAGCCCGCAAGATGGGGATTCCGTGGGACGACTTCGTGCTGATCGAGGACGGCAAGAGTCCCGGCGACCCCACCGTCGTGACGGTGAATTGCCCCGATAAGACCGGGCTCGGCTGCGACCTCTGCCGCATTGTTCTCGAATTCGGACTGTACGTAGCGCGAGGAGGTTCGTAGTCCACTTGTTTAGGCCCTAGATTTAGATTTCTCTGTTGTTCGTCATTTTCTTGTTTCGTTTTCATTGCGTTGTTAAGCTGTTCTTTGAAATGAAATATATTGCGTTGAATTTCTGTAATATAATCAAAGAAGCATATGATGATGTTTGGCAGTTTGATTAATTTTAAGGTTCGGTGTTAAGAAAACGAATCTCTTTGTAAGGTTGTCCTGATAGGTCAATTTGGAACGGTGCCGTCCGAGTATATCGCTTAACGGGAGTAGACTTAATGCCTTTCAGTCGCTACTTATCGATCATATGAGCCAGTGAAGATGTTATGAACAATCACGACTTTACCGTCTCGCTGTTGTGGAAAACCGATTGAAACACCAGAAGACCGCTTGCTGCAGTGCCACCCATGACTAGGAGCAGAGCCGTTGTTGGACCGGTGCTGTCACCACCAACAGAGTTCCGACAGATTTGACAGGAGAAAGCAGTCAATGAGCCTCTCCGTCTTTTGCATAAAAAAGATTGGTTTTGTTGTTTTAATGAGTTTGGATCCTATTTTGTTTAACTAATGATATAGATGAAACGAAAAAAGTAATGTTCAACAATTTTTAACAGGATTAAGATGACCTCAGTTATTCGTTGTTTCTTTTCATTTTCGCTCCATCTTTCTGCCTTATCTTCTGGTCTATCACATTCATTAACTGGTCCACTCTTCGATAAAGACGATAGAACTTTGTAGAATTTTTTCTGTTCTTTTGTATGCAATTTGGCCTCTTTTCATAATCAATTAGTATTTTCTCACAATGTTACCTCTGTGTAGATTTCTCTACCGATGGAAGATGGTGTTACATAGTATTGTGGGTTATTCCACGTCCAAGCTCACTGAGAATTGATTGGGAGAGCTTGAAGAACCGGCTTCTGTCTGCTTGTCCTTCATGTTTACCTTCATTTTATTTGACTGAGCTATCCAACCGTTCCTCAGTAACTCCATTCTATTTGTTAAAGGTTTTTTCTGTGGACAGAAAGGGGTTATTAAATGGTACATATCAAACCTCTTAGTCCTTGCTCTTGTTTTAAAACTTGCTTCCTGATGTTCTGATGGTCATGGTTTTCCTGCAGATGTTACTAGTGTCCTCTGTGAGCTTGAACTAACACTTCAAAAAGTAAAAGTTATGACAACCCCAGATGACAAAGTCTTGGATCTTTTCTTTATTACCGATGGCATGTAAGTTTTTTCTCTTGGATGTGCTTCAAAAACTAAAAGAAAGTCAGCTCGTTTTTATAATTGTTGCATTTTGCCTGGTTCTTTACTTTATGGTCATCAAAATATAGTTTAGTTTCGGAACTCTGGAATCGATGCTATCTAGAAAATGAGTTGACGCTACTTTTGATAAGATCGTTGAATATATGTTGTCATTTGAATCCTGCCGTAATTCCTAAAGCGTTTTGTTATTCTCCTTGTGTTCTGGTCAAGTTACAAAGTTAATTCTTTCGCCCATTGCCATAGTTTGTGACTTTGTGTATAAATGTTATTTGGCAAGATTTCATTTGATCTTCTTGTCCTTTTTCGTATCTTAGTTTTACTTAAGATATAACATAAAAGGTTAATTCTGTTGGCCATTTTACTGGCCATCTGGCTCTTGGATAAATCATCTAGAGTGTCTTCCAAACCTAATTGCAAAAAGGTTTGGGATCCAAAATGAAATGTCTCCTCCGTCTTCTCAATATGTTTGCTCATAACAGGTCGCGTCAATAAATGGATTCATGAAGTAAGAAAACAACAATAACAAAAATGACTGCTACTTTCAAGCATATAAGTTGTAGAAGGTGAAACAAGAATTGCTGATTGAGAGATATGTACAATTACCAGAATCGGCTAATCACAGCTTCTGTGGACCAATGAGCTTTAGCTTTAATGGCATCATTCCCACCCTCTACATGCGATCGGTAGAGTTCAAGCCTGGCAATTGGAGCTCCTTGGCAATTTGTATCAGCATGAAGTTATGAATAGCTCATCAGGATTCCATGAAATAACTTGTGAGAGTCCTTTCTTATACATCTGTTAGTGGTCTAGCAAGTAACCCTATTTGGTGTCCAGCAAAGTAGTTTGTGCATGTCGTGTAGCCCTCTTTGGCGTAGTTGTCAGTCAAGATATGTATTCTGTAGTGAATTGTTTATCGTATAGTATCCATCATGGTGCTGGGTACTACCTGACTTGGTTTATGGCTGTCATGATGGTTCACATTAGCATCTTCATGCCGTGTTGGCGTTATCTACTTTTCAAGTACATAGGCCCCTAAAGATATAAGGAAATAAGTCCTATAAGTATGAAAAACAAAATTCACACTGAATTGAATGAAAAAGAAATATCATCACAGTGTTTTTTAGGTGGTCTGACGACCCATTGTACTGTCCTCCCATGAAAATGTAGTAATTAATTGTTACAAAGTATTACTCTTTACTTATTATAGAGAGGTTAGTTGTTATGAAAAGAAAATTGATTAGCCAGCCTAGACTTTGAACTAATGTTGCTGTTATACCCCGCTATGGGGGCCTTTTTGCTGAAGATGTTCTAAGGTTTCGGAAATAAATTAGAGGCCTATACTCTCTCGCTTGCACCCCTTTAATGTACTTAACTCCTGTCTCAGTAGTGGTTCCTGGGGTAAGCCCCCCAATGCATGTATAGAATTGTTCTTGTGCTTAACCAACTATATTACTGGAAAACTTTGGGGAAAAATGTTATTTATATTCTTTTCAGTCAAACGCTTAAGAGCAGAGGGTGAATATATAGATTTTCTATTGGAGCAAATATAAAGATATTTTAACAATACTCCACAGAGCCAGCCCAAGAGTTGGTGAGCCTTATAGTGTTAACTCTCCTTTAGAAGAATGACACTTGTGGCGGGTACCATAAAAGTAAGTATAGTAGAGTGTATATATCTAAACTTGAGTAATAATTAAATCGTAGTCCCAAAGTAGTTGGTCCAGCTACATGACTTGTTTTCAACGGCTATATATATTCGTGGATTGTGTGTGTGTGGTCCCAAAGTAAGTATAGCTCATGTTGCTTTACCATCTATTGTCGCATAAACAAATCCGAAGCACATCCACAAACTTTGCTTGTAGGATTTTTGTTTAGATAGATGGGTATGCTAAGTTATTTGGGTAGATGCCCTGCTTCTGCTCCTTTGTTCTATAGTTAGTTGAGGCTTGCTTATCAAGTAGTTATCCTTTTTTTTTTTCTCGCAAATCTTGGTATTGAAGTGTGTTCAAACTATATCATTTGTATGATTGACAGAGAATAAATTTTCCGTACATGTGCAATGTTACCGGTAGTTTCTGGTCGTATGGCACTTCAGGTCTAAGTCATGGTTATTTCAGGGACCTATTGCACACAAAAAAGAGACGGGAAGAAGCCTGTGAACATCTCCGTGTTGTTCTAGGAGAGGATTGTATCAGCTGTGAACTTCAGTTGGCAGGGCCTGAATATGAAAGTCAGCAGGGATTATCTTCTCTTTCAGAAGCAGTGGCTGAGGATCTGTTTAGTTGTGAGCTGTTCGATAAGGAAGCTTGTTCACAGGCTCTCAGCCGTGATATGAGCAAAGTTAAGAAAGCTGCTGTTACTGTAGACAATTTTCTGAGCCCGGTTCATACGTTGCTTCAGATACAATGCGTTGATCAAAAGGGCCTCATCTATGACATTTTGAGGACCTCAAAGGACTGCAATCTTCAGGTACCTCATCTTGCAGTTTTATGGTTGCCAAATCGAGAAAAGAATTATGCATCAAGATCCCAAGTTTGCACATAGTGTATCTTATCGGGTATGAGGTATCATAAGACATGGTTCATAAATTTAGATATACAGGCAAAAGGTTTCAATGAAAAAAATTTTACGTCAAGAAAAAATACTATCTTACATGCTAACCATAGCCAATTACACAACGATGTTGACTAATTAGAAACACCAATTTTTTCCAGCATTTAATAGGTATATATATTCAATTTAAGTTGAAAATACAGAAACTGGAAATAGCAGTGCTAGCGAAATTGCAATATCCTGTCGCATATCTTTGGATACAGGGGCGGAACTAGGCTTGTACGAGGGGGTGCTATAGCCCCCCCTCAGATTTTGAAAATAAAAAATAAAAAAAATAGTGTTTTTTTTTTTTCATTTGTGACTTTTCCTCTCTCTATCTCTTCCTCTCTCTCTTCCTCTCTCGGCCGACTCTCACAAGTCACAAACTCACCGGACAGGTGGACACCAGCTCACCTCCGACACCGCGGCACGCCGGCACCTCTCCAGCTCGGCAGACGGCAGCTCTCCTCCTCTCTCGGGCTCTCGGCTCTCTCAGGCGTGGCGTCAATCAAGCTCTCACAGTCTCACGAGTCACCGATCACGCCGGCTGCCGGCATCTCTCCTCCTCTCTCGGCAGTCGGCTCTCTCAGCCACCGCGGCTCGCCGCACGCCGACAGTCCGGCACCACCCACCGACCCGCGGCCACCGGTCGTCGGCTGGGCTCATCACTAAGGTAACTCCGGTCAGGCGGTCACCGGTCACCGGTCGCCGTCCCCCGATTCCGAAGAGCGAAGCCGGTGATTGGCGAAGGCCCTCCCCAGTCCGGCGGTCCCCACCCCAACTCCGGCCAGTCCCCACCCAACTCCGGTGACTCCGGCCAGATCAGATCTGGCAGATCTAAGTTCACCTCTAACTTGGCCAGTCCCCACCCAACTCCGGCGACGCCGTTCTGATTTCTGAGGACTGAGGTCAGTGTGCATTTTGAACAATTTCTTTTGCTATTGAGAATTGATTATTTGATTAATAATTTTAGGTTGTTAGTTGTGTATTTGATAATTTAGATTATTAATTGATACTTTATGGATGTTAATTGTGCATTGAGCACTTAGATTTGAGATTGTTGATGGAGGAAGGGACCCAATTGGATTTTTATCCCATTTGAGCTTTGATTATTTGATTGATAATTTTAGGTTGTGATAATTTTAGGTTGTGTTAATTGTGCATTTAAAAATTGAGATTATTTTCATGCTGATTATATGTTGTTAATTGTGCATTAAGCATTTGAGAATTGAGATGGTTGATGGAGGATGGGACCCAATTGGATTGAGATGTCGGATATGTGATTTAGTTGAATGGTGGGTTGAAATTAAGTTAATTAGGTTAACATGATAATAAAACATGATTGAAAAAGTAAAAGAATAAAATATTTGTAATTAACTAGGTTATTTGATTGATAATTGATGGATTGATACTTAAAATAAATTATTTTTTTTTCAGAATGGAAAGGTTCTATCAAAAGAAACCAAAGGTGGAAAAGTTATTAAAGTCTAATAAGAATGAGTCTCTGATTCCAACAGTAACGGACAAGGTTCCCATTGTGTATCGTGATATTCATTCCGGACATTCAAGCAGAGCTAGCGATGAGTTCAATTCTGATGAGCTTATTTCAGATCCTGGGTTGGTCTTACTTTTACTCTCAATGACACCAACAACACCATTAGTGTACTTCCCAGCCGAACCATTGTAGCTGTAACTACCATTGCCGTTCATTCCGTTGAGCAGCTCGCTTTCTCTCTCCTCCACTAGAGTTGTTTCATCTCTTTGAGCAGCTCTAATCCGAATGGAAAGACTAGGTTTGAAGTGGGGGAGTTTAGAGAGGGGAAGTTTGGAGAGAGAGGGGCGGAATTTGTGGGTGGTAGGCGGGCGGAGAAAGGTCAGTTCGGGTAATGTTGAGGTGGAGAGGGAAGTTGTAGCCATCCTATAGACGTTGCCACTAAACTGTCAATTTTAAACCCTCACTCTCATGGAGGGTTCGTTGAGCCGCAGAACAGTCGAGAGGGAGAGTGTGTGTGTGTGTGTGTGAGAGAGAGAGAGAGAGAAGAGAAGAAGAAGGAGAAGAAGAAGAAGAAGTGAAGTGGGAAAGGGGGGACGGGAAGGGAGCGGCGAAGGGTGTGACAGGTAGGCAGTAAGAGGCGGGGATGAGAGGTGGAAGGAAGGCTTGGAGGCGAGGGTTGGATTGGGTTCGAGGAGAGAGAATGGAGCCCCAATTTAGACTTTTTGCATGTGAGTTTTGCTAATTGAACTTACAGAGTCAAACTTACGGTTTTCCTAATTATTCCCTACTTCATTCAATCAAATGGCAAACTTTTTTCAAAGGATGTGATATATCCTACTTCATTCAACCAAAGGATGTGATATATCCTTTGGTGTTCTTGCTTTTGAGATTGGTCTTACTTTTACCTGTTGCAACTGCTACTGTATAAAGAGTTTTCTCTGCAATGAAGATAATAAAGACTTGACTTCGGAATCGCATGGGAGACGAATGGATGAATGATAGCTTGGTTTGTTACATCGAGAAGAATGTCTTCAAAACTATTACAAATGAGGCTATTATCAAACGCTACCAATATTCGGCGCCTCATCGAGTAGTTATTTAGTGCTCTCGTTTGTAAACACTCAAATGTGTATTTTGTATTCTCTTCTTTTGTGTTGTAAAGAGTCCTTAGTGACTTTCATGAAACTTAATAAGACCTTTAGATGCTTTTTAGTATGTTTTGTGTATTATCGAAAAGTGCACTTTGTTTTTGTGTGCTATTTTACTTATAAAAATATTTATCTCCTTCGATATATTTTTAGCCCCCCCTGGGATGAAATCCTGGTTCCGCCACTGTTTGGATACACGTCAAATATCAGAACCCATGCTGTCAGACACTCGCAATACGTTACCAATTTCGATACAGGAATGAAATTGTACTGTTTTATGTCCATATTGTTTATATAGCAAGACATGTATCGCTTATCATATAATACTCACGACTGTACTTATCATTTCAATGGCTGAATTACTTTTGCTTAAATCTAAATAATTGTGATGCCCTTTTTGCTTATGTAAATGTTCGCTTTCTAGTCACTTGTATGTGCCGAAGGCAATTCTTTTTACTCCTTCCTCCTTCCAATCATTTATGCTTCGACGTTTGGCATCATCTCTCGACTTACCCATGAGAACTAGGATGATTGAATCCTACAAATAATTAGTCACTAGGAAATCTCAGAAGGCCGGAAACTTACCTTGCATCGGCTTTCGTTCGGCACTATGGTCGGGCGTAATGTATTCTACCAATAATTGTTCTATTGTTGTTTCTCTATCAGATTGCTTATGGAAGGTTTTCTCCGAGTGTGAAAGGCCACCGGAGTTTGGACCTATTCATCCAGACGAAAGACGGGAAAAAGATCGTAGATCATGAGGATCAAGCTGCTTTATGTTCTCGTTTGAAGGAAGAGATGCTTCACCCATTGCGAGTCACTATCACGAATCGTGGCCCAGACACAGAACTCTTGGTGGCTAATCCTGTTGAGTTATCTGGAAAGGGAAGACCTCGAGTTTTCTATGACGTTGCATGTGCTTTGAAGAAGCTTGGCATATGCGTCTTCTCGGTAAGTTGGCTATTGCACCTTTTCACACTCCACATGGCTTCTTTCGTGCCACTCGTGCACTCCCTCTCTTTCTGGCTTGAATGATCATTCTGTCCTGTGGGTCTATAGGCTGAAATTGGAAGGCATTCAACTTCAGATCGCCAGTGGGAGGTTTACAAGTTTCGCTTGGATGAAAGCCGAGAGTTTCCATTAGCCAGCAATCGAGCAAAAAGTGAGATTGTGGATAGAGTTAGAAAAACACTAATGGGCTGGTGAGACAATAAACTTCAAAGCTTGGTCATCGAGAACACACACAATGTCCCGAATTATGTGTCCTGCTGGGCCTCCAATTCTATCTGCCAACTTGTATATTAGCAGAATGAAGTGACTCCCATGTTGCCAACGTGCAGACCCCAGGGGCAGAAGGCAAACAATTGGGGTGCCCATCGTGGGAAAAATTTGTCAGCCATGTAATTTTGTCGGAATGCTTTTAGGGCCTGTGTATTTACCATTTTTGTTTTGTGTTTTTCTTTCCTGTTTGTATTTTTATTATTTTTGCATCTAGTTAGGAAATATGGTTTTGTACTTTTTAACATTTTGGTCAGGTTTTTTCTAGCTATTTTTTCAAGTGCTTTGAGTACTTGTTCCATTTTTATTTTTGTTTTTAGTCACTTTTTTAGGCCAAATTGTGTAGGGGTACCATTTTCAGAAACATTTTGACTCACTTTTACTTATCTTGTCCTTAATATTCACATAGATCTACCGTATTGCTTCCTTTTAAACTTTAAAGTACCAGAGTTGGGCCTCGTGATAGGATCGTGTGTGAGATGTGTTTTAATGTCAAGAATTGGGAGGTGGGGAGGGGGTAGGGAGAGAGATGAGGGGGGGGAGTGGCTTGTATGTTTATTATATTTGTTTTTTTATTTTTTTAATGACGCTAAAAAAGATTTTTTTCTACTCAAACTCAACTGTAAGAAAAAATAGCTAAATTTTTTTTTTATGAAAATGATAAAGTACAGGAATGATTAGCCTATACGTTTACCATATTCATTTTTTATTTTTTGTAATGATGATAAAAAAGATTTTTTTTTATATATTTTTACTATTTTCTGTTTTCGTTTTGAATAAAAATTACTCAAATAGTGATAAAAAACTGAAAACACTTACGAGTTATTTTTAGTTTTTTCACTCAAACTTAATCCAATATAAGAATAAATAGTTAAAAAAATTTTGGTAAAAATGATAAAAGTACAGGAACGTATTTTCTAACTGAATACGAAAATCATGAAATAAAAATAGAAAACGAATATGGTAAACGTACGGACTCGTGAGATGACATTCAAGAGCGAAAAAGGTGAATACTGACTTGGTGATGACTTTTTTCTTGACATTGAGTAGGAGATTGTTTGAAAATGTATGAAAACAGTGTTTTCACATGTTTTTCACTGTTATAAGTGAGATTTTCAAAAGTAAAAAACATAAAATGTTAAATGAACAAGGATTGTGTTGATATGCAAATCAAGTTATAAGAGTAGTCAAGTTACGTTTCGAGAGCGTTACAGGATAATTCGTCTTAGTTACACGAGTAGTTAAGTTACTTTTTAAGAAGACCAAAGAAATTTATTTACAACCGTGTCGAAAATAAAACAAATACAAGTTTGTGAGCCTAACTATTCAGAAACGAGAATTTTTCGGCCGTCTAGCAAGGAAAAAAACAGGTTTCTTTTGTTTTTGACCTTTTGCACCTATAACTACTGACAAAATCTTTTATATTAAAATAATACAAGTAATATCATGTAACTCATTTCGATGGATTTTAAAAGAAAAAAAAAGTCTATTCTTAGACCTTACTCTAAAGTCATAAAAGGAACCTAGCTCCTATGTACAACACTAGCTTCTTTGTCCCATACACGTCCAGGACTTGGAGGATAGTCCAAGCTAATTCCCCAACGATCACTCTTGTAGGAAAGGCATGAAATTAGCATCTAAGGCCTTTACCGGCACTACCACCACTGCAAAAGCCGGTGAAGTCTAAGAACTGCATCATCAAAGCCACATCCTCCCTTCACAGGCCACGCCCTTTGAAAATTAACGCCATGGCAAACACATGAACCAAAGTTATAAATATCGTATCAAAATGCGTACTAATTTTTTTTTATATCATGATATGTACTTGTACCGTCTCTAATTTTTCATCAATAATATACATTTGTAATATTCGTCATTGACGAAATAACAATATATACATATACCTTTTCACTCACAACTCCTCTAGAATATACAATATATACATATCTCATTCAATTGAATTACTCTTCTAGGATTATCTCATTTTTCAACGATCTTATTTGTAAATTCTTATATAAAAAAAATAAACTGTTTGTTCAATAATAACATCTTTAGATTCAAGAAAAAGCTATTTTTGTATGTGTCCATGTGTGTGCGCTCACACACATGTGTGTAAATGAAAGAATATGATCAAAACTCTCAGCTATAAAGTAAATCAAAGTTAAATAAATATTATGAGCAATAAACTTTAATTGGACTAAAATAACTTATAGTGTTTTTGTATTTAGTCTTTATATGATCAATTTATAAAATTTTAAACAAAATTGGTTACTTTTGCATTTTTTAATAAATCGGTACAAAACACAAAATCTCAACCGATATCTCCTGTACCGGCCGGTACAACCGGTCCAAAGCGGCATTTTGATCAGTACAAAATGTAAGTAATACTGTATCAGTAAAAGACAAAAACAGTATGTACCGACCGGTACGGCCGGTATCGGTATGTGATAACTATGAGATGAACCCACCCCTACAATTCAGTAACAAATAGAATCGTGGAACCACCACTCTAAACAAAAATGCGGTGGCGCCGAGATGGCAACAAAGATGGTCAAATTTGCAGAGAAACCAAAGAAAGTACTTGGCCGGCCAAAAGACGACATCAAATTAAATAAATTAAAGGCTAAACCAAACCAATTTGATCGACCACCCTACCCCACCCCACCCCACCTCACCTATTCTAAAGCTTTCCCAAAAAATCGCTCACCTCTCATACACCTCCCCCTCCCCCCGCGCGGGAAACAGAACGAAAACTATACAAAACACACTCAAGAAAACATGGCAAACCCACAACAATCGCGCATCTTACTTCTCAAATCGAGCATCACACCTTTTTATCCGAGCAGAAGGTGGGAAAACCCTAAGATCTAGAAAAAAAAAAAAAAGCATATCTAGGGTTGAGAAAGAGCCAGCGACTGAAGGCCATGGGTGGTCGTGATGTCATGGAGAAAAAAAGTTACAACAGCGGCGAAGAACAACCAAAGGTTTGGCAAATATGACGCTGACTGGCCGGATTTGGGAAGAGGACAGGGTGGGGGGAGGCTATAAACAGAAAAGGAGAGAGACGGGTGGGGTAAGAGGGGAGGAAGTGCACCTCAACCCCCTCCCCTGGCGGCATTTGATTAGGGTTGTAGCGGTTGTTTTAGAGAGAGAAAGTAAAGAGAAGGGGGAGGGTTTAAGCACAACATTCTCCTTTGGTGGATCAAACAAAAAAAAAAGAGAAAAAAACGAAGAGGTCCCTTGTAATCTTATTAGGCCATGTTTGATAACATTTATTTTTTCAGTTTTATAAATCGAAAAACATAAAAAACGCGTTTAGTACATAATTTTTATTTTTTTTTAGTTTTGAAAATTAATTTTTAAAATAGAGTTATTTTTAAAAACTCTATTTAAGAGTTTTGAATTTAATTTTTATTTTAAGACTACCACCACAGTCATCGCCCACCGCCGCCGGCCATGGCTGCAGTTGAATTTTGTTTAACAAATGATGGGATGCAATTTCTTTTTTGGGGTTGACATAGACAAAGATGAAAAATAGAAAATTTATTTAACAAATGATGAGACGCAATGTCTTTTTTCACAAAATTGCTTTACACGTGAACTCTTAATGGTTTATTTTCTTAGTCTAGGAACTTATATTTCTTGTCAATTTTGTGTACCAAAATACTCTAAAAAAGTGCCCTTTTTCTTCTTTGTTCGAATATCCATTTTGAAAAATAATATTTTATCATTGTCCACCAACTCTTTGCTAGAACTATCTTAGAATTCAACCCAAAAATTTTGACATGCGAACGAGGTCAAAAATATTGTAATTCTGAAAATAGGATTCAAGCACGTAAAAATATGTTTTTTGTTTTTCTTGAAAGAAATTGTTACTATTTTTAGAGGCGCACAAATGAAAAGTAAAGCAATAAGCTGACTGTTCTGGTAAGTTACTTCTTTTATTTTCAATTTTGGTATTTTTTGTTTTGAAGAAATTGTTTTTATGCTTTCAAAAATAAATTGAGATCAGCTTTTGGGAAGGAGCTAAAAGCCTAAAACAACAAATTTTGTTCTTGGAAAGGTGAAAAAGAAGTATGAAGAACAACCAAACAGAGCCCTATTGTACTGTCTCTATTTTTCCGATCCAAATCATCGCACGTTCAGCGCCATTCGTAGCCTGGGAGATGAACGTTGATCGACAAAATTGAAGGTACCTTTTGGCTTTTACCTTCCTCTTTCCGTGTTGTACATAACATATATGCCCACATAATGCTCTACTGTATCTATCGAATCGAGTTTTCAGTGGACTTTTCGTTGCAGTTCCCAATAAATTGAATCACTTTGTTAAATTCGTGTGATATGTATGGAGTTGCAAATTCATTGTGTAGATTGGGTTGATATCTATTGGAATCGGATTGCTCTGCTTCCGTAGTGGTTGCATGCGTTTGTGTGGGCGATTTGGCTGCTTTTGAGTTAGTCACTCCCTGGCAAAAACTCTTTAGCGAATTCTTAGGTTGGACTTCCAACGTATAACCATTGGATTAGACTTACAGTCCCCGTTTCGCGAACATCTAGTTTGGATTCGAACGTGTAAACACCAATTTCACTCATTTGATCCATATTATGTATGAGCAGCTATATCAGCCATTTTTAGTCCTCGTCTATTTGGTGTTTCATCCATAATTAGGTTCTATCGAGTTTTTAACGACTATCTTCAAGATGCGTGGACCTGGAATGACTATGAATTTGACTCTGGTTGAAGGTTTAGATGTTTGAATTTTATCTCAGGAGTTCGCAAAACTTCGAAGGGAGTATTTTAACTTAAAAAAGCCTTGTTTTACAAGTCGTGAATTAAGATCATTGTCTAGGTGTTTAAGTTTCTTTCTTGGAATTTCGCTAAGTCAAGGGTACTCGTATTTTGGAACGAAGGCAGTACTGTATTTGAGATAAGGCTATCTCTGCAACTGAAACTGTAAGATGTTATAAAAAGATACATTGTTCTATTTTTGACATTTGTTGGTGTTCTCACTGGTAGTGGCCAATCTGGCATTCTTCATGATCACTGTCTATTATGCAGTGTAGTGCTAATGGCAAAGTGAATTGGAATGGCGTTGTTTTAGAAAGGGTTCATGTTTGTTGTTTATCTATTTAATGTGGCTTTCTTGGGTCGACCACAAGCTGGATATATTGTTATTCCTCCTGTTCCATGAAGCTGTTACTTTTTCACTCTCGGTATTGCGTTTTTCTATGAATTTGAATTTCATCCGTCTTCAACTTCTCATTGAAGTGCTAAGAATTGGATTGGGCTGATACTGGCAGGAGCTGATTGTTTTGGGCTGTGGTTATTCTGATTTTTGTGGCTGCTGGAGGGTGTCACACTTTGGCTCTTTAATAATCGCTGCTGAATATGAGTTCGAATAGAAGCCGAAGCCCTCCACGAGCCAAGAGGTTTCGCAGCAGTGATCGTCCATCCTACCGAGATCCACCTTACCGGAGGGATCACCCTCTGTCCCGGTATGTTGTCATTTGGAACTATTAATTATAATGATATCTTATTGTGTTTGATTTTCTGATGCGACCTTTAGTTATCCACTGATTCTTGCTTCTTAGCTGTTTTTCCAGTCGCAAACAGATAATTTTTGCTCTACTTCCTTTCACTAGTTACTTTGGTTCAATGCTTCTCTTTTCATTCTGCTTTGGGTTGTTATGGACGTGTCTCTTTATTCATGCTCTGGTGCGGGCTATCACGAAGATTATGGTAAAGTTTGTTGTCACTCTGTCTGCACAGTTTGTACTTTTTCAGCTGTTTCTCTTCCCTTGTTGCGTATCAGGGTACACATGTATCTAGGGTCAAACTAGCTTTGGTTTAGTGCTCTTGGTGCCTTGGTATATTTTGTGAAATGGACATAAGGTGTAACGGTGTCTTGTTTAGGTATCCAAGGTACTCCCTAAAAATCTGTCTACCCATTTTTGCATGTAATGTAAAAGAAAAAAGTCATGCATGCAAGAAAAATAGAACTTAATGTGCTTCATTGATATGATTGAAAGAACATATCTAGCACAGATGGACTCGGTACAAGTGTCAGGATCGGATACATGTCCAAGTGCTGGTTTTATTGTCTTTTTTTTCCGGAGGTAAAATGGTGATTTACCAGACGTACTTTGTTTTCAAATGAAACTTCTTCCATCTTTGTAGCAGTAAGGAGCGAAAAGAGACATAGAAGATATTGTTCGTAGTGGCATATCCCGTGAGAAGTGTCGGACACATCCCATACACATGTCCGAATGTCAATTGTCCGAACACGTCTTTCATGTATTTTGAAGAGTCCGTGTAACGGAGGAGAGGACCAATATTCAGGCATTAATGGATTGAAAGTTATCATCACCGTTGAGCTTGCTTGGCTGACGTGGTGGTTAAAGTGTAGTAGACATGCTATTGCATGCATACTAGCTTGAAAAGTTCCAGATTGATTTTCAGCTATGTTACATGGACTCTTCAAAATGCGTGAAGTACCCGTGTCGGACACTCAACACTTGGACATGGGTATGGGATATGTGTCCGATACATCTCATAGGATATGCAATGCTATCTCAAAGTGTTATTTGACTTATTTCAACTTGTTATTGCTTTGAGATGAGATAGGATTTGAATTAAAACAATGTGGGTCACTGAAAACACCATTTCACCTTAGGAGTACCTACAAAATGGTAATAAATAGCAATATTTTGTTGTGTCCCCGTGTCTTGGGTTCTAAAAATTGGACGAATCCGACACGTATCGGGCACGGACACTCGTACCGAGTCCATGTAACATAGATTTTCAGATTGTTTGCTATTTCTTATTGACTTGAAGTCTCTCCCTTATGTTTATGTGTCTTGCTATGAGAGTCCTCCCATTGGATTCTCCTATTCCTTTGGTTTTCTACTATGAATAAAACCAGCTTCCACAAAATTTCACAGAAGGCATGAGTCAGATTTTAAAAAAGCTTGGATGGAGACGCGTAATGACATTGTGGAGGATCTGAACCATCTCATATAGTAAATCTGTGGTAGTCCTCGATTTCTAAGTTTAGACATTATCTAGGTCTAGCTTCCCAAGTTTAGACTCAATTTCAATATTTCGTTAGTAGTTGTACTATATTGGATACTGCTTGCACTTATATTTAATAGAACTTGAAGTTTTGATTTGTCTTTGGCCTCTAGCCTCTCCAATTCCTTGGGATTAAAAATTTTCTTGTAATGATACTATTCTCAGGCAGGATTTATTGTGTAACAAGTGTAAACGGCCTGGGCATTTTGCCAGAGATTGTCAGAATGTGACTGTATGCAACAACTGTGGACTTCCTGGGTAAGCTTAATGCTCCCTCCCTCCCTCCTCCCCCTTCCCTTTTTTGTAGATTAATTACTTTCCACATGGTTTTCTTACTGCTGGTTGGAAAGGTTTAGACTGAATTTTCATAAACCCTTATTGAACTGAAATGGGAACTAAATGAGCGGATCCCGTAGTGTGCCTGACTAATAGCATGAAATATTGGATAGACAGTTTGGAGGAAATTTGAATTAGCAACATTCCGATCTCTGAGTAACTGTTTATTGTTATTGTGGCTTTAGTCACATTGCAGCTGAGTGCACATCAACAACCATGTGCTGGAACTGTAAGGAGCCGGGACACCTTTCAAGCGAATGCAACAATACTCCAGTATGCAATATGTGCGGTATGGCTGGTCATCTTGCTCGTGATTGCGCTAACCCAAGTTTACCCTCCTATGATGCACGGCCATGCAACAACTGCTACAAACCAGGGCATATTGCTGCAGACTGCACTAACCAGAAAGCTTGCAACAATTGCCGTAAAACTGGCCACCTTGCCCGGGACTGCCCCAATGATCCAGTCTGCAACATTTGCAATATATCAGGTCACATGGCCCGTGAATGCCCCAAGTCAGTCCTGTCACCACCAGAAACTGTAGGAGGCCCTTTCCATGACATAATTTGCCGCATTTGTCACCTTCCTGGACATATCAGCCGTGACTGTATGTCTATTGTCATCTGCACCAATTGTGGTGGTCGAGGCCACCAAGACTTCCAGTGCCCTTCTGTACCGATGTTTGACCATGGCTTTCGTAGGTACTGATGGCTAAGGAACCGATTACTTTAGCTTGCCTTATATTTGATCATTGAATGATTTGACTGAACTAGAGGTTGGGTGTTATACTTGATTATTGTAGTCTTTAGGTTTATGTCTGTTTTCTTCGATGATAAAGTTTAGGGTACATTGAAGTTTGAGCATACTGTTCAGTTTAGTCACCTAATTGTTGTCAAGCCTCAACTGAATAGGGGAACCTCGTTGTAAAGGTGTGTGGAAATGGTAGTGAGGAATCTGGAACAAGCAGGTCACTGCATGCCTTCTTTTCTTTTCTTTTCTTTATTTCTTACCCTTTTTTGCTTTGCCCAAGTCTTATTTGACCAGTTGATCTATTGGCTTGATTTAGACATTAAAGTAGCATAGATGTATCGATGGGATAGTCGAGAAGAGAGAAGAGTCTAAGCGAGCGGTGAATTAACAATGTTGTTTCTATGTTTCGGAATTACTCGTGATCAAGGACTATTTTTTTCTGACCATTTGGGAGATTTAGATTAGGAGGGATTAATGTAGTAAGAGCGTAAGGAAAGGAAGAGTAATTTTATATTAACATATCTAACGGTTTCAAATGGTCGGTCATAACTCAGTAATTTCTTTTTTATCAATTTATGCTGATCCTATCTGCCTCGAATGTATCTAAACCTCCTAAAACTGCAATAATTGGGGCTTTCACGAGTGGCCAACATCTTGTACGGTGGTGGTTGTGTGGCCTGACTTCATTTTCCGCTGGGTCACACACAAATTGGCGAAGAGCAAACCGAGAAAAGTAGGCGAAAATGTGCACACTGGAGAAGCGAGGCAGCGTCTACATCCTAACATTGACCGGCAATGACGAGCACCGCCTGAACCCATCCCTAATCGACTCCATCAGAGCCGTTCTCCGCCGCGTCAGATCTGAAACCACCACCACCACCTCCTCCTCCGCCTTGATAACCACCGCCCACGGGAAGTTCTTCTGCAACGGCTACGACCTCGGCTGGGCCCAGTCCGACCCGCTCCGCCACCCCAGCTCATGTCCTCCAAGCTCCGATCGCTCGTCGGGGACCTCATCTCCCTCCCCATGCCCACCATCGCCGCCGTCTTCGGCCACGCATCCGCCGCCGGCCTCATCCTCGCCCTCTCCCATGACTACGTGCTGATGCGCAAGGACAAGGGGTTTCTCTACATGAGCGAGATGGACATTGGGTTCAAAGTGCCGGCTTGGTTCGTGGCTTTGCTGAGGTGCAAGGTGGGGTCGCCGGCGGCTTTGCGGGATGTGGTGCTGAGGGCCGAGAAGCTTGGGGCGGAGGCGGCAGCGAAGAAGGCGATTGTGGACTTAGCGTGCGAGGGTGCGGCGGAGACGGTGGAGGAGGCGGTGAGGCTGGGGAAGGAGCTGGTGGGGAGGAGGTGGAACGGCGCCGGTTATGGGCGGAACAGGGAGACTTTGTTGGCGGAGGTGGTGGGTGCGATGAGGTTCGACGAGACTGTGGACATTCGACGAGACTGTGGAGAATGTGGATGGTACCCCCAGGGCCTTCTCTAGACTTTGAAGAGTCCAAAAGGGACCAATGTGTGTTAGAGCTGGCAAGCATAAACTCTGTTGTCTTTGTATCTGTAATAATCAGGGCAACATGCTATTCGATCAGCTCAGCGTTTGTGTATTTCATTTGAATATGAAAAATTTCTTCAGCTGTCTGAATATTTTAAATGGTTTATAAATATATATTCATGAAAAAAACTCATTCTGATAATTAATTATGTGATGACAAATGGCATCTAACCTTCTACGATGTTACAATGATTTCTACCGGCAACGCAATCATGATCTACCACCGCTGTTATCTTCACCATCACCACACACCAGCTCGCAGGCCACAACATATTGACAATCCTAACCACTATTACGAACACCAGAACCCAGCACCACCGGTCACGAATTGCAACTCCTGACCACAGCCTCCAAAATGAATTGTCAACCGCACAAGCCCACTATCATCAACGGCCACCAATTGCCGATTCACGATGTCGCCTCCAACAATCTGTCATGAATCGCCCATTCATATGACGTCGACTTGCTGATGTCACTTGCATCCCGCCACCAAGTGCCACCCTCCACCACATTGTGCGCCTCTCTTCCCTAGTAAGTTGGCCTAGCAAAATACAAAGGATGGTGATGGCCGCTGACGATAGGGTGGTAGTGGTGAGGAGGAGGTATTCTGTTAAAAAAATGAAGAGTTCAAAAAGAAAAGAAAATTTTAAAGAAAAAATTACAAAAATAAAAGAACCGGAGAAAACTCAAAATCAAAAACTTTCAACCAAACATCAACCTCTTTTTGCAATAATTAAAAATAAAGAGGTCTTTAGTTTTCATTTTATTTTTTTGCAAATTAAAAACTGAAAACTACAAGGGTTTCAACACATACCCTTATGCTTTTAAAATTTTGTTAACGCCCATCCAAGTGTGCTATGCACGTGACTTTTACTGATAAATAAATCTATCAAAAGATAGCATGTTCAGGTGTCAAAAGTTTATTGGGTGAATTCAAATTTTAGGATCTCTTTGAAATAACTTACAATTTTAGTTTTCAAAAAAATCAAAACAAAAAATCATAACTAATTTGGTTTTTATTTTTTATAAAAATAAATGGATGTTTGATTACCCAATATTTATTTTGAGTTTTTTCTTTTGGGTATTTGATTACTCGGTTTTCATTTGAGTTTTTTCTCTGATGGTGGCTGCAGCAACGGTGGTGGTCTAAAAATAAAAATAAAAATTCAAAACTCCAAAATGGGAGTTTTAAAAAACAAGCATGTTTAAAAAACTGATTTCAAAATTGAAGGGAAAAAAACGAAAACTGTGTCAAATGCTTTTTTTTTCTCCAGTTTACAAAACTAGAGAAAAAACTGAAAGCTTAAATGTTGTCGCATGTTACCTTAGTTATGTCTTTTACTAGTATTTTTATCCCAACTTCTTCGAGACTTTCTTCCTTTGCCAAGAAGACCCACCATCTTACCACCACCTCCAACTCCTATACTTTTTTCCACCAAGAACCACCGCAACCAATACCACCCTAATACCACCACTATCACAATATCACTTCACTAAACCCACCACCTTGGTACAACCAATATTACCAAGCCAAACCACCACCGTCTACAAACCTCGGGCACTTTTCAGAAAATCCACCTCAAGACCGCTATCACCACCACCACCATCACCCCAAGACTGCTACTATCATAAAACCAAATTCACAAAACGACTACAATAAGCCCACCACCTTGACACAACCGATATTACCAAGCCCAACCACCATCAGACCCACCACCAATTTGTTCAAAATAAACCATGGTTTATTTAGCGTTAGTAAAATAAAGTATTAGTGGTGTGTTAGTGGTGCATGTGTTACAAGTGCATTACTAGTGAATTTATAAAGTTGAGTACTGTGTGTAATAAAGTGACTGGTGTTGTTATTATACATCTCTAATAGTTACATTAGTAAGTTATAAAAGGTTATTGATTCAAGTTAGGTGCATAGTGCAAGTATAAGAAGTAAGAGAAAATATTTTAGTTTAACTGTGTGTTCTTCTTAAGTTATCTCCACGTCTTCTTAATATTAGTGTCTGAGTTATCCAACACACTCTCGCCTCTTGGCACCACTAGAATTACCGATCCAACCCACCATTTTTTCAAATCTAAACCCATAATTAGAATCCAACCCATCAGATAGTTGATTGAACTGGGCTTATGAAAGTGAGATCAGAGGCAAAGGTGGAAATGGAGTAGGACGTGAAGAGGAAAGATAAGGTGAAAAGAGGGAGAAGGGCGAAAGATAAGGTGCAAAGAGCTTGGTGGTGAGACAGTGCAGTTGTCCATCGAGGGAAGTGCATGGGGGTCAAAGCAACGTCGTGTTCACCATTGATTTTTGATGCATTGCTAGACTGATAGATGACAGGGGCAATGATGGCGTTGATGAGTGGCGATTGTGGACCGGAGTGGTGGTGTCTGGTGGTCGTGGGTAAGATTGATACTGGTGTAACGGCTTTAGATGCCGTGGCACATAGAAAGAAAGGGAGAGCAAAAAAGAAAGTAAATGGAAAATAAGTTGACATAGCTGCCCTCTAAATAACTCAAGTATTCGAACCACCGTCAACAAAATTCTAGTGAAAAGTTAATTTTGTCTTTAATTGCCGCAATTTCAAAATCTCTGGGTCTTAATTATTTAATTTAAAACCATGGGGGTTTATATGGGATCAAGATCTTTGCCAATTTATGTTTTCAAGACAAAAAAAATTGTCATTATAAATTTCAGTCAATGTAACTGACTTAAAAACCACTACTCCTTTCATCTCTAACACCTTGCGTCTCAACGAACCTTACACACTTTCTCTCTCTCTCATGCATACAAAGTCGGGCAACATTAATACCTTTACATGAGCAGTTAGTCCTAGATTTGGGATCGTCTCGGCTGTAATTTTTGTCTTTAACCTCCAAAATTGTCAAAGTCTGGCAATGGTAGTTATGTTTTCGATTTTCCCGAATAGACTACAGAGCTGTCATGAGCTCATTGACACTATTCGATTTTCCAAGCATGAGCCAAGTAAACAAGCTCTTTCTTTTTTTCTTTTCTTGATTTGTATTCTTTGCTGCAATCGTATTTATTTTTAATGGTTAAGACTTGAGAATTGGAAAGTCTTATTTCTTCGATTTGAGAATTTGGATTAGGTTTTCAATTAATCAAAACATGAATAGCGGAGCTCGAATTCGATTCATATTACTAAACAACCAAAAGAGTTGAGTTTAAGTTTAAGTAACTGTTTTGCGAAACGAGCTCAAACACGATTTTTGTAACTAAACAAACATGAGCCCAATTAGAACGAGTGGAAATTTATATGAACAGAGCTCAAACATGCCATTCTTTGGCTCAAACCCGATTTGTGTAGGGCCCAACTGCAATCGATGCATTTTATCGATAGTGCCATTGTCCACTACTGCTAGAGAGAAAAAGTTTGGAACATTTGCACTTACTATTTGTTCCTAAAATCAAAAGATTGTTGTAAATTAGTGTTGTTATCCCGTTCTAGCTACGCACTTTTGGTCATTCATGGTATCACTTTCACAACACGTCAATAAGTTTTAACAGTCAAAGTTCAACGCTTCTAAACCGGTCAACCTAAAGTGCACGCTAAAGTTTCGTCTTTTCTCCGTAATGTTTCCTAAGTGTTGGATTATGCACACCTCCTCCCTTAGGTAAAGGAGTCGACGGTGCGCCACCTGGCTAAGAGGTTAGACCAAGCCCCCTTCAGGGGTCAACTTGCGGCCCCTTTTAGAGGTCGGCTTGAGCCCCATTGGGGGTCTTCCCTTGTTGTTCTATTGGGGCTCCCTTCCTTTAGGGTCTCCATGTTCTTGCCCTTTGGGGCTCCCCATTCTTAGTATCTGAAACCAATAAAACAACCCTAGAGGGGGTGAATAGGATTTTTGAAAATTAATGGGGAATTTAAACTAAGCACAATCATAAATCTCAATCAAACAAAGTAATAATTCAATGAAGATGCTAACTAAACAATCTCAAACAATTAAAGAGTAATAAGTAAAGAGATTGAGTTAGAGATACTTGATAAGGAGATTTAAATGGTTCGGCTTGAACTACCCTCAAGCCTACATCCACCTCTTCAAGGAAGTCCCTTGCAAGAGCACTAGAATCCACTAGCAACAATCTTCTTCCGGGTCAAGATCAAAACCCTTACAACACTTGGTGATATCCCCACACCAAGCACAAGCCTTGAATCCACAAAGCTCACCCAAGACTTGACAAACCCAAGCCTTGATCACAATCCTTTTACAAAGATCAATTGTGTACAAAGAAACCTTCTTGAAAGGAAATGAGTACAAATGAAGCTCTAGTACAATAGAGAGATGAGAGAATTGATGACTTGAAGAATGCTCACTCTCAATCAAAGAACTGCTCACAAAGATGCTCTCTTTAATGATGTAAAATCATGAAGATGAAGAGAGAAAAGTTTAATCTATGAGCCTTGATGTTTCTCTAATGAATGGAGGCTTAGAATGTGGTTTTCATGGTGTATGATGAAGCCCCAAATCATTTATATAGAGAGCAAATGAAATATAGCCGTTAGAGGCAAAATATGGGCAAAACTGTCATTGCAGTCGACTGTATTCCCAATGCAGTCGACTGTAATCCCTCTAAAATAGCCGTTGGAGTTTTGTCCTCGAAAATAGCCGTTGGAACTGAATTTTGACCAATGCAGTCGACTGCATTGGAATGCAGTCGACTGTATTCAAATACAGTCGACTGTATTACCCTACTGCCTATCAGCTGCCTCACGGAACCCCCTTTTCTATTTTGGGCATAACTTTCTCTAGAAAAATCGGATTGAGGTGCCGTTTTTTGCGTTGGAAAGCTAATGAAAAGTTTTATCAAGATATGAAAAGATTGGCACCAAAATAGTTTTTGAGAAAATCTGAGTGAGCTCCAAAGTTCACTCATTTTCAAGAACCACACTTGTGTGAAAGGTTATGAACTCACATGCAATGCACAAGGTGTCCTAAGGTCTTTTTAGGTCATAGTCATCAATCCAAACATCAAACCAAGACTAGTTACATAATAGTAAAGACCAATCATAATCGTAGTAACTTAGCCTTTGCATTCTTTCTTGCTCTTTGACATAGGACTTGATGAAGCTTCCATAGTATGTCCACTATAACTTTAAGCTTCTTTGGCTTCAATCCATCTATCCAACTTCTCAAATGTGTCTTCATGAGTGTCATGTATATATCTACTAAGAATCCACTCAAAACACACATTAGAACATAATCAATGTGTAGTTATCATCAAAACAAGATGTAAGCCTAGGTTATCCAACCATAGGGTTAACAGTATCCTTTCCTTGGGGATTTATCTCCTCATCCCTTCAAGGCTCCTTCTTCTTTGCGGTTCCCTTGCCTTCCCTTTTGGGGTTCTCGTTTCCTTGGATACTCATTGCTCAATCCTCGGTCTCTCTTCTTCTTGAAGGCTCCTTACCTCCCTTCTTAGGACATCCATGTTTTTGACCCTCGTCGTTATTCCCAAACACTACGACGTCCAAATGCTCCCAATCACTGTCTTCGCGTCACGTGCTCTTGGAAAGGCCCCTATTGCTGCCCTTGATCGTGCTCTAGTGTTATCTAAGTGTCATGTGACCCCTGGCAAGACACTCGACGGTGCTAGAGTACCGCCTCCTTCTATATGTGCCCTAAGCATTCTTTTTATCGATCGCTCACGCCTAAGCTCTATCGTCTTGTCATTTGCTCCCGCATAATGCTCGATGACCATGCCCTCGCTTTATCTCCATTAAAGTGCCCTCGACACCACACACATCCCACCCATCCATGTGCTAGGCCACCTATATAGTCATACCCCCTGCACTTTGTCACATTGCCACGCCCTTGGCATTAGTCCTTCCTCGATGCACCATACGCACCTCACCTTAATTGTGAAACATGCTTCAACCCAACTTTCTAAAGTGTGCATCATCCCTCAGAGTAGGCGAGTCCTCTGGGACATTACCTTGGCCTGTTTGGTAGGCGATTCATTTAGGCATTACTTTGGTACGCTCCGAGTGCACTAGCACAAAGACTTATCGCGGGGAAAGACGATTGTTGTGTTAGTGACTTTTTTATTACCAAACATTAGCCACTAAATTCATAGTATTTAACAATTCACAAATTTTGAATTGTTGATATTGACATGGTTGTTGGCATGGGAAACCAACTAACAATACTAAAGAAAAAATGGCTATAGACTTTCGGAGTCAAAATTAATATTGTTTTGGTGGCACACCTAACACACATGTGCAATTAGAAATTGCCTATAAATAAGGCCTTTCATCCAATGCCAGGATCATCCCAAAAGTGAATGAGCAAGAGAGAGTTTGAGTAATCTTCTTCTTCATTGAGAAATAATATTGAGTGGTGTGTATAAGGGATATCCAGTTGGATAAGAGTCTCGAATTTTTGGGATTAAACTCTTGAGCGGTCTCTTGTACTTATATCGATATTCTCATAGTATGAAAAAGTTTGCACGCCCCATGGAGGTAGGTAGGTTATAGCCAAACCACGTCAAATCTTGTGTGCATATATTTTTGCCTTATCCTTTCACATTGTTGTTCTCCTAATTATTCTTTTCATTATATACCAATGTTTCTGCTACATTTGCTTGAGCGATACTAACAACGACTCTTCTGGGACACTATCTCTGTCAAGGAGCTCTAAGTGCTTCAACATGAGGGCTCGCCTCACACCAGGTAGGCGACTCTTCTGAAACACTACCTTGTCTCACTAAGTGTGTTCTAGCACAAGGACTTATCGCGGAATAGATGACTCTCCTGAGACAATATCTCTACTAGGGAGGTCCAAGTATTCTAGCATGAGGACCCCCCCTCTCTCTGCCTAGTAGGTGACTCCTTCGGAACATTGCTTAGCTTGTCAGGTATACCACTCTTTCAAAACACTACCTTGACCCGTCTGTTAGGCTATTCCTCCAAAAAAACCACCTTAACGCGTTTCGAATGCTCTGGCATAAGGACTCACACACGGGATATGCGACTCCTTCGAAATATTATGTCTGTTAAAGCATATGTGTGACTAATCTATGTGCTCCGGCATTCAGGGCTCTTTATCGGCACCCTTAAGCATTATGACCCCTGGGTCATTTCGAGATGATAGGAGGTTTCCAGATGGCATCGTACCTAGTCTATTTGGTAGTTGGGAGTCGGGTCTCCGTAATCACTACCAAGTTCTTTGTGTCTCTCTATGCATTTGAGGGACTTAATAAAGTCTTTGGACTTGTGACTATGTCAAGGTTTCTCTTACCATACCGGCGTTATGTGAGCCAGTCTTTCCAAACAGATAGACCAAATGTGTGCAGGGCAATTTTGCACGTTGCTTGAGCGGACCACTTTCTCAACCCTATAAATTAGGGGTTAGTTACGCGAGGCCCCCTAAGTTTAACTCCGGTAACATTCGGCACCATAAAGCTTATTTTAGATATTTTGTACCACAAAATTGCAAAAGTGAGTCATCTAACACCATCGGACCATATTTTTGGGCAAAGAATCCACTGGAGAGGTGATTTGGGTAAACTTTGGAGGTATTTTTGGCAAATCATTACCTTTCTCTCTTTCTTTTTGAGTCCAGCACCACCTCTCTCTCTCTCTCTATGATACCATCACCACCCTCTCCAAACTCGCTATGCTCTAGTCCTCTTCTTCAACGTCTCTAAGATCAGGAGACCACCCTCGATCACAGATCATCCTCTATCGAAAATTCCCATGTTGTTATCCACCGCGACATTACCACCATCTGCGCCGGCAAGAAGCTCTTTTCCTGAAAGTAGATCGGTCGCGCCCACTAAGCACAGTTCCCAGGCGCACCCTCCTCTGCCCTAGAGACGACGTCGTCTTCAGCCTCAAGCCCAGCGACACGCACCCTATGACCACACCGTAACCCTCAGAGAAATCACCATCCAGGCCCACTAACCACCACAAACCACACAATCTTCAATCACCATACGCTAACAAATTGCAACACCAATACACCAAACACTCAATTGCCATCGCCACGATACTCACCAATCATCGCGTCCACCAGTCACCATACACACGATCTTTGGCGATTCGATTTTGGGATTTGGATTGTACTTTAAATTAGCAAAGGCAGATGTGTTGGTTGATAGCGGAGATAGTGGCAGTAGGTGTGGTGGCTGATAGGAAAACTTGGCTGGCGATTGGGTTTTAAATTAGCAGGATCAAATGTGGTGGCTGATAGGGAGGAGGTGGTGGCGGTAGGTTTGACTGATGTGGCTTACAATGATGGGTTACAAGTTTGGAAGAATCAGATGGGAGAAAGAAAGAAGGAAAACAATGAAAAGTAAGGCGACCGTACGCTTACCATATTCGTTTTCATTTTCACGATTTTCATATTCAGTTTGAAAACATGTTCCTGTACTTTTATTATTTTCACAAAAAAAAATTTAGCTTTTTTTTCTTATATTGGGTTAAGTTTGAGTGAAAAACAGCTGAGGTGTTTTCAGTTTTTTGTTACTATTTGAGTAATTTTATCCAAAACGAAAACAGAAAATGGTAAAAGTACGTAAAAAAAGAATCTTTTTCATCATCATTGCTAAAAACAGAAAATGAATATGGTAAACGTACGGGGCCTAAAATTTTACTTGTATGCAAATCGTGAACTCCCCATAAAACCTGTGAAAATTTTGCAACATCATCGCTATGACAAAGATTTTGGCTGGATATTGGTAGGAGGGTCTCAGATGTTACACTTACGCAAGTTTGTAATGCGAGATAATTAAAATAAATTTTATGGTGTCAAAAAATACCACAGGTAATTTTGGTATGCCTCGCATAATTAACCCAAACAGAGGACTTGAACATTCATTTCATAATAATAGAACTCATTTCGAATTTCACTTTCCAACTCTAGAATTCCGGAGCTAGAGGATTCTAGAGAGAGAAATGTAGGACCACCGTTGAACCTGTGATCGGCATCTTGTATTAACAATGTGCTTTCGCCTTCACAGTACTCTCACTCATGAGGCTTTGCCGGAAGAGCCTAGGTCTCTACTTTTGTCTCGTATTTACTCTATCACACAACAGTACACTTGAATACTTCTAACTCGAAGTGTATTATTTGTGGCACTTCCACGTACACTGTGAACCTACTTAATCTAGTATTAATCACAAAAAAACGTAGAAAATAATCACAAAGTGTGTCTATAGGTCGTCCAAACAAATGGAGAGTATATGTTACCAAGGCTTTGTTCAATTGAGGTGTTGGAGTGTTCAGAATCCATTTCGGTCTCTTGGCCTTAAAAGGCAAATATTGGCAACAAAACAAAAAATTTCGAGAGCTCTTAATATCAAATATTTGTATTCTTTAAGGCATGTAGAAAAATGTCCCACGTATGCTGTCCTAATATAAAGAACAATGAAAGTTTCGACAGGTACCATGAGTGCCAGATTATCAGATCGGCAAGATGGAAGTTTTATAGATTTGACTCCCTTGTAATAAAGTAAAACAAAACTCACAACTCAATTAAAAACAATGAATATTATATCAATCTATTACAAATCAAAGCAATCAACAACAACCTAACCATAACCTACCCTAGTGACAAACTTTTCCACATATTTTCGGAGTGAGACTCGATTGGTTACGGCACCAAGTGTATTTTTTCAAAGGTATTCTAAAGTTTCTCTAGAGCTACAGTACAAAATCATCCTCAAAGGTCTCGGTCCGAGCAATATACTAGACTTGAATACCTTGAAACACCCATGTAGCGAGCTGCTATGCGGATTGAATGAATCTTCCTCCTATCTCGTATACAACAAGAATCAATAGTTGATAAATATTTCTAGTAATTTTTTCGCTAATACTTCTGGAAATAATTCTTAACACTATTTTTTTAACATCATTAAATAAAAATATTATAAATATTAATTATTATAAGGCTAATTACACCCATGTCCCTGAGGTTTGGGGGTAATTACACGCGAGGACACAAAGTTTCAAAATGTAACACTTATGTCCATTGATAAACGGAATACAAAAATACTTAACAGTTTTAACAAAAAGACTTGATTGCCCCTGACTTTAAAATCAATTACCCACTTAATTTACTGTTTATTCTTCCTCTCCCCACACCCAGCACCCACCCCCACCCCCCGCGCCCCCACCCCACCCCCACGCGTCTGCCTCTTCCTCTCCCCACACCCAGCACCCACACCCCCCCGTGCCCCCACCCCACCCCCACGCGTCTGCCTCTTCCTCTCCCCACACCCAGCACCCACACCCCCCCACGCCGTCTGCCTTCCTTTTCCCCGTCAGCGCAATAGCAGGCCTTCCGGCGAGGCACCGGCGCCACAAGATTGCGGTCGCACTCCCGATCTGCCTGTCGCCATACCGGTCGCCACCATCACCGCCGCGACCTACCTCCGTACCCCGCGCCGTCCGAGATCGCAAGCATCACTGAGCTACGTCGCGACACCGGCCTTTTCCGTCGAGATGCGCGCCACCGTGACCACCAGCAAGGCAGGGCCATCACCGCCACGATGGGCTTGCACCATCGCGCCCACCGGTGCGATCGCCGTCGTTGCAATGGCCAGATCTGTCTCCTTCCCATCCAGATCTGTCTCCTTCCCGGCGGCGTGGGTTTGCCAAGGCACTTGCCGGAGGCGTCTCGACAGCTTGGGTTAGCCAAGGGGCTTGCCGGCGTGGTGGGGTGGTTCTGCAGGATGGTGGGGCGAGGGGGGCTGCTGGCGGCGTGGGGCCGGGGAGGGGGGCTGCTGGCAGCGTGGGGCGGCAGAAGGAGGCTGCCGGCGGTGACTTCAGATTTAGGGTTTAAATTGTGGAGAGAGAAAATTATACTTTTTGTGACGATATACTGTACAGGGGTAGTATTGCCATTTTCAAAATACGTAATGACGAAAATTATACTTTTTGGACGGAATACTGACGGTTGGATAAAAGTTACTTTTTTTAACGTTTTTTGTCACGTATGTTATATTTTAAAACTTTGTGTCCTCGCGTGTAATTACCCTCAAACCTCAGGGACATGGGTGTAATTAGCCCATTATTATAATACGAAAATAGGTGACAGTCAAACAAATGATTAGCGTACAAGCTGCCGTCACAAAGCTGATGCTCACTTTATCCCAATCTGACCAAATAAGGCCTGCAAGAAAATGCAGCTGAACTCTTGACGATTCCTTCCAACATATGATCGGCGGCGGCAGCCATTGCTGGATAAGACAAACGAACCTCGTCCTATAAGATTCCACGCCCCTCACTCTTCTGATCGCCTCTCAAGTCTCAACCAACTACTGCTTTGGCTTCATTTGATCTAAAAGCACTCCTTCCCGATCCCAATCCCAGAGAGGAAACGAAGATGTGCACACTAGAGAAGCGAGGCAACATCTACATCCTAACCCTGACCGGCACCGACGACCACCGGCTAAACCCGCCCCTCCTCGACTCGCTCCAGTCCGCCCTCCGCCGCCTCCGCTCCGAGGCCGCGGGCTGCGGAGGCCCCTGTGCCCTGATCACCACCGCACACGGCAATTACTTCTCCAACGGCTACGACCTAGACTGGGCAGGGTCTAACGAGGACCGCCTCCTCCTCATGTCAACCAAGCTCAGGTCACTGGTGAAGGACCTCATCTCCCTCCCCATGCCCACCATCGCCGCCGTCTCCGGCCACGCCTCCGCCGGCGGCTTCATCCTCGCCCTCTGCCACGACTATGTTCTCATGCGCAAGGACAGAGGGTATTTATACATGAGCGAGCTGGATGTTGGGTTGGTGCTTCCGGCCTGGTTTGCCACCCTTTTGAGGTGCAAGATCGGGTCACCGGCGGTGTGGAGGGACGTGGTGATGATGGCAGAAAAGATGACGGCGGAGGTGGCGGTGCAGAAGGGGGTGATCAACTCGGCGCACGGTAGCGCGGCGGAGACAGTGAGGGCGGCGGTGGCGCTGGGGGAGCAGCTGGTGGGGAGAAAGTGGGAGGGGCACGTGTACGGCGAGAACCGGAAGGTTGTGTTTGCTGGTGTATTGGATGCGCTCGGGGTTGGTGACAGCGTGGAGCATGTGAATGCGACCTCTAGGCTTTTGAAAGCCAAAAATGTGGTCTCGAGATTTTGACCATTTTATGTACTACGTTTTTAATTGAAATGGAGAGAACATTTTGGTCTCTTTTGGTGTTTAATTGTAGTCTGCTACATTTATTCATTAGTATAGCACTTAGAATGAAGCACAATGAAAAGAATTTGCCTGATTAAATAGGCGTTTGGTAATGATTGAGCGTGTTATCCAGTAAACAGCTCGAAATGACTACCTAAATACCACTAAAATGGAAGCTCACAACAACAAAGGCAGATACTGAAGTATATCATACAAGAGACTCGAGGCTAACTTATAGGCGAGGCTCACATAAACGAAAAAGCAAATGTTTTGGTACGAGGTATTGTTGTATCACTTTGGAATGAAACTACAAAGGTCTTCAATGTGGTATCATGAGGATGAGGTAGGATTAAAATTCTAACAAAACAATGAACTTTTGAAGTGGAGTACGATGTATGATTAAACTTCTAACAGAATGATGATGTTTTGAAGATAAATCATGAGGTAGCATTAAATATATACCATAACGGCGATATATAATTAGTTGTGAACTTTTCTCAAGATACTTTTTTAATGCAACTCCATGTGCACACTTATGCTAGTGAACACGACACTCAAGATTCGTTGCGATTTTGGTTTGTAGTTTGGAGGAAAAAGAACAAGAACTATCGAGGCAGGAACAAATAGACTATTCTCGATTGCCAAAAATATTTTGAGAAGGGTCGGTTACTCAAAGATGAGAAGGGTCAGTCGCTCAAAGATAGTATCAACTTAAAAATTACTTAAACTTCGGTAACAATATACTTTGAATCTAATTATACATATATATATATATATATATATATATATATATATATATATGAAAGCCGAAACTGAGAAAAAGTGTTCACGTCACCGCCTATGTGGACACCCTCTCATTTTGCCATGTGGATAAAAAAGATTTAATTCAATAAGTTTTGTTTCTCCTTTTTTGGTCACATGTTTCTCTCATTTATCAACTAATTTTAATTTGAATTTGAATTCCTCTTTTGTTGCATAATCATCCACTTTTGTTACATAATTACCTCTTTATATACATTAATGGTTTATGTTACAATATCTCATCTTATCTTATCAACTAATTGCATTCCTCTTTTTTTGAAGGCCTTAATTGCTTTTCTCACGCCCACTTGATTAGCCTAAACTTTTGGAACAAATTTGCTCAAATGTTTCTCTTTCCCATCTAATTAATTATGTGATTGTCATCCTTAGTGTTAATTCAAGATTCAAATAAAATTATTCTAAAATCTCTCATGATTTTTCTCTCCTTCAACCTATTAAAAATATGTCCCTAAGTAGTCACATAGTCCCACGCTAAATTACCTCTAAAACCTATATTCACTTTTTTCTGTTTATAGTAATTGATATTCTACATCAATTTTTACATTCACATTGTGTATGCTCTTTTCTACATCAATTTTTCTAAGTTACGTAGGGTTAATATTAGTGTTATTAGTTATATACAGTAAAAGTTTGAAGGAAGCTCTACTCATGATTTTACAATTTATACCAATTTATCAGCTTTTTTACCATTTCATTGCCTAAGGACTAACTTTTGATTAATTTTGAATCTTTAGTCAAAGGTATGAAGTTAAGTTAAACTTATTTGATTTAATGGCTTATATTGGGTTCGCTTTACTTAAACATTTTTTACTAACCGTAATGACAAAATTTACAAAACTTTTGTCAAAATAATGTACAGTTTCAGAAACAGGTGTTCAATCAATATCAATGCACACTTTGCTTTAACAAAAGCCAATCCGTTTCTTTGTAATAAATCTAACATTTTCTTGAGTCTAATACGATTAACGGAATTTTTTTTGCTTTGCCTAACTGCATCATCTACTTTTTCAAAAGTTTTCCTTCCATCTCCTAAAAGAGAAAAGGGAAGAAGATAATTACAATATTAACTTTTACGGGTTGAATGAATATGTTTATCAAATCACTTCCCTTAAAATTTTATTGAACTTTATTATCACTTCAAAACTTATTGTTATTCATTTTTTTTTATTTGAGATTGTGGTAATTTTGATAAATCTTATCCGCATGCAACGCGCGGATTTAGAGCTAGTCTAAAAGTAAACTCGAGCATATCAACTTAAGCCACATGACCAAGAGAGTAACATATGCCTATAAATACGCCATATGCAAACACTGAGTGCGAGAATGACACCTTATTCACATGAGATTTAATCAGTGACTAGCCTTGAGGCATCTCGCCTCCTTTTGAAAGTATCGAAATTATCTCTTCTTTCACAATTATTTTCATTTGTCCGTAGTCAAAATCCATTTTTTTAGCATTTGTTACGCCGTAATTCATATGCCTAATTAATATGATTCCCATAAAACTATGTGTGCTAGTGAAAATTAAGTACAGACTACAATGTTACACGCGCATCCCATGTGTCCATCTGCTACCATACTTATAATTTGTCAAGAAAAATTGTTTTAAATCATGTCTTCGGTCTAATTTATTAGGATGGGAATCATGGCCCTCCGGTTTCCTAACTCAGATGTCATAAGAAAATCGGTAGGCTTAGGCCCCGTTTGACACTCTTTTTTTCCCTCTTTTTTTTTCAGTTTTAAAAACTGAAAAAAAAAGGAGCGTTTGGTAACCATTTTTTTTTCAATTTAAAAAATCAGTTTTTAAACTGCAGAGTAAAAAAAAAACTCCAAAAACTGTTTTTTTTTTCACTTTTGGTTTTTTTTTTCGACCACCACCACCACCCTCCCACCGCCGGCAGCCACCTCAGGCGACCACCGCCGGAGACTGCCGGCCGCCGGCAGCCACCGCCGGAGACTGTCGGCAGCCATCTCCGGCCGCCGGCGACCACCGCCGGAGACTGCCGGCAGCCACCTCCGGCCGCCGGCGACCACCGCCGGAGACGGCCGGCAGCTACCTCCGGCCGCCGGCCACCACCGCCGGTGACTGCCGGCAGTCACCTCCGGCCGTCGGCCACCACCACCACCACCGTCGACCACCGCTACGCCCCACCACCGCCACCGCAAACCACCAAAAAAAAAATTCAAAATAAAAAGGGTTACCAAACACAAAAAAAAAAAAACCTAAAAAAAAAGGGGGTTATCAAACACCCACTTGTTTTTATAAAAAAAAAAATTAAGCTGCTCTTTAAAAAACTGCTCTTTAAAAACTGAAAACCAAATTTTTTTTTTTGTCAAACGAAGCCTTAAAGTGTCCAACTTCATATTATGTTTTCTTTTGGCTATTAAAGGAAAACATTACAAAAACAACGCACCCAATCGGATGACCCAAAAAAAAAAAGGTCAGTGCATGGCCTTGGAGAAAATCTAAGTAAACATTAGGCTTGACAATGTTTAGGAGTACCAAAACAAGGGGCAATTGAAATCAAGACAACATGATGCATAAATTATGTGTCAAATCCTATCTCCCACTAGAGCAAGAGTGTGAGCTATATACCGCAAGAATCTAGACAAACCTACCTTGTTAATTGTTATAAATGGACATTCCCACCTTAACCTATGGACGATTCTGATCAACTATGAGAACAACAAATTTGCAATTGAGATCTACAGAGTGCAATACCATACGAATTGTGGTTCCGATTTTGGACATTCAAATTCACAACCTAGCAAGGCTTTGTTCCTCCGATGCCTCACAAGCCAAATTCCTACTTTAGTCAGGTATGGTGGTGCGATTATACGGTATGTGGTGTTTCAAAATATTAAACTAGTTCACATGTTCAGAGTGGAAAAACAAAAAAAAACTTTGGAGGATGAGTCATTAGTATAATTTTTTAGCCGATTTAGTACTCCCTTTTAAAAGCGAAAATGGCGTATCAAAGTAATTTTGTTGAGCGAGAATAAAGCTTTCAGTGGGTTTTAGTGTCAAACATTACTTACGACATGTAGTATGTTTTAAAGAATATAACATCTTTGACAAAATAAAATCACCGGTATTAACATAGTCAAACATTTACCACCTTTTGAAAAGATGAAAACTTCACAACAATATAAAAGACATTGCTAGTTTCACTTTCCAAGCTCAAACTAGAAGATATGAACTAAAAGGATATTGTTACAACGTTCTTTTACAAGTATGTTGTGTACTTCTATTATTTATGAAGAGTAAATGAAATGCAACAAAAATTTCTTATCCATTACGTGTGTTCCCAACCTATTCTGGTCGCACCCAAAGGCCCACTGGAGGTCCCATTTTGCATGACACGTCCGCACAAGCAACAGGCAACATTCAACTCCTCCAACCAGTCAAAGGTGCACGTTCGAGTCACGTGCACTTCTCACTTTTTCTACGTGACTTCGTCAGCAAGAAACTCATCCTTGCGCGACTGCTCCTCACGTTCCGACCGTCACACTTCATCCTTCGCCCGTCGGCGCACCTTGGCGTCAACTGAAGGAAGTCGGCCTTGGCCTCCCCCTTGGGGTTGGCCTCGACCTTCCTCTGGGGTTGGCCTTGACCTCCCCCAATGGTTGGCCTTGGCCTTCCCCCAAAGGGTTGGCCTTTGGCTTCCATACTTAGCATCTTCACAACTCTTTAAAGAGCCGGACGTCACTCCGCAACCTCCGTCGCCCAGAAGTCACTCCGCGACCCCGTCGCCAGGAAGCTAGAGTTGTCAAATGGGCCGGGCGGCTCTTTTCTGGCCCGGGCTGGCCCGGCCCCATTCATGAACAGTACTGGCCCGGCCTTTTAAGGCTTAGGGCCTAGGCCAAGCCTGTATTTCCCAGAAAAAAGCCCGAGTCAGGCCGACCAGAATCATGGCCCGGAAAAAGCCCGGTTTTGGCCCGGGTTGGCCCGGGTCAGGCCCGGTTCTGGCCCGGGTTTGGCCCTCTTCACAGATCTCAAATCTGCTTCATGCTTCATTGCTTCTCCTCTTCTTCATTCGACTCTCTCTCTTTTCCTCTTCAGCCTTTCTTTACCTCACCCACCACCATCACACCTACAGCCACCCTCCATAATCATCCAACCACTACTGCTCCGGCCAGCCATCACCGCACCCATGGCCAAACGCCACCATACCCACACCACTGGTGATGGCGGTCAGCATCGGCGCCGTGTCATCCTTTGAGCAGAGGCGACCGGCAGTGAAGGCTTCTGCCGTCAAATCCCACCCCCACCATCACCTTCACTGCCGTCAGATCCCACCGCCATCATCGCCTTCATTGCCGTCAGATCCCGCCGTGAAGGAAGAAAACTAGAAAACAACATTAATCACTTCCAATCAACAAGCACCGAGTCACAAAGCAAGATGCAAATGAAGCCAGTAAAACAAAACTGGAAATGCAACACAAAACTGGAATAGGAAGAAAAAAAAATGAAACCAATAAAACAATCCTAGAGGGGGGGTGAATAGGGTTTTTGAAATATAATGAGGAATTTAAACTAAGAAACAATCATGAAACTCAATCAAACCAAGTAATACTTCAATGAAGATGCTAACTACACAATCTCAAGCAATTGTAGAGCAATAAGTAAAGAGATTGAGTTAGAGATACTTGACAAGGAGATTTAAATGGTTCGGCTTGAATTACCCTCAAGCCTACATCCACCTCTTCAAGGAAGTCCCTTGCAAGAGCACTAGAATCCACTAGCAACAATCTTCTTCCGGGTCAAGATCAAAACCCTTACAACACTTGGTGATATCCCCACACCAAGCACAAGCCTTGAATCCACAAAGCTCACCCAAGACTTGACAAACCCAAGCCTTGATCACAATCCTTTTACAAAGATCAAATGTGTACAAAGAAACCCTCTTGAAAGGAAATGAGTACAAATGAAGCTCTAGTACAATAGAGAGATGAGAGAATTGATGACTTGAAGAATGCTCACTCTCAATCAAAGAATTGCTCACAAAGATGCTCTCTTTAATGATGTAAAATCATGAAGATGAAGAGAGAAAAGTTTAATCTATGAGCCTTGATGTTTCTCTAATGAATGGAGGCTTAGAATGTGGTTTCCATGGTGTATAATGAAGCCCCAAATCATTTATATAGAGAGCAAATGAAATATAGCCGTTAGAGGCAAAATATGGGCAAAACTGCCATTGCAGTCGACTGTAATCAATGCAGTCGACTGTATTCCCTCGAAAATAGCCGTTGGAGTTTTGTCCTCGAAAATAGCCGTTGGAACTGAATTTTGACCAATGCAGTCTACTGCATTAGAATGCAGTCGACTGGATTCAAATACAGTCGACTGTAATACCCTACTGCCAATCAGCTGCCTCACGGAACCCCCTTTCCTATTTTGGGCATAACTTTCTCTAGAAAAATCGGATTGAGGTGCCGTTTTTTGCATTGGAAAGCTAATGAAAAGTTTTATCAAAATATGAAAAGATTAGCACCAAAATAGTTTTTGAGAAAATCTGAGTGAGCTC
Source organism: Escallonia herrerae (assembly GCA_033070095.1). Classification (NCBI taxonomy): domain Eukaryota; kingdom Viridiplantae; phylum Streptophyta; class Magnoliopsida; order Escalloniales; family Escalloniaceae; genus Escallonia; species Escallonia herrerae. The sequence goes on from JAVXUP010000201.1 coordinate 442,108, forward strand.
CAAAGTTCACTCATTTTCGAGAACCACACTTGTGTGAAAGGTTATGAACTCGCATGCAATGCACAAGGTGTCCTAAGGTCTTTTTAGGTCATAGTCATCAATCCAAGCATCAAACCAAGACTAGTTACATAATAGTAAAGATCAATTATAATCGATAGTAACTTAGCCGATGCATTCTTTGTTGCTCTTCGACATTGGACTTGATGAAGCTTCTATAGCATGTCCACTATAACTTTAAGCTTCTTTGGCTTTAATTCATCTATCCAACTTCACAAATGTGTCTTCATGAGTGTGCATGTATATGCCTACTAAGAATACACTCAAAGCACACATTAGAACATAATCAATGTGTAGTTATCATCAAAACAAGATGTAAGCCTAGGTTATCCAACCATAGGGCTAACAAAAAACATAGGCCCGGCCCTAAAATTAGGGCCTAGGGCTTGGGCCTGGACAGGGCCTTCATTTCCTAACTTTGGGGCCGGCTCGATTTTCAAGGCCCGAAGCCCTTACTGGCCCGGCCCATTTTCTGGCCCTCTGGGCCCGGGCTGGGCTGGCCCAAGCCCGGCCTTTTGACACCTCTACCGGAAGCCACTCTGCGACCCCCGTCACCCAGACGCCACTCCGCTACCACAGTCGCCCGGAAGTCACTCCGCGACCCCCGTCGCCCGGACGTCACTTCGCGACCCCCGTCACCCGGAACTCACTCTGCGACCCCCGTCGCCCGGACGTCACTCCGCGACCCCCGTCGCCCAGAGCTCATTCCGCTACCCCCGTCGCCCATACACACTCCGCAGCCCCCATGCGCCGCGCCACTGATACGGTCGGCCCCTGGCTCCCTGTCACTCTATAGTGCCCTCGGCACCTTACTCACTCTGCAGTGCCCGTGCGCCGCGCCACTAACACAGTCGTGCCCCTGGCTCTCTGTCACACTATCATGCTCCTTGCATCGGTCCATCCTTTCACCACACCATGCGCACCTTGCCTTGGTCGTGGAACATGCTTCTACCCACTCTCCGGAGTGTGCAGCATCCTCCGGGGATAGGTGACTCCTCCAGGACATTATCTTCGCCGGGGAGCTCTTCAACTCCTATTTCGCTAGGTAGACGGCTCCTCCGGGATGCTACCTTGACGCGCGCTGAGTGCTCTGGCACAAGGACTCACCGCGGGGATAGGCGACTCCTCCGGAACACTATCTCCACCAGGGAGCTCTTCAACTCCCCTTCCGCCAGGTAGACGGCCCATCAGGGATGCTACCTCAGCCAGTCGGGTAGACAGCTCCTCCGGGATGCTACCTTGACGCGCTCCGAGTGCTCCTGCACAAGGACTCACCCGCGGGGATAGGCGACTTCTCCGGGACACTATCTCTGCCAGGGAGCTTTTCAACTCCCCTTCTGCTAGGTAGACGGCTCCTCCGGGATGCTACCTTGGCCTGCGGAATAGGCGACTCCTCCGGGACATTGTCTCCGTCAGGGAGCTCTTCAACTCCCCTTCTGCCAGGTAGACGGCTCCTCCGGGATACTCCTTGGCCCGTCGGGTAGAGGAGCTCTGGGATGCTACCTTGACGCGCTTTAAGTGCTCCGGCACAAGGACTCACCCGCGGGATAGGCGACTCCTCCGGGACACTATCTCCACCAGGGTGCATGCGTGACTGGCCTACGTGCTCCGGCATTGGGGGCTTGCGTCGGCACCCTTATGGACTATGACCCCCGGGTCACTCCAAAACGGGAACAAGTCTTTGGAGGGCAGTTGGGCGTTGGGTCTTCCCCACCGCTGCCAGGCCTGTGGGACCCTGCAAGGGCTTGGATTGGTGGCTAGATCAAGGGGATTCTCTGGCCTCACCGACGTTGTGGGAGCCAGTCTTTCTAGACAGACAGAGCGACGCTGTGCGAGGTAGGCCTGGTGAATATGCAATTCGACAGTCTGTGGAGCACCGACAGCTGTGGACCCCTCGGTGACGTGTCACTCTCGGAGAGCGCCACGTGTCGCGTGATGACATCATCATCTCAACCTCTATAAATAGAGGTCTTGAGAATTCATTTGGAAGACTTCAGATTTTCAGATCCATAGTTGAACATTTTTAGAGTTTTCACTCTCACTCTAGAATCCTAAAGTGAGAAACATACAGGACTCTGACTCTCGACCTAAGCATCGGACTGTGACTGTCATCGTGTATTCATCCTACGCCTTCGCCCTCGCAGCACTGCCACCCTCAAGCTCTGTCTGGGAAGCCCTTGGTCTTTGCCCTTGCTCCACCCTTGCTGTGTCTCACATCATCACACTTGGCATCTGACTCAGACTGCATTCCTTGTGGCACCTCCACGTCGACTGCGAACCCACTTTCCCTGGCATCATCTTGGCGACTCCGCTGGGGATGTGAGCATCGCAGTGCAGTTTGTCCCGTGCTCGACACATATCAAGCAACCATGCATCAGCAACGCAGGACTACCAGCCAAAGCCTCAACCCAGCCGTCCAAGAGGAGCATCACCTCGAGGACCAAGAGGAGACCTGTCACAACCAACTCCAGGCTCCCTCTACGATGAATGCACCCGATGTGGTAGCGATCGTCGACGCCACAATCCAACACTTTATTCCTACCATCACTGACCTCTAAGACTCTCAATATGCTCTCATAGCTGTCATCTTAAAAATGCAAAAATCCATCCAAGTCATGACTTCACAAACGCAGACTTCTCAAGGCCTTAGAGCTCTCCATCTTGTGTCTGCTGCTCACCCCATGTCATCTCAACCTCCTACACAGATTTAGCCTTTAGGGCCTGGGCTAGTTTTAGGCACTGCTCAGGTCCCAGTGTCGCGACCACCGCTGCCTTGATCCTCCGGGCCCTTGACAGTAGGACTCGAGGCACCTCAGCCCGCGGCGCCACGCCTTACTTTTGCTTGAAGCACTTCGAAGACTCATGACTCAATTGAGATGGAGCCTAACCCGAACGTAACCAACCAAAACCTAAACATAAGTCATTCCCCTGGCTTACTCCAGTCGACCCTGCCTGACGACTGGCTTCCAGCTACTGACACTACCCATATGCAAACCATACCCCAACAAGTTGCTCTCCATCATCAACCCTTCTTAATCGTTGTCATCCCCTGAATGCCTCAGGTTGCCCTGTCTGGGGGCTCTGGTGCCCGGATCATCCCGACAGGACACAAACCCTCACATGCTTCGTACATCACCAAGTATGACCTTGATGCCATCCTTCGCCGTTTCAAGCAGTCATCCTTACCACACTCCCCCTCTAAGCTGTCAGGCCATGCTCCTTACTCTGGCAGCCTCGCTACCAGCCCTACCCTGTCAAGTACAAGCAACCATCGTTCACCTTGTTCAACGGCAAAGAGAGCAATGCCCACGAGCACATCACCCGTTTTGCTGGCTCTCTGGAGCACTACTGGAAGGATGACACTTTGAAGCTTCGTGAATTTCACAAGTCCCTGACTGGCCTCACCTACTCTTGGTATCATCAGATTCCTGACGGTACCATCCACTCCTGGTCCGACATGGTCCAGCTCTTCCTTGACAAGTTTCACTATGAGACGGAGCGTGTGACTATCGTTGACATTGCCGGAATCTGCCAGAACCCTGGGGAAGATCTCAATACCTATGTCACGCGATTTCATCACAAGTGCTTGGAATGCACTGACTTCAGTAAGGATGAAACCCTCGTACCCATTTGCATTAAGAACATGAAAGACACCTACAGAGTTTACCTTGAAAACCTTCAGCTTCGGGTCCTGGGGACATCTCAAAGAAGCTGCGCGACGCACCTATGACTCGGTCGGTCTGTCAAAGACCCCAAAGCCCCAACCTCATATTGCCTTCGCCGCAACAGAAGAAGCAGCCAATAACGACGACAACAATCGTAAGCATCAGTCCCAAGGAAGGGATCGATGCCCTGACAAGAGAAGGCATCCGATGTCTGCCCCGGAATACCCATGTGACTTGAAGACTGTCAGAGCTCTCCTCGAGACATGGATCAATGACAATGCCATAACCCTACCCAATGCCAACACTGAACCTACACCGGAAGATTTAGCCCATCCCAACTACTGCCCCTATCATCGAAAAGTAGGTCATGGTCTCAAGTGGTGCAGGGGCCTCAAGTTCGTCTTCGCTGACAAAATTGCATCTGGCGAGCTCAAACTCTAAGTCCGGGACATTTGAACCAATCGACCAAGCCTTGGAAAAAAAATCTCGTTCATTTTGCAAGTTTCCATGTACGTCATACCCATGTATCAAGGCATGTTGCCTATCCTTCGTTATCAATGAAGTTACATTTTCCAGACTTAGAAAATTTTCAAGCCATAGGGCTCTTGCACAGGCCTATTGACACCACTCTTGATGCCATCACCCACTACCTTGGGGGCTTCACCCCTTCCCAACCCCTTCAGCCTCACATCCCATACCGACTTGGTGCATGGTGCACGGGGTGGCTCGAGCCACGTTACTAAGTCTCAACTATGTCAGTTGACCCCCCAGGTCTCGCGACCGCCTCTGCCAGGTATGCATGCAACACGCCTCACCAACCCTCCCCTACCTCCGTCACTCAGTCGGTCATCGATGCCAGCCTATCACCCTGAGTCTCCCATCCCGCTCATCTCAACCTCTTGTGCTTATGATCGCATGACCACCCTTTATTAAAAAAAAAATTTCTTGACACTTCGCAACCGGTCATCGATGATCACCTTCAGCGGTCTCCCTTGGTACCCTTGTCCGAGCTCAACACTTAGAAAAATTTTGTTACAACAAATTTTTCACGCCCCTTCTCCTTAGGCTTCGTCCAACTCTCAGAAAGTTTCTCAACACTTAGAAAATTTTCTCACACCCTTCGCCATCCTTCTTCTCACCTTGCCTGCTCGTGGTCGGGCACTACCCTCTCACCCTCATTCTATACTTAGAAATTTTTTCAAGTTTTTCATCTTCCCCACTACTCTCAACATTCATGCTCTCATCACTCTCCCTCTAACATTGTCCTCCCTCTCCACCCAACACCCCATCACCCATTCCCCACTTCATAAATAATTTCTCTCTTTCTTATGGAAACAAGTTTTCACTCCCACCATCCTATCCCACTCTACTCATTCTCATCTTGTAATTGTGAAAACTTTCTTGGGGGCTCTCTCTTTAGGGTTGCCCAAAAAAAAATCAAATTCAAAATCCAAATTCAATTCAGATCTGGGCAAACCCTACCCGTGTGCCGGGACCCGCGTGCCATATCCTCTCTCAATCCCTCGCCCAGCTTCCTGGCCCACCTGAAACCCGACCCACCCGCCCGTCTCGTTTTACCCAAAACCCTAATTCCACAAACCCTAATTTTTTTCTCTCCTTCTCCTTCTTCGCGCCGCCCAACGTTCTGCCGCCAACCTCCCTCGACCTCGGCCGGAAGCCTCCATGGCCCACCCCCGTCGGCGACCATTCCCCATCCCTCCGGCGGCCTCGGCCCCTCCCCCTTCCTCCTCATTCCCTCCTCTCTCCCAGCCAAGCACGCCGCCACCGCTGCTGCCTTTTTCCCTTTCCCCTTCCCTGTCCTTCTTCCCCCACCCCGTCGGCCTCGGCCTCCCCACCCCCTCAGCCTCGGCCTTCACCCCCTCCCCCGCCCTCTATTCCCTCCCCTCTCCCCCTCCCCTTCTCCCCTTCCCCCTCGCCCATCACCTTGCCCACGCCTTGGTCGGCCTCGGCCTGGCCAAGGGGCCTTGGTCAGCCTCGGCCTCGCGGCCTTGGTCGGCCGGCCTTGGCCGGCCGGCCTTGGCCCTTCATCCCCATAGCCTCTCCCCTTTACTCCATGGCCATCCTCCATGCCACCCTTTTTGGCTTTCCCCAAGCCATGGCCACCACCTTCAACCGTCAACTTCTTTCCTTCACCCGCGACCAACCTTCAACATTAACGCACGACCATCCTCTGAGCCCACTTCGGCCTCTATCAACAAGGCCACTCTTTGGCCTCATACCACACCCTAGTCCATCCCGCCACCTTCGACCTTCCCACATTCATCCAATGACTGAACACCGACAACCGCGGCCAACACTTCAAAAAAAATTTTTTTGCAACATTGACCGCCGTGCATCGCCCGTAACTCGGGCACCGACTCTGTGAAGCCCTCGCGCCATTTCCGCGACCCTCGTTGCCATCGTCAGGTCGCTGTCTCTGAGACCCCGATTGCCCCCGCCCCCGATGCCCGTTGGGGACTACCCCAGCATCACGACGCCTGATCGCGCCCCTCACGATGATGTCCCCCGACATCATGTACTTGGTAGGTGGTGCGCGAGGTAGCTCAAACCACTTACCCCGTCGCCCGTCGTGGACTACCCCAGCATCACGACGCCTGATCGAGCCCTTGTCGCGCCCCTCATGACGATGTCCCCTGACATCATGTACTTGGTAGGTGGTGCCCGAGGTAGCTCGAACCACTTACCCCATCACCATCGCCTGGGTGCTGCCTCCGCGACGCTCGGCACCCGTCGTGGACTGCCCTAGCATCACGAGACCCGATCGCGCCCTTCCCCTCATGACGATGTTCCCTGACATCAATGTACTTGGTAGGTGGCGTGCGAGGTAACTCGAACCACTTACCCAGTCGTCGTCACCCTGGGCATCGCCTCCGCGACCCCCGACGTTTGCGCCCGAGCGCCGTCTCTGCGACCCCTGTCGCCTTCGTCCAGACGCCAATACTTCGACCCTCATCGTCCGTCACCCGGGCATCGTCTTTGCTGACTACGCGCCCCTGCGCCCTATCATCATGCCCCCTTGTGTTAACTCATATCCATACTTAGGCTTGAGTAGGTAGTGCACGAGGTGGCTCGAGCCACCTACTCTTCACCTTCATCATGCAGTGACAACGTCAGTAACTCTCAAACCAACAAACATCAGAAATTGTTCTAAGTGTGAACTTGCGGCGCCCGCTCGGGTTACCCCTTCGCGAACACCACACACAGGAGGCTTATGTTCCCAACCTATTCTGGTCACACCCAAAGGCCTACTGGGGGTCCCATTTTGCATGACACGTTCGCACAAGCAACAGGCAACGTTCAACGCCTCCAATCGGTCAAAGGTGCACGCTCAAGTCACGTGCACTTCTCACTTTTTCTACGTGACTTCGTCACAAAGAAACTCATCATTGCGCCACTACTCACACGCTCCGATCGTCGCACTTCATCCTTTGCCCGTCAGAGCACCTTGGCGTCAACCCAAGGAAGTCAGCCTTGGCTTCCCCCTTGGGGTCAGCCTCGGCCTTCCTTTGGGGTTGGCCTTGGCCTTCCCCCAAAGGGTTGGCCTTTGGCTTCCATACTTAGCACTTCACAACTCTTCAAGGAGCCAGACGTCACTCTGAGACCCCCGTCGCCCGAAAGTCACTCCGCGACCCCGTCGCCCGAAAGCCACTCCGTGACCCCCGTCGCTCGAAAGTCACTCTGCCCAGACGTCACTCCGCGACCCCCGTCGCCCATACACATTTCACCGCGCCCATGTGCCACGCCACTGATACAGTCGCGCCCCCTGGCTCCCTGTCACTCTACCGTGCCCTTGTCGCCCATACACACTCCGCCACGCCCGTGCGCCTTGCCACTAACACAGTCTTGCCCCCCGACTCTCTGTCACGCTACCATGTTCCTTACATCGGTCCATCCTTTTACCATACCATGCACACCTTGCCTTGGTCGTGGAACATGCTTCGACCCACTCTCCAAAGTGTGCAGCATCCTGCGGGGATAGGCGACTCCTCCGGGACACTATCTTTGCTAGGGAGCTCTTTAACTCCCCTTCCACTAGGTAGACGGATCCTCCGGGATGCTACCTCAGCCAGTCAGGTAGATGGCTCCTCCGGGATGCTACCTTGACGTGCTCCGAGTGCTCCGGCACAAGGACTCACCGCAGATATAGGCGACTCCTCCGGGACACTATCTCCGCCAGGGAGCTCTTCAACTCCCCTTCTGCCAGGTAGACGGCTCCTCCAAGATGCTACCTCATCCAGTCAGGCAGACGGCTCCTCTGCGATGCTACCTTGACGCGCTCCGAGTGCTCCGGCATAAGGATTCACCCGCGGGAATAGGCGACTCCTCCGGGACACTATCTCTGTCAGAGAGCTTTTCAACTCCCCTTCTGCCAGGTAGACAGCTCCTTCGGGATGCTACCTCGGCCTGCAGAATAGGCGACTCCTTCGGGACACTATCTCCGTCAGGGAGCTCTTCAACTCCCCTTCCGCCAAGTAGACGACTCCTCCGGGATGCTACCTGGCCCGTCGAGTAAAATGCTCTTCCGGAATGCTACCTTGACGTGCTCCGGCACAAGGACTCACCCCCGGGATAGGCAACTCATCCGGGACACTATCTTCACCAGGGTACCTGCGTGACTGTCTTACGTGCTCCGGTACTGGGGGCTTGCGTCGGCACCCCTATGGACTATGACCCCCGGGTCACTTTCAGACTAGAGTAGGTCTTCAGAGGGCATCGCGCCTAATCGGCATGACAGTTGGGCGTCGGGTCTTCCCCACCGCTGCCAGGCATGTGGGACTCTGTAAGGGCTTGGATTGGTGGCTAAATCAAGAGGGTTCTCTGGCCACACCGATGTTGTGGAAGCCAGTCTTTCCAGACAGACAGAGCGACTCTGTGCGGGGCAGGCTGGGTGAATATGCGATTCGACAGTTCGTGGAGCACCGGCAGCTGGGACCCCTCGGTGACGTGTCACTCCCTAGGAGCGTCACGTGTCGCATGATGACATCATCATCTCAACCTCTATAAATAGAGGTCTTGAGAATTGATTTGGAAGACTTCAGATTTTCAGATCCACAGTTGAACATTTTCAGACTTTTCACTATCACTCTAGAATCCTAGAGAGGAAACATACAGGACCCTGACTCTGGACTTAAGTATCGGGCTGTGACTGTCGTCGTGTATTCATCCTACGCCTTCGCCCTCGCAGCACTGCCACCCTCAAGCTCTGTCTGGGAAGCCCTTGGTCTCTGCCCTTGCTCCACCCTTGTTGTGTCTCACATCATCACACTTGGCATCTGACTCGGACTGCATTCCTTGTGGCACCTCCACGTCGACTGCGAACCCACTTTCCTTGGCATCAACGTGCAATGCGTGTGATTTGAACAATTAAAAAATTAGACAAGTACTTTTCAACAAGTCGGGTAAAGATATTGAGTAAATTTTTTCATACTCGTACAAGAGACTCAAATTTAAAAGGAGGAGATAAAAGAGAATCTAGTTGCAGAGCTCGAAATAAGCTGTAATTTGGTCTGAAGGTGGAAACCCCATATCTCCCGTGTACGCCAAGACGTTTATCAATGCAAAGGTCAGGCTGCAGAATCTCCAATGTGATCCACAAAATGGCAAGCATCATAAGAACCGATGAAACATGTCATAGAATTGTGGTGATAAAATGGTAGATGTGTAAGCAAATGTTTTCTTTGAGGTTGTGATAGAGGATGATGGGAACATAAAAATCAAAAGATTTCGCGGATTCGCTGATTCAAAGAGGCAAAAGCAAGTTAGTTCATATGTGCGAGGGCATCCATAATTTCTTATCAGGGGTTTTAGACTAGAAGAGAAAGCATATGAAAATAAAATTATATTCGCTATCTCTATTATTTGGTTAGTTTAAATATTGTTTCATGAAAAATAAAATGTCGTGAAAGGATTATGATTTACGTTATTTAAAGTTGTAGTGTTAATCACATGCAATCAAATCTTGAAAGCTATAAAATTTTCAGTGAATTTTATTCATCTCATATTTTTCTAAAAATACTCTTCGGCTTAACGTTTTTAAACGACGAACGAGGAAGAAGTACACGCAAGGAAAAACTAGATGCATGCAAAACTTAAAAAAAAAGGGGAAAGTAGGGAATGACCCCCTCTACTTTACACGTTGTGCGATTTGCCCCCCTCCACTTCAAAGTTAAGCACTAAACCCCCCCACAGTTACAGAAAATGGGCACCTTAGACGGAAACCGTTAAATATAACAGCGCGTGGTCAACACGCGCGCTGACTAACAATTTCTTTTTATAAATGACATTTTTGCCCCTTGTCTCTTTTTAGAAAAGAAAAAAAAACCCTAATTCTAATCACCCCACCCCCTGCCACCCAACCCCCTATCCCCCCAACCCAATTCTGTCAACTCCCCCGACCACCGCACCCCTTCATTTCCCCGTCTGCCTCCCTCTTCCCTGTCGCCGCACCATCCTCCCCCTTCCTCTTCCCCGTCGCAGCGACCGTCCTTCCCCTTCCCCGTCGCCGCGACCGCCCTCCCCCTTCCCAAGGCCCAGTCGCAGCAACTGCCCTTCCCCGTCGCCGCGACCGCCCCCCCTTCCCAAGGCCCCGTCGCAGCGACCGCCCTTCCCCTTCCCCGTCGCCGCGACCGCCCTCCCCCTTCCCCTTCCCCTTCCACGGCATTGATGAAAATTTGAATTGAATTGAAATGGAATTGAATTGAAATCGGTAGTGTGGGTTTTCCAAAGGGCTTGCCGGCGTGGTGGGGTGGGTTTGCCAAGGGGCTTGCCGGCGTGGTGGGGTGGGGCGAGTCTGCCGGATGGTGGGCCGAGAGAGGCTGCCGGCGGCGTGGGGTGAGGATGACGCTTGGGCTGCCGGCGGCGAGGTCAGATCTGGAGAAGGAGAAGAGAAACCCTAATTTTCAAATTAGGGTTTTGAACCCTAATTTTCAAATTAGGGTTTTGAACCCTAATTTTAAGGTTTCAAAACCCTAATTTTTAAATCAGGGTTTCAAATCCTCTAATTTTAGGATTTCAAAAGCTTAATTTGCAAATTCGTTGCTAATCCTAACGGCAATCGCGGTTCCTTTTTTTTTTTTAACTCCCTGGTGGTCGGAGAAAAAGACCAGTGGTTGTGTTCAGTGAAGTGGTTGTGCTCAGTGAATCACCAATTGTAGCGGGGTTGACCAGAGGAGGAGGGTCATGGGCAAAAATTGTAATTTAAATTTGAGGCGGGAAAATTGCACACTATGCATAGTACAGGGGGTCATTAGCTAATAAAGAAATAAGGGTATTTTGGTCATTTCACGCTATTCATAACGGATCCGTCTAAGGTGCCCATTTTCTGTAACTGGGGGGGGTTTAGTGCTTAACTTTGAAGTGGAGGGGGGCAAATCGCACAACGTGTAAAGTAGAGGGGGTCATTCCCTACTTTCCCAAAAAAAAAAAAAAGCATAAGCCCAGCCAAGCCCATCTTTCATTTTCATCCAAAAAGCAAAAATTTTGACTACCTTTTTTAAGTAAGCTATGCTCATCATGAGGCCTTAGCTCCCTCTCTAGCCTTTGTATGGATGTGTCCCCGTAGTTTTGGAAGAACGAACTCCGAAGGCCCTAATGTTAAAAATGGGCGTTGTCTCCGGTGGCTCGTGATAAGAAAAGGTCAATTGTTGTGCATGCTTGACATGTGAACTTCTTGCAAGAAATCGTTGACTCTGTTCCGACAGTGAAAGCTTTGAAATTGGTTACAGAGTTGGCTTTAGGTGTCTTGAGGCTGAATGATACTTTATAACCAATATAAACTTTGGTAAGAACTACCGGTTTTGTAAGAAAAGGATTCGTTAAAGGATAGCTTTAGAAAAAGCTTTTCGTTCCGGTGGTTAGTGATGGAAAATGTTAATTTACTGATGAGCGTACTCGTTATGTGAACTTCGTTACTAATGTAAAAAAGTTTCACCTTATAGTAGCAAGCAAATTTCTCAGACTGGCTCTATCATTCGGCTATAGTTTTATTGAGCCTGAATAAAGCTCTACAGCTAATATCATTATCGACTATCATGACCTTATCAAGTCCATTCCGGAATTTGTTTTATAAGTTTTTAAAGTAATGAAAAATCATATCTATAATATCTACAAAAATGCCACTATGTCGTAACGTTAATATATTAGTGTTTCTTTTTTGTTTTCTTTTAACTTTTTGTGCCACAAGCTATCATAATTTTGGTCATTCTCTTCCCCTCGGTCCGTCTTTATTCTTCCAAAATTCAAATCTCCAAATTACAAAATAACATGAATAGATTAAGGTTAGTTCTTTTTTTAGTTTAAATTCTTATAGTATGTTAACTAACATATGCACTATTTTCTTCGTATAATTAATTCAAATCTCCAAATTACAAAAAGCATTAACTCAAGCAATTTTCTCTCTACAACTATGAATTTGATATTTCAGCAAAGTATTCAAATAGAAATAAGGAAAAAAAAAACATAGGGGGGCCTTCATAATCTTGGGTGGGAAGAACTCATATCAACACAATCTAACCTCAGTCAAAGCCCTCATTAACAAAGTTTGGCTGACGACGAGATTACGGTGACAGCTCAGCAGCGCTTGCCAGCTATAATCCTCTTACAGCTAATACACACAATTACCACCGTCACAACGTTGTACTACACACACACACATACTGATCTCTCTCTCTCTCTCTCTCTCGCTCTCCTAAGTTTCGCTCTCCTAATTTACACTGGCACACTTTCTCTTTCTGACACAAACCAACACTTCATTCGATTGTTCAAAAAATGTAGTGAAACCAATACTGCAAAATTGCGACAGCTTCTTCGCTTTCTCACACACAACCCGCACCACTGCGTGTGACTTCTAAGCACGCCCACGCACGAAGCGAGTGAATTGCCCACGCACATCGATGTCGGCGAGCTACAGCCCGGCTCGGAGCCCCGTGAGCTCGTCCAGGCTGCAGCTGGGGAGCGCCTCCCGCCTGAGATCCTCGTCCCTGAAGAAGCCGCCGGAGCCGCTCCGCCGCGCTGTTGCCGACTGCCTTTCCTCCTCGTCGCTCTCGCACCACGCCTCCGAGGCCTCGCGGATTCTTCGGGTTCGAAATTCCGGCTCTTTCCTCGTGCTCAATTTCGATTTCTTTCAGATCTTTCAGTTGTGTGGATTGCGTCTGTCAAAATTAGGGCTTGCAGCTAGGCTAATTGCGTGGACATGCATTTGCATTTATATGGAGAAACTTTGATTCTAGGTGCATCTATAGTTTGAGAGTTTGGAATGTTGTTAGTGGATTGAAATCGGCAACGTAATGCCGGTACTTTGGCGTATCTTCTGTTGGAAATAATCCATTAAAATAAAATCTTTTTGTTAAACAAGTACTTGAAATGAAAAAAGACAATACAAGTAAACAATTACCTTTAATTACTTGTATGAAAGAAATTGTCCATTTACCTCGATTGCCTTTTTGGAACATAAAACTTACCAAACGAAGTATTCTTAATCTCGAGTACCTCAGATGATAGGTAATAAGTTAACAGCTAGGATGAGGCGCGGACTAGGTCGCTCTCTTTAAGACGATTCGCGCCCCTTCGGATAATTACCGATGCAGCAAGGTTTCGACGCGTCGCCTCCAGGATACAACAGCCCAGCTTATAAATGTAACTTCATTCGCATTTTCTGCACTATCGAATGAAGCAGAAGCTTCACTCAACACCCTTCTTTGCCCAAATTATTTTTCAAAATAAACGAAACTCAAGTGTATATATATAGTGGCAATGAAACACCTCCTTACAACACATCACATAAGATAATAAGCTAGTCATCAAGATGATACCGCTATAGAGAGGTGTTGTTCGTAACCCATGAAGGAAAAGCCAAAGAAAAAGGAGGGTTCTTGAACAATGTGGTGACACAAACTTGTAAGGTGAAAGTATAATTGTCACTCACCAAAAACCATCCACTATACAATATACATATATATAGTAGCTTTAAAATGTAACTCATGACCATTAAGTTTTTCATTAAAATGTAGGTTACAAAAAGTTATAAGGATTAATTTAAAGCCACTAAAATGTAATAAAAACATACTATTAAAAATATTATAATGAGGTGTTATGGTTCATCATAACATATTATAATGAGGCACTTAAACCAATATTTTTTATTTTTATTAAAATACTCCAACATCTTCTTAGGAAATGTAGTTTACTAGTTGCTCGCCCTGGTTCATAATTTTTGTTCCTTTCTACTTTTTCTTGCGAGTTTGTAGGATTGTTGTAAACTTCTAATCAAGCGCAAATAGCACTTACTCAATGCCACTGGGTTTTGTTTGTCTGACTTTTGCGAATTCTAGGATAGATTTTGTACATGTAAATGTTGGATTCGCTCATTCTTTTTGCCCTACCTTGACTCGACAAAGGCTACTCCCTTAATCTTTGATTGCATGCTACTCATTTTCTTACCACCCAATGGAACGGAGGTTGTTATTGGATTATATTTGTGGAAATTAGGGCTTGCAGCTAGGCTAATTACGTGGACCTGCATTTATGTGTACATGGAGAAAGTTTGGTTTTATCCCGCATTTATAGTTGGAGACTTCAGAATATAGTTGGTAGATCGAAATTGGCAATATAATGTTATTTAGGAAATGTAGTTTGCGAAGGCGCGATTTTCAATGTTTTTTTAGCTCTGTTCGTAATCTTTGTTCCTTCCTACCTTTTGTGAGTTTCTAGGATCGAATTGGAACATCTGAATCAAACGCAAATAGTACCCCCCCCCCCCCCTCTGTTCCTTTAGATTTTCATGGTCGAGATTTTGCAAATTCCTAGGATAGATTTGGTACCTATAAACATCGACTTCACTCGTTGTTTTTACCCTAGCTTGACTTACCAAATGCTACTTATATGATCTATGATACATGGTACCAAATCTAGCTTAGGAATTGGAAAAAAGTCAAAGGAAAAAACCCAATGGAATGGAGGTAGTAATTAAAGATCAAGAAGTGGTGTTTGGCAAGTCAAACTTTGGCAGAAAACTGTGAGTAAAGTCCATTTTTATATGTTTTGTTCTAGCAATTCACTCAAAATCAAAAGGGAAAATAATTATGGACAGAAGGGAAAGTGATTTATTTGATCTTTTTTGTGCAGCATTTATATCCTCAATGGAATGTATAACTGCAATTTATATGTGTACTCTACCATAGGAAATGTGAAGTACGTGATGATTTATACTTGTATTTGTGCATGAAGACATTAAGTTGACGTAGCAACGGGAATGCTTGGTTGAACCAGGTTATTAACTTAGTTTTGTTCCTGAACCTGTTGAACATTTTGTGAAGTTGTTAAAGCTTGGTGAGCTTAATGACATGTAACCTGACATGTTGCTTCTACATATGGCACTAGAAAAATGACGGGGGATATTGCTTTCACTCGCTTAAATTGGCCTTGAAGTAGATACCATACATGAATGCTGATACCAAAGAGCTCCTTTACATCTGCTTCGAGACTAACATATGATGCTATGGCTTTACAATATTTTATTCTTAATTTCAGGACTATCTGGCAGCACATACGACTACTGATTTGGCTTACAGTGTGATTTTAGAACATACTCTTGCGGAGAGGGAGCGCAGGTATCTTTGCTCTGTGTTTATTAATGATGTGGCTTGGTACTTCTTATTGTGACACTCCATTAGCGGCATAGTTCACACAGTGCTGTGGCCACAGTCTGTCTATTATTGCATAACCATGTCCCTTAGTGCTGCTGCCAATGTAGAGCACATTTAACATGATTAAGAACCCTGACCGCATGTATAATCCAACTTCGGCAGGAACGTGTATAACAATTCAATTACGAGGTGTTGAGTCTCTTCAATTGAAATAAATCATGACCTTTTTACTTGTGCATGGATTTTAATTAGCTTAGCATGATGCAGGAAGAAGTGAGGCGGATTTTTCATGAGGTTTAAGTATTACCATTGGGTAAATAACATCTGCTACCTCAGTAGAGTAGCAATAAACATGTAGCCCATGAAAAACTTTAATATATGATTCATTTCAATTGTTATAATATTCTCCTTGTGCTGATAAACTTCTCTATTTGCATCAGCCCAGCAGTAGTTGCGAGATGTGTGGCACTGTTAAAACGTTACCTTCTAAGGTACATTTTCTTTCGACAGAAATCTTTTGCCTTTTACCTTTATGCTACTTATAGATGCAAATAGTTGCTTTCTAACTTCTGTGTTCTAGTTGTGCTGCTTGTGTTTAATTTCTCCTTCGAGCTTCTGTCGTTTGGCTTTACCCCAATTAACATACTGCTATTATAACTATCAGTATCACTCCTTCGGGGGGGTGGGGGAGTGGTGTGTTTGGGGTTCGGTTTTTTTTTTTTGGGGGGGGGGGGAAATGTTGGTGGTGGAGGAGGATTTCTCCATATTCACAATATGGTGGTGGGATGGAATTATTGTGTGTAGTTATGACAATATGTGGTGTTTGGGGTTGTGATGCCTAGTAATGCCACTGGCGGAAACAATACCTGCAGTTTTGTAGTTTATTGCTTTAGCAACTGGAATGGAATATTCCTTCTCCAGTCGAAATACATCCCTTTCATTTTCTTTTGATAAGTGGAACACAACCCCTTTCATTAAGACGCTTAGACCTCGGGATTGTTTCTCAAGATTTTGGTTGAATGTCCCGTATTCCCCTTACTGAAAAAGAAGGAAACAAACAACGCAATTCCCTGTGGGCATAAGCTGCGTGACATTGTTCTATAGGTTGGTTCACTCCGATTACTGATGCCAATGACATATACTATCTACAGCTAAGATTTGGATTTATTTGTCTTAACATTAATTGATCATCAAATAATTCTGTGCAGCATAGAAAATGAGTTGAAGAATTACTAATAAGCTTGAGTGGATTTAGATTTGAGTTCAACATAACCTAAATAGTATCACGTTAAGATGTTGTCTTTTGATAAGTAATACAGTAGGTTTTAGAGAATCAATGAAGAATTCAGGGGATAGGAAAATAATTGGGCATAGAATTTTGTTTAATGCCACGAGATGGAAGGAAAAGGTACATGATCTGGTGAAGATGATCTGCTTCTATTTTTTTCATCAATAGGGTATTCTGCTTAGTCACCCATCATGATAAGAGGACATTATGTTACTTTTACCTAAATATTACATGGAACATGTCGCCTTCACGTATATACAGGCACAATGAGATGAGATCCTGTTTGGACCTAATTATGGTGATGAGGTCCTTTGAGCCCTTGATATTCTATTTGTCAGCACCTTTGGAGCCTGTTCCTATTTTGATATCAGAGAAGGGGTTTCAGCCTCTTTTTTCCCGACTGTGGCCATCCCTAGGCTGTTATAAATTTCATTTTGTCATGGCAAACTGATAATATATGATTTTGTCTTTTGGGTTTGTGAACAGCAAGAACATTTACTGAGTCCCCTGCCTTATGTTGGCCGCTAAAGAAGCTTCATTTGGAAGCTTAGATGTAAATATCTGTTTTTCTTCTTTTTCTCTAGGATGCCTTATCCAGTTGTTGATCTCAAGTGATAATTACAAGCGAACATGTTTAATCTAACAACGATATTGAAATCGTATGTGACAATATTGAATTCCGAATCATCACTTTTTCCAAAGGAAAAAAACGTAAAATCCAGAGGATCATATGCTTTTTGTTCCGCTGTGTGGCTAAGTCAACTCAAATAAGCCCACTCTGGAATAAACTGACAGAAATTAACTGGTGTACATCTTTCATTTGAGTCATCTCGGGTTGGCCATTGAAATGTTTTGCCTTCATTGCGTTTGTAATGACAAGTGGAACAATCATGCATTTTATCCGTTACTATGGAAATAGACGTATTTATTAGATTGTTCCTCTCTCTTCTCATGGTTCAACATGTCCTCTTATTTATTGCAGATATAAACCGAGCGAGGAGACATTACAACAGATTGATCGCTTTTGCATTAACATAATTGCTGAGTGCATTATTAGTCCAATTCGATCACCATGGTCGCGATCTTTAGGTCAACAACCTGGAGCCCCGACAGTATCTACAAATGTGTCTCCTTTGCCTGTATCAAGTTTTGCATCAGGAGCACTTGTGAAGTCACTAAATTATGTTCGTTCTCTAGTGGCTCAACATATCCCAAAACGGTCATTTCAACCAGCAGCTTTCGCTGGAGCTCCCCCTGCATCAAGACAGTCACTTCCAACATTGTCATCTTTGTTGAGCAGATCGTTTGATTCGCAATTAACCCCTGCAAATACTAAAGAGTCCTCAGAGAACAAAGAGGGATCTATTATGCCTGTTTCAGATGCACCAGCCACTGGAAATGTTGATGAAAGGGAAGATCTTGAGTTCATCGCCCCGGATGTTCTAAAATGGCGATGGCATGGAGATCAGCAGTCATTGTTTCTTTCTTCTCAAAGGTTGGTAATTTTGTGCATATACTATATGTGATTGGTCTGTTCTTAGCAGAACTGATGTGATTATCTACGTTTTCTTGTTTCCTTGTATCGTAAAACCCCCGCAGTGATCATCTCCTGAATCCCCAAGAGACGAGTAAGCATAATTTCCTCGAAGTAGGAGCGGCAGCACTTCTCGTTGGAGATATGGAAGCTAAAATGAAGGGTGAACTTTGGAGAAAGTTTGGGACTGTTGATATGCCCTACCTTGATCAATTATTGCAGCCTTCATTGCTCACAACTGTCACAAATTCTGCCTCTGCTCGAGCCCACTTGAGAGCAATAACAGCATCTAAGCGCTCAAAAGCAGGCCTTCATCAAATTTGGCATGTTATTCTTACTCATTAGCTACGTTTATATCAGTTTTGATACCGTTTTATGCAAGCAACAACTATCACCTATATGGATTATGAAAGGAAAAATGACCTCGAGATTTATGGATTGTCTGAAGGTTATTATGGGGGGTGTTGGAGATGGGGAAGGGAATTGTGGGAGGGTTGTAAAAGCTAGTCTTGGCTAATGCCTGATAACCATTTTTGGCATCTGGAAAGGGATGCAAGCAGAGAAAGAAAAATAAGTGAGAGACATAGACCTTAACTAATCTCGTTGAGACATTTAATAGTTTCACTTCGACTGGAATCTTGCCATCGCTAGCATTAGCTTTCTCTAAAGCGTACAAACTTCATAACTAGAAAGATATGCCAGCAGAGAAGATAGAGATTCCTTTTCTGTTAATTCTGTTTTAGACTTTTAGGTTTTTATAAGTGGTCTTTCTCAAGAAATTAAAAAGGAAAGAGACAAAATTGCAAAGATGTTTCTTCTGAGTTGGACGCTCAACAACAATATTTTCTGAAATGCCTCTGTACATATGAAAACACTTATAAATACGCCTTCATCTATGTATATAAAGTTTAAGACCAGATTCTAGAAAATTACCCTTGCATTCCAATATTTCATGACAAAGTATCCTTTATGATCTTCGAATTAGAACGAGTACGACCATGTTGGTTATACTCCATTCTTATGGTTATACTCCATTCTTATGCTAAATCCTTGTTACCAGATAACATTACATGTGATTGGAAGTTGTTAGAAATGTGCAAGATCTCCATGCTCGGATAGAGTTGCTTTTTGCACAAATGGGTACAGTAATTTAAATTCCCTATATCAGAAGAAAGTTGTACTGTAAAAGGGGAAGGCAAAAAGGTGGCTAAACGTGATACAGCGAACATGTGTAGTAGAAGTAATATCGGAAGCAAGTTTGCTTTGTTTAAAAACAGAGCTTTAAATCTTGAACTGCTGAAACTTTCTTATATATGATTAGTTTTACAAGAAGCATGAGTTGTCATTACTGAAGATTTTGATAAATTAATAGGTTAGACAATAATTGGAAATTTAAGGTCCGTTCAAATGAAGAATTGGGTGGATTCCATTTAGTCCCTTCAAATGAAGTTTTGTAATTAGGATGGAGCCTTTTGGAGCTTAAGACCTAAGCAACTGAAAAGATGCTGACCTAGATCATATCCTGAATCTGAAAGTTCTGGCCAATTGTTTAATGTGAACTGTTTACATTCAATTCATGTTGTTTGTGTTATTTTTACCATTAGTAAATTGCAAGAAACTTTTAATAGAAAAATGGGCAGGATTTTGATCAAACTAGTACTTCTGATCTTATAATTTATGTTGAAATCTGCTAAGTTAAACTATGAAACCAAATAATCGTTTTCAACAAAGGTTTATAACTTCGGTTGATCACTCCAAAAGTCATGTTGTTAAGTCTCAAGTGCTGTCCCATTCCAGAAGAAAATATTGCCGGGTCACTAAAGGGATTTTTGGATGGTTTGGGTTGCCTTTTGTTTGGACCAGTATTGAGTACTCATACTTTTTTTAGATTGAATATTACCAAAATAAGTGGTTTAATTTAGAAAGAATGTCCTTGTTTTTCAGGGAAGATTCTCCTGTGAGCACCTTCCGTCCACGTCCTCGACCACTTTTCCAGTATCGTCACTACAGGTGCAACAAATTGCTAGAACTTTCCCGTCTTAAACGTAATTTTGATTTTTTGTATTAAAATCATACCTTAAGTAAGAGCAACATTTGTGTTATACTTCTGTTTGGCTGTCTATTGAATTATTGTTTTCTGACTCTCATATAACTCTTCAAACAATTGAACTCCTTTTTTATAATTAGAACATCTGACTAGAGCTATTATTCTGTCCTCATTTGTAATGTAATTAGGTTATGATCGTAGATATGTATGGCATATCCCTGTCTTGACTCTAAATTTTTTGGTTTGATACGTATAATATCAAAGATTCGAATACCATTATTTTTGTATACAAATTTCTATGTATGTAGGTAAAAACATTCTGCTATAATTGCTATGACATGTATCTAGAAAAGCATTATCATATGAACAGTTTAGCAGCACCTTCGTTCCGATGCATAATGAGAAGTCAACTTTTCCAAAAAAATAAAAAAGAAAAATAAAAGAGAAGAATGGGAAGTCAAGAGTCATTGATTTCATGGTTCATTTCTGGTTTTGTTATGTTTCTCACCTAAGGTTTTTGATGTTTGATTTGCCTCAGCGAACAGCAACCATTGCATTTAAACTCTGCGGAGGTGGGTGAGGTTGTTGCTGCAGTTTGCTCAGAGACTCTGTCTGCAAATGCTAATATCATGACAGTCTCGTCGAAATTAAGTAGCAAGAGTGGAAAGCCGTCAATGGATGTGGCTGTCAGCGTTCTCATCAAACTTGTTATTGACATGTATGTTCAGCTCCATTCCTAAGCAGCCATACTTAGTTTCCCCTCTTTTTCTCTCTCTCTTTGTGCGTGTGCCCGCGCGTGTGTGGTTATTGCTGTTTGGCAACTGTACAGTACCACATATAAGACCAGTTTGGTATCCAGACCAGATTAGTTAGAAGCCGGATAATAGTACCTACTGGCTGAAAAGCATTTACTTTATTATAACTTTTATTATAGTTAGGCGTTTGCAATATGACATATCAATTTGTATCTTGGGGTTTTTTCTGCCATGACCTGCTCAACCCCGAGGCAGAGAATGTTCCCAGTTATGAAGTGATTGTTTATTTTTTGCTGGCAATTATTCTAAACATCTCATAACTGCAACTTTCAGCCTTCATTATTGCATCCCTGAACACGTTTAAGTTTTAATATTGTTGCCGTTTTCTGAATATCTCGGGTGATTCTTGATGAACATGAATTTTGCTATGTGTAGTCTCTGTTAAGGCAAAGCGCCCTGCCTAAATTGCGATATTGGATATAATGGTATTTGTATCACTTCCCTGGGCTTTTTAAGTTATGCAGCTTCTATTTGCTTATCTTCCAAACATCTAGCAATGTGCATGGTTGATGCAACTCCCATCCATATCTTTTTTGTAGATAAGTAGCCTTTTTAGTAGGTTTCGAAAGCTACTGGGAGGTCATGTAATACTTTTTTTGTAGGTATGTTTGGGATTCTGAGACAGCTGCTCCTCTCGCTTTATCTATGCTTGAGGTATTGTGTGCTTTACATGGTTGCTTGTAATTTTGAGCAGATAATTTCTTATATTTTAGTGGAACTCTTCCAGGGAATGATTAGTTCTACAACATTATCCTCTAAGGCTCGAGCTTTTGATTTAATTCTAAACCTTGGGGTTCACGCTCACTTGTTGGAGCCGTTGACACCTGATGATGCTTCCACAATTGAGGAAGAGTATTCTCAAGAACCATATCCAGATGGTGAACTCACAACCCAAAAAAGAAAACCAGATTATTCTCAGGCTGGAAACTTGTCAGCTATCAATAATCTCGAGTCTTGGATATTGGGCATCCTATATGAGATTCTTCTGCATCTTGTTCAGGTACAGTTTTATCACTCAAATCTTTTCCAGGTTTTCCAACATTTATCCAAAATTGTGTCCTCTCATAAAAGCTTCTTATAATCTTATTTTCCATCATGGTGTTTAATATTGCTTTTTCAAAAAAGTGAATAAGCTGTCTATTGCAATAGAAAGTTCGAGACGAAATTACTGCATGTACTAGCAGGCTGAAGCCTACTTCATGTAAACACAATATAAATCGTTATGATACCAGACTGTTATCTTTCAAAAGCAGGAAGCTACTGTATTGTTTCGTGAACTTGAGAGGAAACAGCAATTTTGATTTCGAGAAGTGCGTGTTATGCTGATAGTGGCCTTCTTATTTAGGAAAAACTGGAAAATGAAAAATGAAGCAAATGAAGGTTTTGCGATACAGAAGGCAGAGTTGATCGTTCATTTGTTTCTTCTTACTGTTGGGACGATATAGATTTCGTATTTCACTCACCCAAGATGTCAAGGACGGTTACTAGAAGGTTCCAAGCTACTGCTGGCTCTGGTGCCCGGTAGTTGGGGGTTGAAGGTTACTCTGTTTTATTGCTATTCTAACTGGTGACGCATCGTTCATGATGCCCCAGTAGGGAAGCGTGATTTGTGCCAAAGACATGGGTAAGACTTGGTAGTCCGAGGATAACATGGGGATTTTAGAAAGAAATACTTGCTTGGTTGGAACTTATCAGAGAATATCTGCTTGAATAGGGAGAAATGAATAAGATTCATGCAGCCTACCCAACTACTGGGGACAGAGGCTTAGATGGTGACTATGACAATGGTGATACATGTTTCACGATAGCTCTGCTGAAATATCTATTGAAGAGACACCAATATTATTGCAGCCTACGTTTAATAGGCAGCAAACCATCTTTTGCTGGATCTCATTCTCTTGTTGATTATCTCTTTGCTGTAATTTTCCTGCATGTTATTTCAGTGTTTTGATTGACTTGTACCTTCTTATACCTCGTGCCTCATATTGTAAAACTTTATTTTCTGGCGTCCCAGATAGAAGAGAATGAAGAATCTGTCTGGGCTTCTGCACTCAGTTGTTTACTTTACTTTGTCTGTGATAGAGGCAAGATCCGGAGAGGCAGATTGAAGGGTCTTGACATAAGAGTGAGTAAAATTTGTTGTTCCAGCTTCAATGTACTTATGTACAACTACCAATTACGTCTTTTCCTTCATTGTTTAGTGCTTCGTACTAGTAAGAGAGGTCTTTTTGACATGCTTTTCCCGGGGGAACCCAGTAGATATTAGGTCATGTGAAGATGAAACAGATGTAGAAGCATAAGCATTTTTAAAGTGCTCAACACATTAAACAGTCATGAGAGGAACTGATTGAAGATGTTCCGTTCCCATTTCCGAGAAGAATTGTATGTTTAGAAAAGGATCGACGGGAAGAGAAAAGGGTCCATTATTTAACCTGCTTTCTTTTCCTACCTTTATGCTTTCGAAATTTTTTTCTTATCAATTCAAGCTGTAATATGTTGTAAGTGAATAAGAATTATATACACAATATCATGTACAAGTGAAGGAATAGGTGTATAATCCGGGTCCTTGTCTAGATATTAGACTAGTTCTATTGATGATTTCATCGGTTAGTGTTTTGATCAATGCAGCTTCTAGAATAGTTACTAGCTTGCTGTAGCTATGTTTGCTTTTGATGTGCTATTACTCTTCAGAGTGGAGTCAAAACACAAGCAATGGAGTGTGAAGTCTTTGAGTCCTGATATTCATGTTGCTTTTTTCATACTGGTAATATGCCATCATGCTGTTACAACTCGTCCAATACTGGTGACAACACTGAGAAAGTGTACATTTTCTAGTAAAGTGTTTTGTTGGTTAAGTTTCCTTCATTACTCGAATGATTTAAGTATCAAGTTGGTGGTTATAAACTTTATAGGCTAATGTTTCTGCTTAGCCAGTGAAGCTATTTTCTTCTAGTGAAGCATGCACAATGTCCTTATTCTTGTGTCTTGGGTTTGATATTATGTACCTTTTTTCTGTTTGCAGGTCATTAAGGTGCTTATACAGATTAGCCGGAGAAATTCCTGGGCAGAAGTGGTTCATCGCAAGCTTATATGCATGCTAACAAATATGTTTTATCAAATTGTTGATGGTCCTAACTCATCTGCTTCAACTAGTCCAATGAATATTGTTGAACAAGTTGATCTGATCGGAGGAATTGAGTTTATTTTTGTTGAGGTACTTCACCAATTTTTTCTTCGTGAAAGTCACAAAAACTTTCTGAATAAGCAGATATATTTAGCAAACATCTACAGTGAAATCAGAGTGGACATGATTTTAGGCATCAAGCATTCTTCCATATCTATTATGTGGTAGCTTTCAGCTATCCATGTACTTAAGCTATGTGATGATAGGGATGACAAAGATGGTCAAAGTCTAAATTTTTATAAAAGCTCCAGCTTCTCTCTTAAATCCTAGCCGCCGTCTGTTCGCTCTCTCTCTCTCTCTCTCTTGTTGGGATCTTCTCCTTACCTCTTTGTTTGATCTGCTTCCTCTGCATCCCGTCAGCTGGTTGAGTTCTGTTGTGGCACGCTGCTGCAGACGGAGGTTATGTCATTGTTTGTGTTAGGTGGTTGATAGGGTCGCAGTGTTGGTGTGATCCCGGCTGCTTCTATTTGAGGCTGGTTTGGTGGCCAAAGATGGGTTTGTGATGGTAATGACCATTGAGGTTCATTAGTGACTTTAAAATGGGGTAGGGATCTTGGTCCGTGGTGTGATTTGTCGGAGGTAGGCATCGTTCATATGTTATAGTTGATGTGAGAAGGACCTCTTTTCTGAACTTAGGACTGTGGCTAGTTTTTCAAACAAATTTGTGTATATCGAAAAAAAATAAAAAAAATTGTGGGCATTGTAATATTCCCAGTTCTTTAATTCCACTTTACATCAAATATCTTAGCAGGAGGTGAAATCTACACTCTTTCATATTTATCAGCACCCTATTTGTGCTTAAATTTCTAGTGATGATTAAATACTTCCTTTTATTGACAAATGTGATGTTTTTTTCTTTTTTGTGCGATACTTATGATAATTTTACACCAGTAGAAGCGTTTGACAATTAATGGGTTTTTTCCATATGCAGTTTGTGCTCTCAAATGCAAGGGAAGACAGGAGAAACCTCTACCTGGTCCTATTTGATTATGTTTTGCATCAAATGAATGAGACATGCATAGTTGCTGGAGTTTCTGAATATAGCGATGATGAGATTCAACCTATTGCTACGTTACTCAGTCTTGCAGATGCACCTGAAGCCTTACATATTTCTGCCAAGCTTGGGTTGGAAGGCATTGGGGAGCTCTTGAGAAGGTCGATTTCTGCCGCATTGTTGAAATATCACAACAGTGATCGACTCAATGTGGTAATCCTCTGCCCTGGCTCTCAAGTTTCCAAAGTTAGCAGTCAAAGAATTTAGTAAGACAGTGAGATTTAATTAATCAATATACGCTTGTACTACATCCAAACAGTTTAAAGCAATTATAATTGCTTGAATTTCTTTATGATTTTTCTAAGAGGCGAGTTCTGAAAAAACTTGTCTTTTACAAATATGGACACCTATTTATGTATTACCCAACCTTGATGAAAATCCATTGACCTTCAGAATTTCACGAGAAACAAGAGTACTTCTGTAAGCTAGAGTTGCACGTAGAAACTGAAGAATAATGTGGTTGAAATTGATAGTTGCTTGTTTTCTGAATAAACAATTCCCTGCTGTCTAGCCTTGTTTAGCTCATCAACTTTGCAATGCCAAGACCGCATGTTCGTGTGCCAAGAGTCCAATTGACAACGTATGGAATTATCATCTCCACCAACCCCCCCCCCCCCCCCCCCCGGCGGAAAACATCCTCAACAACAGTGCAAGGTTTTTTATATGCTGTTGCAAACTGGCCTCTGAGTTGTTAGTTTTTTTTCAGATTTATCTTTCCTTGGCCTCAATCTTTATCTTTTGGCGCAACAGCTCTTCCATTTTAATGTCTATCTATTTATGTGGGAGATACAGTTTATTTGAACACTCGAATTCATTTTATGTTGCAGCTCTTGGAGAAGATAACTGAGAAGTTTGATACACTTATAAGATCATTTACGCATTTAGAGAAAGAGTTCACCCATATGATGCAGATAACAAAATCTTACAAGTCTGTGGCTAGTATTGAGGATGGAGACCCCGTAAATAGTGTTGGCATGAAGGCAAAGCTCGCCTGGGCCACCCTACATTCTCTTCTTCATTCTGAAAGAGCTGCTTACCGTCATAATGGGTATGTATGGCTGGGGGATTTGCTTATTGCAGAAATTAGCGAGGAAAAGGATGGATTATGGTCAAATATCAGAAACTTGCAGCAGAGAATGAACCTTGCTGGTGTTAAGGACTATTCAGTTGGTTCGGATGTTCCTTTACCCATTTGGCTTATGTGTGGGCTTCTGAAGTCAAAAAATAACCTCACCAGATGGGGCTTCCTATATGTTCTGGAGAAGCTTCTTATGCGATGCAAATTTATGTTGGATGAGAATAAGCTTCAGCCGGCAGGCAGCAGCGAAGCTGTTGCACATCTGCATGACAAGAGTTGTCTTGAGAAAGCGAATGCAGTGATAGACATTATGAGCAGTGCGCTTTCCTTGGTGGCTCAGATAAATGAAACAGACCGTATGAATATCTTAAAGGTATTTCTGAGTACCTAGGTCCTAGACACCATCTGGTAACCTTTAGTGACAGAGTCTGTCTAAGAATCTTCATCCTATATTTAAAAACCTGACTTTGCTACGGAATTAGGTCATGTTGTATGAGGACAGGTACTCAACAAAAGGCTGATACAGGAGCATATGAAAATGTGAAAAGAATAGAGGCAGAAAGTCCATTTTTGAGAAACTTCAAATTAGACCTTCAAAGTAATAGTTCAATCTGTGAGAGTCAAGGATAACAAACCTGTGTTCAGTAGATATTTGTATGGTCTTTTCTTCTATTTGGAGGCCTTGTAACTATTCTTTTAGTTCTTTGGACTGCATTAACATGCATCCATATGGCAGGCATTTAAAAATGTTGCTTTCCGTAAGATATTACTACTAATACTGCATTGATTATGGACTTTTATCTGTACTCTTTCCGCTTTAAATTGTGTGCAACGAGTCATGCAAATTCATGTAGACTGAACAAATCCAGCAACATTTTAAATTTTGCTTAAAGGCTACCAAAAGTGTTCTTTTTATTCCCTGGGATGAGATATGTTCTCTTGATGCATGTCGGCCAATTTTCTTACTATTTATTTTCTCTTCTAAACAGATGTGTGACATATTATTTTCTCAATTGTGCCTGAAAGTTCTCCCTGCAACTGCAATGGCATGCGGTGATGCAATGCATGATAATAAGGCTTTTAGTTGCATAGATTGGAACAATAGGGCTGATGCTGGAGAACGTCTCGCTCAGAAAGATACTTTCTCTTGGGAGGAGCCCGTTGATGATGCAAAAAGCAAATTTGGCAACGACCAGGATACCCTTGAGACAACATCTATGGCAGCATTACTTCTCCGAGGACAGGCCATCGTCCCCATGCAATTAGTTGCACGTATTCCTGCTGCTTTGTTTTACTGGCCGTTGATTCAACTCGCTGTTGCAGCGACGGACAATATTGCGTTAGGTGTTTCTGTTGGTAGCAAAGGAAGAGGAAACTTACCGGGTTCCACATCAGATATACGAGCCACTCTTCTCTTACTTTTAATTGGCAAATGTACTGCAGATCCTGCAGCTTTCCGGGAAGTAGGAGGAGAAGAGTTCTTTAGGTAATTTTGCAATTGGAAGATGTGATGCACCGGGTTCAAGCAGCTGATGCATTTAGTGGCTGTACCTCATGCTAGGTGATGGTATACTCTACAATCACCTAATGCATCCGGTGCATAATTTTGGTGCACGATTCCGGTGTATATGTATCAACATTCTTTCATTTTCATGCCTTTGCAAATACCAACTAGTTTGGGACGGAGGCTGAGCTGCCTTGAGTATCCCTATGTCAAACAGGAACTAACTTTTTGATTATTATGACATGTATTTCTATATTTGACACTGGGACCTTTGGCAGGGAGCTATTAGATGATAGAGACTCAAGGGTGGCTTATTACTCTTCCACTTTTCTTTTGAAGGCAAGTATCTTTTCCTCACGGGGTTAGATATTGTTCACTTAGTTGCATGGCACCCAATCTTATAAGAAACTCGGATACTTGCAGAGGATGATGACAGAGGAACCGGAAAGTTACCAGCGTATGCTTTCAAGTCTTGTTTCCAGAGCTCAGCAGGTGAGATCTGAATATGATTTAGTTGAAGAGACAGATTGCATCTTTGGAGTACTGACATTTTTTGGACAGTTCTATAACTAACACGCATTTAAATAGACATACACTTGAAATTTTCCATTGCCACGAAAGCTGGTGCCAATACTTGTTGCCGGGTGCTGAATAACAGCATGCTGCAAAATGAGGAATAAACTTTTTCTATATGGGGAATGTTTATGCTTGTATTACTACATTTTGAGTGTTTGCATATCAGACATCGTTCTTTTGCAACTTTAAATGGGCAATCTGACTTATGTCCTGTTGATATTGTCCAAATCAGTGTCTGTTGCATTTTGCTAAGACTCTATGATTTGTGCTCCATGTGCAGAGTAACAATGAAAAGCTGTTAGAGAATCCCTATCTCCAGATGCGTGGCATTCTTCAGCTGTCAAAA
Source organism: Escallonia herrerae (assembly GCA_033070095.1). Lineage (NCBI taxonomy): Eukaryota > Viridiplantae > Streptophyta > Magnoliopsida > Escalloniales > Escalloniaceae > Escallonia > Escallonia herrerae. Next base: position 470,919 of record JAVXUP010000201.1, read on the forward strand.
GAATAGTTATGAATTTGAGCCTTTATCTGTATGTTGCTCGACTTTCGTGTGGCGCCCTTATGAGAAGCTTGATGTTCATCACTCCTGATGTCTCAAAGTTTAGAGTGTGGCTCACAAGATGCTTAAATTGTAAGCTTGCTTGATATGATCTGGAATCAAATTCAAAAGCGTTTATGATTGCCTGCCTATGGATTATTGCTCAGAGAGACCATTGTCTGCCTCTCCAATCTCCATCCGGATTGTTCATTTACAGATTGAATTGCTGTAAAAATCTTTTCCATTCTGAAAGCTATGAACTTTGATGTGGTGGAGCTGAAGCAAAATTGGCGGGTCATAGATAAGCCAGAGCAGGAGATGTCCTGGCTAATGTATTGAGAAGTTGTTTCATTTAACTCATTCAAATTCAGTTCGCTGTGTGTCAGAACAGGCAATGGGACCATCTTCAGGTATTATCTATTGGTAAGTTTAGGATTTGAGTTTATCCATTGTGCTTTATTTTCTTACTAGCTGCTTTTTCATCTTCCCAAGGATGAGTGATCTGGACTTTCACCCTTGGCAAGCACAGTTCGTCTCCCCACTAATTGTGTCTTCTTTTCATGCAATTTGAAGGATGTTTTTGTTCAATAAGCCTGTAAGTGAAGGATAATCTTGTTTACAGACTTGAATAAGACAATGTTTACATGATTGGACCATTTAGGATTGTGAACTTATATAGCTAGTTATTCCACCTTAGAGTAGAATTCTCTTTACCTTATGATTACATGTTATAAAGTGTTGACTAACTCCGAATAAATTCTGCCACTTTGCTGACATTTGGTTTGCTTTCCTTTTCCGTGTGCAGCCAAGGCGTGCATTTTATTGCGCTTGAATCATGGAATTCTTTGTACAGGAATGATATTCTACTGGAGTTGGTAGTCATTTCTAGGCGTGACATATCTGGAATTGTATATACCTGGAGATTTTGTCACTTTACTGCTATTATGAGGATAGGCCAAGGATGATCCAGTGAATTTGGCGATCAAGATGCCAGGAGGGCAAATTGGATTACAAGCCTGGGTTCCAAGTTTTTTTGGGACAAGAGAATATATTTATCTTATTGACCTCATCAAAAGGATGCTTGGTACATATTTTTTGGTACGTATCTCCATAATTTATGTAAATGTGTGGCTTTTTTTTATCCTCCCAGTGCCAAGTTCTGTTATAATCGCGGTTGTTGTAAAATAGCTGTTGAGAGATTTCCGGAACTAACTTTTAGTTTTAACTAGATTCGAAAGGAAACTTCTGGGGTTTAGCTCGTTGTAATTTCTGCTTCTTTCCTTTGTACTCGCTCACAATGAGCGTTTGGTATGATCAGCTTTTTGGAACTGAACTACAGTAGAAAGAGAGGTTTATCCTAATTCAGCTCATCGCCTTAAACTTTTTGTTATCCATGTTACCTTTTTATACTAACCAAAAAGGGTGTACAAGCACATGAGACGGACACACACTATCAAGGCACACAATCTGTTGCAGGTGTTTCTCATTTCATAGGAAAAAGCCGTACAAACTTGGAATGTTCATCACCAAAGCCGGCGTAATACCTTTGACATTTACTGGACAGAATAGTCGCTAAATACAAGGTCAAGTGGTGTAACACTGGCAGTGTTGGTTACATTCAAAGTCAAGCAGGCTGATTTTGCAAGTTGACAAGCTGTGCATAAGCGAGGAATACGAAGACTAGTAGAACAGGGTGACTTCTTGCTGCTGATTGTTTGTTGCAAAAGATGGCGATGAGGGGGACCCAAGCGTCGAATGCCAACAATCTGCAAAGCTTTGCGAGTGAAAAACCTCTATGGTCCATGAACAGAGGAAGATGAGGCACAAGGACCGGGAGTGAGGAAACCACTGTTCTGGGACCGGAGATGATGATTTTCTTGGTACCCTGGTCCTTAACAAGAAAATGGGAGGCATGGAATTCAAAGAAAACATTATCGTGGCAATTTTTTTTTTTGGACAGAGGTGTAAGGGTTCTCGGGATTTGGGGAACATGAAAAGTTCCTTTGAAAGTGAAGGAGGTGCATGGAGTATTGGGCGTGGATGAGCCAACAGGAGCAATTGGTATCGACTTACCACTACAAACTTGAATCTGATCATTACAGTTGTACTCAGAAGCTTGACTGAGATTCACGACGTGTGGAGTATTATTGTGAGTCGATCTGGTATCGGGGAACCATATCAGGGGCGGCGGATTGTAGGGTGCATGAGACCGTAGAAAGGTGGCTTTAGCAACAACAGATTGTGCGCATTGGTTTACTCACAACACACCCCAAAAGCTTTGCTGGGAGGTTCCTACGAGTTGCACCTTATATCTCCCGTTCGGAGCCTCACGGGGCTTCCAGCCTTCGGCAACCAACAATTTGTGGGATGTTTAAATTCGCTCATTGCAAGAAAGAAGACGGGATAATGTCTCTAGGCCACATGCAAGTCGCTTGTAGTGAGCACACAAGCCTAGAGAAAATGTTTGCGATTCCAGATTGATTCAGCGAATAGGAGTTTCGAAGGACAAAGACGTCTGCTTCCAAACTTGCGAAATCAACCAACTCGATTCATTTTTCCTCCCATTTGACTTGGCAAAGAGTGGTTATACATGTAATCTAAGAAGCCTAGTGGACTTGAGTATGGAACCAAGAGACTGCTATTCACCCATACCAACAATTAATAATAGCACCACTGCAGGTTCACAAGTAATGCAATAAGTTGTCAGATTAATCACTATTCGAGCAGCAGAGGACAAAATTAGCTGCCTATGCCTATCCTGTCAGGATTATGGATCAACCAAACTAAACGACCATACTCGGTCTATATACCCCATTCTAATTTGTGCATTTCTTTGTAGAGCAGAAGTCATTTCTGAACTCCAATAAGGTCATCTTAAAATCTGATAGAACTCCCAAGTTCTCTAGCTTGGTTAAGATAGTTGTCCAAATCAGCATCAAGATCTTCAGATGACAGCGATATCATCTTGCTTCGGCTTTTTCCTTGTTCACGGCCCTTAGCTTCTTCAGGGGCCCGTTTCCCAAATTTACGGCCTCCACCACGATTGTCCCACCCCCGTGCCTTGATCATTTCTTGCACACTGTTTGGTCACGAAAGGAAACAAATGATCAGGGCAACGAGAGCTGTACTAATTGACGCAGATAACAGATCAAATGAACTCTTCTGCATCGAACGAGTAAGGGAAGGGAAGGTTATATGATCTGCAATGGGAGAAAAAAAAAAGGATTTTTAAAGCCAACAAGTGAGATGCAAAAGAAAGTCAGTCCCCGCGTTGCATCACTTGGTTAATCTTGTTATTGTTACTCTCAAATCAACTAAGCAAGTGTCCAAAACTAGTTGGTTGGCAACATGATCGCCTCTACTCTCGGCTATCCTCTACTCTCAGCTATCCGAACACATAAAACGAATGTGTCATCCCAAAAAAAGAAACACTTAAACAGAAAAGAAACATGAGTTACACTATCTGCTCCAGAAACCACTTGAAAGAGGTCATTGCCCCGTGTAAGCAATAGATTTCCACTTTTACCTTTTCAATTCCAGAAGTCCCAAATGCTACTAATCCAATTTGGATTGTTGCTCTCAAGTACAAAGAACACAAAAATTCACCAGCCACTTGCTATTCCCACATCAGATTAGAAGTTGTTAAACAGCCATGTTGCCACTGCAATAAACAAGACGTGCGGAGGCAAGAATGACAAAGTATGTACCTTGGTGCACCAGCACCCGGAGTTGGAAGTATAGAAACAAGCTTCACTCCTACCAACTCAATCTGCATAGGTTTTCCATCAAGCTGTACATTGTTGTATCTCTTGATAGCTGCCAAAGCATCCGACCAACGTGCAAAAACAACATCCGCAGTTCCCTAAGATAAACATTCTTAAGCCACTAGCAGATACGAAATGTTTCTTCAAAAGGATCAGATAGCCCAAACCTGTGAGTACCTTTGATCTCCCACTCTGATCATAGTGGATTCCGTATCTCTTCAAAAAACCAACCTCTGAAAAGAGAACCTGAAAAAAAGCAATATAAATACTGGTGGCTAGAAACACAAAGACGTGTACGGAATATAAGACTATTCTTCTTTGCTCACAAAAGTACAAGTACCACGCCTCTACTGTACAAATAATCTTAGTGTTGCACCTAGCATGTTTAAGTCACAAGAATAACTCCACCATACGAGTTTTGTGCTTTAATAATCTTCATTTCCACTGAGATTATAACTTTGGAGAGTGAAGCCAGTAGATTTATCGGAAAAAGCGGAAAACAAGATTTGATGTTTATACTGTTGCCAGTAGCAGAACATAGAATACAAAAACATAAAAGTAAAAGAAAACTGAATCCTCTGAGAAAGCAACTCTTAAGAATTCATATGGTATTTAACGAAAAGAACAAATTGGATTTAGACATAGCTACCAAAGCCAGTTTAATTTTCAGCTGGACAAATTCATTTTGTATTACCAACATTGCAGATCAGTTGCCACAACCGCCATTAAGACGGTGTCGACAACTGGGCCACACCATTACTAAACCTGGCCACACCAGCAGAACCATATCTTACAAACCACAACACCACCTACACAGCATCACAAATACACAGCACAATCAACACCACATAGTCTTGTAGAAAACCCATTAACCCAAGCATTTACCAAATAAAGTGAGAACCAAAGAGCAATACGCAAATTAAAACAAAGACTAAGTCTACATATCCCAACAAGGAGGGGTAAAATAATAATGAAGTTCATCTTTGCTCATCAACACAAAGTTTAACAGTTGCTTCCATCAAGTGGCACAGAGGAACTATGCACCAAGACCTGAGATCATTCCAAGAGAAAAAGTTGCTTTGCATTTATTATCAAAATTTGCGTACAGTATGTTGGGAACCTTAACCAAATTAATTGAAGATTTTCTCCGACTAAAGAAAAGTATAAACATCAGTGACAAACAATAAAAGCAATCTGCCCAAACGAGAGGGGAAAACCCCACAAAATGAAAGCCCCTCTGCATGGAACACAAAGCATGACAAACCATAAAATACAGCACAGTTCGATTTCTACTTTTTTTTGTGTGTGTGCATGTTTTTGTGCACGCCATGCTGTAGAAACACTTTGCACGGAAGGCAACATATTTAAACATGAAAAGGGCCGAACCAAAAAATGAATCTCAAAAAAATCATGTTCTACAAGTGAGTTGTTTTGTGTCTATGAGTGACATGGTGCAGAAGAGTAGATGCAGACAGTGGCACCGGATTTTAGTCTTGAATCTCATTTAACAGCAAGCAATGATGAAGTCATGAACATCATGAATAATGACAGTCAATGACTCAAAAAGAAACCCTCACAGACCAAGAGAAAAATTCTGGTACTCGTGACTAAGGACGAAGTAGGACTGATCTTTACTAGGAGCAGAGAAATACAAGTATGTAATTTGCATTTTGATATCTAAGCTCGACAACGTGTTGGTAAATGTGAAAGCACGTCCACGGTAAAACACTTAAATAGTGTTGGATGAGGTATTTCAAGTGGGGATTTCACTTTGGAAGGCATTTGAAAAATCCTTCTACAAAATCCATCTTTTAGGATGTGTTAAAAGGGATTTGCAAAATTTTAAGAGGGATTTCAAAGGAGGTTCTGAATTTAAAGTCTTCCTTGTTCTATGGGTTGTGGGCTACCGAAATTTTCTCTTATTTGTAACTGCAATTCCAATCTTTCATTTTTGCTTCACAAATTCTTTTTGCAAAAAGGGGCCTTGTCCTTGTTTGTTCTCTCTTACTATAATACCTCTTTTTACCAAAAAGAAAATCTTTAGTTTTAGTTTTAATTTTAGATGCTAGCTTATGCAAAACAAGTTAACATTGTTTTTTTCTTTTTCATTTCTATGTTCCATGAGATGTACTAAAAATTTGAGTTTTATAGTTTACATCTAAAAATGCTATTTCCACCCCTTGACATATTTTCACCTGTTTTTTTTTGCTAAAAGATACATGTTAGTGATAATTATAAACTTTTCAACAACAAAGATAAGCTAAAATAACACATATAAGGGGGTAGAAATAACCTCTGCCGCATTTATTTTGTGTCAAAAGTAACAAGAAAATGAAAAAACATACACATAAATGCTCATAACAAAGAGTATTATCCAAACAATCACCTTTTAAATCCTAGGATTTCGAAATGAGGGGATTTTAGAATGAAGGGATTTTCGAAATACTCCATCAAAACTCACCCTTAAGAAAGTTCAAATCCTAAGCCTCTATACATTTGGGATTTGATCCTCTAGAATATTACAGTGTTGAAGGTCTTTGTTAAAAGTCGACTTTGTTGCTGGTAATATACCCCAAACTCCACTACTAAAGTATTCAAGTGGATTCAATCTCAAAGTGAGATTTAGTGCTTCCTCCTTTACTATCTTTCTTCTTTTATACTCCCCAAATCCCTTGGCCTTTCAAATTCTACTTTTTGCTTTATTTTAATTTTACTTTGATTTTTTTTTAGGAATTAGATTGCACCAGTCGGGTATTAATCCGAATGCTAGTTTATTTTCATGCTTGACGTATTTTTTGTAATCTATCTTTTGTTCCACCATATTCATATAAAAAGAGGCACGTACTAAGTGTTAGCATGTGAGAAGTATGATAAGGACAATTTACCAACTCAGAAATCTGACGAGAACTACCCACCGTTTTGTAAACATGGGTAGAGCAATTCTAATAGCCAAAATGTCACATTTCTTACATGCATGTGCCCATATATATAGAAAGCACCTATCCAACTTTTACCCTAAGTCGGTGAAATTAATTGTCCCACCCCCAACCCCCCTCCTCTCTCTCTCTGTTGGTTCTTGCAAAGTTTCACTTTGTTCATGGCCATACCATATACCAAACAAAGAAGAGAAACTATGCCATTGACAGTCGAACTTTCAACAAACTTTTAATTTGGTCACTGCACTTCTATTCGTGTTGTAGTGGTCATTAGATTCTTGAATTTGCCCAATCAGGTCCTTCTGTTAGTTGCCATTAATAATAAGCCCGTCAACTCCCCATGTGCGAAGCACATAGACTCAAGTGAGGGGCAAAACTATCAAACAAAAAAATTTAAATGCAAATTCTCGTACTTCTATTTTTCCTTCTCTCTCCTTTCTCACCAATCATCCCCAACCCTTGTTTGAGTCAGAACTGGGCAAAACAAAAGTACATAGTCCCCTCAAAATTATATACAAATTGTACAGCAGTGGATTTAGCAGCATAATCTCGTGTAAAATTACATTAGTGGTCGTAGTAGGTGGTTGGAGGGTGATTCTGAACTAAAGGAAGAAGGAGAAGGACATGTTTTGACTCTTCTTGGCCAGACTTACTAAGTACCCTAAAGTTAAGTACATGTGGGAAGCACAAGACCAATAAACGGTGCTCATGTAAAAGGCCACTGACAGAACTACTTAATTGACGTAATCAAAGAGTCCAATGACCACCACGAAGGAAATACAAGTGCAATGACCAAATTGAAATATTTACTGAAAGTTCAAGGGTTAGTGCTTTAGTTCTCTCGACGAAGAAACATGCTTGAACGCCAAGCATTGAAGGATGCTCTCATTCCATTTTAACAAAATTATATCACCAGCTACCTAGTACCAACTAGTGTTCTGCAATGTTGCCTAGCAATTCAGTCACCCTTTAATACAATAACTAATTGCCCGCAACAACAAACAACAACCTGTACTCTAAAAAAATTGAACGAATATGTACGCACTAAATGACAAGCCATAAAACCAACCATATTTCATACATATACAGACATAAACCAGGTAAAATATTAGAATAGCACCAACAGTTTTAATAAGGCTTTATGACGAGTACCTTAATGTCCTCATTAGAAACACCGAAGTCCAAGTTAGAGATATACAACTTCTTCCCAGTGTCAGCATCAGCGCCAAAAACTCCACCAATTAGCGTTTCTTGTACACGAAGTGACTGCATTTCACACCGGATTTCCCTTAGTATCCGCTTTAGAGTAACAGTAACAACTAATCATTCTCTAAATGCCACGTCAAACAGTGCCTGAGATTTATACCAACCGCATTAGGATAAGTACAACGCCCCTAGCGTAAAGAAATTTGCTCTCGTATTACCAAAAAAACGTAAAATGCTGCTGTAAAAGATTTTCTCTTGCTTTACAGTTAAAATAATAACACATCAGTTATCTTGACGCCAGGGCGAAAGGAGTGCATTCAACATTCGTACGAACCACAGTAAGGATTTTGTTTTACTGTAATTAAATACAAAATATGTTTCCTTCTGAGCATACATAGAAACATTCTATGTCCGGGTTAGTGTAAAGGAAAGTTCAGAGCAGTTCTCATAATACCAGAGCAAATAATGCATATAAAAGTTGTACCAGCTGCATCAAAAGTTGCACATGCTCCGGCCTTGTAGAATTTCGCTCTACAGTTATTAGTAGCCATGTGAGTATTTGTAGATAAACGTGCTAGATAATTACATGTCCACTACACGTGCTTGTATGGGTATAGAAATCAAAGCTTCAAATGCACTTAAATACCCACAAAATTTAAAGGATGTGCCTGAAATGAGGCTAAACATCCAAGAAGTAGTAAATAAAAGCATTTGAATGCAGGGTCTAAAATGGCCTGGAAGAGGACGTTAGGGCTTTCGCTAGCGGAACATGCCTGACTGATCACCTTGTTGCGGTCTCTTCAAGAGGGAAATGGAATCCTTGCTGAGCTGATAGCATACCAGCGAACGAAGAGTAACAAGAGGAACAGAAAAGTAATGCAGCTGTAAACGAATCTCAAAAGTGAAAGCCCTAGCTTACGTTTGGAGGAAGATACGGAGCCGGTCTAGCCGAAGCGCGATCGGTGAACCGGCGAACCGGAGCCGGACCGGTGTCTGAATGGAAGCCTCCGGCTCGACCTCTGAACTGGGGATTGTCGCGGTGAGAAGCCGATCGAGATTTCTCCTTCGTTTTGATGATTTCGTCGAGCGACTTGTCCAGATGATCCGACATTCTTCGTGGGCGTTAGGGTTTTCTGATACTTGTTTTCTTGGGGGTTCATGGAGAATGTGTGCTTTGAATTTGATCATAGGATTTGCTTGCGATACGTAATTATTAATTTGTTAAATTGTGTTGTTCTACCCTTTTTTTTCTACTTGTTATTTTTTTGAGAGTATATTTTCCATTAAATCGTTCATTTTTATATAAGACAGTACATGCGTTGCACGTAAATATAGTCCAGGCTAATGTTTGAAGTAGGATGGTAATTCAACCCGCAACTGACGGATTCCCGTCCCGGTCCGATAGGAGCGGGTCATTTTGACTTTGACGGGCGGGTATGATTTTTTTTTTTAAAATCCGCAGCGGGTTAAGGTCGGGTGTAGTATTTCATCTGGCCCGCCCCGGTATTCGACTCGCACCCGCCCCGCTGTTTTAACCATTACCTTGATTTAATCCTAGCCGTCTATCCTTACCTATATATACATCATATAAACCCTAAAAGTTCCACCTCCTCTCACTCAGTCCCTCACTCCCTCTGCCGACTGCCAAAACCATTTTCATTTCATGTCCCTTAGTTCACCACTTCACCTCTGCCCGTTTCAAGACTTCCACTCTCTGCCTCATTCCCAGTCACACCGTCGGCCGCCAGCTTCTTCCAGCTCTCTTTGCGAATCTGCCGATTTATCCCGCCGGCCGTCGTTGCCTCCCCCTCTCCCTCTCCCCCGCATAGATCCTTGTTAGAATGTAGTTAACCTGCCGATTCCACCGATGAGCGAATCAGCCTTAATTAGAGCTTTGTTAGTGGCGTCTCACACGCAATATCGGGGACGACTTAAGACATTGGACTAGGGTTTGCATTTTCGCTTTTTTATGGGCTATAGTTGCTGTTTGAGATGGGAGGCATGTGAAGTACCTGTGGGCGTAGGGACGGCGTCGCGTTGCGTGGCTTGCCGCGCCTGTGCTTCATGTGAACGGGAATTGAGAAGAAGTGACCGGAATTAGGGCTAGAGAAAGAATTAGGGTCAGGGTGGCGTGGTAAATGGACGGTGCATTGCGAAGGGTTTTGGTCTTTGGATGAGAGAAGTTCTCACAATTCGAAGAACTGTGGGTGGCTTCAAGTGAATTGCAAGGGCGGGTGCGGGTTTTCTGCATTTGCTTAGGATCGGTTTTGGTATTCCACTTAGATGACCCGGTGCCGGGGCGGAGCAAGATTCTAGGGCTACGGGGGCGGGTTTGGATTTTATAAGATCCGCATCCGACCCGCCCCATTGCCATCCCTAGTTTGAAGTGATATTATTATTTTTTTTTTAATTAAAATAATATAATATAATTATTTTTTTATTTTTTTTATAACTTGATTTAGAATAAATATATATTTGATGTTCGTAATTGTAATCAATTAAATGTTTGAAAATATTTTTTATAAGCTTCTCTCAAATAAATATTTGATAGTACTGCTGAAAATAAAAGTCTATAAAGAAATTAAAAGAATGAATATATGTCGTGTTTTGTAATCGTTTCAATTGGTTTATAGTTAAAGTTAAGATTTATAATTTTCAAGATCAAATGTTTTGCATTTATCAATAAGAAATACAAAACACCTGATCTTTCGATTGTAATAACCGAACATATTTTTAATTTAAATTGGCATCATATTTATGTTTTTTATGCATATTTAACCCTTTTTCATTTTTTTGTTTTTGTTTTTCCAACAAATTTTTTTCTTAATTGATTTTTTATATTTCAGTTTCTTTATTTTGTTTTTCAAATTTTTAATTGATTAATTGTTTGCTTACTTAAAAATGTAAGAAAAAAAATCATAATTCTCATTAACCAGTTCAATATCTGATGTTTATTTCATTTTAACTAAATTAAAAAGAGAATAATAAAGAAATTTTTTTGTTCAATTTTCCTTTCTCATCACACTTTTAATTTTTTAATGTATGTAATAGATTCATTATCCAATATTCTTTTAATTTCATCAAAATTTAAAAGGGTGTAATAAAATAAGAAGGGTAAGAATGTAATTGACATAATTAACGGATGACATAATCGTCCAAAAATGATCTACAACATTCATACTTCATATGTAGTATACACACACACACACACACACATATATACAAATATATTTTTTACAACCGCACATTTTGTTTCCTAATGTGTAAATATAGGTTTGGATTAAAGGTATGACCTTATGTTCATTAAACACATTACAAAAGAACTAATTAGAGAAGGGTAACGGGAGGAAAAACCAGAAATGATTACAAAATTAGTATTTATGAAGGGTAGAATTGTTATTGGAGTGATTAACGAAGGATAAAAGCAAAATTATGAAAAGATAAAATTGTTATTGGAGTGATTAACGAATGGAAAAAGAGGAATAAAATAATTTAAATGATTCATACTTTTATAAGTAAATAAAATAATAATAATAATAGGTAATATAGATAAAGACGATATATTCATTCATAATAGAAATCTCAAAAGTTTGGTCCAAAACTACGACAATATACTAGGAGTTGTCACACGCGTGATGTGTGCACAATTAAAGAATATGTATGATAATTTAATTGATACGAATAATAGAATGTGCATGAGGTGAAAGCAAGTCTATCATGAAAATAAAGTCCAAGAGGGAAGGCGTGAAAAATTGGAGTAAAAATATTGGCCATTGAATATTTTTTGGTGAAATAGTTGGAATAATGTGAAGGGATGATAAAATACAGCTAACTACTTAGTTTTGACAAAATGGATACCTATATTCAAAATGTGGAAAAAAAATATCCTTGCAACTTTAGGTTTCATGATATATATATATATATATATATATATATATATATATATATATATATATATATATACACTAATAAAAAGTTGTGGTTGATATGAAAATTATGTATTTTAAAGATATTAATGTTACTCTTAACTCTTTAAATACATAAGAAAAACTTGGTATAGAAATATTTCCTTTCCCCCTTCTTTTTGCTTACTTCCGCCATCATAATCACCACCACAAGTTCGCAACACCTCCACGCTCTGGAGCCACAATAACTACAGTGACTATCAATCCGATCACTGCCACTATGCACCAATGGCTAGCCACGCCCACTACCTTTAACCCACATCCTTATTTAACTCACGATAACCATTCTACTGATGCCATAATCGTGGCACCACTAGTTCACAGACCAACACACCTTCATGAACCCAACACTAGACCACATTTCACATTCGGCCCACACTCACTACACACCACTTAACCAAAAAATCACACACCACCACGGTGCATATGAATTGGCGTGTTAGTGTGCATCTGTGCAAATTTGTACGTGCTTGAGTGAATGTAAGCGTGTCTGTTGTTTTCATGCAGTGGCAAGAAAATGTGTTTATTGTGCTATAAGGGGTAATAATGGCGGATAAGGAAAGATACAGTGATAGTGGATTGATGGCACGTGGCGAAAATGGATTGTGGCAACAGTGTAATGAGGTATTGGTGGCGATGGTTATAGTAGGGGTGGGATGGGGGTGCTATGGGTGGGGAAGGGGTGGGGGCCGGGGGGTTTGGTGGTGGTTGGTTGTTTCTTTGATTAAGAATTACATGTGTTTTTTCGTCTGTGTAATGGATGATGTATGACCCTATAGATTTAAGAGTGTAATAGTCGACTTAATTTGAATATTAAGGCGGTTTGTATTCTGCGTGGTTAAGGGACATTGACGATATTTTTCCAAAATGTGAGTGTTAGTGTGTACTTAGGCTCTAAACTCTTAAATAGAGGTGATATTATCCTTAATGGGATAAAAAAAATAAGTTTTAGTTGTAGTGGGAGTGGAGGCCTTATTTAATAAATGTCAATAAATTTTAATAATGACCTCAGTTTAAAGAGGTGAACAGCTTTTTAGAGAGAGGGGCTCGTTGAACAAGAACGGATGTGGAATAGAAGAAAGGCATCTTAGTCGCTTGACCTTATTTTGTTTGACGGCTCTTAAACGATCTCTTGTTGTATCTCAAAAGTGGCTAGATGTAACGGTTCGACGAATGCTTGCACATGCTGCTAATGTGTTTTCTATAGTATTAGTCAAGCCAGAATTATCTTTGGGGATAATATTGCTAAAACTTCTTGTGTTTATGGTAAATTATAGTCGAGGACTGCAGTTTGCTATAATCACTTATCTTTGGGGATAATAATGTAGATGCATTAATTTTTTTTTGTGAAAATACATATTTGCCACCCCCTTTTCCTCTCCTTTCATTTTGTATTTCCCATTCATTCTCTCATCACCACCTCAACACCACCGACCACAGTGCATATATATATATATATATCTCAATGCACAGAAATCTAGCAAACAAGCAAATTTGGATGAGGTTGGTTGTTGTTGAGGGCGTTAGTGGTGCTAGGGGGTTTAGGATGGAGTAGGCGGTAGTTGGTGGTGCTTGTTGAGGGCGATTTTAGGAGTGTTTGTGGCGGTGAGAGAGAGGGAAATAGGGAAAAGAGAAAGAAGAGATTATAGAGCGCCAACCCTTACAAACTAAAAATCAAAGCAGAATCCATTAATTAAACCCAAAATCAAAGATTGGTGAAAATATGGGCTCGAAGTGGTGATCCATTCATATCGTGGCAATGTGATGGTTATCTTGGGCCCAAGATAGGAAGCAAAATCGAGGGGAAGAGAAAAATGGAGTCGTGGGTAATTTCTGGGCCTGATGGTGGTGATGTGAAGAGAATGATGGGTCTGTAGAGGTGATTTGTGAAACCGAAAATGAGAGGTGGGCTCGAGATCGCTGCCGTAGCCCTAAAGAAAAGTTGCTTTTTTTTTCCTGGCCCTCTGCACCCTCCCCACCCTCTGCACTAAGATACACCCCAAGAGTCCTCGCCTCTTTGTTAACAATTATCTTCCTCAACCAACCCACCATCACGCTGCCATCGTTTTTGGCCACCACCTCGACGTCTTCAAGATTTGGGTTTCAATTATTATGCTCTTTGATTTGTGTTTTTGATTGCAAATGACTGACTTTTGTTAGAAGTTTTAAGTGGCTGGTGAAATGGCGATTATGGTGGTGGTGGTTCAGTGGAGTCCGGACTGTGGTGGCTATTGAGAGGGAGAATGAGAGAGAAGGTAGTAGTTTAAGTATTACCTAAAATTTTAGAGATCCGGTAGAATAGGCATTTCAAATATATAAATCGGGCATGTCAGCCAAAATTGTTAGTTAGGATTACAAAATCCTTACACTAGGCAAATTTGATACATTTTTTTTCTTGTTTTGAATACAGATATCTACTTTGTAAAACTCTATCTCTAATTATAATTTACCTCTACACTCAAAGAATTTAGTAACATTTTCCTTTGTCTGTACAGTTTTAGTATGTCAGCAAATTTTTTCCTCGACTTGATTATTACCTGACAAACACTGTGATGCCAAGGAAGTGAGTTCGCAATCAACGTGAAGATGTCACAAGGAATGCAATCTAAGTCAAATGCCAAGTACGCTGATGTCGAACACAACAAGGATGAAGCAAGGGTAGAGACCAAGGACTTCCCATATAGAGCCTCAGGGTGACAGTACTGCGAGGTGCGGTGGCGTCGGGTGAATACACGACGACAGTCACGGTCCGATGCTTAGATCCAGAGTCAAGGTCCGTATATTTTTCTTTCTAGAATTTTAGAGTGAGAAAGTGAATGTGAGAGTGAATTTTGAAAAATGTCCAGTCCTCCAAATAAATGCTCAAGACCCCCGTTTATAGAGGTTGAGATGATGATGTCATTAATCGACGCATAACGCTCCTTAATAGTGACACATCACCAAGGGGTCCACAGGTGCCAGTGCTCTGAGGACTGTTGGATCGCATATTCACCCTGCATGCCCTTCACAACGTCACTCTGTCTGTCTGGAAAGACTGGCTCACACAGTGCTGGTATGGCCGGAGAGCCCCCTTGATCTAGCTACCAGTCCAAAGCCCTTGTAGAGTCCCATAAGCCTGGCAATGGTGGGGAAGACCTGACACCCAACTGCAAAGCAGACTAGGCGCGATGCCCTCCGGAGACCTGCTCCCATCTTGGAGTGACCCGGGGGTCATAGTCCATAGGGGTGCCGATGAAAGCCCTCAGTGCTAGAGCACGTAGCCTAGTCATGCAAACACCCTGCCGAAGATAGTGTTCCGGAGGAGTCACCTATCCCACAGGTGAGTCCTTGTGTCGGAGCACTTGAAACGCACAAGAGAGTGTCTCGAAGGAATCACCTACCTGGCAGGCTGAGGTAACATCCAGGAGAAACAGTCTACCTGACGGAAGGGGAGTTAAAGCTCCTCGGCAGACATAGTGTCCCAGAGGATTAGTCTATCTCCGAGGGTAAGTCCTTGTACCGGAGCACTTGGAGCGTGCCAGGTAATGTCCCAAAGGAGTCGCACTACCAAACGGGCTGAGGTAGCATCCTGGAGGAGCTGTCTACCTGGCGGAAGGAGAGTCTTCATGCCTGAGTACTTAAAGCTTCCTAAAGAAGATAATTTCCTAGAAAAGTCGTGTTATTCTTGGGGTGAATCCTTGTGCCGGAGCACTCGGAGCTTGCCAAGGTAGTGTCCTAGAGGAGCCACCACCCGATGGGCAGAGGTAACATCCCGGAGGAGCAGTCTACCTGGCGGAAGAGAAATCTTCATGCCAGAGCACTTAGAGCTTCCTGGTGGAGATAATGTCCCAGAGGAGTTGCATATCCCTGTGGGATGCTACACACTCCGGATAGTGGGTCGAAGCATGTTCCACGACCAAGAAAAATGTGCACATGGTGTGGTGAAATGATGGACCAACGCAGGGGCATGGTGGACCAACGCAGGGGCATGGTGGACCAACGCAGGGGCATGGTAGTGTGATAGAGAGCCAGAAGGATGAATGTATTAGCGGCTCAGCGCATGGACGCGATGGAGTGTGTGTGGTGCCCATGGCATGGTAGTGTGACAGAGAGTCAGGGGGCGCAAATGTATCAGCGACGTAGCGCATAGGTGCGGCGGAGTGTATGCAGTGCCGAGGGCACATGACATGGAAATGGCTCATGGGCATGGCAACAGATATCTCAAAACTGGCACTCAGGCACGGGTGTCGCGAAGTTGGTGCACGGGTGACAGGCTTTCAGCGTTGAAGGGTAAGCATGAGTGACAGGTGTCACAGAGTCGGCGTGCAGGGGGCGTTCCCATAGCGCTTGGTCAAAGGAAAAGGAAGGAATTGAACAAGGGTGGGAGGCCAAGGCCAACTCCCAAAGAGAGAAGGCGGCTGAACCTCCAAGAGGAAGGCGCGCCGACTGTCGAGGGGGAAGGCACGCCGATCCCTGAGGGGGAGATGTACGATCGACTCAGTAAAAAGGGGCTGTGAAGGTTGAGGCACACCGAGCACCGAGAGTGAAGATGTGTGACTGACTGAGTAATGTTGACCGCTGAGGAGGAAGATGTGCGACCAACTAAGTAATGCTGACTACCGAGAGGGAGATGTGCGACCGACGGACCAGTGTCGACCGTCGAGAGGGAAGATGTGAGACCAGCTGAGCACTTGAGCGTGCACGTTTTAACCCGTCTGAAGCGTTAAAAAATTGACCGTTAACAATTTCTACGTGTCGCACATAACGAACGGGACCATGCAGTGAGTCCATAAATGCGGCCGTTAGGAATACACTGTTTATTCTTATCTTAGATTATGGCTATGTACGAGCCAAGTTCAAGCCGAACATGGGTGTGTTCGAACTCGGTTCGTTTAAGTTTTGCTATGTTCAAGCTTGGCTCGAGTTCATCAAAAGTAAAAAAATCAATGTTCGAACTCGACTCGAGTTCACGACTGTAAAACTTGGGTTTGACTCGTTTAACAAAATGAGTCGAACTCGAGTTCTGAAACTCGGCTCGTGTTTGTGTCAATTGCCAATGAATCCCTAAATTCGCAAAAAAATTCTAAAATCCTTCAATTTTAATCAAGCTAAAATTAATAAAAAACTATATTATAGAAGATACAAGATGGATGCAGAATAAAAAATACTACAAAAAAATCTTGAAGATCTTGATTGGTTGACAATAAAAACGCAGAAATCGGCAGATGCATGCGCGAATAACGCGCGAGATTACGGGCCTCGATGTCGATGATAGGCGATGATGGCGTCGTAGACGACGTCGAAGCTGTGATGTGCGTGTGTGGAAGGGGAGAGAGGGGCTCTGTGTGATCTGTGAGGCGTGTGTGTGAGAGACGAGGGAGGGGAAGGGAGCAGACGACTATTGTGTGTTATTTGTGTATGTTTAGGTTTAGGTTTAAGTTTTAGTTTATATAGTAGGGGTTTAGGTTAGGCTTCACAGATTGAGCTAATCCCACGACCTTGGGGTTTTGGGCTAATTGACTTTAGGGCTTTCAATTTTAAGCATTAATTTATATGATTTTATGTAAATATTAATTTTTTAAAAATATATTATAATTAATTAATTATTTAAATAAGCTGTTCGCGAACAAGTTTGTGAACAATTAGGTATGTTCATGCTCGACTCGTTTAATAAACGAATTCTATAAACTTATTTATGTTCCGTTCATATTAGCGGTGCAACTTGGGCGGGCCCAAGGGTTAGACCATGACCGGCCCGCTTTCCAAAAGCCAAGCCCATGTCCAGCCCAGCTCACCTACGGGCAAAATAATATGTGTCCACGTCAAGTCCATCAAAATTTTGGTGGACACGGGCTGGACGCGGGTTGTCCGCGAGTTGTCCACGGGTTGTCCATTGTTACGAATTACTTTTTAAAAAAAATAATTTCGAAACATATCATTGACCATTCAACTCTACAATTTATTCATGATAATAAAAAAGTACATTAAAATCTATAAATGAACTTAAATATAAGTATGGAAACAAATATATGGAACAAAATGAGAGAGAAAAAGACAAGAGTCTCCAATCCTATAATTTTTTTTAAAAAGTAGGAATAATAAAATTTTTAAAGATATCTAAACATGAACGAAAAATGAAAAACCGTCGCTTAACCTGATTCAGAAAAATAAGACAAAAATATGAGCATACCTTTGGTTTTGAGGCTTTGACTTTGTCGAAGTGAGGGCTAAAAGTTCAGAAAGTATAAAATAATTAAAAATTGAATTCTATTAGATTAAGAGTTTTAAGGGTCGAGATTGTATAGACTTATATGATCTACTGTTTCTAATGATTAAAAGAAACAAAATAAATATATTGTAACATGAATATATATATATTAATTTATATATTATATAATAGTTAGACGGGCTAGTTTTTTCACGGGCTGGACAGGCTTGTAGAAATCTTTGCCCATATTTTTTACGGGCTCAAAATTTTAAACCCACATCCACTATGGTCACTTAAAAAAAAAATTCATATTCATATTTTTACGGGCTGGCAGGGGTTGCCAACGGGTTACCCGGCCCAAATTGCACCCTAGTTCATATATTATAAGGCCAACCAATTTTTCAGAGAACGAATTGCGAAGCGTTGGGCTTGGCTGATTGACACTCTATCTTAGTCTTATCTTATCTTAGATTCATAAAAGTCAAAACAGCCTGCCACAGTCGAGGACATTTTTGGTATATTTGCCATTACTCCGAACCGCACCTCGTGAATCTGTCCGCATTTCTCTCTACATTTGTCAGGCTCCTTCAACCGCCATTGTAGAAAGAGAGACCGGCCTAACCAGAAAAATCAAACATGGCGGAGCCTTCAGCCGAGCTGCTGGCTCCACCGCTTCGACAGAACCCTAGCCGCGGGGCCACCGCTAATCAGCTGACGGCTAGAGAAGAAGGCGAGCTCTCTTCATCTGACAACGACGTACGCCCACTCTCTTTTCAAAAACCCAGCTCATCTGCAGCTGTGCTGGTTGAACGTACTCTGTGATTCACCTGTTCTACAGTTTATTAACTCGCGAGCTCATGCGTTTTGTTATTGAAGAATTTTCTACCGGTGTGGTGTTATTTACGTTTTCATCCTTAGGTTTTTGTGGTTGCTCAGTTTGTATTTATGTTTCTGTCTAAGCTAATGTTGTCCTTTGTTGCTTCACCTGTTGGACAATTTCTCCATTTGCCAGCTCATGCGTTTGATTTTCCAAGATTCTTCTACTGTGTGGCGTTATATATGTATCGTGGTTTTCTTTCCTTATCCTGTATCTCATAGTTTTCTTTGGTTTGGTTGTTGTGTTGATTAAGTCTATTTTAATGAATATAAGTTTCATTAACTGCTTCCTCCTAAGTTGCGGTAGCGTTGTGCATTGTTTAATTAAGTTGCTGCTGTAAAGTAGAAAATTTAGCAGGCTTATTCGACATTTTGTATTTTTCTTAAAAGTGGACTGGTAAATTTGATGTTCACTCAAAATTTTGTTGAACTTTCTTTGACAGGAATATCCTGGTGGTTCTGCTTCTCAGTTAACTGGAAGCGATGGTATTGAGCCAAAGTCTGCTCAAGTTGAGCCAGAGTCTGCTCGAGTTGAGCAGGAGTCTGCTCGAGTTGAGCAGGAGTCCGTTCGAGTAGCCCCAGTGAGCAAAGATATCCAACCTGTGAAGGGGGGTAAGTTACCCAGCTGTTACACACTTGAAGATATTGCTTAAGGAGTAGGATTGTTCATGCAAATTGTTAGCAGGGAGAGGGAGGGAGGGAGGGCGGGAGGGGACACTTAATTGTGAATTATATCCGTGGTTGTGTTTAATGCCAAATCTAACAGTCAATGCATGTCACTTTATTTTCATATACAACTTGATTTGCGTGCTGTAGTGCTTTTATTAAATCGAACAGATACACCTGCGTCTTGCCTCCTATACATGGATAGGTTGCGATAATTTTTTGGTTGATTTTCTCGCCCAATTTGCAGGGAATGCTGGACAACCGAATCAGCATAAGAGTGAGAAGAATCGAGTGCCATTTGTGATAACCTTTTCAGATGGCGAGAGTGGCAGTGATTCTGAAGAGCATGGACATGGAAAAGCAACTGAAACGAGAGGCAAGATGATAGCAGTGGATGGGAGTAGAAGACCATCTACTCCTTTGCTTGCGAAATCACACATATTACACCGGGCCACTAGAAATGACACTAAAGTCATGCCCAGAAATGTGTCTTTGAGTCGCACTTCTGTCTCATCAGTGAAGAAATTTAATGGAACTTGGCGGGGGCCATTGCCTAGTGAACAAAGATATAGTGTTAAGAATTTCATTTCTGTCAATAAAAGTAAAGGAGGCAGGGAACATGGAAGTAACAAGAATGTTCATTTGAACAGTAGTAAGCTTCAAGACCTACGACAATTGATTGCAATCCGAGAAAATGAGATAAAGATTAAGGCCGCTCGAAAAGATGAGAAATCAGCCTCAGGTTCATCTAGGAACTGTTATGGAACGAATGTAGACAGTGACTCAACTAAGGTAGCTAGAGAAACCTCTGCTGACCTTTTACAGTTTGAGCCAAAAGAACCAGACAGGAAGCGTCTGAAAGTTTATCAACCTCAGCAAGATATGCCTGCTGTGGAGTCAAGGTTAGCAGTAGAAAAGTCTGTGTTGGACAACTGTGACCACGGTACAGATGAGCGTTGCTATTTCGACAAAGAAATTCTTATGGGCTCAACACAGTCAAGCGATACTGAAAGTAAAAAACAAGAGGAAAAGCAGGCCCTTGTTTCTTCAGCCAAACTACCTAGTGGGGTGAAAAAAGGTAAATATCTTGCTCATTTCATGCAAACTTTGATTGCATTCCATCTATCGACTGAACGTTGGGCGTGCATGGCTTGGCAGATACAAAAATCATTAGCAACAAAATCACTAAGGTGGTGGGTCGTCCTTCACAAGTACCAGACAGGATTGCTAAAACTCTTCCAAAGAAACCGGTAAGTTGCGAAATGTTTACAAACCCATTCGGGCTTATATCTCTGGGTACATCGGCCATTTGCACTGGGAACTGGAGTGTTGGGCTGCTGACAGAGGAAGCTCGAGCCCACCCGTTTACTTGTTTGAAGAAACAAATTTTACGGTTTGGGATTGGTAAAGAAAGAAAAAAATGCATTTTCTCAGTAGACTGAATTGCAATTACTTTTTCCACCGTCTTGTCACCGGCTATGGTTCTTTTGCATCCAAGGACATTTGGACATGTCCATGCATCCTTGTTACCTACTCGTTCATGCGTACAACCCATCTTGTAAACCAGAGTCCTAATATTCTTGACAGTGGAAAACTTTTGAATTACTTCCACAATTTCTTGATTCTAGATTTCTAGATTTTTTCCTCAAACAGAAGATGCTCATCTAAATGGAGGGTCAGAGCAAACTAAATGCTAATTCCTTCCTTAACGCTCTCTCTTTTATGATCAGCTAGTTGATTTTACGATTGACAGCACCTCCTATTGTGCATTTGTTTCGTTTTCATCAAAATGCTATTGCTGGATGTTGGTGGTATGATTGATAGGTCATATATTAATTCTCTTTCTCGAAAAATATAGAAGAAGGGGGTCTGTGCACCAATATCGGCCATAAAAAGGCCAAGCCATAACAAATGCGAAGCTGTAAGACTTGACTCCAACATGATGACTCTGATATAGCTGGCCCTTTTAGGTACTTGAATATTGCCTAACTGCTCTGGCGCATTCACAGTTATTGCTTCTGTGAACATAGTAACTAAATAATCCCAACGTGTTACATAAGACAAATATTGTATAGTTGTTCGGTTTTCCTCGAGTGTTAATTTTTTCTTCATTGTTTAATTTGCTAACATGGCAAGTGCTCAGTTATGGTGTCTCTTTTTGTAATGTGGTTATTAGCCTTCCAGGATACCTTCAGTTTAACATGGTTAAAGCTTTGAATAGCTCTTTTGCTCTACGGATGCTTCTTGCTGGATACATTTATTTACCTAAGAAAAAGAGGAATAACTTGCTTTTGGATATCACCGGAAAAGAAGGAAAGAAAGTTCTCTAGCATCTACATATATATACACATGATATATGTGTGCTTATGATTCCTTTATCTGAACATTCTCCTCTCCCTGATCTAGAAACGGTTATGTGTTGTCTCATAGACCTGTCCTATATTTGAGTCAAATCGTGAATCTCTTGCATAAATCGATGAATATCTATTTTTTAGCAAAAGATTACATGAGATCTTGTCATGTTGTTTGCCTTTGATTTTGGTCATGCTAGATTAATGGCTTACATATGAGACGCACAGGGAGCAGGGATCGTCCCGGATTTCCTCTAATATCGTTCAGACCAATCGCGGCTTAAACATTTAGACATTTTTTTCTTTAAAAGATAGGTTACCACTTGCAGTTTCCTCTTTATCCTATTTTCTTCCATTGATAAAGACATTTAGCCAACGCCAAGTATTTTGCACAAGCCTTGCTAGGGTTGACTTGCGCGCCTTGCGAGGTCCGTTCTGATCTCCCTACTAATAGTAATAGGAGACTGCCAATTCATTTAAGGAAAATTACACATGCAACGAAATATAGCTTCAGGTTAAAATTCTTGGTTTCATTATCTCTGTTATAAGTCATGGTATGTTTCTTGGACGTAACACATATTTGGCATTTTAAACTAAAAGCTGAAAGTTTAAGCACAGTACTGACTGTAGTTTTTTAAAGTTGTGAACTGGTTTTTTTTTAATTATCTGCTCATGCAAATAGGTGTCCTATGCTCTCATTGCAGTAATTTGTAGCTATTAGAGCTTTTAATATTCAATAATGAAATTATGATGCTCCAATATTGGGTATGTGTTGTGTAGTGTAATTTGCGCAGGCACTTTGGCAACCTGTAGGGAATAAAGGAAGCAAAATAGTAAACGGGGGCTCTTATTACTTGCTATCTAAGAAGCACGGACACGGACACGGTGTGGGACACGGGCACCGACGGGGAGACACCGCTCTTTTTTTTAAAATATTTTTATCATATATATATATATTTAATAAGTATCAAATACATTCCATAATCTAAAATAACAAATAATAATGAAAAACTACCAAAACAAGGAATTCAAATACAAGTCATACTTAAACATTAAATCCAACATAGTGCATGGTACATAACATAAAGAAATTAAGTCTTACAAAGTCATACGAGTGGACATAACATAAAAAAATAGAGGTTCCTTTTCAGACTCTTGAGGAGGGAGAGAAAAAAAGGATTGAGAACGAGTGGACCGTGAACGACTCTTGACTTTGAGTCTTGAGTCTGGACAGATTAGGGCACAAAAAAGGAGTGACTGAGAGAGAACTAAACTTTGAACAGAAAGAAAGGAAGGGACTGACCTGTGTCAGCGACGGCTGCGAGGGCCTCCGGCGATGGAGAAGTGAGGTCCGGCGATGGCGATGGCGTGTTGCAGCTCGACGGCGACCGGATAGTCTGGATCTATCGGCGACGGCGTCGGAATGTTTGGCGACCAGCTCCGACGACGGCTACGAGTCTGTAATGCTCCGAAGGCTTCCGTAACGTGAGTGTTTCCTTCTCAAATAGGCGACGGCCGTAAGGTGAGTGAAGATCAGATTAGGGCACAATTTCTTGACCCCCGAAATTAGTTCAAAAAATTGCAAAGTAGCCCCCCAAACGGTCCGACACTGCAGATTGCCGTGCCCGACACTCCTCGACGAAGTGTCCGACACGGTGTCGGAAAATTAAAAAAATAAGAAAAAATTCCAACACCGATTGGCGGTGTCCGACACGTGTCGGGCGGTGTCCGGAGGGTGTCGGGGTGTCCGTCCGTTTAGGACACCAAACGTCCACCTAGGAGAGGTGTCCGTGCTTCCTAGCTCGCTATACTCGAAAATCAATCATAATTTAGTGTGACTGGAGTGATTTTACATTTCAAATACCAGTGATTATGCCCTTTTTACTTTATGCTCTTTGCTTTACAGCACGTCGCAGGGTTGAAGCATCCTAGTGAGCTGAGTTGCCATCACCCTCCAACTGCTCTCCCATGCAATGCAATGCCTTCAATTAGATGCAGCAAGTCACGTGAAGTCGGATCTGACAATAATGCAGCCAACCACAAGTCAACTGATACATATCAGGCATGCTATCTGCATGATCCAGATAGCAACGTAGCGACACGTGATGTATGTTATTGAATGTTCACAGACCTTGGTTCTGATTATGTTTTAATTGCCTTTCTAATTTCTTCTTAGAAGGCATCTTTGAACCACCCAAGCTTTTGGAATAGTTCGGGCAAGGAAAACCATTCTGGAACTAGCAAGATGGATTTACAGTCCTTACTGCAGATTGAGGAATTGCAAGACAGGGAGTTGGACGAAGCACAAGAGCTTCGGCGTATGTGCGAAATTGAAGAAAGGAATGCTCTCAAAGCTTACCATATGGCCCAGAGGGCTCTGATTGAGGCTAATGCTAGATGCTCTCATCTCTATCGCAAAAGGGAACTATATACTGCCCATTTGCAGTCTCTTACGGTGGAGAATTCGAGTTTGTTATGGTCCTCGATGCCGCAAAATCTTGTTGGAGCTGGCTTAGATTATGTAAGTAATATGTCTGATGTTAATATGCATCTAGTACCCACCTCAAGCCATCAAATGCGGGCTGCATGCAATCTTACCAACCAGCATGGTTATGAGCCAAATGGTGCCATTCAAAATTTGTCTGGTCAGCGTGAGGATGGACATTTTATGGCCTGCGATCCTTGCAGCGAGCCTGATGCTAGTACATCAGAACTTCAGAAGGACAATGACGTGGCAGATGTGGGCTGCTCTCCATCAAATGATCGAGATATCTCGGCAGATGAACATGAAGAGACATCTCATTTTGACCGCAAAGTTGATCATTCCAATCAAGCTTATCAAAACAAGGAGGAAAGTTCTGAAATGAGGAAGGTTGACAAGGATGAAGCAAAAGCTATTGATAGCTCTCGAGATTCTTTACTCCTCGAAGCATCTTTGAGGTCTCAGCTCTTCAGGAGGCTACAACTAAAAAATATAATGGATAATAGGGGCCTAAGTCGGAACATGGAGTCTATGGATGCAGAAGAGGCTCAGACTGATGATGGCAGGGAGAAAGCAGAGACAAGTATGGGGATTATAACATTTTCTGAGGTAGAGAAAGACCAATGTCCTGATCTTGGAGGTATCTTTTGTTTATTGGAGTTTTCCTTGAGTCAGCCTCCTGGTATACTGATTTTTTTTAGACGTGCGCATAAATTCCTCTTGTTCAGTGTTGTGTCCCTTTCCTTCCCTTTTTGTTATTCGCGTGTTGGAGAATGATTTTATTGCAGTTAGTGTTAAAAGAAACACAAGTTGGTTTTTCGCTTTTGTTTGCTCTTGTAGCACCTTATAAATGAGATTGGAAGTCGAACTTTTTGAATGATGTTAGCTTTCCTAGCAGCATGATAAGTCCTATTTAGGGTCTGTTTGACAAAGTTATTAGTTTTTAGTTTTGGTTTCTAAAAAATAAAAACCAAAACTATTTTTTTTTTTGGGAGAAAAAACAGAGGATGTTTGGTAAAAGCAGTTTTTGTTTTTGAGTTTTCTTTCTAAATTCTTTTTTTCCATTTCTCCTTAAATATTCTCTTCTTCTCCAAAGAACCCTCCAGCCAAGCACCACAACCAAAATCGCACCACCACCACCCCTCTTTATCAAATCACACGCCCACTAGCAGCAATTAAATTCTATTTAAATCCACTTAGACTTCTCGGTCCTGGATGGAGCTGGACTTCCTGATCGTCGACCCGGTCGTGTGGTCGTTTGTCACCGCCTTGGAGTCGGTGGCGTTGGTCTTGATGCCCTGCTGCTTCTTCATTTTCTGTGCCTGTAGTATCTGATCTGAGTGGTGATGGTGGGGCGACAGTGGTGAATGTGGGTGGAGCAGATTTGTGGTGGTGACGGTGGGGCGACAGTGGTGAATGTGGGTGGAGCAGATTTGTGGTGGGTCTGCAACAGTGGGCAG
The DNA here is from genome assembly GCA_033070095.1 of Escallonia herrerae. Lineage (NCBI taxonomy): Eukaryota > Viridiplantae > Streptophyta > Magnoliopsida > Escalloniales > Escalloniaceae > Escallonia > Escallonia herrerae. The sequence continues at coordinate 496,848 of JAVXUP010000201.1, forward strand.
ATCTCTGGTGCGTCTGCAACAGTAGGCAGATCTCTGGTGCGGTGGCAATGGTTGGGCAGGCGAGTCGCGATGCGTAATGGTGTTGGATGGAGCAGATCTGCAAGGATGGGATATATTTGTCGGTGCAGCAGCGGCAGTGGAAAAGATCTGGAAGCAGATCTGTGGCGCTGGTCTCGATGTCAGGATTGTCGATGGCAGCGGTCTGGTGGCGACAGCTTTGTCATGTGGTGGTGGTTGGGGGTAGCTGGTGGGAGCGATGAAATGAAAAAAAAAAAGGTGGGTTCCAAATTGCTTCTAGTGAAGTTTGAAGGTGAGATCTGAAATGAAAAACCAAAATTGAAAACTGAGAACTCCAAAATGGAGTTTCCAAAAACAGCCCAACAAATAGAAAACTAGTTTATAAAACTGAAGGGTAAAAAAACAAAAACTGTGAACCGAACATCAATATTTTTCTTAGTTTTCAAAACTGGACAAAAAACTGGGATAGAAAAATGGTTTCAAACAGCATCTTAGTTTTCTGGTGTGTAGATAGAATACAAATTTCTGAGGGGATGCCAGTTATGAACTCTGCAGTATATTCTTAATTCCTTCCCTATTTGCTCTCCTTTATGCATATAAGAGGGGAAAAGGAATGGGTTTTCCAGAGTGTATGTTCCTACTTCCTCTTGGTTTCCCACCTTACACTTGCAGAAAATTTTGTCTGATCTTTTGTCGCAGAAATGTCGTCTTGCTCCTTATATTAGTCAAGTTTTTCCCTCTCACTTCTCTTCTCTGTATCACATCTAGCCCATCACATCTGCCTTTGTGCACCTGCAGCCACGCATTTAGAAAAGATCATTTACTTTCTTTGCAATGTAGGAATAACTGCCGGAGTCCCTAGAAATTTGTTTGTGGAGACATAGATACCCTCTGACGCTACGCTTCCAAATTGGAAGAACATTTTTCTTGTCCCAGGAAATATGGTGGGGAATGGGGGAAGATGACAATCCAGTCTCATAGCATTAACTTGTTAGTGTTTAGAGTCTGTATGGTCACTGCATGTGGATCCGTAGCCAATGGGTCATATATTCTTGCATGATGATATATTCTTTGATAAATTTCTAAGTATCTCAGAGTATGTTTTTGGATACCGTAGACAGCCAATTGTCCACGGTGAAGCTGCATGCATTCATCTGCAATATCTTTTGGTCAACAAGCCTTTGATGGATTTAGGTTTCCTTTTTTCTCTGCACAAGTGCTGTATCTTCCTGATTTATCCATTTATGCCAACTTAGGTACTGACGAGGTGGGAAGAAGTATCTGTGAATTCCCTGTGCAGATGAACAGCCAGGGGCCTGCTGATAATTCCAATTATGCAGCTCGTTCTGTGGTTGTCTCTTTAGGCAGCTCCTCTGTAGAATCTATCTCCTTTTTATGTCCCATACTCAGAACTGCAGTTGGTCACATGAAGATCGCAGACAGGTCAACTTTTGTTCTGTCACAGAATAGAAGTCAGCCGAATCCCATATCTGAGAACTTTTATTATAAAAAGAGCAATGGTGATCGCCCAGATATAATGGAGCCTATCACTATGAGTTCCAACTCAATAAAAGAGACTTCATCAGATATATATGCCAGCGAATTTGGCTCTTACACCAACAACATTGCAATTGACCCCTTTTGGCCACTTTGCATGTATGAACTCCGAGGGAAATGCAACAATGATGAGTGTACTTGGCAACATGTTAGAGATTATTCCGCCAAAGGTATCAACAATGTCAAATCTGACAGCGCTGGTACGTATATTTGTTCTCGTTACTTCTGGAAAGGAAGGCTACACAAAATATGCTTAGTTTCCATTTTCTCGTGCAGTCCGCCAAATTGGATCAGCATTACATGGAGTGAAGTTTTTTGTGGCTCCACCAACTTACCCTGTCTGCTTAGATGTTCTGAAAGCTGGGATGCATTCACATAAACATGTTCTGGCACAAAGTGTTGCTCAATGCTGGCATAAGTACTTCAGTGCTTCTTTGGTTCTTTCAAGCATGCTTCCGACTGATTTGCCTTCAAAGGAACTATTTATGCATGGAAGAGAAACCCGTATTGAGGTCCATGGGGTCTGGAGTCGGCAGTCATCTTACTTTTGCAGTAAAATGGGTGCAATGGTTTGTCGAAGCATCCTTTCTTGGAACTTCTATTAGTTTTGCTTCCATAATACGGTTTTCCCATGTGCGTTTTGTCATTTGGTGATTGTTCCCAGGGTTATTTGTGAGACAACTGGCTTGTAGAGGGTTTCTTATTCACATCCTGACATGAAAGCCAGAAATACTCTACAACATAATTCGTCGGAACTTTTTCCGTTGGAATTCCCCACCCAGTGATCAGTTTATGCTTAAGCTTTCTTATATAATTGCACCTTTCTTATATAATTGCACCTATGTTCTGACTGCTCAGGCATTGACACTTTTTTGTAATTCACTCCAACGTTTCAGCTTCTATTATTCATACCGTATAATTCTTGCAGCCTTGAGTTGTGACACTTCCATCATCAAGACATTTACTCGAGTCCTTTCTCCAAAATGTCTTGTAGAGAGGGGCTAAAACTTTGAATCTGAAGTCCCGTTCAGACCGAGCCTTACTTGCAAGTCCCTTTACTGTCTCTCTATATCATCCTCAGATCTGGTTGGCATTCATATATTTCTCAACCTGATAATATATAGTCCCATAGGTCCATTTTTCACATTGCAGATGTATAATTATTTATGCTCTCTTTAGGCCTTGCTTCCATCTCTTCTAATTTTTTTTGTTTTTGCTATTTAGAATCAACTTGGTCAACATCGTGCTGATAAGGACCAATCCCTTGAAATGGCTCTTCTAAATTTCAATCAGGAGGTTACTAAACAAAAGGGCCGCATGCAGGTAGACTTGTTGCTTGAACATGGGGTATCATATTGTTCGGACCATTTTTTGTTGAGTTTGTTTGCTCATCATTGATGTCTTTTTTTTTCTTTCTAAACTATGCAGGCCCTCAAGGTGCTTGCTCGAGCTCTTGAAGTTGATCCAACATCTGCAGTTACCTGGATTGTTTATTTGCTTATTTATTATAGCAATCAGAGGTCGATTGGAAAGGACGACATGTTCCACTGTGCGGTATGTTGCTAGGTGCCTTATTCTTATTCAGGATTACATTATGATACGTGGAATCCTCTCAAGTATTATTGCTTATCTGGATTAAGAATACATGAAGGATTGCAAGCTACTTCAAATATCTGATTTTTCCATATGGATATCATTATCGGATTTTCTGTAACCATGTTTAGCTGATTGGGGAGATGAGATATTTGTTCTGCTGTAGGCTGTCCAGATCTCTGACCCTTTGAACTTCCTGAATGTATGTGCAAGTGTCGTATTAAGACCAATTGTGCTGTCATGTGTAACTTGTTTACTGTAGGTCCACTCCAGGTAGCTGTTTGTCAAAGCTTATTGAATCACACAGTTGTTGCACCAAAATTTTTCTGATTGTACCATTTTCTTGTTAGAACAGTTTTCCTGGTCTACAGACATTACAGAAAAAAGTTAAATGGACATGCACAAAGTATGAATGTAATGTCTTTCGCGAAGGTATTTTCTGTGATTAACGTTTTATCAGTAAATTTCGATGTATAGAGACAATTTTTTTTATGTGCAAGAGATGTTATGCCTGCCATTGACGTTCAGACACAATTCCCCCAGTTCTGCCCCCAATCGGCCACCATTCAACCCCTCCCTGCCTGCAATTATCTCCAACTCGTGTTCTCCACTATCAAGTTTCCGTAACAACAGTCATCCCATCACCATAAATGTCTACCCATTCCTTGGCATATATTTCGTTTCTGCCGTTTCTGGGCAGTACCACCTTAGTTAGAAATTGTGAGGATTTGATATCTTATACGCTTCCTTAAATAATTTGACACTTCCTTTATATATCTGGAATGATCTCCGACATCTGCCACTATTATCTCCAACCACTATCACATCATATGTAACGCTCGACAAGAACTATCAACCTCTGCAGTTTGTGATCTACAGCCCATTACCTCCTGAGACCTTGACAAGACCATAGTAGTCAATATTATCACGTATAGAACCTTACAGTTTTGGGTTGTTTTTTGCTTAGTACGGATTTGATGAACAATTGCACTTGTGGTGGTGGTTGTTCCAGTCGATTGGTTGAGAGGATTAGAAGTACACATGTTTGCAAATGTTGGTTTACTTGGTTTAGTGTTTGGTGGTATGGTGGTGGTAGGTGGATGAAGGAATGCAAGGGGCGGTGGGGACTGGAGGAGAAAAACAAATGCAGGTAAAGAAGAAACCTTCTTGTATAAGAATTAAATCCTTGGGTTAACTGAATGATTTCGTACTCACAGTTCAGTCAGCTGAGTAGCTATATAAATGACTCCTATTGCAACGATATCGGTATGCTGGGTTTTTCAAATAGAATAAGTACGATGTCAGCAACTCTTTTGTTCACCATGACTGTGCCTAGACCTGCACAATAGAGGAGAGTGAATCAGACTAATTGAGGGAAGCAGATTAATGCTTTATGTTCCGAATAAATTTGAGGGACCCTATCGATGTGGTTCTCTGTGGTATGGCTGCTTGAAAACTGTGTACCTCGAGGTTTCAAAAAAGTATGAACCAATCACAACTTTCTTCCATACAGCATACACATTTAGTCAAACTTCGGGAGTGTTTAATGTAGTAACCCTGTTATCTATTTTCATTTTTAAAATAGACAAAGCAGCTGTTGTTTGGTGTCAGTCTGTAAGCGCATTTCTTGTTCTGCCCTGAATCTTCATTCTCATTGCAGAAAGACTACATTGTGGCGAGGTACCAAATCCTGTAAAAGGTGGAATGCGCATGTCATTTTAGCATTGGAGTCCTAAAATATACTTGGGTTCTGTTTTATTTGCCAGTGTCTTTTGTGGATTATTTGCCATTATGCGGGAACCCTTAAAGGGCAACACTCTCTCACTTACAGTCATTGACGTTAAATGGAACATTTCGTGCTTAACTTAAGCTTGTTATGACCTCTTGTTATCTGGTGGCTCGAAATAAATATCAGAAGTTCAAGCTTCATCTGACAGCCTTTCAAGAAACTTATGCTTTAGTTTTTTGTCTTTCATAGCTGCGTGTGAACTAACAAAAAGCATGAGATATCTTGCCATCGTTTCCTCTGTTGAGAAAATAGGAATTAGTGTTTATGCATGTCTGCACGCACTTTGGGAATGTAACATAGGGTAGCTTATTGCCATACTGTTATTTCTGTAAAACATGTCCCCTTACATGTAGTTGGGAAACAGTGTCGGTAGTAGTAGTGGCAGATCTATGATGGAGAGTTAGGAAAAAATCCTATTGATTGCGGCTTTTTCTATCGGGAATGGGGTGGGGCGCTAAGTCATGCAATGGAACTTTGAAGATCTTAGTACGTGCGATGGAAGCTTGATAAATTTGGCAACATCGTTGAATACTATTCATGGATAAGAAAATTTCCCTCTATTTGGTTTTGACGAAAATGCAAAATGATCAAGAGTAACACAAACCCAGCTATCACCATGTAGGATTTCTGAAACTGGTTTTCAACTAATTATGCCAAAAAATTCTGACAGCATGAAATTTACAACTGTTTATCTATAGATACTTGTTTCCTCTCTCTTGAAGTAGTTCATAGAACTTATATGCATAACTAGTCTTATTTGTAAAGGATGAGGTTTTTCAATGCAAGATGTAAAAACATATGGTATTATCCTCTCTTTGATGTAGTCATAGTATTTACACACAAAGTGTAGTTTTTTCTTTTGATGTCTGAACTGCATTTGTAACCTTTTACAGGTTGAACACAATAAAGGGTCTTATGAACTCTGGCTTATGTACATCAATAGTCGGGTACAACTCCACGATCGGTTGGTTGCTTATGATAGCGCTCTCTCAGCTCTATGTCAGCATGTAGTTGCTCCTCATGAGGATGCTATCCATGCCAGCGAGTGCATCTTGGACCTTTTTCTACAAATGCTGAATTGCTTGTGTGTTTGTGGAATGGTTGGTGAAGCTATCCAGAAAGTCTATGGACTCTTTCCCACTGCAAAGAAATCTGACGAGCCCCATCGGCTATTCTTTTCTGACGTCCTTTCATGCTTAACCGTTTCTGACAAATGTATTTTTTGGGTCTCTTGTGTGTACTTGGTCGTTTACAGGAGACTGCCTAATTCCTTAGTGCAGCATTTTGAATGTCAAAAAGAACCTTCTGCGATAGAATGGCCCTCTGTTCATTTAACTGCTGATGAGAAGCAGCAGGCTATAACATTGATGGAAACAGCGGTAGACTCTCTAGCGTTGTATATTGATAGTGAATCACTTCAAAGCAGAACTACTCTTGAAGCAGCACACTTGTTTGCTGTAAACCACATTAGGTGTATAGCAGTGCTTGAAGGCATGGAATGTAGTAGGAACTTGTTGGATAAATACATCAAACTGTACCCTTCTTGCCTGGAACTTGTTTTGATGTCAGCACGTGCACATGAGCTTGGGGATCTGAGTTTTGTAGGGTTTGAAGAGGCTCTTTGTAATTGGTTGCATGAAATCCCTGGTGTTCAGTGTATTTGGAACCAGTATGCAGAATGCGCCCTTCAAAATGGGAGATCCGAGTTTCTCAGAGAACTGATGGATCGATGGTTTCATACTGTTTGGAATGTTCAATGTTCTCAAAATGATATCCTGGATACCATGGAGACGGGGAACTCTTGCAGGCCACTAGAATCAGATATCGACTATTGGATATCCGTTTCTCCTCAGATTGATGCTGTATTTGGGCTGCTTAATCTCTCCATTTTCAAATTATTACACAGTGATTTGATTGAGGCACGCTCATCGATTGACAGAGCATTAAAGGTTGCTTCTGCCGAGGATTACAGACATTGTGTGAGAGAGCATGCAATGTTTTTGCTTACACATGGTTTACAGTTTAAGGAGGATGCTCCGCTTGATGGATTGTTGAACGTCTTGAGCGGCTATCTGTTTGGTGCGCGGGCTTTCCCTGCTTATGAACGATTGTCTAGGAAATTCCTTCTGCACATCAAGCGGCAAAGAGTGCGGCAACTAGTTAGCAATTTACTGACCCCTGTATCGTCTGATTGTTCTCTGGTAAACTTAGTTCTTGAAGTATGGCATGGCCCTTCTCTCCTTCCCCAAGTATTTGATAACCTCAAAGATCTTGTGGATTTAGTTGAAGCTATAATGGAGGTTGTCCCGGCAAATTATCAGCTAGCGATCTCGGTCTGCAAGCTACTGAGCAGAAGCTCCAACTCCCAGAATATCTCTGCCAATGTTTCCTTCTGGGCAAGCTCGCTCCTAGTCACTGCACTCTTTCAGGCTGTTCCAGTAGCACCCGAGCATGTATGGTTAGAAGCAGCTGATGTTTTGCATAATCTGACTGACATCCAGCCCATCTGTGAAAGTTTCTACAAGAGAGCTTTGTCGGTTTATCCATACTCTATGAAGCTGTGGAAATCCTATCTCAACTTGTTCAAGGTTGCTGGCAAGGCGAGTGAAGTCAAAGAAGCGGCGATAGAAAGGGGAATCAACATTCATTAACGGAAGTGGCGTAGCAGGTAAGTGGCACTGGCTTCAGCTGGCGCAAATTAGGTAGTTTATGCCCAGTACTGGTTCTAGGGTGCAGGCACAAGATTCAAAGACGAACCCAGATGGACTTATTTTTTGGCTAGTAAAGTCTCCGGTTTGACAGGATTGCGAAATATTGATACTGACAGGTGGGATCTTCTGAGGTATATACACTTACAGGTAGAAGTTTTAAGGTATACAGCGCAGAGGATAGGTTTCTCACCAATTCCGTGATATTTTGGTGAGGTTTTGGAAACGGTCTTAATTGGATCGGCAAGATCATTGTTATCATATGAAAACATTTTGGCCACACCGAGCTTTCCGTGCCTGTCTATATTGTTTGATTGTCGTTCTTAAACATGGTTAGTCCTAGCGCCAATACATACATGGCTTTTGCTGAAGCAGTGTACAGTTTCAGAAGCGATGGTAGTCATGGTACTAGCAGCTCAAAACATATACTGCTTTCGCAAAGTCGAAACTGCATTGCCAAAAGGTGAGGACACCAAAAAGCCACATGGAGATTCTCTTGGTCGTTGTTGCTAAAATTTAAAAAATCGGTGGATTTTTTTTTTGTCATTTTACTCCCAAAAGCTACTGTAGTAGTAACATGACAGTGGATTGAATTTACCTTTACGCTCTCCACCGATGGATAGTGAGACGGCAAAGACCTTTACTAAAGCGAATACAGCGACAAGAGGGGGGTGCCAGAAGCCATCTACAGCTGATCTTTTAGCAGGACGTGCAGAATTCATATTTTCCTGAAGCGAAATCGATACCGAGAGGGTCTCTTGCTACTTCCAATGATGTGGGAACTCGGAAGAAGATGAAGAGTGAATCATCACCCACACCTCTTTGCATATCTGCATATTCTGCATAAAATTCCATGTCGTTGTACAGACTCACATCTCCATGTCTATTCTCTGCAATGACAGCCCTGTGTTGGGAAAACATGCTGATTACAATTTGGGAAATGTTACTCCTCCATTAACACTGTATTATAGGATTTTGCCTTTGGCCTTGTGTCCGATTCCTGTATTGACCTTAAAATCTATGCACTTTGTTGGGAGTAGAAATAAGTTCTTGAAGCTGAAGTACAGCCAGGCTTCTACCTCTCCATCTCCAGAAGGCTCCCTAATAACCCTGCTTCTCCTATACAGATTCACTAGTTCATCACCTTCCCTACACTTGATAAAATCATATCTCAATGCCAAACGGCCGCACTAGAGTTAGCAGAAAGGAACATCTAGAGGAACATGTTTATACAACATTATGTTGGAAAAACGAGCGGTATATGGAGAATGCCTGAGTTGATGTTATGCACACTCTTTCTTTAAGGCAATATTTGCAATCTTCATAATTTGCGCAAAGTAACAAAAATTTGCCTTCCAAGATAAAACAGGAAAATATGATGATTATACCAAAGTAATTACGAGATAATTTTTTGAAAGAGAAGGTATGAAATTGAAGTGAGAAATATGTTTGCCATCAGATCATATATATAGTGCACCAGTAGTTGTCATGAACATGTGTAAACAATTATGACCGTTACATAATTCTTTAAGTGTCATTTAATAGTCATAAAAATGGGCCTAAAGCGCGCTAGTACCTTTACGCCGGTGCCAGTGCGCGCACTTGCTGGACATGGTATGGTGCGGTGCACTAGTGCATATTTTGTGTCTTTAGAACAATACAGCACATCACGTGGTCACTATAACCCTAGCCTTTCTATTCTTAAGCAACGTAAAATTCACATTTTGACTTTCTTCGTTCCCTAGTAATTCGAAACTTTGAGATATTATATCTCCTTAACTACTCAATGAATTTGAGTTATTCTTTCTGGACATTAGACCAGGAAGTGTAAACTTTGAAATCCAAAAGTCCAATATTGAAAGATTTCCAACACATTACCCCGTCATCTAAATGTTGTAGTATTAGTGTTTGCTCAAATTTGACTAATCCTATCCTTTAAATAATAAGCTCGGGATGGCTTACCAAAGAGAGAGGGCTTGAAATAGCTAGCAGCTTGATCAAATGAAACCAGCCTTTTTGTTCAACGTTGTACAAATTATAGATTGGTGTAAATCCTACATTGACGGTGTTTTTTAGTGTTTAAGTTTTGATGAAGGGAGATGGAACATCAAAGCATACTACCATCGGGCGCTTTCACTATCCTTGATTCCTCCCTCAGCTGAAATAAGGCTCTCCTCATAACCACAAGCTTGATATTCAGATGAAGTCTCCGTAACAATAGGCTTACTTTCTTGAGAGGTCAAGTCGTACATCACACCAAGTTTCCTCCAAAAGAGTAGGTAAGATTGTCACACAATTCCATTATTGCAAACTCCGAAATGAACCATCTCGTAAGGATTCCCAAGTTGTCCGACAACAAAATGCTTAGCCCGAGATTTTCCTCTGCCATAATCCACTACAACCCTATGCCAAAACACCTTTTTTTTTCTTTCTTAGATAACAAACATAGGGATTCTTTTCCATATAGCCACCCTCCATCGATACAAGAATCACACCCACAGTCTGGGACAAAATTCTTCAAAACTTGTCACTATATTTAGGAATATAATAAGAAAGCTAGTATATTTTCGTTCCCTTGCGTTCTCAAAATGCCGGTGCATTAATCTCTTTGCTACTTTGGTTGAAATCTTCAAAAAGGGTGAACGGCTTAACATAAGAAAAATGGATTGCTTTAGGAGAATTGAACTTTGCCGTCGACTGTGAGACTATGGATACAAAATTTTAAAATTTTTTTTAATTCAAAAAATAGTTCAAACACTCACATCACCAACTTTAGGATGGGGCAAAAGAAACTAACTTTGAGAATCACAGCTTGGATTCCAACAAAGTCGGTGGACTTACTCAAAATTAAAGAAAAACAAGTTCACCCCTATGGTTTCTATTGGAACAACCAAAATGGATCCAAATGCAGCCATTGAGATCTCATAGGCTAACAGAAAAAGAAAGTTAATTGCACTCTTATGCCAAGAGGATTTAGTCTTTGAAACCAATAAAAAAAGGGGGGGGTACTATTTTAAAAGATTAGCAATATATCGAACCAATTTTGAGATACTAGGTGAACACTTAGAAAGCTCAAACACCAAACATCTCAAGTAATCAAGTTAACCAATCTCAAGACAAGTATAAGGTAATAATGTAAAGAGAGAAGTGTTTAGAGATATTTAAAAATGGAGATTTAGATGGTACGCTTGAATACTCTTAAGCTTACATCCACCCTTTTAAAGGAAGTCCCTTGAAAGGTCCTAGAATCCACTAGAATGGTCTTCCTTATGAGTCAAAATCGAATATCTTACAATCTCTTGATACTATAGCCACATCAAGAACAACAAGCTTTGACAATTTCAAAGCTTGACTAACTCCAAACTTTGATATAAGAAACTTTAAACAAAATATTGTGTACAAAGATTAACTCTTAAGAAGTTGACGAGTATAAGTTTAAGCTATATAATAAGAAAGATGAGTATATTTATGACATATGAAAGTGTATATCTCTCAAATGTAAGTTCACAATGAATACTTTCTTAAATTGGATGAGAAAACAATGAAGAGGAAGAAAGATTGAAGAATTTCTTTGAGCTTTGAGTATTTGCAAGATAAAATGGCTTTGAATGCAATGGATGAATCAAATCTATACCCAAAATCAATTTATATAGGTATGGGAATAAACATAGCCATTTGGAAGTAGGTATGTCATTAAATGCTCCAAATGGTAAACGCAGTCGATTGTATTGCACATTACAATCGACTGTATTCCCAAAGTAGCCGTTGAAATTAAAATTTTCCCTATTCAGTCTATTGTATTCCATGGAAGTCGACTGTAATAAGCTACTGCCCAAATTTACAGTCAACTGCATTCTAATGCAGTCGACTGTATTCCTGAAAAAAATAATTTTTCTTATTTTTTAAAGTATGAAAATTTTATGTATACAAGAGAAACATATGGGCAATTTCTACTTCATAGTTATCGATACGATGAATTCTCTATGTCTAGTTTCAAAGTAAAGGAATAAAAATGTTTACAATTGAATTGAAGTATTCCATCTTTGAAGCGTTATGCTGAATATCTTTGATCGATATTTGTTTGTCTAATTGTCTATTGCGTGTATATAATTATACCCAACGCTTCATGAACTTAATGCATATTCGACAACAAAATCATCAATTTTGGTTACCATCAAAATTGAATATAGTTCTTAGTTAAATAACCGTATGGCTAACAGCCTTCACATTGTTAAATTGGTGCACGTAATCGCAACTGTGTTGCCATCTACCTGATCTACTAAAAGCATCCATGGAAAGTTAAAAAGATAAGTTTCTTGACATGACAGATTTGGCGGCTATGTTAGAAAAAATGGAAGAAGATATAATGGCAAGGAGTGCTGACACTTGGAGACGCGGTGAATGAAATTTTATTTTTCTTGTAGCGTCAGAAACTTGGACGTGTTCAAGTGGACGTCCTTTATTCAGAATCTCAACAACCTTTGTCGATTTTAAACTGTTCCCTTGAAAATTGGTTGTTCAAACTCCTATTCAGTGGTTTAGTTAATTATGCATATTACTTATGCTATCATTTTTACTGTTTTTGCTATACAATAATTTTGTACTACACGATCCCTCATATTGTTAATTGTTGTATAATGCTCATGTGTCCAATGTGTTCAAAATTAGTCTTCTCAAATAAAGGGAATTTCAGGTCAATTAATTAGAATGCAATCCGCTATAAGCCGATGAGTTTAGAGCGAAATTACACGAGTAAGTGTGTTCATTAGTTTAGACAAATATCACTAACATCCTTTGACTGAATGAAATCTTGAAATACATCACACTTTTGACATAATGACTTTATTGGCCATAACTTGAAGATAAATTCTTGAAATGCCATTCAAAGGAATCCTTTATCTTTGTCGCAGTACCATCACCACCGCACCCGATGCTGCTATCCTCCTCCTTCGATATCATTGTCTCATTCAACTTCACCGCATGAGCTTCATTAACAATTTGACTCCAATTCCAAGACTCACTTCCACGATCTTTCCATTGTATCCACTGTCTCACCTATCACATTCTCTCTCATATCCCAATAATTCTCTCTTATTTCTCTTCCCTCACCATAACCACCATGCACAACACTCTTATCGGAACCACGAGAACCCTGTCGCCTTCGCCACCATGAACCTTTCTTCCAAGAAATTCCATGGTCTGCCATCATCACGTCTAGTCTCTACTAACCACCACAACGTCCAACCTCTAGCATCAGGCAGACAACTGCTATCACTGATGTGATGAATTACGATTGGTCTAAACCTTCAACCAATGACTTATTGTGACGTGTCCATCATTCAAAGCTAATGGTGAAAGGATGTGTGTGTTTTTGTCTCTCTAGGGTTGAATATAAGATATGGTAGATGGGTGGGGGCGTTATCGGCTTCGTTGTTGACGTAGTGGGGCTATGACGTTAATGGTCGTTTCGTTATGGCAATAATGGTTAGTTGTGTTGGTTGGTCCCATGGTGATGCCATGGTGGTGAGTAGACCTGGCAAAAATCTTCCCGTACCCGCGGGTCTATCCGTAACCGGTCAAAAATCTCAGGGTACGAGTACCTATATTGGTTACCCGTTGAAAATAGACCCGTACCTAAACCGACCCGTAATTTTCGGGTCGGTCCGAGTCGGATGATGGGTTACCCAGCTTACTTGTTTTTCAAAGGATATATAAACAAACAACTGAAGCAAGTGTGCCCTAATTCACTCAGACCCTTCCTCTCTGCCTCTGCGCCTCTGCCGTCTCTCCTTCTTCTGTGCCTCTAAACTGCCGCCGCCGCCCTTTCGCAGAGATCTACCGCCACCGATCCCTTCGTCTTCCCCCACTCATGGATCTATCATCAAATCATCAAATCGCCACTGCAGCGGCGCCGCAATGTCGCTACTTCGTCGTCGTTCTTCTCTCCGTCGCCACTCCATCAAGGAAGATCTCCATTCCGTCGCATCAGATCTAGCAGCTGATCCTGGAGATGAAAGGTGCTCGACCGCTAGATCTGTGTTTTCCATCGCCACTCGTCTGCCATATCTAAAGTTCACCATCACGATAGACCTTGAAATTTCTTGTTTTTTATTTTGTTTATTGAAGAATCCTGATCTTTAATCTTGAATCTTAATCTCGTGGTGATTGTTGTGTAATGATCTTGTGGTGATTATTGTGTAATAATCTTGTGGTGATTGTTGTGAAAATTTTGAGTTTCTGTTTGTGTAATACCAAAGTAATAGATTGAAGGAAGAGGAAGAACATTTGTTAAAAAAAAATATATAAATTAATTTATTACCCGCGGGTAATACCCTACCCGCAAGGGTAGGGTACAGATCCTTAAAGTGTCTACCTGAAAAAATTCGGGTAAAATATACCCGACTCGTATTTACCCGGATCCGAACGGATTTTACCCGTACCTGACGAGTATACCTGTTTGCCAGGTCTAGCGGTGAGTCACGGAGGATATGATGGTGGTGTGACGAGGATTTGATTTTGACTTGGGTGCATGGTGGTTGGCGATATGGATGTGGTGTTCTGGTTATGACGGCGGTGAGTGCTGTCAAGAAAGAAAATAAGGAGTAGGATTTAGGATTTTACTATTCCTAATTTGAAGATTGTATACTATCTGTACTGTGTAAATGTTATACTTACATTGTAAAAATGCGTATTGATGAGACCAACAAAAAGATACTTTTTTTTACGGGTCGATGACTGATAGACACGATTGGTACACATTTTCATGTCTTTTTTTTTTTTGGGTGAAAAGTTAATTGTATTAGAATCAAAGCTTACATGTACAGATGTGTAGTGCTTTCATCCTTGACTAGCTATCCTAACGCAGGACACAATTACAAAAAAAAATAAAACAAGCAAAGTAATATGCCACAATCTAACTCCCCATTGGTACATAGCATCCTATTAATACCGTGACTTGAGACTTTTTTCCAACTTCTCACTCACCATTGCATCCATTGCTTGATCGGCTGCAAAGTGTTTTCCATGTCTTTGATCTTACATCGTTGAATATTTAAATTTTATGTCTTTATCATAATTTCACTTGAATGTCGTAGGCATGAGTGAAATTAACCTAAATAAAGTAGATAACTTTGTACGGGTTTACCGGATAATCCGATAACCCGACCGTCGGATTCCTTAAACCCGGATCCCTACCCTGACACAAAGTTGTCTTTAATCTTTTGGGTCTGTGGTTCTACGCTCGGTAGAAGTATCCGGATCCGGACCCTGACGAAACCCATGCAATCATCTCTTTTGTTACCTACAGCAGAGCCTCTTAAACCCTAGAAAAACCCTAGGGAAGAAATCTAGGGCACGGCCGGTTGGAAATGAAGAATCTGAAGCTATCTTGCGAGGTATCGTCGACCCTCGCCCTGCAATCGGAGGATGAGGTGCTTCAGTTCGCCGCATTCGACATCGAACGAAATCGCCTGTTCTTCGCTTCCTCCACCAATCTCCTATACACCGCTCAGCTTCCCTCATCCACGGTAAGCTCTTCTTTCTGCTCATTTTAGTCAATAGTAAGCAAGAAATCGATAAAAAATTTACGAAATTAGTGGCTTTTAACCGATGTTATGGTCTTATTCCCTTGACTTTCTGTAAGTAACTAGAATAGAGTTCCGCGCTTTGCTCTGTACCCCATTTTAACTTGTCAAACAGTGTTTATTTAGTGTAAACACAATTTAAATTTCATTCGATCTTTGGACAATCGATTTAAGCTCTTCTCTTGCCTTTTTGGTCTTTAGTAAATAAAACTCGGCGGTGGTTGAACATTTAAATCGTGTACTGACGAACTTAGTCGCCTTTGGCTAAAGTTATAATCCCTTGTCTGTCCAAAACAGTTGTACCCTTACTCGTTGCTGGTTCGTGGTAGAGAATTCAACATGCTTTACTCGTTGCTGTTATTATAGTTTGACTTGCCAAACAATACATTTATTTGGTCTGTGATTAGTGTTTGATGAGTTCCATTAAGTCAATAGACGCTCCGTGTAAGCTCTTCTTTTGTTCATTTGAGTCAATTGTATATGATACTCACTAGTATTAGAACAAATTAATAGAAAGTGTATATGAATATAGTGTAGGGAGAGATTTGCCGCCCATGTGGTCCTGCCCCGCTCGAACCCGGATTAGTCGGCTTCTAATGTGGTGTCCGGATACCGGGTGGTCTAACAAAAAAAAGTATATGAATATAGTGGCTTGGAGCTAACGCTTTACTGCATTTTTTTCTATAATTTTGTGTTCCCTTTCACTTCTTACATGTTCCTAGAAGAGAGTATGAGCATGCCTTAGTCGTTGCTGTTACCCTAGTTTGACTTGCAAAAAATACTCAAAGTCTTTCATAACAATTTGATTTCCACTCAAATGTTCGCGCGGGGACATGAATTACGGAGAGAGGGAGGTGTTAATCAGGGATGTAGAGGAGAAAATATAAGAGTAGAACCACTGATATGATATTATATGTTTCAACGCTTAGCTAGCACCGCTTTCAGTCTTTTCCCAGTGATTTCATCCCTCTGAAGAAGATGAAGCCATGGATAAGAGAAGGAAGAAAAGATTTAAATCCATTAAGAAACTGCTACTATTAGGTTAAGCGGATTAACGCTTTAGGTAGGAAGTCAGGTTGGCTTAAGCATATAGCTTGTACTCTATTCGTTCAGTGGATTCGAACCACTAACACAAGGACTGAATGTAATGTGTAGTAATGCAATGAGTTTTCAATATTAAAACTAATTTGTTAGTATTCCCTTCTTTCCAGAATAAGAGTCCACTTGATTGTTTAGCAGATTCCTAGGTATGAAGTTCAATGTATGAACATTGGATCCTAATATAGTTGAAAATTGGGTTAGCATTGTTTGACAAGTCAAACGAGGGAAGAACCGATGGGTGAGATTAGTGTTTGTTAGAGTATGGACTGGGAACTCACTGAAATGTCAAGGGGACTCTTCTGTTGGAAAAGAGGTGGTATTGTATATGGTTTTGAAAACTAGGCTTGTGTTATATCTATTTTTAAGTTCCAATCAACTCGATCAAAGTGGTGCGACTTTAGGTTGAATTTCTGGTGGTGCCAACCTTGTGGTGTTCTAGTTTTGGTGGTAGGATCCATAGGTTGATAGAGAGCTGATTATATGATGCACTTTTTCAATATTTTTCTTTTGTATATGTAAATATCGTTGTTGGAATACCCCAGATTATTGGCTACTTGTGCAAATATAACTAGAAAAATATTATGATTTTGAGTTGAATAATAGACCTTAGAGTATTTGCTTGGAGGTCCTTTTAGTGATGAAATTAATATTTTATAGTATTAGTGGCTAATGTGATTAGATTAGATATTAACAAAAAAACTAATAAGATTTTGACTTGGATTAGAATTTAAGTTATAGTGTGATTATGTTAATAATGAGGAACTTAAGTTGTATTATAATTACAATAGCAATTAGGAGTTTAAGTTATATTATGATCACGTTAGCTAATTATATAAAGAGGAGGAAAATATAAGAGTTTCATATTTTTCTAGAGACAAAAGAGAGAAAAGAGCTAGTATATTCTTTTGGGTTTTCAAGCAGAAAGGTTGTGATTGATCTAAGATAAAGAGGAGATTTTTGACGTTATATTTGCTACCTTGAGGTAAGAGATTTTATGCTCTCTTTTTCTTGTGTTACACATCCATGTTTATTTTTGCACAAGTCCGATATCCTTCATTCAATGATTTTTTTTCTGTTACCGTTTTAACCTTTAAAAGAGGACGATTGGTTGTCTATTTTAAAGCTGTTTGCTGTAAACTAACGTTTTTTCTTGGCTGTACGTTGTTACTGTTGTCAGCTTCGTTTCTTGTTTTCTACTGAATCCAACTATTTGAAAAAAAAAAAAATGCTGCTGATGACAGGCAACCGTCCTTTTTTTAAAACAGACTCGTTTTTTTTTTTTCCAGAAAGAAACAGATAGCCAGTCGTTCTTCATCTTCTTCCAATTTACAAAGAAGGGGGATGCCACGTGCTAATTTCTGGGCAGTCCCTTGTCCTTTTAAAAATCTTATTGATTTACGTGCCTTTTTAGTTTCACCTGGAGATTTCTTCTGCCGATATCTCACTCATTCGATCTTCGATTGATCAGATTTTTGTTTCATTAAACTCGTATTTTTTGTTCTCTTCAATTTGAGTCTACAATGACTATTTTTAGATTTCGAATGAATATTCGATATATTTATCAAATTACTTTGTGGGTGATATTTGTGTTCGAAAGTCACCTTTGATGATCTTGACTTATATGTGACCCGCTGACTACGATATTTGACATGGTATAATCATGATTTGTGATGCTTAATAATAAGTAATTGTGTATGTGACACCTCAAGTTTTGATAAATTGTGTTTGATATGGGCTTATTGGTTATTTAACCATCTTTTGGTCACTTTAGTTATTCGCTTGTGAAATTTGATTGAGTTATTTAGTTCCTATTTATTGGCTATATTCGATAATTCTAATTTTGTATTCGTTTTTGACCCTCTGTCTGTACTGGGCAGTTCGTGCTCCCCCCTTTACTTCTCTTTTCCTTCCCCTTCCAGGCCAAGAGTATCACGAAGGGCGAGATGTTAGTACATCAGTGAAATTGCTTTGGTGTTTGATATTGAGAATCGTGGCAGTTATGATTTCTTTAGAAGAATTATTAGTTAGTTAATGTTGTTTTTACTTTCCTTTCAGGTAGCTAATCTAAAGGATTGTATTTAAGTTTTAGATTATTTTTGGAGTTAAGTTTTTGAGATTTAGATAATTGTGTTTGTGGTATCTTAGATGCTCTGCTCTGCCTTTATAATTGTTACGTCATGGACGTGATTGGATTTTGGTTTAAGAACGTGCACGGAACCTCGGGTTCGGGGTGTTACAGTTGTTTTTGTATAGGGCGTTACGGTTAATCTAAGTCATTGCTTTATATATGTAGTAGGTATAGTTAATTTCTTTGATAAAATCGTTAGCATTTGAAAATCAGGATTAAGTGCATCCTTTTGTACATGACAAAAGTGTTCAGTATAATGTTGAAATATGTGGAAACCTGCCTTATCCTACTCTCCCCTTTTGTTTTTCTAATAGAAGTTGATATGTATGGCATAATCAGGGAGAATGGAAGAAAGAGTCATCACCTGCGGTGGCTGAGCCCATTGACTTGGAACCTGGAGACACTGTCACTTCAATGGAGTATCTAATGGAGAAAGAAGCACTCATTATAGGAACCTCTGATGGGCTTTTGTTACTGCATAATGTGGATGAGACTTCAACAGAGATTGTCGGTAGAGTGGAGGGTGGTGTCAAGTGCATCTCACCTAGTCCGGATGGAGATCTGCTAGCTGTAGTTACTGGTTTCAGCCAGATACTAGTAATGACTCATGATTGGGATTTGTTGTATGAGACGTCACTTGAGGATCCTCCTGAAGACATGGACGTAAGTAAGGACTTCTTTCCATATTTCTTAATCTATACATCCCTTATGTGAAGCAAAATTCTGCAACTAGGACCACTCAAGCTTAAGTCATGGATAAATTAAATTGAAGTCTTTATCATATTTTATTTTGGTAAAATAGGTTTGGAGTTGTAGAAAGGAGAAAAATGAGCTTGAAATTCGGAAACAAAAAATTGTACGTGAATCTCCATATGTTATAGAGATCTGAGGAGTCTCTGACTCAGTGTTATAAGTGCTGATTTGCTTTAACATGGTAGATTTAGAACAAATCTGTTGCAATCCCAACTCCCCCACCTACAAAAAGGAAAAGAGAATAAACCCCGAGCCCAAAGAGGAAAATGAAACGGAATTTTACATGCTTGATGAAGCTAACCCTGCAATGTTTTAAAATCACATGAGGCTAGTAACAGTTTCTGCACTATTGTGTGGTTGATCAAATAGTTTGACTTGAGTGGTCTATGGCTTCAGGTGAACAGAGTGTTTTATCCAACTCTATTGTTGGAACTCCTGTTTCTTGGCGGGGTGACGGGAAATACTTCACAACAATAAGCAAGGTGCACGATATGTCTTCCTCGGCTAAGAAGCTCAAAGTATGGGAACGAGATACTGGGGCGATGCATGCTGCTTCAGAACCAAAGCCCTTTATGGGAGACCTTCTGGAATGGATGCCCAGCGGAGCTAAAATTGCAGCTGTTTATGACCAGAAGGATAAAAAGAAATGTCCGTCAATAGTTTTCTATGAGACAAATGGGTTAGAAAGAAGCTCATTTAGTGTCAATGATGGAACAGATACAACCATAGAAGTTCTTAAGTGGAATTGCCCTTCTGATCTTCTTGCAGCTGTTGTCAGATGCGAAAATTTTGATTCCCTAAAGATTTGGTTTTTCAGCAATAATCATTGGTACTTAAAACAGGATATTAGATATTTGAGGAAGGATGGAGTCAGATTCATGTGGGATCCAACAGTACCCAATCAGTTGATTTGCTGGACTCTTGGTGGCCAGATTACAATTTACAACTTCTTCTGGATTACAGCTGTGACGGAGAACTCAACAGCACTAGTTATTGATGACTCCAAGATTCTAGTGACACCCCTTTCCATATCTGTAATACCACCTCCTATGTATTTATTTAACCTAAAGTTCCCTTGTGCTGTTCGGGAATTGGCTTTCTGGTCCAGGAGTTCTAAAATTCATTTGGCTGCATTTCTGTCAGATGGCAGTTTGTCTGTTGTAGAGCTTCCTCCCCTTGACACTTGGGAGGAACTAGAAGGAAAAGAATTCATTGTCGACGCTTGTTATTCTGAAGCAGCACTTGGATCCATTACAAGTCTTTTATGGTTGGATTCGCATGTCCTTCTCAGTGTATCTCATTTTGGTTTCAGCCATAGTAGTTACTTTCAGAAAACCTCGTCAAGTGAGGATAAGCTTCCTGGTTGTTACTTGCAAGAAATTGGGATTTTGTGTTCTGAAAATCATTTCCCTGGTCTGGTGACGTGCTCAGGCTGGCTTGCGAAGATATCCAGTCAAATCTCTCTTGAAGAACAGGTAATCAGTACTGCCCCTAATCATGCTAAAAGATTTTCAGCATTTGTTCAGTTTGCTGGTGGAAGTATTTCTGAATATACGTCAAAGTTGGGTGCCTCAGGAGTGCAATCTCTTCAGAAGTACAAGGGTATAGGGTTTCCATCATCTTGCCCGTGGATGGGTGTTGCCCCTGTTGGATACAGTGGGTCGTCAGAGCCTCTTCTGCTTTTCGGGCTTGATAATTGTAGCAGGCTATATATTAGTGGAAGAACATTATGCAACAACTGCAGCAGTTTCTCATTCTACTCGAGTTCAGCTGACGAGGTGGTCACACATTTAATTCTTGCAACTAAACAGGATCTTCTCTTTGTCGTAGAGATTAGTGATATTTTGCATGGACAGCTTGATATTAAATATGAGAACTTCCTACCTGTCATCAGAAAAAGATATGGGGAGGTAGAAAAGAACTGCATAAATATATGGGAAAGAGGGGCAAAAATTGTAGGAGTGATACATGGAGATGAATCTGCTGTTATACTACAAACAGTTCGAGGAAATCTAGAGTGCATATATCCTAGAAAATTGGTTATAGTGTCCATTGTAAATGCTCTTATCCAAGGGCGCTTCAAAGACGCGCTACTCATGGTAAGGAGGCAGAGGATAGACTTTAATGTTATCGTTGACCATTTTGGTTGGCAAGCCTTTCTTCAATCAGCTGCAGAGTTTGTCAAACAGGTAGACAATCTCAGCTACATAACAGAATTTACATGTTCCATAAAGAATGAAAATGTCATGGAGACATTGTACAAAAACTATATATCCCTAGATTGCATAAAGTATGTTAAAGTTGGAGGACAAGGAAATTTTAAGGATTTCGAAGAAAAAAACAAGGTCTCGTCTGTCCTGCTGGCTGTAAGGAATGCTCTTGAGGAACAAGTAGCGGAAAGCCCAGCGAGGGAGCTTTGCATTTTGACTACTTTAGCTCGAAGTGATCCCCCAGCTATTGAAGAAGCTTTGGAGAGGGTAAAAGTTATTCGGGATATGGAACTATTAGGTTCTGATGACCCACGGAAAACTTCTTACCCTACTGCTGAGGAATCTCTGAAGCATCTCTTGTGGTTATCTGATCCAGAGGCTGTTTATGAAGCTGCATTAGGGCTTTATGATTTGAACCTTGCAGCTATTGTTGCATTAAACTCCCAACGTGATCCCAAGGAATTTCTTCCATTTCTCCAGGAGCTAGAACGTATGCCGCCAGTCTTAATGCGATATAATATTGACCTCAAACTGCAAAGGTATGAGAAGGCACTCAAGCATATTTTTTCGGCAGGAGATGCTTATTATGAAGATTGTTTGAACCTCATGAAGAGTAATCCTCAACTTTTCCCCCTTGGGCTTCAACTTATTACTGATCCTCGCAAGAGGAGTCGAGTCATTGAGGCCTGGGGAGATCATCTTAATAACATAAAATGCTTCGAGGATGCTGCCACAACTTACTTGTGTTGCTCTAGTCTGGAAAAGGCTTCGAAGGCTTTTCGTGCTTGTGGTAATTGGAGCGGAGTGCTGACTGTTGCTGGTCTCATCAAACTGGGGAAAGAGGAGATTATGCAACTAGCGCATGAGCTCTGCGAAGAACTCCAAGCCCTTGGTAAACCTCAGGATGCTGCCAAAATTGCTTTGGAGTATTGTGGAGATGTTAAAGATGGGATCAGTCTCTTGGTCACTGCAAGGGATTGGGAGGAGGCTTTGAGGGTGGCTTTTATGCACAGGAGAGATGACTTAATCTCAGAAGTGAAGAATGCCTCTCTTGAATGTGCCAGCTTGCTGATTCGCGAATATGAGGAAGGATTGGAGAAAGTGGGCAAGTACTTGGCTCGCTATTTGGCAGTTCGGCAGCGGAGATTAGTACTTGCAGCAAAGCTTCAGTCAGATGAGAGGTCAAGAAATGAACTTGATGATGACACTGCTTCGGAAGCTAGCAGCAGTTTCAGTGGAATGAGCGCATACACCACAGGGTATGTCTTCTACAATTTATTGGTCTGACATATAGCACTTTGTTTTGATGGAATTACCAGCTTTGAAAATTTCTAATCTTATTGATGGCTTTAATAAAAGAGGTTGTTTTTCTCTTCTCTACGCGGTAGAGCTTTGCCCTTTTGTGTTACTCTTCATCCTTGTTTCATGACGTATAAATCACGTATTAGTGTTTTCTGCTGTTGGTGGCAGCTCTGAAAGTACACTATAGTACTGGTTAATCCATTATCAGACTGATTAAAGTTGTGACCTGCATACAGTGTTTCATTTACTATCTCCTTGTTCATTGAAGGCTTTTGTATTATGATTGGTCTAATGTTTCCTCCTGTATGAACCATGAGAAAAGTTTGTGAACAAAAATGGATTTTATCTTTATATCAGTAGGTTTTCATATGGGTGAGATGTATTACAGCTTTCAGCATGTCTTTCTTCTACGACAACTAGTTGCCATTTTAATCATAATGTTCTTCAAATAGCATTTGCCAACATGTTTCTTGTTGCATATGGAGCCATTTCACTCTTTTATGTATCGCCTACGCAAAGGTGGTTATCAGCATAAGTTGCTGGATTTCCTAAATTTTCCTTTCTGTATGATGCATGCTCGTCTCTAGGTTGAGGCTATTAACGACATTGAGGGCCAGTCTCTTCCGTCCTTTGCTTAATTACCCTATAGTGCTACACTTTCTTCTATAAAGCATCTTCTATCCAAACATTACTTATTTCTCTTTCAAAATGTGCGTTTACGCCTGGTATGTTGGTGATCATATTTTAGATGTCTTAGACTGTCTTGCCAGATTATAGAACAAGTAGGAAAGAATGTTTATCTATTCACGACATTCAGGGCAGCCAAATCCAGTTTTCTTCGTGAATGATTTCCTGGATTTGGAATGTTGAGATGAATGCCATTTTTTTGCATCTCGTGCTTGCTTAAATTTGTGAATGTTGATTTTGATTTGAGGAAACCACAAAACTAGATATGTATGCCATGTTTTTCGCATCTCGTGCTTGCTTAAATTTGTGAATGGTGATATTTTGCTTCTAAGTTTTCCCAAACTTCTAAATTTTTAATTTTGATGTGGTCTCAAAGTTGTCAGCGACTTTGCCCTTTCGAATATTAATATTCTTGAGTATCTGGCCTTTGAGATCACAATCAAACTAATTAGATTTGAATTCTAGGAAAATGAATAACTCAAAAAACTGCTAATGCAATTGAATGGTTATTCGTTTGTGTGATTCTTTTGAGTCGCCTCTTTCTTTTCTAGGATTAAGTTTAACTGTAAACTTAAGTAAATGCCGTTTTTTACTAAATATAACCCTACTTGATGGGAGGACGCTGCTGTTGATGTTATGAATTTGTGGATGGCTTTTGAAAGATGTAGACTGGTGCCTTAGAAGCTGGAATCTCAAAATGATAGGCAAACACACTATTTCTGAGAACGAAAAAAATATCGTTGAGAAGGCTATCCAGATACAGCTGCAACTTTTGACTAATGAAGGACGTTGATGTTGGTAGAGCTGGATGGCAAAAAGGATGCTGCATTTGACTGTGGTAGTTGGGTTTATGGTTCGACGAAAGGGTAGAAGAAGAATTAATTCTGACCATGAGTTTCTTTAGTAGGACAAAATATAAGGTGTTGAATTCTGTCGTCCTTAACTGGCCTCATTTGCTTCATTATGCTATACTTAAATTCCAAGGCAAGAGCTTTAGAGCAGTCCTAAGCAGTTAACTCTTGCTGTGACTGTTTATGGAATCTGGGAGGAGAGGAGTCATAGAGGTTTTACCAACCAACATCAAGATATCAATGGTGTTCTTGCTTGAGCTTTGGATTTAATATAGGGTATTGAGCTGGAGGAAAGCAGCAGCATCTCCAGTTAACAAGCAATTATGCCAGGAATCTCCCTTATATTGTACTGGAGCCCTGATTTTCTGTGTAGTTTAGTTTCATAAGGTTTTCACTGTTGTAACAAGGTTAGATGTTAAGATTGTGCAGATGATTGTGTGCTTTTCCCCTTTTACTCAAAAGAGGGGAAAAACACACAATAAAGTTGTTCCTTAGTTTACTTTTGAGTTGTAATTTTTTTTCTCTCTGTGATGTCTATTTGGAAGGCCTTTAAGAGAGTTTTTTTTTTCATGAGCAGGACAAGAAAGGGTTCTACCGCTTCCATCAGCTCAAGTACCTCTAGCAAGGCAAGAGGAATGAGACGTCAGCGGAATAAAGGGAAAATCCGTGCAGGCAGGTATGTTGTCCATTAAAAGTCTAAAACAGCTTTTTTTTCAAGTGCCTATATATCACAAGCTCATGGATTCAATAAACTCTCATCTAGCCCTGATGAAGAGATGGCTTTGGTGGAGCACTTGAAGGGCATGTCTCTGGCTGCAGCAGCAAAATGCGAGCTCCAATCTTTGCTGGTTTCCCTTGTGATGCTTGGCATGGAAGATATTGGGAGGAAATTGCAACGAGTTGGAGAGAACTTTCAACTGTCTCAAATGGCGGCAGTAAATCTAGTTGAAGATGCAATGCCTAGTGATGTCATAGATGAGCATTCTTTTTCTTTGGAGCGCTACATTCAGAGAGTGAGGAAAGAACTGTTGCATTCAGAAGCTTTCTCTTGGCAGTCCAAAGTTTTCCTTTCCCCTTGAAAAGGTAGTCGTCATATATGACACCTTTCATTACCTTCTATGTATAATTCTGTGGTTGTTTTATACTCGTCTACAATGTCATGTAGTCTCCTGCCCTGTATATTAGATCAATAGTCAGCTCTACTCCTGGTTGCTTATCCTTGACAAACCAGAAATCCATGAATAAAGAACAGGAATAAGTAGGCAACTGCTATTTCCTTGCCTCCAGCGTGTCTATGTATATATGCATGCATGTAGGGAGGCCATCCTCACCCAAGGTTGGGTTGGGCTCTTATATGCCAACCCATTTGGTCCGTCCATTACCTCCAAGTGGACGGTTCCAGATCACTTCTTTCAAAAAATTAAAAAGCGGGCGCACCATTAAGAATGGCAAAATATCCCCTCAACACTGGAAGATATTTTACGGGTAAATGAGGGCATTTAACCAAAATAACAGGTTGTATATTTTTTCCTGACATATTGTAAACATTTTCGTAATTTAGAAAATGGTGTCCAAACAAGTGTTTTCATTTTCTTGAAAAAAAATATTTTTTATGTTTCAAAAACATGAACACGAAAACGAAAAACTGGGTAACAAAACAGAGCATCGGCATATCCTTTTCCTTCTCTCGTTATGCGGGAGGGACTTTTTTGTGTGGGTGTTGGTGTGGTTCCGTGCGTGTTTTTAGGATTCTATGCAGGATAGATGTGTTTTCTGTTTATGTGCACTATGCAGTTTAGGATAGCGTGTCTAGTTGTATAATCTTGTGGAACAGTGATAACGGGAGTGAGTTTTAGGTTGGTCTTTGGTATTGTGTCTTGTGAGTTGTAACTCGAGCACCTCATGAAAAAAAACTTACAAGGATTACTCTAGCAACTGGTGGAGAAGGAGATTCTGCACTTCTCGAAGTGGGTTATCGTTCCCTATTCAGCTCCCACCCCTTCCGTTTTCCAGTTTCCATTACTCTCTCTAAAAGAACCCCCAGTGTCCAGTTTCTCTTTCTCCCCTCCTTTTTTCCTGGGAGGGATGGGGGGTGGTGGTCATGCTATTACTGACACCAATGCCTGAAAGAAGCCTCCCGTTTGTCTTGCATCTCCTATGGATGGATGACCTGTTCTGTATTTGATACATTTATTGCCATCTGCATTCTTAACAACCATTGTTGGTACTCTAGTGAAGAGAGCTTAGTTGCATGAAGTGTCGCGCAGTAAATGTAATATGCGATTATTGTATTTGAATGCTGTTTACGTGTATGGTTTGGTGCTAGCTGCTCTTTCGGGGAGACAAATTTAAGAAATCGAATTGTTGCTTGCTGTTGTAGCGATAGCATGACGCATGACGAAATCCGGCAATTGCAAGCACTGATGGCATTGGAGGGCTGGGACGGGAGAGAAAATCGGCTTTATATGGAAATCTAACGTGTACCGTCTGTCAATCGGGGTGTTTTTGGGACATTTTTAGTTGTTTGTCTTGCATTATTTGACATGCAAGTAATGGTTGAGGATGCGATTTCTTGAATGACAATGGCCCCTAAAATCAGTCATGGTGCAATGCTCATGGGGAATTTAACGCCTACGTTATTAATGGAGATGGACAGAGGTGCTCAACTGGGTAGCTTAAGAGGCTCAATTGGTATAACCTGAAGTTGGTAGTGAGATTTTGTGAATAGCTTAAGGGGCCATCTCACCCTTTTTCATGTCTAATTGCAAATGCATGAAGTATTACTCATGTCATCTATGTGTGTTTTGCCCTTGCATTTTGTTTTTTGGCTGTCTATTGGGACTTACTTGTTTTTCCTTTCTAATTTTGTGAAGGTGCCGCCAGCAAGCTGAGATCTGAACCTGATATTTGAACTGAGGACGGCAGAATTCGAAGTCCCGAAATATCTTTTGTGCTAATTTCTCCTTTCGCTTGAAACCAAAATCCTATCTGATCCGTGTAAACTTTGTGTCCTGTTTATCTCGTTCCCGGTTCTTTGTTTTGCGTTTTGGGACTTTTAAAGTTCAGGATGCTCCCACGCTGTTCTAATGGTGAAGATGCCACCATCAAGATCACCAGCAATTACTAGATGATATCAAATTTAACAGTAGTGAAGACGCCATCAGCAACATCAAGCTCCTCATCTGGACTTCAAGAACACCATTGGACAGCATAATGTTGTATTTGAGTCATCATGACCTCTATGCAAATTTACAAAGTATCCCCGCACCCCCTGTTCCTATGTACTAATTTGTTCCTAGCTCCACAATTTTAAGTAGCATCTATTTTTCTTATTAACTGCCATATCTGATTGTTCTCCGCTCACCGATGGACATGCCATCAGGATCAACAGTCCTTGCACGACCACATTCCATTCTGAGACTTGTAATCTCGAGATTAGCTTTGTAGTAGTGAGGCATTTGCGCACAACTGCATTATATTCTTACCATCTGAACTTCTGAAGAGTTGACCAAGGTTTTCATGCAGAAGAGGGAAGAAGTCATTCTTCCTCTGTTTCCACATTGTATCATTTCCTGTCAGGACCACAAGACATATCTCCATCTTTTTGAGGAACTACATTAGGTTCCGCTCTTAAATTTTGCAGATGGCTCTGGTCACCCACTCGAAATGCATTGATTCGGTTTTCTTACCTCAATCCAACTACATCCTGGATTTCTTTTCAACCTCGTCTCGTTCATCTTTAATCTAGTGCTATTCGCCTCATCCCACCGACCAGATTGAGCATATATGCTTGATAAGACCACATAATGAGTTGGATTCCCAGGCTCAAGTTTCACGAGGTTATTTAAGGCTACCTCTGCCAACACGACATTAGAATGCATATTACATGCACCCAGTAAAGCCCCCCAAACTCCAGCATCAGCTTCCATGGGCATTGTCTCTATTAAGCCCAAAGTTTCATCAAACAGACCAGCACGACCTAACAGATCCACCATACACGCATAGTGTTCTAAACATGGTTCAACCTGGTATTTTTCGCGCATGGAGTGAAATATTTTCCTCCCTTCCTCAACCAAACCCACATGTCTACAAGCAGACAAAACACTAACAAAAGACACAGAATCAATCTCAACATTGCTCTCTTGCATAAGTGCGAAAAATGCAGTGGCACGATCCCCGCACCCATGCATCGAGTAGCCAGCAAGCATAGCATTCCAAGATACCAAGTCTTTATACTGTGTCTCATCAAAAATTTTCTCTGCATAGTCAAGACGTGCACATTTGGCATACATGTCAACTAGACTGTTCGCAACAGGTGTATTGGACTGAAATCCCATTTGGACTATGTAGGCATGAAAAGCCATCCCTTCTTTCAAGGCTGTTAAATTTGCAGCGGCAGGAAGGATGCTAACAATTGTGACTAAATTGGGTTGAAAAGCCTCAATCTTCATCAGATGGAACAAAGAAATGGCTTCTTTGGCATGTCCATTCTGCATGCACCCAGCAATCATTACATTCCAAGATATTAAATCTCTCGCGAACTCGGCTCCTTTGAACAAAAACTCGGCGGAAGAGAGGCTCCCACATTTTGCATACATGTCAATCAGCGCATTCTTCACATGACAGTCTGATTCAAAACCACGCTTAATAATTTGCCCGTGAATGCATGCCCCTTGGTGCAGGTCACCTATTAGGGCACAAGCTGGAACCACGCCCACCATCGAACCTGAGTCTGGTTGTACCCCCAATGACTGTAATTGGTAGAAGATTTCCATTGCATTATAAGGGTCACCAATCTGAGCATATCCATTTATCAGAGCATTCCACGTTACAACGTCTTTAAGCCGCATCTTATTGAACAAAGTTCGAGCTAAATTAAAGCAATCGCATTTAGCATACATAGACACTAGGGCTGTCCCCGTTGAAACATCAGAATCAGTATCGGTTTTGAGAGCATAACAATGTAAGCTCTTTCCTAGTTTCACAAACAACAACTCTGCACAAGCTGGAAGAACACTAACTAGAGTTACCCTATTTGCCTTTATATTCTCATTCTGCATCTCGCGGAACAGAGAGAGTGCTTCTATATGATACCCTGATTGCACAAAAGCAGCTATAACTGCCGACCAAGCAACCAAATCTCTTCCCTGAAGTCCCCTAAACAAATTTTTAGCCTTCTCGAGCTCTCCACACTTTGCATACATTGTCATCAGAGGCGTAGCAACTAGAACATTGGAGTCAATCCTTTGTTGTATGGCACACTCATGAATCTCCATCCCCCTGTCTAAATCTCTCATCTCAGCAGCTGCCAACAAAGCACTTACAGCTGATACCTTATTCATCTTCGGATTCTCTCTCTTCATGCAATCAAATAAATCCAAAACCTCGCAAAAGCGTCCGTTATGGACATACCCTGCCATCATCGTACCCCACGAAACATCGTCCAAGCCCCACATCCGGTCAAAAACCTTACGAGCAACATCCACATTTCCACACTTTGAGTACGTATCAATCAACCCATTTGAAACAGCACTCGGAAAACACCTCTTGCACACATACCCATGAATAGCCTTGCACGACTTAACGTCTAACAACTTACATATAGCCGGAAAAACATTCAACAAGCTCACTGAGGTTGGCTCCAACCTGGCAACCGACTGCATAACTCGGAAAAAACTCAACCCCTCTCGAGGCTCCTCACTCTGGGATAACCCTGCAATCATCGCATTCCAAACCACAATATCCTTAACCGGCATTTTATCAAACACCTCCCGTGCACGACCAAAATCACCAATCTTACTATACATATCCACAAGACCGGTACCAATGAACACATCATTTTCAAGCCCTTTACTAACTATATCATGATGCACTAGAAAACCCAATTTCGAATCTCCCACTCCAGTACAAGCTTTTAGTACAGAAGTGTAAGTGTACTTGTCCGGCTTAATTTCTTTATCTAGCATGCCATGGTACAATTCTATAGCTTGTGTGTGTTGGTTTGATCTTGTGTATGCTCTGATCATGGTGTTGTACAAAATGGCACGTGGGGTCGGCGTGGAATCGAACACAATGCGTGCTGTC
Source organism: Escallonia herrerae (assembly GCA_033070095.1). Classification (NCBI taxonomy): domain Eukaryota; kingdom Viridiplantae; phylum Streptophyta; class Magnoliopsida; order Escalloniales; family Escalloniaceae; genus Escallonia; species Escallonia herrerae. The sequence continues at coordinate 527,212 of JAVXUP010000201.1, forward strand.
TCGGGTTTTTGGAAGGAAGAGTAGGTGTCGATGAGGTGGGTGCTTGTGAAGTTGTCATGTGGGAGGCCGCCTGAGAGGATCAAATGGGCGTGGATTTGGAGGAGGGTTTTTAAACTTTTGCAGGAAGAGAGGAGGGTGAGGTAAGGGAGAGGGTGGTGTATGGAAGGTGGGTTTGAAAGGGCATGGAAAGTCCTGCTCAGACCATTTCTGGTGGTCATTTTGCAGAGAAGCTTCATGCTTAGTGTTGATGGTAATTCTAAGTGGGATTTCACTTTGTTTGTTCTTTCTTACTATAATAATCTTTTATTATGAAATTTTTATAAATGCTAGCTTATGCAAAACAAGTTATGATGAATTTTTTTTTCTTTTTTTATTATTTATTATTTGTAGTTCCATGAGATGAAATATAATCATGTGTTTTGCAGTAGTTTATATTCAAAAATGCTATTTCAACCCCTTGATATAGTTTGTTTTTGTTGTTAAAAATACATATTAGTTAACGGTAAAAAGAACATGAAAAAAACACACATAAATGTTCACAACAAACAAAAAATATTAGCCAAATAAATCCTAGAAATTCCAACTGATGGGATTTCAGAATCAAGGAATTGCAAAATACTCCAGCGAAGCACACTCTTAGGTGAAACTAAAGTGGGATGTTTCCGGAATATAAATCAGATCTGCCTTGATTGCAAAAAGAGTTAGGAATATAGATGCGTTTTCATAATGTGAGCATCTAAATATAAATTGTAAGAGTTGATATTTTGCGCATGTTAAATGTTGATGTTAAAATGTCACGTAAATAAGTGACAAAATGAGTTAGTATTCCACGAGTACTTAACATGGTCGAGTGGAATAGTAATACTAATGGTGTGTTTGATAATGCAATTAAGTACTTAAAATTTAAATTTTTTTAATGATTTTTAATTAAGTACGTTCGATATTGCTAAATCTTGTATTACTTAAAAAATTAATTCTTACGAAAAAAAGACTAAAATTTTAAGTCAGGGTGGACTTACTTAATGCTGATCACTTAATTCTAAGTGAGATGATTAAAAGTTATTTAACATATTTTTACATAAGAAAATAATTAACACTACGATGTCGCCTCAATTAATTTGCTGGTAACACCGCTTCTACTACACTACATCCATCACCACAAGATATAGTTGATTTCCTATCCTTCGTCAACCTAAGGCTTGTGTTCTTTTACTACCACCACCACAGTTATCACGACCTAGCCACTGTCGCCACCATCATAAGGACACCGACACCTCCATTATACCGTCGTTGTCTTCATCACTTCCATCTCTGCCAAAATCATCTAAAGATCCACTAAACTACGACTACTGACCGCCATGTCGCAACTTATCGCTATCATAAAAATTATCAATACCGCGTCTTTATGCTCCATTACCGCCACCATTCACCTTTTTGCCGCCGCTACCGCCACCACCACTACTCTTCCACCACCACCACCACCACCACTCCTCCTCCATCGTCATTGCCACCACCAACACGATTTTAGCCCCCAAAAAAAGGTTATAAAGTACATAAACAAATGAATAATTTTCGTAAAATAGATAAATTTGTAAATAAATAATTTTCAGACATCAGCTTTTGATTTACAAAACAGGTTAATTTATTTTTCAGTAAAAAATTTGTCGCTTAAAGTTTTCAATTTTAAAAATTCAGTTCTTAACTTTTTTAGCACTTAAATTTCAGTTTTATTAAACATTCTCTAATTTTATTTCTTTCATTTTGAATGTCGTTGTGATCCCAAGTAGTGTAAGCCACGTGTCACCAAATACTCATAGTCCAACTAAGTCAGAACATGTGATTGGTAACTATCGAGTTTAAAGAGTCAGAATCCTAAAAGGACTCTAACCTGATCTCCAAGGATCAGATTTGGAACCCAACGATGTGTCTTATTTCTATTAGGGCACTAACATTCCGTGTATGTAAAGGAGGCTCCCACGGGTACGCAAATAACTATTCACTTAGACTTACTCTATTTACTTGTTTTATCAAATTTTTTGTTCTGTAGCTGTGCTCTACTTTAGCATCGGAGAGTTCCCCTATTGGAACCCCTAGTCAGCAGTCATTTTATTTATGTCTTGCAGGTTCTCGTCCCAAGCTGTGGTTTGCAATCATATTTTTAGCAGCAATAGCAAATAAGATGCATGTCTTGGCCAAAAAAATTGAGTAACTTTTCTTTTATCAAAGAATGTGTGCATCTTAGTTATACTAATCTTTAGCACTAGCAGAGTCAGAAATGTTGAGCAACGTGGGCATAATTTTTTCCAAATTCGACTCTTGTTGTTTTTTAATTTTGTCAAAGTACCATTGAATTCATCAGTTGAGCTCAATTAAGTTATTCTATTAATTTATAAGGCATCCACCGGCCCGTTAATTCCTTTAAGTTTGGCACAAATCCGTCATTTTGGTATTATTTTAGGTTTTTGGTTGATTTTACTTTTTCTCTTCTCTTTCTTCACCTTCTCATTTTTTATTCTTCTTCTCCCTCCATAGCAGTCGACCCCCCCCCCCCCCACCCAAGTCTTGCCACCTTCCTCCACTACCACAACCAAACAGCCGCCCCACCCAAGCCTTGTCACCCACCACCACCACGACCAAGCCTCAAGCAAGCAATCTAGAGATGTCAAATGGGCCGGGTGGCCCGGCCCGTTTTTGGGCCCGGGTTAGCCCGGCCCGTTTTTGGGCCCGGGTTAGCCCGGCCCGTTTTTGGGCCCGGGCTGGCCCTAACCCTTAGGGCTTGGGCCAGGGTCAGGGCCAGGCCGAATTCTTTGAGAAACGGGCTCGGGCCCGGCCCGGCCCTAAAACGGCCCCTTTTTTGGCCCGGCCCTAAAATGGCCCGGGTTTGGCCCGACCCGGCCCCGTTAGCCCCCCCTAATTTTTTTTCTTTTCTATTTTTTTAAGTCTATTTTATTACATTATTATTTTTTTGATATTTTGGATCTTTTTAGTTAAATTAATAGTTTTTGAGGTGTTATTGAATTCATATGATCAGTATTTTCTTTAACATACGCATAGAAGTATGGGTGTATGGTGACTGTGACGTGTTTTTGATGATTTTTGAGTGGGCTTTCATTTAATGTATTTTACAGAGTTTGCTTTGTGTTCTACATCACAAGCTAAGGGAATAATTATAAAAACAATTATCATGTATTCTAAACATAAATAAAAATTATGTATTCTTTTTGTTTCAAACCAAAAGAGGTGAATCGAATTCTAAATTTAATTTCATGAAGTGGGTGACGTGTTAAAGAGCCTTGAAGAATAATCTCATGTTTCTTTAAATGACCAAAGAATTTGAATGTAACAAGAAAAGATGTTATTTTATCTTCTTCGATCTCGTTATTGTTTTTGTTTGATCTACTCTATTTTTCTTTGACATTTACAGGTTTTACACCATATTATGAAAGAGATTGAATTTTGCACTTAAAATCAGTACGTATGGGCTAGAACAACTAGTTTTTGTACTTAATCCGTGGTTAATGGTCAATCAACATCAATTTGCCTTTTCGAAATGGGGTTAATTCGTGAAAAAGTGATTGTATACTCAGTGGTCCGTTTACAAAAACTTTGTCATTTGTTGAAGAAGAAGTCTTTATAATAAAAAGTTGGGAAGAAAGGAAAAAAAATTAGATTGGGCCCGGGTCCGGCCCAAGCCCGGCCCTAAATATTGGGCCTAGGGCCTGGGCTTGGACTGGGCCCATATATCCCAGGTTTAGGCCCGGCCCGGCCCATTTTTTATTTGTGAGGCCCGGCCCTGGCCCTGGCCCGATTTCATTGGAGGCCCGCTGGGCCTGGGCCGACCCATTGACAACTCTAAAGCAATTGCCCCTCAATCAGCGTGTGTTTTTGTGTGTATGCATAATTGATTTTGTGTGTGTTTGTTGGTGGGTGTTGTTCGTGTGTGCGCTATTGATTTTTTGTATGTGTCCGTTCAGTGTACGTGCGATTGGTTGATTGTGTGCGTGTGTGGGTCGATGTGTGTGTGTGCTGTTTGTGCACAATTGATTTTGTGTGTGTGTGTGCTGGGTGTGTGATGGTCTCATGTAGAGTAGATTGTACCCATATCACGGAAAGCAGATGGAAGAGTTCATCCATTGCTTCGTTTGCTACAAATTGGATTCTTTCATGACATAGCATAACACAGAGTTAACAAAGGAGAAGGATTGTGTGTCCTTTGCCCATTATTCATCTAATCTTAGCAGTATGGTTTATAAGATATCAGACATGGCTAAGTACTCTAGGATTGCATAGAGAATTTGGTGGTTGGAGGTGGTGTTGGGTTGTGCTTGGAGGTTTGGTGGTGGCGCCGTGGTGGTGTTGGACTTGAAGGGGAATATTGGGGGCACTGGGCGATAGTGGTAAGGTGGTGCTGAAGAAGAAGAAGAGGGGGAGGTGAAAGAGGAAGAGGCGGGATAAAAAGAAAAGAAACTCTCCTCTACCATCCTTTCCTCGTGCCCTTTATGGCTGCAGAAAGGCTTTTTTGCTTCATAGAAATAGTGAGGTCTGCGTGGATTAAATAGACTTTGTACTTTACCTTGCCTTTGTTTATCAATCATCAGAGAAGAAAAAAGCTTAAGCCCTTGGGCGAGGGCGAACAGCGACACTTGATTGAGCCTACCGCCTGGAGGCCATTTTGAGAGGTATTTAGTAAGTAAGAATCCTAGGTTGGCTTAGTGATGGCTGGGAATGAAAGAGATCACTTCATTAGTGTATTCTTATAACGCATGAGAGCCACAGATATTTTCCTAATTAAGTCACTTAACAGACTTGACTTGGGGCTACCAAAATGACTTGATTGGTTAAATTGGCGAGCCTAGTGATCACTTTAACACAAAATGGACTCCAGTGACCAAAGTCGAGTTTTCCTTATAGTGCAGTGGTCAACCCCATATTTGACTTTTTTTTTTTTTTTGATTTAGCGATAACGATATTTCTAAACTCATGTCCTAAATGCTTGTCCATGCTTCTTTGTCAAACAAAGTTGAATCTGATAGAATTAAGTTCACCGTTCAAACTACTGAAAATAGTAGAAGTCAATGTTGAATTCCCTTGATTCTGTCTAGTTGACTCCAGCTGAAGCTCGACTGAAAACTTGAGTGTTAAATACCTAATTTCTGTTACTTTTAAACATGCAAATTATAAGTTCCAAATTCCCAATTGCTAAATTTGCAATCTTATTTTGAAAATCCTTAACTTTTCAATTTCTAAAATCTAAAATTATGAGTTCTTAATCCCGTAATTCTAAATTGAAACAAAAAATTGTACTTATTACTAAGCGATAGGTCCAATTAATTCAACTATGTAAGAATCCAACACGGATCTTACCGTGAAGGTTGTTGTCATGACCTTTAGGCGTTAAAAAACGAACAAGGAGTTCACTATGAAATCACCGTCAAACTATGATCAACACTTTAGATCGATTCATGGCATCTCAAAGTTAAAATATAAAAATCTTCTTCTGTTGCAATACCAATTGAGGGAAGTAATTTTTATCCCAAGCCACCTAACCTTTGGCTCAACTAATTGGATCTTACAAAAAATGTAGACCGGCCGAAGAAAGGAAATGAGAATAAAGGTGAGGGTAGAGAAGAAGAATGCGGTGTAGCAGCCAGAGCCCAGGAGCGGTTTGCTTTGTCACCTTGTGGTGTGTAAACTGTGTGGTTAAATATATTGACTTTATGTCTTTATTTATTTACGTAGCGTTCAAAACAATTTTTGTTTTCAGTTTTGAAAACTAAAAAATATATGTTCATACCCTATTCTGGTCGCACCCCAGGACCCGCTAAGGGACCCACTTTGCACGACACATCACCCAGTCAGCGGTCAACTTTTCAACACTCGAGGGCCGGTCAAAGCAACGCATGCTCAAGTCACGTGAACCATTCGTGAAGCGACTTCGGCGTGCCTTCCACCCTTGGGGGTCGGCCACCCCAAGGGGTCGGCCACCCTCGGGGGTCGGCCTCCCTCTGGGTTCGGCCACCCCAAGGGGTCGGCCACCCTCGGGGGTCGGCCTCCCTCTGGGTTCGGCCACCCCAAGGGTCGGCCTCCCTTGGGGGTTGGCCACCCCAAGGGGTCGGCGACCCTTGGGGGTCGGCGACCCTTGGGGGTCGGCCACCTGCCTTGAATACCGACGCCGTCACCTTTGACCGTGCTCCGTAATCACAACAACTGTCGCTCGCGGCCTCGCTCCGCCATAGTCACGACGACCGTCGCTCTCGGCCGTGCTCCGTCGTCGCGATGACCGTCGTTCGTAGTTACGACGACCGTCGCTCGCGGCCGCGCTCCACCATAGTCACGACGACCGTCGCTCTCGGCCGTGCTCCGGCGTCGCGATGACCGTCGCTCGTAGTCACGACGACCGTCGCTTGTGGCCGCTCTGTCGCCATGACGACCGTCGCTCACAGTCACCCCCATCCACGCAACGACCCTTGTCGCTCGGAGATCACTCTGCGACCCTCGTCGCCCGCACTCAACCGCGCCCCATGCGCTGCAATCATATTATATGCTCACGGGATAGGCTACTCCGCCAGGACACTATCTCCGCCGGGGTGCCTGCGTGACTGGCCTACGTGCTCTGGCACTGGGGGCTCGCGTCGGCACCCCTAAGGACTATGACCCCCGGGTCACTCCGAGATGGGAGCAGGTCTTCGGAAGGGCATCTTGCCTAGTCCACCTGGCAGCTGGGCGTCGGGTCTTCCCCACCGCTGCCAGGACCGTGGGATTCAGTAAGGGCTTGGACTGGAGGCTGGGGCAACGGGCTACTCTGACCATGCTACCGCGGCATGATCAGTCTCCTCAGACAGGCAGAGGGATGTTGCAAGGGCAGGGCAGCACGAACTTAGGGACCGGCAGTCCCAACGGAGGATCAGTGCTTTGGCCCCCTGGCGACGTGTCGTTCCCAGGGGGTGACACATGTCAACTTATGACACATGCACATTTTTGCCTATAAATAGTGGACTTTGGAGCTTTTTCAAGGATCTTTTCTCTCATTTTTGAGCTTTTCACTTTCTCTCTCTAAAACGACATTCTCTCTGGAATTCTAGTGAGAGAAACACACTTGGCTCACGTCCACGAACCCTCGACGCTGCACCCTTGATACGGACTGTAGACTGTCAGTCCTGTTCATCGTTACCCTGCCTGCGCAGCTCTGCCAGCCCTCACGACCTGTCTGGGGAGCCTTGCCCTCGGCCCTTGCGCCGTCCTTGCTGTCTCCCGCGTTGCCTACCTGGAAGCTGACTCAGACCGCATCCTTTGTGGCACCTCCACGTAGCATCGAACCATTTTCCGCATCATCAAAATATAGGCTTTTGACATATAGTTTTAATTTTTTTTTATTTCCTTAAGTTTTACCAATCAGTTTTCAAACTGGGGCTGTTTTTGAAAACTCCATTTCGGAGTTTTCAGTTTTGATTTTCTTTTTTTAAGATCCACCTTTCAACTTTTGTTGGAAGCATTTTATGTTTCTTTTTTCCTTTAATTTTCATCATCAATACCTATCACCCAAGAACACCAAATCACTAACATTGCCAACCATCATACTCATTAACCGCCACCACCACACCACCGCTGACTAACACCCAGAACACCAAACTACACCCAGAACACCAAACTACAAATATTCTAACGACCACAACCACTGACGCCCAATCTGCCACCACCACTGATTAACACACTCAAACACCAAACCTGCCTACCGCCAACCACCATAGCCATTGACCGCCGCCACCACCACCCATGACCAACACCCACGATCATCGCCAATTACCATAGCCATTAATAACGACATCCACTATCACCACTGACCAATATCGCTGAACACCAAACTTTTTAATATCGGTCAATACCACGGCACCACCACTCCTTTAAATCTAAATTCACCATCATATCGACCATTATTATCCCTGCAAGATACACCACCACAAGATTTCATCCATCAATTAGCCCTAGTAGCTTTGACCGGCATAGGTAAATTTTGAGTCATTCAAACCCATTCACCCAATCAAGCTACAATCAAACCCAGCGAAGCCCTAATAGGCAAGCTAGTGTGTTAATGGCATAACAGTATTTGGTGGTAAACGATATGTGTTGGTCGTGGTGCGGGTTCTTCTGGTTATTGAATGTAGGAGCTCAGAAGAAACTCTTAAATATTGAAATGAAAGAAAAGAGAAGATATAAATTAAAAAGAGAAGAGAGGAAAAATAAAAAAACAAAAGTAAAAACCATATGTACAAAACTGCTATTAAATAACCCATCAATTTTGTAAAAAAAGAAATTACAAAGAGGTTTTGATGATTTTTTTGGAAAACAAGAACTAAAAACTGGGACGAGTTTCAAACACACCCCTAGAGTTTGAACTTTACCTTTCCTTGTCCTTATTAGAGTAGGTTTGACATTTGAAACGACTAAGAGGATATTTATATTAACTAGAAATTTATATTAACCATTCCTTATTTTTTTGGTATTTTAACGGATGTAAAGTGACTCAAGAAAATCTCCTTCAAGTAATTAAAATTTTTAAGTGGGCACTTTTATCATTATAGCTTTACTATACCATATATAAAAAGAAGAACATTTTTCGGATGATCAGATGGGCACTGATTGGCCCACCGGTGCCACCCACTAGCTCCATCACTGCTCTTTAGAAAGTGGCATTTGCACTGGTAAGCGACATTTGGTTGATGATTGATGACCCTACCTTGAATCTAACTAAGATGATTTGGAGAATCGTACAAACATTGACACAATTATACATCTTTTTGGAGATTCTCACAACACTCTTTAGTCAATTTAAATTAGATAAACAAACTACTATTCACAAAAGATAACAACGTGTTAAGATTGTTAGCCAATCATTAGGTACGTCTTTTAGTCAATAAGCCACTAAAATAGTTTTTTTTTTTAAAATATAAATAACTCTACAAACTACCCACGTAAGCCACTAAAATAGTTTTTTTTTTAAATTAATAACCGTACAAAATACCCTCGTGGTTTGGCTGAATTGTTGAAAGCCCCATAAAGTTTGAAAAGTTACAAGAGAGAGATCGCAAAAGTATTGCATTCGACGGTTCCCGTAACAAAATGAAGGAATGTCCAAAACACTCAAATATATATATATATATATATATATATATATATATACACACACACACACACACACACATATACATATAAACGAGAGAGTCATATCAATAAAAATACATCAAGCTATTACAGACTTTGAACATCCACCTCTTGTCATGACATCACCACGACCTATAAATATTTACACAAGCCCCTACCAAAAAAATAAGTTTGTATCTATCGATTGTGATTAGAAAAATATTTTAATTGGTCCAACCTTGATATACCTTGGCGTGGATCCTTATACATAAATACAAAGATCACTTGAGGGGGCGGCTGACATGCATGGACTCATGCCCACAACAAACTCCTAGATCAACATCAACATAAATATAGATTTGTGATGTTGTTACATTGATCTTGGGTTTGTGCGATGTTGGTACATAGATGTAGTGTTTATGCAATGTTGGTACTTGGTACATAGATCTATGATTTGTTTGAGTGGGGGCCATGAGTGGTGGTTGTGATAGGAAAAGGCTCTCACTATGATGGGGGGGGGGGGGGGGGTTGGTACTTGGTACATAGATCTATGATTTTTTTGAGTGGGGGCCATGAGTGGTGGTTGTGATAGGAAAAGGCACTCACTATGATGGGGGGGGGGGGGGGGGCGGCAGCGAGTCTGTGGTGGTGACGAGAGTAAGAGACTGGAGTTGGTCGCAGCTGTGGGGGTGGGTGGTGAATGGCAATGGCAAGATTGGGTGGTGATTGCACTGACATGATTAGGTGGGGCTGATGGTGACAATGGAATTAAGTGGAGCCACTGGTTGCTGCGGCACACGGGACTGGCATGGGTAACAGACAAGGGTGGCAGTGGTGGTGGACGGGGCTGGGTTAGTAAGGGTAGCGGCTAGGGCTAGGTTTGGTTGAATTCTAGACGAAATTGAGACATGAGTAGGAGACAAAGAAATGGAACGCATTTTAGTCATTTCATATATTAAATTTCTACGAAACACACTCCTCAATCGCGTGAGCATCACATATTGCTAATTTGGACGATTTTCTTAACGATTGTAACATATTGATTGACACCTCAGGTGTTCCTTTGCAATTTTTGTAGCCTTAGAGAGCTTTCTACAACTCAACCAAATCACGAGTATTTTATGAAATCACCCCACTTCTGATCTCAAATTGTCTTGAAAATCCGGTTTGTGTAGTCCCTTTCAACCATGAAAGGCTAATCTTAATGAGTAATTTCGTCCTCCTACCAGAACTAAAGCAAACTTTTATCTGAAGTCCCATAATCCGTGCCTAAAGACTCCAATTTAGATCCTTATGGTGTCAATAGTTATGAGTTGCAATTAGATTGCGAACTAGGTTTACATATGTTTGACTAAATTCACTATCATTCGTCACTAAAACCAAAGAAGTGTCGTCGTTGAACGCAAAGTTTTTAGCGACAAACTTTAGAAAGGAAGGTCATTGGGTTGACGCTCTATAGGTACAACATAAACGCACAAAACTTGTGAATCGGAGCCCTAGATTTTCTCTCTGCTCCTTCCCCCTGCACCGCTCGCTCCTCATCTCCTCCTCAAAATATGGTCAGCACTACTTTCCACTCTCTAAATCTCACTTCCCAAATTTTGACTAGATTTTACCATATTTCATACGAGCCCATGTGTTTATTTGTATGGTTAATTAGGTTTAACTAGATTTTGACCATATTTTATGCCTGCCCATGTGTTTGTTTCTAATGTTAATTATTTTACTTTTTATGTGATCTGTATTCCTTTGGTTATCGATTGTGATTTCACCGGAAAATTCTAGTTTCTAGGTCGTGGGGTAGGGTGTATTTGTGCGCGGATTTTAATGCAATGCGTTTCCTCTTGGTGGTTGTTGTGTGGGGGGTTCAGTTGGCACCTGTTTATACTGCTTCGGTAACGATAGGGATGTGGATTTAGCCAAAGAAAAAGGTCTCACGTGGGGAACTTATGTTTATATTCTAGTATCTACGAATTTAGGCCATAATGAAAAAGGTCATGAATAAAGTTAAGGAATTACATGATGTGAGACTTTCATTTGTAGCACTTGACAATTGGCCATGGATTCTTGAAACTTTTAATGAGGTCCCGGGATTACTGAGTTTCAAGTGCTAATATGAGGTGTTGTACATTAAACTTGGAATGAAAACTGGCGACTCCCTCTACCTCTTTATGATTTTACGTTTATACAGATGAAATTTTGCCCAGAAAAGGCAAAATGTTCAGTTCATTGCAGAGTCTACTGTCTAGGGAGGTTTGTGTGGCTGAAGTTGAAGTTTAAGTTTGTCAAGCAAAACGTAATCTGCTCTTTAGATAAGGGTTGGAGGAAGTTACTCCAACCAGGTTTGCAGCTAAATACTTTCTAAAGAAAGTTCTATAGGTTACAAGTTTCTTCGACAGAACCGTTAGAATTGTCACCGGAGAATAAAAGATATATGGGGTGTGAAATAGCTTATTGAATAGAATTGGTTACATTTATTCTTACTATACAAACGTGGACAAGTTCTGTGAAGATTACAGTAAACCAAATAATGAAAAAAATGAACAACTTGTTGGCCAAGTAGACTTGATGGCCAAGTGTCTTGGTGGCTAAGTAGACTTAGTTAGGGGCCAAGAGAAAATGTCTTGTGATACTCCTCCTTGGCCACCAAGACACTTGACCACCAAGTTTACTTGGTCATCAAGAATGCTTGCTCATGAAGATACTTGGCCAATCAAGTTGTTCATTTTTTTGGTATGTAAAATAATTTATTGAATAGAATTGGTTGCTTTCATTCTTACTATACAAGCCTATTTATAGACGAGTTTTATGGAAATTGCAAAAATTCAATAATGAAAAATTGACAACTTAGATGGCCAAGCATTCTTGATGACCAAATAACCTTGGTTGGCAAGTAGACTTGTTGGCCGAGTGTCTTGGAGGCCAAGTCAAAAGTCTTTTGAATGGGTGAGTGATACCTGATGGAAGTAAAGAGAGCAACTGTTGAAGTTGTACTGCAGTAAGTGTGGGTGTAGAACAACAGTGATTGGTGCAGGCAAAAGCCCTGGAGAAGTGACGTTGGCTGGAAAGAAGACATGATTGGAATAGGAACTATTTTTGCGGTTAGAATAACCCCACAGTTTGAAGATAAGCCACCTCGTTGAGAAGACTGGTTGCGATGATTATTCAACGAAGAAGGGTATACATTTTCCTTATAACAACGAGACTCAAAGTGACCGTCCATGTCATTGTAAGAACAGTGAAAACGAGGTCTTGTGTTGGTGGAATCGGCCCGAAATGAGAAGAAGGTGGAGTAGGGGCGAAAAGTGAACGTTGTGAAGTCATAGCAGCTTGTGCAGGAAGAGAAGGCCGAAAATCTGTTAGCGAGTGTTGCCTTTCTTCGTGAAGCAAGAGAGAATAAGCCTTGTTAGCAGGGTATGGATACTCCTATAAAGACTAGCTGGAAGGCCTTTTTCTTAGCAAGGGAAAAGTGCTAGCCAGAGAAGCAAGCTCACCTATGAGAATTTTTTACCTATTCCGCATCACCGAAACTTTGAAGTCAGGCTTCTAGTTTAACTAAAACTAATAGGGGTCAGTTTCTTGTTCGGGTATGCCATGGAGTTCCATTGAAGAATCTGGCTTCTCACAGCTGCATACGAGGGATTGAGACCTTCGAAAAAAATCCATTAGCTCATTGGATTCAAGAAACTCGGTAAGTGTCTTCATGACGCCGCATGTGCAAGATGGATGGCAATGATGCGCATTTTGTTGAGAAAAACAATTACGTTGATCGTCCCAAACAGCTTTAGCACCATTGGGATAAAGGATGCTATTGGGAATAGAGGGAATGGTGGAATGCACCAATCAAAATGTACAAAAACTATTGAAGCCAAGCCAAAGAGAATGATGGAGAGAGCCGGTAGCAGGTTGAGAAAGGGAAGCATTTATGAAGCCGATATTGTTTTTTGCTTGAAGAGCCATGGTAATAGCACAACTCCTTGTCGTGTAATTGCCATTGGTAAGAAGCTGAGTGGCAAGAGGGCTTCGGTACTAATCAGATGGATGAAGAAAATATGGAGTAGAAGACTCCAACAATTGTTAGTAGCGTTATTTGGAAGAAGAGCAGCGGATTTTAGAGGAAGCCACTCAAAGAGAATCGGGAAAAACCTATCCAAAATTGATGAGGTTGATACCATGTGAATTAGCCTGTTGAATGGAAGTGGTTACATTCATTATCACCATACAAGCCTATTTATAGACAACTTTTATGGAAATTACAAAAAGCTAAATAGTGACATAATGAACAATTTGGTATCAAGTAGACTTTGTGGCGAAGTTTCTTGGTAACCAAGAGAAAATGTCTTGTAAGATGATGCAATAGAGCAAAGCGGTATTAAATTATTTTCACGACAACTGTAACATAAACGTAAAAATTGCAAAAGGATAGACTATAAGTAAATCTATGACCATTTTGTTCCATGGAATGCTGAATCCACGTTTCCTGGTCACCTATAGAATTAAAACTGGGCGTGGGTTAAGGCTTCAGTGCTTTATAGTTTCAATCCGAACAAAGTACTGAATCTCCTAGCTGTATGAAGACTGTTGTTACTAAAGCGCCTACATTGATGCAGGCAAACACATAATGTTGTGGATTTAGCCTCGCCAAAAAGGTCTTTATAAACGTACGATGCCATCGGATGATTCTTCGTTTCTTAGTTGGTTCCTTGTCATCACGTGGTAGTGGTGAAGACCAATGAAAAGAGGGCACTCACTCTGCGTGCCCCATTCTCAACGTACGATGCCATCGGATGATTTTCGTTTCTTGGTTGGTTCCTTGTCACCACGTGGTAATGGTGACGACCAATGAAAAGAGGGCACTCACTCTGTGTGGCCCATTCCCGCTATTTACATGGGTCGAACATAAAGTGAGTGGTCTTCTTTTATTGGCTGTCACCATTGTCACGTGATGGTAAGCAACAACCGAAGAAATAAGGTGCAGGTTAAACAATCATATATCTCTGTGTATCGTACTCGGGCAGTCTGCTTGATAAGTTATGGAGAGGGAGACTTATTTTGGGGAAGTAGTTATTGATTTCTCTTTGATCGCATTTACGCTAAGCCATTACATTCTTAACTACCTCCTTAAAGAGATATATCATTCGTAAATCTAACAACCATGCAAAAACTAGGCAAGCGTAGTGGTCCTCACTTATTGTAGGATGAGAATAGCTGGAGGCGTTGAGTTCTGGTTATTGATTACAAGAATCTTAAGTTTCAGTTATCATCTATAAATTGATCAACCAAGTGTACAATAAACATATAAGTATGCGAGGAACTTCATCTCTCTCTCCGCAAATTCTAGATTCACTAGAAATTTTGAACTGTTGATTCAAATTATCAAGCTTAATTGATGCCACATGATGATGTAAGACCCCCTCGTCTTACTACATCTTTCAAGTAAGTATCACAAAACTCTTGTAACTCAGAGACGTCTAGAGTTACTTAGTAACAAGTGCTGGAGCATGTTGGCTGAAGTTTTTGTCAACTATATGGGTGTTGGAGGAAGCTCTGCCAAGTAGGATTGTAGCACAAGAATATCAGTTTCTTTGATGAAGAAACTGTAAACAGTGTTATTGGAAATGTAAAAAGGATATATGATGCAGTAGAGTAAAGCTGTTTGATCATCTATATACAGTAACGAACTTACAGTGATATTCACAAAAGGATGGACTAAAAACATAACGTAGAAAACATTCCTTCTGGGAAATGCTAAATATACATTTTTTGATGTCTGAATGCAAAACTTTATGTTGCTATTGACAAGTTGACTGTGGATAAGCATATTATGGTGTGAATTTGGCTTAAACTGCATACCCCGTTGGACATCAACAATCTACTCTAATGGTCATACTTCAAATATACGTGTGCTTGGAGAGAAGTTACTCATTTTTTGGAGGAACTGGCAGGGGCCACACTGATCTGTGTCTACTGATTTCTTCTGCTGAACTCTAGCCTAAGCAAATTTCAGCACCCAACTAATAGTTCTCTTCAAAATGCAAGACTCTTTAACACATTGGAATTGACTGATTCCTTGTTGCCTTAGAGAGTGAAGTCTGGTAGCCTTCTGGATTGATGTTTGCATAACAAAATCAACTAGACTAAGTCTAATGTGGCATTATCCTTTACTTTTGCTCTGACAAGGAGGCTGCTGACTATAATATAGCAACTATCAACAGAGATTTTATCTTCCTTTATGTTTTGGGGGTTCGCATAACATCAAAGTTTATTTCCCTTGGGAAGGAGCACCTCCAGTGGCTATTAAATGTCTTAAGAGACTGGGAGGTGTTGATGTTCCCAGTATGACATTGCTATGGTGTTCTTTTAGGGAGGTTTAATGGGGTATAGACAAAGAGTGGTTTTATTTGGAAAAAAGGAGATGATTATTCTTTGATTGGAAATTTAGGAGGATACAGGGGATAGCACAAAACCATGGGGTTTGAGAAAGGAACAACTTGGTATGGAAGCTGGATCTGGGCTCAAGTTTGTTTAGAGAAAACTGAAGGGGTGGCCGTATCTTATTTGTCTCTCTCTTTTTTCTGATCATACGAGTCTCTTCTGTGATGCTTGGGGGCTTAATTATGGTATATGGTCCTCCTTTTCTTGTATGCTAGTTCGGGGTCGAAGATGGCCCTATACTTGTCAAAAATAACGAAGGGAATAGGTGGGCACCATCAAAACGTGATTGTGTTACTTTGTTGCAGGTCCTTCAACTCCTGAATACTCTCCAAATTGGTGTATTGTGATTGTTTCAAGCTTTCATGTTTTGTGGAAGTGAGTCATGCTGTCTCTCTTCCTGCTCCCTTGCGTCCATAGAAGCCTACTTCTGTTACCTTCTAAACTTGGGGGTACCTTGAGTACTAACAAAGGTCTTATCGTGGGAAGCGTGTACAGTTCCTTTTCCGAGAGAGAGTGCATCTCATCTGTGCATATGCATCCCGAGAGCGGAGAAGAGTGGCTTACGCCGCCCTTGGACTTATCTAGATATCTCTTTTATTAAGTTTGTAAAAAAAGGGAATGAATAGAGGTTTCTTGCGCAACCCTGAAACTGGACTTATTCAAGATGGGTGGCAGTTTATACTGTTACATATCTTGTTAGTAGTGAATTCTGGATGAAGCTATGCATGCATGAGGAAATTTTGGCTTTGTTCGGTAACATCATTTGAGTACAGTTCCATTGTAGTTGGTTATTGTTTTCGTTATTAATAGTCCAGAAAATGTGTAGGCGAATGCAGCATCAGGAATGGCTGTGCACGATGAGTGCAAGTTAAAATTTTTAGAATTGAAGGCAAAGAGGACATATCGCTTCATTGTTTACAAGATCGAAGAGAAGCAAAAGCAGGTTGTGGTGGAGAAGTTTGGTGAACCTACTGAGAGTTATGAGGATTTTGCTGCAAGCCTCCCTGCTGATGAATGTCGATATGCTGTCTACGACTTTGATTTCGTAACTGAGGAAAATTGCCAAAAGAGCAGGATTTTCTTCATTGCTTGGTAATTATCATGTGACAGTGTTCCTTGTCGTGTTGTTATGTGGATTTATCTGGTTGTGTTTGATATCCCTTTTTGTGAATTTTTTACGAAGGTCTCCTGATACAGCAAGGGTGAGGAGCAAGATGATTTACGCAAGCTCCAAGGACAGATTCAAGAGAGAGCTTGACGGAATACAGGTAGAGTTGCAAGCAACAGATCCTACTGAGATGGGCCTCGATGTTATTAAAAGCCGAGCTACTTGAACTTGAATGTCATTCATGCAGTGAGAGTTCTCACTACAATCTGCTTCCGTGTCAAATGTTAATAGTTTTGGGACGTATAAGTTTCTTTGATATAATATTGGTCTGTTCTACTCTACTTATCAAGTCTTGTCTTGATCTTAACTTCAGTGAGTTCAAAGTATACGTTGCGATTGTTATTTGTGTGATATCAACAACAAATATGTGATGGTTTGGAATGATAGCTTTGATGTTTCGGTCTGCCTGACTACCTGGTGTGGTTGGTTTCTTAGGACGAGGACAAGTGCTTTAAGTTCGTATTACATTCTGAGAGCTTATTCCATGCTTGGTTCTCTTGATATAAACATACGAGAGTGAGCTGCTTCCCTTGAACCCTCTCCAACCTGATGAACGGTACGTGAGGACTACGAAGACTTGATCCCTTATGCTCCGGTATCTTTAACTCCTGAATTTTTCCCATGTGATGTAGCGTCTCATTTCTATCATACTGATGAGTTACTGTAATATTGATACTTTGTAAGATACCTTGGCAAACCTCGAGTAGGACAAACGTTATAGTTCTTAATCTGGGCTCAATTTGAAAAAGTTGAGCTAATATTGCCCTCTTGTACCACAACAAAAATTACTTAAGAGGCATGAGGATGTAAGGTGGAGCTACAAGTAAAGAGCTAAGCATTAAAAGTTTTTCTGTAAGGGGAAATTCCTGGATAACTCTTCCCTATTCAACTTCTGAGTAGAGGATATTGGTACCAAGCAAAGCCCTCTGCTCCGTAGGTCCTGTCGTTTGTCTTTGGTTGCCTGTCAAAATTTCGTTGTCATGATTAGAAACATAATACGTGAACATGTACGTTACAAATTCATTCATATCGAACAGTGATGCAAGCCTACCTGATGGTGTGGATTGTCATCACCGTGTGCATTACTCGGCATGTGAAATAGGTTCTGTTCCCAATTCAAACAACAGCCAAATAAGAACCAAGTTCTTCAAAAACAATACCTTTGTCTGTAGAAGTACTTAAAAGGGGTTTGCTTTGTTCTTTTGTTGGTTGCGGTGGGGTGGGGGTTACCTGAATTTGATGTTGAAGAAGCTTGATGGAAATGGAAGCCTCGTGGAGGACAGAAGCTGTGTCGGTCTGCAATGGAACAGAGGATGGATTAGTTTCCAAACTATTTGTGTTCCTGCAGTATATTTTCCCCATTAGAATGTCCAATTAGCTAACCTTGCCATAAGGAGAGACCAGCTTCTGGAGAGCAGTGATTCTATCACTTAGCTTTTGGCTTCTCTTCACCGGCACCTGCAACAAGTACCAATTAGCTGTAAAACAGAGATATCGACATAATCTCGTTTCAGACTCGAGAACCATACACACGTACTCTCTGTCTCTGAACCTCTCTTGCTTCTTCCTTGGCTTGATGATCATGGCATCGCTCTTCAAAGCACAGAGCCGCCTTCTTGTTTACCATCCATTCAGTACCGTCATACTTGCAACTCTCGAAGTCATTAGAGCCCTTTCCACGTAGGATGCCATCGACCTGAACTTTACGTTTTCTTGGATTTTTTGTGGACGGAAGTTCCTGCAAGACAAAAATATCTCAAAACTGTTTACAAGAAGATTTCGTGGCAAACAGAGATGGCGCTAACATCCTTGAGAAATGACACGTAAAACTTCCCTACAGATAAACTTTGTAGTTGCTGCGGGCTCTACTTTTTGTCAAGAGTAGGAAGCAACCTAGACAACAAGTTTCTTGTGCTTATTTGAGGAAAAGATTGGAAGGAAAAGATTGGAATCTTCCCACACAACATGCATAAGAGGAAGTATAACATACAGTTTGAAATTGTGCTACGGAAAGCTTCTTGGCATGGGATAATGCAGGCTGCTGAGGAAAATTATCATAGCTAGAAGTGGTTGTTAGGTAACCACCTGCTTCTATACAAGGGTAATCTAGTCTTTTCTTCGTCACCGGTGAGGGCGGCCCTGAAATGGAAATGAGCACAAGTTAAAAAATCATGTGGTTGATTCAAGGCAAAATGGAGAAATTAACAGCTAACGATATTGGTGACACCGGTGAGAAGCATATAGCAACCTGCTGGTTGACAGTAGCAAGGGGATTGAGGAATTTCGAACCCTCCCTGGAGCTGCAGGTCATCATTGTTATACAAGTCTAGATCGAAGCAAAAGCTGCTTCCATACGGATTTCTGCAACAAAAATACGAATACACATGATCAATATCCAAGCTCCTCATTGTCGCATAAGAGATGGAATCGTCGCTTGAGAAAGGAACGGATATATTACTTTTGGCGGTAAATGTGCTTATGAGATTTTTGTGTAATGTAGAGAAGACATTTGCAAAATCAGAATTACAACAATGGATACATGTACATGCATATTGTTGGGAAAAAGTTTCTTGAGAAAGAGAAAGCAAATGTTGTGCCAGTTTTGTCTTCCTAAGATAAACAATTATCAAGGCAAGGTTTACTAAGTTGTGAACTAGAAGAGGTAGAGGCATACATTTTGCTGTCCATGTGTGCTGGAATCTCAGAGATGGTCTCTTTGCCTCCTGAAATCAACAGGACATAGACCATGCCAAATTAAGGAACCATTTGAGTCTCTCATTCACCTTAACCCAAGGAAGTAAGAAATTCCTAGTATTTTTAGAAAGTTATACTTACCAAAACTATATAGCTGCGACGAGACAGATGGTAGAATGGTGTTCTTCATTCCCGTCAACGACGTCTCTTGCCAATTCTCCCAAACAAAGAAGATGGCTTGTCAGAAGTCGTGTTAGAACCTTGCAAAGCTTTTCTCAGTAACCTACAAAGAAAGTCGTAAAACGTTGTTATAGCTATTGTAGCGGTCAAGTTCGACCGCCAGAAAAATTCAGATTTGTCACACTTTTGTACGTAATTCCTAATGACAAATGGGACCTAAGAATCCGCTTCCATTTTGTTCACCGAAAATAGAACTCCTGCCCTTGTAAAGTTTAGTTGTCAACAAAGGTTAATGAAGCACATTACACTAGTTACATACCACATTGCACCCCATTTTGTAAGATCAGGGGGAAGAGTCGGTAATGTGCGTTAGGCTGGAGACACAAGTAATGTAACTTAGAAATGAAGTGTGCAGCAAGCTCAATGACAGGGCTAGTATGCGAGTACGTGCGCCCGTGCATTCAACTCACCTCTGATCTGGTGGCGGGACGAAAATGCCGAGTCTATTCCTCCTTCGCCAGAACCCCTTTGGCTGATCACCACCGAGGGAGAGATAACCAAACCCTTGAGGAGCCAATATTTTATGGACAACAAGGGCTATAAATAGTAACCTCAAAAGAGAAGAATCTTACCTAAGGTTTACTGCCTACTTAAGACATGATAGATGGTGATAAGAAAATAAGTCTACTCGAATCCCTAGGACGGCTCTGCTTAGCAGTTTCTTCGATTCCGCTTTCAACCCAAGTTGACTATTTGGGTTCCTTAAGAAAGTGCAGACCGTCCCAAGTAGTAACAACATTGTAAAGCAATATTTCTTAAACTAAAACATGTTGACTCTACTGGATTTATGTTTCAAATGACACATATATTTTGAACGAGGATGGCCGCCAGCCGTTCCTGGCCTCAAGTGATGATTATAAGATCAGCAAGGACTAAACTAATAAGGTAACTTTTGTTTCCAAAAATAGAGTATAGGCACTAGTGCACTACAAAGGATAAAGAGTATAGGTAATCGTAGTCCGAGCAAGTCCCGTTTGGAAGCTTCTTTGCCAAACACCTACCATTCGATTGAATGCAGACTAATTCAGGTTCGACCTTTCAAAATCAAACTCATGTTAAGATGCTTGTGTGTAGTTGACTTAGTTCCACATTGAGTAAGTATGAAAGTAAGACGAGCATACATACATTGATAGAACCAACTCCTTTTGACTTAAACTTTTAGGTGGCTTGATTATATGTACATATGCGGGTCATCTTAGTGAGCACTAGGCTCCCTGCTAGAGTTCATGTTGACAATCTTGGCTTTGCACGGGTGTTGGTGGACAAAGCATTACTCCTCGGTAAGGAGCTTCGAGGGTGAGTGGACTGAGAGTCTGAGACTCGTGAGAGAACATAACCGAGCATATATGCTTGGACAGAATTAAGTCCTAAAAGACCGGTGCTTTTAGGTTGAGTTGGACTTCATCATGTATATATTAGCCATCTTGCTGAACATTGGGCGCTTTGTTATACGCCCGGATTTTCTTCTGAAGTCATGCCAACTGTTGATCGTCTGCGACATTTCCTTCTTGGGATCGAAATTCACACACTACCATTTTCTAAATGCGGGTTTTAATAGCTTTGGATTAATTCAATATAACATGTTTTTGGTCAACTTAGAGACCCTTTTAGCTAGCCTATTCGACGCGTTAAATTTACAAGACTCGTACATATGACCGAACCCATACATATAAATGGTGAGGATTTGTTTCTAAACATTTGACAGGAATATATAGTGGTCACTACACGTTACCAATAAGGAATCAAACACAACTCGCAAACTTAGTATTTGACCATATTTTAGATGTCAAAAGACATATATATCTGATCATACATCTAAGGTGATATACACATATTCAATATTGAGTCAAAACAAACTCTTCTGATACAATTTTCGGATAAGAGTAGCCCTTCCCCTTGTCTTTCTTTGTCTGTTTTCTGCTGCTTGTCTATGCATATGCCATGGTTGGTGTTGACCTCTTCATGTGAAGTTATGTGGAGTTTCTCATGTTAAGCCAAAAAGAACTTCTAGATGTCTTTGTGGGACTTTTTGCGTTATCATTTTCTCGTCTTAAGTTGAAAAAGTACATAACGTTTTGAAGGCAGATGCTTATTCAGTTAGTGTAACTCGTAAAGTCATTTGACAAGAAGGATCTCGAGAGGACAAAAATTACATGTAAAAAGTTTAGTCGTAAGTGTAATAAAATTAATCTAGTACGATCGCATTTAATGCAGCAAGCAACATTTAATAAAGTTGAAACATTTTTACTCTTCAATTTCGTAGCATGTGCCGAAAGAATTATAATTAATCAAGCATCACAATTGGTGCATCAAGCAACAAGTAACAAATTTGAAGCATTTTTAACCTTCAATTTCATAGAGCAAAAAATTGTATCATATGTGCACTAGTACTATAGTAACACATCTACACTCTTTGCATATATTAGTAGATTCTAGCTTCACTGACTTTTTATTTTCAAACATGTGCAATAGTTTAGAGATTCGCATAGCACTCCATGACTACCAGTTATGCGTGTGGAAAATTTACATGAGATTGAGTAGCAATAAAAGAAATTAATCAAACTTTGAGTTTGTTTATGGTTCCTAATTATTTCTTCTTTCAATACGCATAAAGAGAATAGCCAGATTTTTATTCTGGATTGGAACTAAAACAGCGAAATATATGGAATCAATATACTTGCTTCAAACTTAAACTCTCCTAAACTCAGTACACTTTTTAGTGGCACATATTAATTATACAATTATAACTTTTAGTGACAAATATGGAGTGACAGAGTTCAAAATCCAAAATTATATACTAGGTTCTTTCCAGCTTTTTAGTTTAATGCCTTAATCAAATGGCACGTAAGTAATGTAAAGAAGTTTCAGTAGCAATAATCAGAGAAGACCACGGTCCCTTCGGCCCTGTACAAAATCTGCCCCTATTCTTGGTGTTGCATCAAGATGCTTGCGATCGATTTTACGACAACGATCAAGGGTTCATGGAGGGGGAGTGCTAAAACCATTGTGTGCTTAATGGCCTCAGCTAGAACAAAAAATGAAAATTACACACTCTCTTGTTTGGAAGCTTAAATTGTTGGTGAAAACAGCTCCAAAAGCTCATGCCACAAATGCAATTGACCTTCCTAGAATCTACTACAGTTATGAACTCATGCATGGGACCTTATACCTATAAGAGTTCAACCAAGTCAACAGACAAGTTTGCCATTGTATTTTATCTGCATGTTGCAATTGTTTTTGTTGACTCAAAATTACACAAAAACTTGCATGATTACATGTGTGATCATGCATATAATACTGCTGATTATCTATTAATCGGCCTGCCTAATCATGATTTTGGACTGTTGGTTTCCTGTAATTTGTCCTTATTAAATGCTTATAATCTTTTCTATAATCCAAAGTCAACATGTCCCCTTTGTTAAGCAAACACTCAGCCATAAGAACGATACAGCGACATGTGGAATGGGTACAGTAATTTGGAACATGCTGTCAAATTACTAACCATATAGACTACTAAGTAAGAGATTACTAGTTAACTAGACTGCATGATTTTGAAATCCAACCAGTAGACTAATTATAAGTATTTTTTATCAACCATAACTAAGGGCTGTTGTCCCATGCAGGCTTCATGTAGCTAGGGTGGAGATTCTAGGCGGGTTGTTTCTCTTTGAACCTGTGATATTAACTAAACATTCAACCTCACAGTTCGTGTTTAGCCATTTTTAGAATTGGTCTATATTTGCACATGGATGCCATTATTGTCAAGAAGTTGCAGATCAGAATATGTGCGTGTTAAATTACCATGTGTTAAAGTTCAAACTGTTAGAGAATAGACCAAACAATGTTATCATGCATAATACTTTTCCTCGCATGCAAGCTCCTGATTAAACGTGAGAAGACAAATTAAGGTTTACCACCAATAAGTATACAAATCAATAGAGTGCAAATTGCACTATGATAAAAAAGGGAACATAATAAACAAGGGAAAAGAATCGAACCCGAGACATTTCTAAATCAGAACTCTAATATCATTATAAGTTACCATATTGTCCCGCAGTGTTTATTATGGAAACCAATTTTAGAAGCAACCGCCACGCAGGCACTTAATAGGCCCTTATGAGGCAATAAATAGGTGATGCCAAGGAAAGTAGGTTCGTAGTTGATGTGGAGGTGTCACAAGGAATGCAGTCCTAGTCAGATATCAAGAAAAGCGAGTTCGCAGTCGATGTGGAGGTGCCACAAGGAATGCAGTCTGAGTTAGATGCCACGTATGATGATGTAGGACACAACAAGGATGGAACAAGGGCAAATACCAAAGGCTTCCCGGGCAGAGACCAAAGGCTTCCCAAACAGAGCCTGAGGGTGGCAGTGCTGCGAGGGCGATGGTGCAGGGTGAATACATGACGACAGTCACAGTCTGATGCTTAAGTCCAGAGTCAGGATCTTGTATGTTTCTCTCTAGAATTCTAGAGTGAGAAAATGAAAAATGTGGAATCCTCCAAATGAATTCTCAAGACTTCTATTTATAGATGTTGAGATGATGATGTCATTACCCAACACATGGCACTCCCTGAGAGTGACACGTCACCAAGGGGTCCACAGCTGCCGATGCTCCACGGACTGTCAAATCGCATATTCACCCAGCCTACCTCGTAGAACGTCCCTCTGTCTGTCTGGAAAGACTGGCTCCCACAGCGTCGGTGTGGCCAGAGAAGCCCTTTGATCTAGCCACCAGTCCAAGCCCTTGTAGAGTCCCACAGGCCTGACAGTGGTGGGGAAGACCCGACGCCTAACTGTCAGATAGACTAGGCGTGATACCCTCTGAAGACCTGCTCCCGTTTCGAAGTGACTCGGGGGTCATAGTCCATAGGGGTGCAGAAGCAAGTCCTCAGTGCCGGAGCATGTAGGCCAGTCACGAAGACACCTTGGCGGAGATAGTGTCTCAGAGGAGTTGCATATCCCGCGGGTGAGTCCTTGTGTCGGAGCACGTCAAGATAGCATCCCAGAGGATCCGTCTAACCGACGGGCCGAGGTAGCATCCCGGAGGAGCCGTCTACCGGCAGAAGGGGAGTTGAAAAGCTCCTTGGCAGATATAGTGTCCCAGAGGAGTCGCCTATTTGGTAGACCGAGGTAACATCCCGAAGGAACCATCTACCTAGCGGAAGGGGAGTTGAAAAGCTCCCTGGTGGAGATAATGTCCCAGAGGAGTCGCCTATCCCCACGGGTGAGTCTTTGTGTCGGAGCACTTGGAGCTCGTCAAGGTAGCATCCTTGATGAGTTGTCTACCCGACTGGCCAAGGTAGCATCCGGAGGAGCTGTCTACCTGGCGGAAGGGGAGTTGAAAAGCTCCCTGGTAGAGATAGTGTCCCAGAGGAGTTGCCTATCCTCGCGGGTGAGTCATTGTGCTGGAGCACTCGGAGCACATCAAGGTAGCATCCTGGAGGAGCCGTCTACCTGACTGGCCGAGGTAGCATCCCGGAGGAGCTGTCTACCTAGCGGAAGGGGAGTTGAAAAGCTCCCTGGCAGAGATAGTGTCCCGGATGAGTCGTTTATCCCCGCGGGATACTGTACACTCCGAAGACTGGGTCGAAGCATGTTCCACGTCCATGGCGGGGGTGTATGGTATGGTGAATGAGTGTGGTGCCCGGGGGGGATATAACATATTATGGCACATGGGCTTGATGAAGTGCTTATGGTGTCGAGGACATGACATTGTGACAGAGAGCCTGGGGGCACAGCTGTATCAGCAGAGCGGGGTGGAGTGAGTGAGGTGCCAGGGGCACTGTAGTATGACAAGGAGCCAGAGGGCGCGACTGTATTAGTGGTGCGGTGGAGTGTGTAAGTTTCCAGGGGCATTGTAATGTGACAAGGAGCCAGAAGGCGCGACTGTATCAGTGGTGCGGTGGAGTGTGTAAGTTGCCAGGGGCATTGTAATGTGACAAGGGCGCGACTGTATCAGTGGTGCGGTGGAGTGCGGTGCCCAGACGCCAGTGATGGGGGTCGCATAGACAATGTCTGGGCGACAGGCGATGGGGTCGAGGAGTGACATCTGAGGGACGAGGTTGCGGAGTGACGTCCTGGCGACGGGGTCACGGAGTGACGTTCGGGCAACAGGCGATGGGGGTCATGGAGATGACATCCGGACAATAGGCGACGGGGTCACGGAGGATGTATGGTCCCTTGAAGAGAGGTGACGGTGTTAAGTATGGAGGCCAAAGGCCAACCCTTAGGGGGAGGCCAAAGGCCAACCCTTAGGGGGAAGCCAAGGCCAATCCCCAAGGAGAGACCGAGGCCGACCTTAAGGGGAAGGCCGAGGCCAACTTTCTTGGGCAAGTGCCAAGGCACACCAACAAGCGGCGTGCGGCGTGCGGCATGCGACGGTCGAGGCGCGATGAGGAGTCGCGCAAAAATGAGTTTCTTAGTGACGAAATCATGTAGAAAAAGTGAGAAGTGCACGTGACTTGAGCGTGCGTGTGTTTGACCGGTTGGAAGCGTTGAATATTAACTATTGTTTGTGCTGACGTGTCGTGCAAAATGGGACCCCAGTGAGCCTTTTGGGTGCAACCAGAATAGGTCGGGAACAATAGGTAATGTTTTCAGAATATTCACTACCTCTCTACACGTTCTTGTATATAAGAGATAATTTTAGAGAGTTTCTAGAATGGTAGAGAGCCATGTAAATATCTAGATATTGTGGGAGAGATTTCTAGAGACGGATGTGAACCATAGGATGAAATGTATCTCCATCGTCCATTGAGGAGGTAGACTAGTATAAATAGTCAAGGCCTCACTTGGCCAAGGCACTCAAGCATGGTTGTACACAAAACATTCTCCAAGCAATACAATCATACATTATCTCAAACTCGTGTGTCCTTTTTTGTTCGATAACTTTTAACATCGCCCAGCCTGAGTGAAAGGCTGACTCAGCATGCAAGCGGGGGCTTGATAACTAAGCGCCGCACGATCGACTCTGGGAAGTCTTTAGTTCCATGACAGGTGGTATTAGAGCTTGGTACGAGGGGTCGTGCCAAGTAAGGAGCAACAATGGCAACAAAGGACACTAGTGGTGCAACATATGGGATGTCCGAGAAGAACACTGTGGTTGAATGTGGGCGAAATCCACTAAAGGGTGGTCAAGGCCAAAGTAAGCCAAGGGATGCCCTTGCTTCTTTGGATGGTCGGGCATGTGTCTTGGAGGAAGCGATGGGCAATGTGAAAGATCGCGTTGGCATTATCGAGCAAAACTTTCAAACTTTGGAGGATCACGTGTTGGAGGAGTTCGAGTGTGACACCCTGAACCTTGTTAATGCTTAGCCGGTTAATTTATTTTAAGCGACGACTTTTATACGCAAGATTTAACGTCGATTTTCATGAGTAAAATTTTATCGGTAACCTTTAGCGGCAAAAATTTTTCAAAACTATAAATTATAATTTAATGATAGCTATTATAAGTGATATTTATTGAGGTATTTAGTGACAATTAGCGTAAATGATATTTTTAAAAGTTTTTTTAGACCGACAAATTTTCTTTTAGTTAGCATTATTTTACGTAGTCAGTGACGGTTAGTGAAGCGGGGTAGCATAACAACCGGTTAAAAATTTTCTAGCACATAAAATTATCTTAAATAATTATTTTGGGCCTTTTCACAATAATACAAAGTTTCAGGTAAATTTAAAATGACTAACGGAAATTTAGGGGGGTTTTGGTAAATTTCCAATTTAGGGTTTATACACACACACACACACATTTTTTAGAGAGAAGCCATGCCCCACCACTTTCCATCCTCAGATTTACAGTAGAGAGAGAAAGAGAGGGAGGGGTAGAGAGAAAGAGAGGGAAAAAGAAGCAGCTTTTGGCGATTGAATTGTTTATCTAGTAAGATTTTCTTTAATATACATGTTATTTATATGGGAGCTGATCCATTGCTCGCACTAGCAAATGGAGTTAAGTTGCAAGCGCGATCTGACCGTCCATCCTGAAAGATGGACGGCCCAGATAACGCCTTTTTCGAAAACTGTCAGTCGTCCGCCATACAGTGTAGCGGACGGACTTTTTTACCTTTTTGCCCCTCCGCGCCTGTACGCAAATGTATGGCGACTGTCAGCGCCTGTCCCGTCGCTCCTTTCGGCACTGACGGCTATCTTGTCCTTAAATGTCACATCAACAGTGTCCGCCATACTGTATAGCGGACGGTCAATAGGGGTTCAAAAAACAGTAACGACGACCTTTTCTCCACTCTTTCTACTCACAAATTTCCCAGCAAAGTTGGCAAGTAGATCGGGGCAGCAATTCCGTCTTAAGAACACCTTTATACCCTAAATCGATCACGTAAGTTCACAAAATCTATACTTTTTGTTTGTTTGTAATCGATAGTTGTGATGAATATTGCGTTTTATATATGTATGTTTTTGCTCATGTGCAAGCGTTTGTAAAATCCGATTCCCGGGCTTGTATATATAGAAATTTGTCACTCTATTCATCAACTTGTGAGGTTTTAGAAATTAATTTGTTAACTTTGGGCAAATTCATTGTAATTAATTTCGATTTTTTTGAGGTTCGCTAACTTCGACGCATTTTTCCTATTTAAATTTAAATTTTTTGAGATACGTTTGTTGTATTTTGGCATGATGAATTTGTCTATTTATCTTAGTAATTTTAATTTGTTATGTTCAATAAATCTATAATTAGCAAAATGGGAGACTTTTGAGATTATGTATATGGTATATTTGTCATCCTAAATTGGTCTATTCGTCAAGATATTTTGAGGTAATATTTTCAGTTGAAAATGTCATTTGATTGTTAAGCGTAGTCTATTTCTACATAGGTCTTGTTTCACAATGTCTGATTTCGTGTCGAGCTCCAACACCCCCGTAGATGCTAGTGATCCGTATCTAGGACGAACCTTTCAAACATTGGAAGAAGCTGGAGAATGTTTTCGAGCGTATTCATTGAGGGTTGGTTTTGGCATTAGAATAAAGACTACAAGAACAAGCAACGTAACGAAAAAGATATGCTCTCGCTTATACGAGTGTCATAGGGGCAGAAACCCAGTGCAAAATGAGACACGCGTAGGCAACGATGACAGTGATGACGAAATAGGATATGCGCGGAGAAGACGGGACTGCTTTGCGCGCACGAATTGCCAGGTCAAGATGTTCGTAAGCTATAAAGCCAAGCAAGATCATTGGCTTATTACCAGCCTGGAACTGGCACACAATCACCCGTTAGTAACCCCTTCTAAGGTGAGTCAGATGCATCAACACAAGAAGATGGGTAAGGTCGCGAGGAGCCTAATTCACACAATGAGCGATGCGCGGCTAGGACCTACCGACATGATTAATGTTCTTGCTGAACAGGCTGGGGGAATTCAAAATTTAAACTTTAACACGACAGACGTTCGTAACGCGGTCCGAACCCATAGACGAGCCGCGTATGACCTCAATGATGCTCAAGCCACAATGAGCCTATTGAAACGGATGCAGATGGAGGACCCGCAGTTTACCTTCGATTATAAACTTGACGACGAGCATCGAGTTAGCACAATTTTTTGGGTCGACGGTCGTTCGAGGCTAGCTTATAAGCATTTTGGGGATGTCGTGACTTTCGACACCACATACCGTACCAACAAGTACTCGATGCCGTTCGCTCCTTTCACGGGCGTCAATCATCATTATCACTCCATCCTGTTCGGGTTCGCCTTGTTAAGGGACGAGAGCGAGAGTTCTTTTGAATGGTTGTTTAGGGCGTGGCTGGAAGCAATGAACTTCAAAGCACCCAAAGTTATCATCACCGATCAAGATTTGGCAATGAAGAAGGCTATTGCTACCGTCTTCCCAGATACTCGACACAACTTGTGCACTTGGCACATAAGCAACAAATACCCTGAACGTCTGCATCACGTGTACGCAAAGTATCCAGACTTTAAACAGGATTTTGACAAGTGCGTTAGCAAGTCATTAACGATTGAGGAATTTGAGGAGAGGTGGGAAAAGCTTGTTCGGGATTACTCATTGCAAGACAACGAGTGGCTCCAGCACTTGTACGAGCTCAAAGAGCAATGGATTGGCGTTTACACGAGGAGGCATTTTTCTGCGGGCATGAAAACGACGGGCAGGAGTGAATCTATGAATGCCACGTTCGATAGTTATGTGGGTACAGCTACCAATTTGAAGAGTTTCGTCACATCCGCACAAAAAGCGGTTGCGTCGTTGTTCGTGAAAGAAAGGGCTGCAGACTTTGCAACCACGTACAAACAAAGGAGAAGGTTGCTTGAGACCCCGCTGGAGCTGAACGGTGCCAAAGTCTATACGAAGGAGATCTTCTTGCTATACCAAGTAGAGCTGCAAAAATCGGGACGATACAGTATAAACAAGGTGGCAGAAAAGTCTACGCGTGAGTACAAGGTTTATTCGCTCGTGAATGACCTCGTCCCTGAGAAGCTGCGCAGAATTTATACGGTGAGCCACGACACATTGACGGACTCGGTGACATGTGTTTGCAAGAAGTTTGAGTTCCATGGCATCCTGTGTAGACACATTCTGCGGTTTTTCACCCAGAAGAATATCAGGACAATCCCCGATAAATACGTCCTGCCACGGTGGACGAAAGGTGCAAACAGGTTGCACGGTACCATTTCCTTTCCGGAGCACCCGTATACTGACTTTGAAGAATCAGAGACGTTGCGGTATAATCATCTGGTGACGATGTTCACCCGTTTGTCCGTAAAGGCTGCTGCTACAATGGTCGGATATAAACATCTCCTCGAGGTAGCTCAGCAGCAAGAGCCCATCGTCGACCAGTTGGAAGCAGCTTCAGTCAGCAATGCGGTTGACACCGAGCCTACGACGGAATCAGAAGATGACGAGCCGGGGGAGGAAGGCGACAATGATATCCGGCCGTTGGATCCAATTATATCGCAAACGAAAGGCCGCAAGAGATCTACGCGGATGAAAAGCTCTATTGAAACGGCAACTCAACCTAAAAAGCTGAGAAGGTGTGCATTGTGCAACAAAATGACCGACCACGACAAGCGGAACCATTACAAGGCACTGGGGATAAGTCCAGGGGGTTTGCAAGATGGGGAAGAAGATGATGCCGAAGATGAGGACGAACAAGCTGCAGTGGACCTTTAATTTTTTGTATTAGTTTGACATTTGTAATAATTTTAATATAAGTTTGACATTTGTAATAATTTTTTTCTAATAATTTTTCGACCGAATACTTGAAATTTTTTTTTTTCTGATGTAACGATTTCTGATGTAGCGGACGAATATGCATAGCCCTAATTTTTTGGTCTTCATTTATGTCCGCTATACAATGTAGCGGACAGCATCACAGAAAAAGTTCGCTATACAATGTAGCGGACGTCATCGCAGAAAAACTTTTGGTTTTCATTTATGTCCGCTATACAATGTAGCGGACTGAATCGCAGAAAAACTGTTGTTCTTTATTTATGTCCGCTATACAATGTAGCGGACCTCTATCCTATTATATATATTAATCAAATCGGGGGTTCTCTCTCTCTCTCTCTCGAACATCTAACCCAAGCCGCTATCCCATCTACGGTGACCCACATCTCCGGCGACACCACCGTCCTCCCCTCAACGCCGACCTCGATGGCTTCTGGATCGGAGACCACCTACGATTTTATTGGCAACTTGCACCTGGCAAGCAAACACTTTTTCAAAGTCATGATGCCGGGATTTGAGAATGAACTTGTAGGCCATCCCTCTTTCTCTGTATTTTCGTGTGTTAAAAGTTTGATTTTTGGTTAAAAACTAACCTATTTTTTGTATTGTGTTTGTTAGGACATACCGGAAGCCTTTACCAATCAATTTACAACAATTCATGACAGTTCAAGATTATATAGCCGCAAGGGGGCCTGGCAGGTTGAAATCAAGCTGAAGCCCGGCCGACCCCAAAAAAAGCAATTTGCAGAGGGTTGGAACGTCTTCGTGCGCCAGCATGGCCTCAAACTCGGGGACTTTGTAGTGTTTGAACACCTTGGGTGGTGGGATTTTCAAGTTGTAATCTTTGATCGGAGCGCTTGTGAAAAAATTTCTTTCCCCCAATGTGAACCCTAATTTATTATTAATAACCAAATTTATTGTATACATGTTCATTATGTTTCCAAATTTTTTCTCGCTTAATTGTGCCGTTTGAGATTCCCTCAATATATTGAGATCGTTGATTGTGAATCGTACGTTATTTATTGTTTATCGATATTGAGATTGTTGATTCCGTCGCTAAAACAAGTCTTCGGGCGCCACTTTATTAAAACTGCATCACGCTACATTGTATAGCTCTACTATATAGCAGACACCAAAGTCTAGCTCTACAATATAGCGGCTATAAGGCCTTTGCTTAGGCCGGGGTTCGGGAAGGTCGGAACTAAGTGTCTGGTTCGTGCCAACCATTTTCTGGTCCAAGTTGCAGACAATGATCTGCACCACTATGACGTGAGATCCTCTCAGCTGTGCACCTTTCTGCTTGGCCATGCATTCTGCGGGGCTGTCCGCTATACTATATAGTGGACATAGATAGGAGAGAAAAAATTATTGTGTTGGAGACTTTCTTTCTGCGGGGATGTCCGCTATACTATATAGCGGACGTAGGAGAGAAAAAACCAAGTGTTGGTGATCTGTCTTTCTGCTTGGCCGTCCGCTATATAGTAAAGCGAATGGCCCAGCAGACAGTTTTTTTTCTATCCACATCCGCCATACTAAAAATCGGACGGCACCGCAAAAAGAAAGTCTCTAACACAAAACATGATTAGCGAGGAAGTATTATCGTAATACATCCACGCACCACGGAAACCCACACACAAACAAAAGGTGCACAGCTGAGGATCTCACGTCATAGTGGTGCAGATCATTGTCTGCAACTGGAACCAGAAAATGGTTGGCACGAACCAGACACTCAGTTCCGACCTTCCCGAACCCCGGCCTAAGCGGAGGCCTTATAGCCTTAGAAGAACTCGATCTTCAGTCATCTTCATCTGACACTGGAGCATCGGAAATAGATCCAAGTTCGAAGCTCATGTTCCAGTATACTTGTGCTTCATTGTTGTTGCCATCTTCATGTGCATCACGTGCCATATGACGTAAGTTATGCCTACTTTGACGAACTCTCATTCTATTATTTTCTTCACGTATTCGATGCAGTGCCCTTTCAAGCTCCATGTGTGTAATTCGAGGCATGTTGATTGCCTTTTGTCGAGGTATGGGTATATTCATGCGCTGTGAATCAGCTACTAAGACCTCATATTCATTCATCCGATAAGACCATTCTGCACATAATGTATTAACATAGCTTGATGAGTAACGCAAACTTGGACGCAAAGAATAGTGAAATTCATCTTCGCCCGCCCAGTAACGACCCATTGCTTCAAAAATATCTCGTGGAGTATATGACATTTCCAGAGCTAGGCTGAAATTGGGAGTATATCACTCTATGCCCTTTGCCCTTCGTGCAATGCATGTACTTATATATACTTTGAAACGGGACCACTTTATGAGATGCTACAGTTTAACTTTTGAGAAGTGACAAGCCTCTGCAATAGACTAGAGACTTGTCTTGTCACCAAAGAGACTTGTCTTGTCTATGTGTAGACTTGTCAACTTTATGACACGGGCATGCTATTGTCTCCAACTGCCAATTAAGCAGGTGTCAGTGTCCAGAGACTTGTCTTGTCACCAGAGATGGGCAGGCTATTGTGTAGCTATCACACCAATATATTGTGTATGTGTGTGTGGGCTTATTTATATATGTTAGCCATGCTCATCGCATTAGATGTACCTAAGTTAGATGGCAGGAGTTCCTGGGAGTTCTAGTATGCGGGGATGCAAGACTGTGTGGTTGTTGTGTGAAAGGAACGACGACTACAAAGAAGTGAAGTACACGGATCCGAGAGAGTATTATTGCGGTTTGCAGAGTGAATGGGCATATCGAGTTAAGGAATCAGAAGCACTACACCAAGATCTCACCACGCTGAGGGCACCTGTGCCGCAATGTCGTTCACTTAGTATGTCGAGGCGTAATGTTAAGCAGTGTAAGAAAGCTGTGCGCCGAATTCGTATGGAGAATAACCGGATGTTGCTGGGTAGAAAACGATTTTACATGCTTCAACTTGCGGAAGAAATGGCCGAGGCTAGTGGGAGGCACCTCAATTCAAATGAGAGAAACAATATTTTAACCAATGATAAGTACTTATCTGATGAGTATATGTCAAATGAAGAGTGATATATATCTCTTCCTAGTGCATGTTAGGATTTCATTCCAACTGACACTTATCCACATGTCATTCTAATTAGCGAATCCCGTCTTTTGATCAGCATGTAAAATGTTCTATCTAAAATGTTGGGAATTTTGGTCCTATCTATGTCCACGATACTATATAGCAGACAGTCCCGCAGAAGGAAGAGTCTCCAACACTTCGTTTTTTTTGGTCCTATCTATGTCCGCTATATAGTATAGCGGACAGCCAAACAGAAAGTCCAACACTTGGTTTTTTTTTATGTCCGCTATATAGTATAGCGGACAGCCAAACAGAAAGTCAGTTTCCAATACTTAGTTTTTTTCCGTCCTGTTGGGATGTCCGGTGTATAGTATAGTAAGCCAATCTCCAACACTTAGTTTTTTTGGTCCTGTTGGAATGTCCGCTCTATAGTACAGCGGACAGCCCAACAGAAAGTCAGTCTCCAACACTTAGTTTTTTTTCGGTTCTATCTATGTCCGCTATATAGTATAGCGGACATCCCAACAGTAACAGAGTCTCCAAAACACTAGGTTTTTACACTTTGTTTCCCCCCGGTCAAAGCAAATCACACAGAACAAATCAAACACTCAAATCAACAAGACAACGATATCAGTCAATCAAATCAATCGCATTCAACACCGATCACATCTCAGTCAACACAAATGAAATCATCAAAATCGCAAACATTGTCAAATGAAATCAATAAAATGTTCTATCTAAAATGTTGGGAATTTTGGTCCTATCTATGTCCGCTATATAGTATAGCGGACAGCCAAACAGAAAGTCCAACACTTGGTTTTTTTCGTCCTGTTGGGATGTCCGCTATATAGTATAGCGGACAGCCAAACAGAAAGTCAGTTTCCAACATTTAGTTTTTTTTCGTCCTGTTGGGATGTCCGGTGTATAGTATAATAGAAAGCCAGTCTCCAACACTTTAGTTTTGTTTGGTCCTGTTGGAATGTCCGCTCTATAGTATAGCGGACATTCCAACAGAAAGTCAGTCTCCAATACTTAGTTTTTTTTCGTCTTCATTTATGTCCGTTATATAGTATAGCGGACAGCCCAGCAGAAATTCAGTCTCCAACACTTAGTTTTTTTTCGTCCTGTTGGGATGTCCGGTGTATAGTATAATAGAAAGCCAGTCTCCAACACTTAGTTTTGTTTGGTCCTGTTGGAATGTCCGCTCTATAGAATAGCGGACATTCCAATAGAAAGTCAGTCTCCAACACTTAGTTTTTTTTCGTCTTCATTTATGTCCGTTATATAGTATAGCGGACAGCCCAGCAGAAAGTCAGTCTCCAACACTTAGTTTTTTTTCGGTTCTATCTATGTCCGCTATATAGTATAGCGGACATCCCAACAGAAACAAAGTCTCCAACACTTAGTTTTTTTTCGTCTTCATTTATGTCCGCTATATAGTATAGCGGACAGCCCAACAAAAAGTCAGTCTCCAACACTTAGTTTTTTTTCTGTTCTATCTATGTCCGCTATATAGTATAGCGGACATCCCAACAGAAACAGCAAAACACTAGGTTTTTACACTTTGTTTCCCCCTGGTCAAAGCAAATCACACAGAACAAATCAAACACTCAAATCAACAAGACAACGATATCAGTCAATCAAATCAATCGCATTCAACACCGATCACATCTCAGTCAACACAAATGAAATCATCAAAATCGCAAACATTGTCAATTGTCAATTGGGGCCCTCAGCCCCTGCGGGATCCCCCTCATTACACGGATTTACAATAAATCTAATAAGTCTAGGCCATCCATTGATAATTTGCCAAGCCATCCTATACCTAAAGCGGTCTATCCATTCTTGGCTCCAGACGGTATTCTTGAGGCTCTCAAACCGACATATGTAATCCATGTACATGCAGACGAAGACGCCGCAGTCTGAGGAATTAAGTTGCTTGGGCCTACTCATCTTCAATCGGAAAACAAGCTTCGGCCTGGGCAGTGGCCTCTCTCGACGCTTACCATTGACCATGGCAGCAAATAGATTCTGCGAGAAACATAACAAGCATTAAACATTAAACATAGCAAACATAATAAGATTAATCAGTTCTACAATATGCAAGTTACAATAAGAAGTAAATAGGATCTTACCATGGCATCCAACTGGCCTAAGCCTCGGTACATTTCAATCACACCAATCGTGGAGGTATCATCGTAGAGACTGTCGAGACTGATACGATCTTCTGTACTGGTTCATAGCAAACCAAGTACCAGTGGGCATTCACTATAAATGGGATTAGAAACACGTCCACCACACTTGCGCTCACTA
The DNA here is from genome assembly GCA_033070095.1 of Escallonia herrerae. Classification (NCBI taxonomy): domain Eukaryota; kingdom Viridiplantae; phylum Streptophyta; class Magnoliopsida; order Escalloniales; family Escalloniaceae; genus Escallonia; species Escallonia herrerae. The sequence goes on from JAVXUP010000201.1 coordinate 563,437, forward strand.
GACTATCCCGAGCAAGATATGCTTGTAGGTTAGGGGACGGCCTCCACTGGGGACCCTTTCTCGCCTTCCTTAATTTATCCCATTCGTTATACTCTTGTACTAGGATGCCATGAAAAAAAGCATCGCAGATAAAAATGCGAGGACCGTAGTTAGGCTGCTCCCGACCCCTTTGCCTCAGAATTTGCACGTAGTACGAGATGACAAAGTTGTCTAACCAAATTCCTGACGCCAGCGAGGACAGTTCTCTCCACGAGGCATTGTAATCCAAGCCCTGCGGGTGATCCACGTCATACGACGCTCCGTCTGGGGGGGCCCCGCTAAAATAACGGGCTCGGATTAGCTCATGTTTATGCTGCTTGAGGGGCCTGGCTGGATGCCCTTTCGGATATTGCCCTCAGGGGTCGACCGGTTGCTCTTGCCCTCTGCCGGGGGGCAAGAGCAACGAAAGAAATTGGCCTCCAACTCCTGGTTCTGCCGGCTGATAATTGCCTTCGGGGGCCCTGGCCCGCTGATATTGCTCGCGGCCATTTCTTCTGCCGGCTAATATTGCCCTTCGGGGGCGCCAAGTGGTCCCGCCCACGGGACAATGGGCAGTGCCTCGTTGAAATCGTAAGGCCAGTCTTGCGTGACTTGACTCTGAGAAAGGGGTTGGGGTTTCGGGAACAAATTGAAGGTCGGGCCGCTGTAATCGGCCCACGACGCTTGAGCCTGTCCCATCCCCGCTACAGAGGGACCACCAACTCCCTGGCTCACCCCTGAAGCCTGTCCGGAGGGATCACCGTATCCCTGGCTGACGCCCGTATAACCCATTTCTGGGCTGTTGATCGAAGACTGTCCCGATGCTTGGCGCACAAAATTCCCGCAGCCTAAAGCCAGTGCAGCAGCCTGTTGGCGAAGATCCTCGCCCATTGCGCTCACCAGATCCTTCCGCTCACTCAACTTCTGGAAGAATGCAAGCGAGGCATTAACCTACATCCAAAGAGATAACAAATAGGTAACTTTAATCAGAAATTTATATTCAACAAATTCAAGACAAGTCAGACTAGTTGGGCAACTTACGAGATTGTATGCCATACGCTCGTCGATCTGACCCCTAGGCGCATACCTCTCACCGCGTTCAAAGTTCACTGGGGCTACTCTCCTCCGCGTGATGCGGTAGTACCACTCATGGTACTGTTCGATGCCGATAATGGGGTCCAGCTCCGAGACGATGGCCGCTAGTGTGTCCTGCCAAGAAGTCCAAAGCTCTAGTTCGGCCGCGCACAATTCTTGTGCATTGGCCTTGCCAAACCGCCCTACATCCGGTGGGTCCCTGTTAACCCTCATATTTGGGGCACCGGCTGGCAATCCCTGCTCCAACTCAAAATGGCGCATTGCTCGGTCTGGCAGCTGCCACTCTGTGACCTCGAAGTGGATGAGGGGTGTGCGCTGCAACCCGGAGAGCGTGAAGACGAACGACTCTTCGACCCGTCGGGCCAAACGTATGTACGGTGCCCAACTCATTTGGCCGGGAGATAGACCGTCGAACTCCCCTCGATAGTACACGATGTTGTGATGGGGATCGACTCTCCTGCGGTAGTGGCTATTCTTCCGGCTGTACTCCCAAGCACACAACCGAGGCCACACTCTATCGGTTCTATCCCTACGCGTTGGTGCCCCGGGAGCAAGGTGTTCATAAGACCACACCTGAGAACATGGGCAAATTATATTTATATCATCGATTCAACAAAAGCAAAAACAAAAAAAACAATAACGAAGACAAGATTTATATGATATACCTGCAATAGCAGAGACATGCACATATGGCTTTGGAGTCGGGCCTCGTTGCCTTGTGCAATGCTCGGTACAGATACGAAAGAACCGCTGCACCCCATGCATAATCTCCAACCTCAGCCAAGTTACCCAACAACGGTAAATATTTCACGCTGACCGTGTTCTTCGACGTCGTTGGGAATAATATTGCCCCCATCACCCACCAGAGGAAGGCTTGTGTGTACAGCACAAGCTCACGGCCCGTATAGTTTTTTGGCAAAATTCCGTAGGTATCTACCAACCACTTCAACTTGACACCACCAGTGCTAAATTGATCCTGGGGTATCGAAGTTAAGAAGTCCCTAGCGGTTCTCTTATTCGTTGCTTCTGACGGAGGAGCAATTACCGGCCGCCCCGTCACCGGCAACCCTAAGATGAACCCTACATCTTCTAGGGTAATTGTCATCTCTCCGAGCGGGAAGTGAAACGTATTCGTTTCACTTTTCCACCTCTCAACAAGGGCACCTATCAAGGCCCGGTCAAGCTGTTGAAATATCTGCCCATGCGTGAAAATCCCAAACCCAATTCCACGCAGTATCCTCTTTTGGGCGGTGTTCAGTTTCCACGATGTGAACTCGCGGGATACTTCTACGGTGTTGAGAAATTCTCTTTCCTATGAATTAATAAGATAATTTGAGCAAAACAAACGGTATATACAACGGTCGTAAGAATAAAAAAGTTGATAAATAATGTATCTTACTCCACCATCCCATATGAGCGTACTGATATGGTTGGCTTGGTCGTATAACACGGATGGGTCTTCTGGTCCAGGGTTAAATTCTATTTTTTGCAACTGAAATTATGGAAAAACCTTCTCAGTTTGAATTTTACATTTTTGGATTTTGATAATCGCTCGCAAAAATACGACTCTAGCACATGCATAATACATAGGCTGCAAGCACATGCATAACGCATACAATGTTAGCATATGTACTAATATGTATAATAGATATAAATATACATATACGGAATCAGATTTTACAAACGCTAGCACATGAACAAAAACATACATATGTTGCAAGCGCAATATTCATCACAACAATCGATTACAAACAAAAAAAAGTATAGATTTTGTGAACTTACGTGATCGATTTAGGGTATTAAAGGTGTTCTTAAGACGGAATTGCTGCGCCGATCTGTTTGCCAATGCCGCTGGGAAATTTTGTGAGTATAAAGAGTGGAGAAGAGTGTCGTAGTTACTGTTTTGTGAACCTATATTGACCGTCTGCTATACAGTAGCGCGGATGGCTATTACCGCGGACGGCTATTGAGTCAGTAGTTACTGTATACTGACCGTCCGCTATACAGTCTCGCGAATGGTATTATGTCCGTGATACAGTAACGCAGATGGCTATTACTATATATTGACCGTCCGCTATACAGTATGGCAGACACTATTAACGTGACATTTAAGGACAAGAGAGCCGTCAGTGCCAAAAGGAGCGACGGGACAGGCGCTGACAGGTGTCAGCGCGTACCGTCCGCTACACTGTATAATGGACGCCTTTTTGCTGTCTCCCATTAGGCCTTTAATGCTGTCAGCCATACAGTGTAGTGGACAGGCGCGGAGGGGCAAAAAGGTAAAAAAGTCCATCCGCTACACTGTATGGCGGACGACTGACAATTTTTGAAAAAGGCGCGATCTGGGCCGTCCATCTTTCAGGATGGACGGTCAGATCGCGCTTGCAACTTAACTCCATTTGCTAGCGCGAGCAATGGATCAGCTCCCATATATATATATATATATATAAACGTAACAGAGTGTGGGAGAAGTGTATGAGTTTGGGTCAATCTCTGAGGGTGGTATTGGTGAATTTAGTGTACTCTGTAAATGTGTGAGTTTTCGAGAGTGCCAAGGTAATGCGAGTGAGGGACTGATTTCGACCACAGTGCACCGTGTGGAGTTGTCCATGAGTGTTGTATGTTAAGTGTAAGATCTACAAGGAAAGTGTGAGAAAGAGAATTTTGTGTGTATGCTAGTGGTGTTTGTGAGAGGAAAGAGGTGGCTACTGTGTGCGCGTGTGTGGGTGTGTGTGTGTGCGTGAGGGACAAAGAGATAAGTGAGAGATTATTTTGTGTATAGATTTGTGTAGCAGGAAAAGAAGAAACCAATTGTCGTGAGTCAGTGGGTGTGGCTGTGCAGAGTATTTTGGATGTGAGTGTGGTGATTGTGCGGTGGATCTATTAGAATGTATAATCATGAAATGTGTGTGTATATATATGATGGTATATGTGTAAGAAAATGGAAGGTGGTGCAGCCGAGTAGCAGTGAGGTGTTTATGCATGTGTGTATGTGGGTTGGACGAGAGAAGCTATTATTATTGTGAGGCAGTAGCCGTGATGAATTATTATTGTGAGGCAGTAGCTGTGATGAATCATGTGTGTGTGAAATTGTGGGAATGTGGGTGTAGCGTGTTTTGTGAATGGGTGTATAAGGGCAGGGGAAATCAGTTAGTGTGTGTGTGTGTGTGTGTGTGTGTGTAGTGAAAAATGAGGGAGAAGAGAAGTCCCACTTCTGTGAGGCAGTGGGGGTAGGGAGGAAGAAGAAACTGCTGTCATCAAGGTGTGTTTATGCTTGTGTGTACGGGTGTTTACTGTGTGCGTGGGTATATATATATATATATATATATATATGTGTGTGTGTGTGTGTGTGTGTGTGTGTGTGTGTTGGTGTGAAAGTGTAGTGCGTGTGAATGAGTGTACATGTGTGCCTGCTTAAGAGACAAGAAAAGAGTGCAGCCTTAAGGCAGTATATTGATGGGTATGGTGTTTTGTATAGTAGGTGTGTGTGCTTGTATGTGGATGTGTTTTAGTGTATGCATGTGTGTAATATGTATAAGGAGTGAATGAATGGGGAGAGCTGTGTGTGAGTTGATATTAGAAAGAAGATTGTGCGTAAAGGAAGGAATGAAAGAAGAAAATGAACTGGAACCGGATATGTGCAGCTTGGTGGTACACTGTGCTTGCACAAGTATACCACATGATCACGTTAAGTACGACACGTGCATGAGATAACGTAAGGTGATCGTTAGTGCATGAAATTTTATGGTGTGGTACTTTAGGTAAATAGAATTTTTGGTAAAATTTTGTAATTTTCCGAAATCACATGTATTTTTTAATATTTTTTGTAACTTCAGATTTTTAAAATCTTTTGGAGTCTTTAAAACTCTTGAAAAAGTTCTCAACAAATTAAGGTAATGCTTTTATAGCATAAATAAGTCCCAGTTCAAGTTTGATGATTTTTAGAGTTGAGTTGCTATCATTTCCGTATTACATTGGCTTTAGCAAAAATGAAAATTTTAAAAAATAATTTCTATAATTTTTATACATATTTTTTAGATGTTATAAAAATTTTGGGACTTTATTTCAGTAGAAGTAATTATGAATTTTTATTGTATATAAAGAAATTATTTAAATTCAAAAAATTCATATTTTGATTTTTTATTATATAAAAGTGTTTTGTTATAATTTATTATGTCTTTGGGTATCGTTACGCATTAAAGAGTGTACATGATTTTTGGTTAGGTTGGCCATGTGTGGAACCCGCTTTGAGTTGTGTAATTTCGGAGTTAGAAGTAAAGATTGTTTGGGTAGTTAATATTAAGTTTATAGTATATTAGTATAGATTGTGTTCTAACAAATAAATTATCAATTTAAGTTGATTCAAATGATTATTGACTGAGATTGTGTAAAATCACTTAGCTTGGATTGAGCTAAGGAATTCTATTCGAACCCTATTCCATTACTTTGATTTCAAATGCTTATAATAACAGTTTTATAAACTACATGGAATTTTAATTTTTATGATTGATATAAAAATGTTTTCAAATTGTCTATGAAACCCTAATTTGAACCTTAAAGCGATTGTTTGGAATTCATGTTTCATTCTCATCTATTTATTGATTCGATTATGATAAAGCATCTTTATTGTATTTATTTCTTCTAATGTTCACATGACTTAGTAATCTTGGAAGTTATAAAAATGGTGCATATTATTGGCATTATAAGGATAGTATGTTAGTTGGGTTGAACTAGTACCTAAATGAACTAGTTAGTGTACATATGTTTATGTAAAGTGTATCGAGCACTAGCGTGGTGGCTTTGCTATAGTGTACTGCTCATGTTCAATGTTATCTATTTCCGTTTTATTATACATAAAGTTTTTTGAATGACTATTCTTTGAGAGATAGAGTTAATATTCTTCCTTATGTCTATATATCAAAATGCTGTGATTTTTTTCTAGAAATTCTTTAAAAATTATCATTTGACTCTATATGGAAAAATCGTTCGAATCGTTTTGTTTTTAAATCCTTCATCGATCTTACTGGGCTCTCAAAAGCTCACTTTTATTTGACTTTCCGCAGGTGATAACTAGTATTAGGTTGCCTGAGTAAGGATAAGAGCCAAGTGAAAGAAAAAGATTTGATCTTAGTTTTTATCATTAGAGCCCCTGCGTGCGTGAATGTTATTATTTAAAATTTTAAGACTCAGATTGATATTCTATCTACGATAGTAAATTTAGTTGCTCTAACAGTTTGTGTTATTATCTGGTCAAGTTTTGGGGATAATATTATCCTAGTGTATATGATAGAATGAGTGTTAACGTTCTGAAAATTTTGAGATGTTACATCGAGTCGCTAAAGAGGGCAGTGACAACACAAGCTGAGCTGCACACTCAATTTATGGAGTTGTTCTCAAATCTTTAAGAACAACTCGATGTGGTTAAGGTTGGAGTCGAGAAGACGAGGCAAGACACGTCTATGTGCAAGAGGGCAATTGTGGATGGAGCGTCGTCACTCCTAGTCCAAGGGTGGACATAGCAATGGAGCTTGACAACTTCATATGGCATATGAAGCGCTACTCCGAAGGTGCTAGCATTAGGGATGAGATGACTAAGATCAGAACTGTCACCCTTTATCTCACCGACACGGCTACTCTATGGTGGCATATGAAACACAATGATATTAAGAAGGGAATATGCGCCATAGACACTTGGGATATGTTTAAGAAAGAGATAAAGAGATAGTTTTACCCTAGCAATGTTACTTATAAAGCTAAAAAGAAATTGAGGGAATTGAAGCATAAGAGTAGCATAAGAGGATTACTTGAGGGAGTTTATCACTCTCATGCTTCACATTCCCAACATGACTGAAGACAACATCCTCTTCCATTTCATTGAAGGCCTCCAAAATTGGGCCAAGCAAGAACTTCAACACCGAGGCGTGAAGAACATTAACGAGGCCATATCGGTGGCGGAGTAGTTAATGAAGTACGCAAGAATGGGGGACTCTTCAAAGGGGAAGAGTGCACAAGTAACTTTGAGGAATAACTATGCCAAAGGTGGGGGAGATAAGCCTAAGGCATGGCACAAGGGGAACAATCATGCTAGCACAAGTAAGTCTAAGGGCCAAAACTGGTTGCAAGAGAAGAAAGCTAGCGTAAAGCCTAAGGACGGTTGTTTCTTTTGTAGAGGGTAGCATTGGGCAAAGGATTGCCCACAACAAGGCAAGCTAAATGCCTTGGCCAAAAAAAAAATGAAGAGTTCGAGAAAGAAGCTGTGCACATGGGCTCACTCCAAATTCTCAATGCACTACATGCGAAGGCTGTGCCGAAGGTCCCTATGGGAGAGGGACAAATCTCAATGGGCAATGGGTTCCTCTATGTCAAGGCTAAGTTGAATGGGAAGCCCGTGCAAGTGATGGTTAATACAGGGGCAACCCATAATTTTGTGACAATAGAAGAGGCCAAGTGGCCAGGCCTTAAAGTGATTGGCGACGGAGGATGGTTAAAGACAGTCAACACTAACGCGAAAGCCCCTACAAGGCACAATGCGGCAAATGGAGATGTGCCTTTATGCTTGGAAGGGCTTGGTGGATTTCTTGGTGGCCCCGATGGATGGCTTCAAGGTCGTGATAGGTCTTGAGTTCTTACGACAAGTGAATGCCTTGGTGTTGCATTATAGTATTGCTGTGCATATTTTGGAGAAGGGAGCGTCGTGTGTGGTGTTTACGTCCGGGGGGAATTCTAGCACCAAGATCCTACCATCCATGTGACTATCGGCGATGCATATGGTGAAGGGAGTCAAGAGAGATCTGAAGCATTTGTGCAACTGGTTTGACTGATAACTAGAAATAATACGTACCGCACAAGTTAAATATTTCACATGTTAATGGATTGGAGTCGTCAAAATAAGGAATGTAAACCCAAGAGTTAATACATCTTTAATTTGCCACCATTGATCACATAGATCTGGAAAGAGGAGGATTGAACTTGGGTGGCTGCCGTTGGCCCATCATCTCTAGTGCTCGCAAAGCTTTGAGATCTCCTCGCACTAGACCACAACCATAGACCAAGACTATAAATCTAATGTATACCTACGTCGGAGATCGGTGGCCACCGCACACCCCCTGACGCATGGTGGGGGGACGAAGGAGCCGCTGCTTAGTACTTAGAGAGAGGGTGGAGAGAATGTTTTTCATGGAGAGGGGAAGAAAAGTAACTAAGTTATATATTCATTATTATATATTTGTATGCAAAAGCAGAATTTATTACACATGGTTAGTAGGTGAATTAAAGTTGGCTAAAATTTCAAAGCCAGTGGATCCAACAGGTCACTTGAGATAATAAGGACAAATTATACCTATGTCCTCGAGGTTAGGGTATAATTACAGTCAAGAATAATAGTTTAGATAAATTATACTTATGTCCGTTGACCAAACAAAATCTTAAAAACCCTAACGGTTTCAATGAAAAGACTTTATTGCCCTTAAGTTGGAACCTTATTTTTTTATTTTTATTAATACCATTACTTCATCTTTAAAAGAAAGAATAATGCCCCCTCCACAAAACCCCCAACCCCATTTCTGTCACTTCTACATGAACGGGGTCAAGGACAGCCCCCAATCGCCGCACCCTTACTGTGGGGGAGGAGAGAAGAGATGGAGGGGGCAGAGCGACGTCGACGTCGCCGATTGTGGATCTGCTTTGTTCGGCGAAGAACAGAAAGGACTACCGACGGAAAAGGGGGTTGCCGGGGTGAGGGAAGGGGCTGCCAGCTGGGAGGGAAGGAAGGGGCTGCCGGGGTGAGGGAGTGGGCCTAATTTGCAAATTAGGGTTTCAACAAAATCCTAATTTGCAAATTAGGGTTTTAACAAAACCCTAATTTTGGGTTTTAAAACCCTAATCTTTAATTAATGATTGAATTCTTAATTTAAAATTTTTAAAAATATTCAGCATATACAGTATAAGGGGTAGTATCGTCATTTTAATGATACGTATTGATGACATCGTAAAAGTAATACACTTTTTGGACAGAACCCTGACTGATGGACACGGCTGATTCATTTTAAAAGTGTTTGATCACGGTATGTTACATTTTAAAACTTAACGTCCTTGACTGTAATTATACCATAACCTCAGGGACATAAGTGTAATTTGCCCTTGAGATAAAAATCCATTTATTGGTGGGTCTTGTTTGGTCCATCATAGTGAGAGAAACACGACGATAGTGATTCTATATGTTTTACGAGAGATAGTCACTTTAGAATCATTGATCTCAATTATTTAACGTGGTTGAGTCAAGGGCTGACGTGGTAGAAAGAATGATATAAAAAGTGCAAAAAGTTATTTTGCGTACAATATCTAAATTTCTTAGATGAGTTAAGTATTTGTATCAGACTACTCAATATTATTTAATATTCTACATATAAATTCCGTTGTCCTCAAAAAATATTTTACACTATAGCATAATCATTACTATTAGTGGGTACTTAATACATGTGTAATAGCTAAAAATGAAAATGGTGAGACCATTATCGACTATGATATGCTTGAAAAATAAAAAGAATATGAAAGGCATTAATCGAATTTTGAGCCTTAAATGTGGAGCGCCAAACCACATCGAAAGTTGAAACATGTCAAAGTAATTTTTTTTTTGTTTCTCTACTCTCGATATCAATTTAACGATTCTAAATAAGTAGCTACTTAACATCAAAAGATACTCAAAAACGTTAAGCGCACTCCACTTTTAATACTTACACTCTATTTTCAAAAAAGCATCACCAAAAGGCACGTCTTAAAAGTTTATATATATATATATATATATATATATATATATATATATATATATATATATATATATATATATATATATATATATAAGTGATAAAAGTGGAGAGCAACAGTAACTCCCAAAAATAATATTCACACCAAATATATGGACATAAGTATAATGGGCCACCCCCAGTTAGGGCCAATCTGATAGTGATAATCATCAATCCAGATTCCAGACCCATCTTCTTTAAATTGGGCTGAATGCATTTGAAGAAATGGGCTTAGGGGCAAGATGGTAGTTGAGACCCAAATCTCCCACGTACATAAAAGCACTAGGGTTTACCATTTTCTCTTCCTCTGAGCCTCCATAGAGTAAAAACACTGACCCCCTCTCAACTCGGAGGCGCTTCTGTAGATCTCGGCTCCCTGGTAAGCCATGAACTGATGAACCTCCGTTATAATCCATTTTCGATCATTCGTTTCTCTTCTTTCTCTGTATTTGTTTTATATTGACGTGATTTATTCCATATCGGGGAGATATGTACTTGCACATGTAGATTTTTTTGCGCTGATATGAGTTTGTTTATCGGTTGTTTGAATCTGATCTTGAAGATCTCTGCTATTTGAACATCTGGGTTTTCGTGCTAATGTGGTACATATCGATGGTTTGGTTCTTTGTTAGAAATTGATTAAGTCACAGTAGTAAAAATATTACGGGGGGAGCAAATTTTGTGGCATTTCTCGATTAATATTTGGTGTGGGTATTGGTTAATTGGGGTCTTATTTATGCTTATGCAGCGGTTACAAACTTGTGTGGTGAGTTAATAAGGCATCGGTAGGCAGTGTTGTGTAGCTGTATGGACTATGAGCATTGTATAATTAAATCATTTTTATGTGCTATATGAGGTGCTAGGGAAGTAAATGCATTGGTGATGGTAAACATTTTATCAGAGAGCTTATTTTTCGTTTAATTTTAGCAATTACCCTTGAGCATAGGATACAGTTATACGTTTATGTGACTGCATTTGAAACTTTTATGGTGAATTGTAGTTTAGCTGTAATGGTGTATGTGGTTGAGAAAGAGGTTAGATTTTCCCTTTTGACTTGTTACGGAATTTGCTCGAGCGTGTTAGGGAAATGGGAGAGGATGGGTGATGGGCCATTTGTTTGTCATTCAACATGGACGTTATAGTAATTGCTAGATACATTCACAAAATTAGGATTAGAAATTTCTTAATGAGTATGTTAGTGGCTTGTTAGAGTTTCTTTTCCCCATTCACACAGTGTCTCCTTTGAATTTTATGTAGTGTTTTGGATGTTATTGTTGAAAGGTGAGTTGCTGGATAATCTAACGTCATTATAAGGAAGCATATTTTCGGCTTAATAGACAGCAGTCACCCTTGACATCACACACAGTTATATGTATATGTGAGAGCATTTGAAACTCTTATGGTGAGCGTTATATAGCTGTATTGGTTGTACATGGTCGAGGAAGTGGGTGAACCCTTTGTGCATATATACATAGATGTTCTGGGTTTAGTTTATTTATTAACCAAATCTTAAGTAGGTTGAGATTTGTCACGCAATGTATTTTCTGAATGGTTGGGCATTCTGTTCTTGCCATTCCATACAGACCTGATAGTAATTGGTAGATACATCCACATGAGGGGCTTTAATGGGGATGAAATGACACACTGGCATCTGTTCTCCACTTAATTACCGGGATTAGAACCGTATTATCAATTATATGTGAGTGCTTGTTAAATTTTTTTCCCTTTTCACAGATTCTTGTCTTTGAAAAGTTACTCTTTTAATGTTGGCTGTTATAATTCTACAACTTAATGCATTCATAAATCTTTCTCTTGAACAGCTTTTTTGTTGAAGATGGTGAGAATCAGTGTTTTGAATGATGCCCTCAAGAGCATGTACAATGCTGAGAAACGAGGAAAGCGTCAGGTCATGATCAGACCTTCTTCAAAAGTTGTCATCAAGTTTCTTATTGTCATGCAGAAGCACGGTACGTGCCTACTAAAAAAAATTGGATTTTATCCTTCTTTATATTCTTCTCGCCTTTTCTAATTTGTTTTAAATGAATGTATCTCTTTTTTATTTGCTTGTAGGATACATCGGAGAGTTTGAGTATGTTGACGATCACAGGTCTGGGAAAATTGTGGTTGAACTTAATGGACGGCTGAACAAGTGTGGGGTCATTAGCCCTCGCTTTGATGTGGGTGTCAAGGATATTGAGGGATGGACCGCAAGGTTACTCCCCTCAAGACAGGTCAGATAAAGCATTGCTAGTTATATAAGTCTTGGCTATTTTGTCTGACTATTGATTATCGTACTTCTGATCTTATTATTGACTTGCTTAATCATAGTCTCACCACTATAGCTGGTGAATATTTTGCATTTAGTGCTCATATGGGAGCTCTCCCATATTTTTCCTAAATTCAGTACTTTATACTAGTTCTGCATGGCATCTGATGACCATTATTGGCTGAAAACTGAACAGTTCGGTTACATTGTCTTGACTACATCTGCTGGCATCATGGACCATGAAGAGGCTAGGAGAAAGAGCGTGGGTGGAAAAGTTCTTGGCTTCTTTTACTAGACTGTTTCTTGCGGGACTGAGTCGATTTTTTCCAGATTATGAGGAGTTTTGGTGTCGTTACATCTTAGAATAGCTCTTGTTTCTCAGACAGTCAAGTTGAGCTGTTATCGGTATAATTTTGACTATTATGGTTGTTTAGGATTATTCAAAAAGAAGACGTCTTTATTTGTGCAAACATTTCCTCTATTCAATGTGGGTTTCTGGATACATCTGTTTGGTCATTTCCTCTATTTGGATCTTTTTCGGTTACATCGTCTTTATTTTATTTTCTGATGGAGATGTTAAACTGCATTTATGATATAATGTGAACTGTTCCGTTATAGAGGATGGGAAAGTAAGTGAGAGTGTGGTCTGGCCCCTGTTATCTGTTCATGAGCACCTATCAGTAGCTGCAGTCAGTAAATAAAGCCACACATCTTAGATGAGACTCTGGCGTCCCCTTTTAGATGTTAGATTATTATTCAGTGTCTTAACAGTTACACCATTCATTGCACAAATATCGATTGCACATTATACCACATTGTATCTATTAACGGCCTAGCACAAGATAGTAAACTTAGAATCTTTGAAACGAAGTGGCCATTTTTGATATCATAGCACAATGAGAAGTAGCTCGCGACTGATAGAATGCTATCAAGCATACATATACCCTGTAGTAAAGAAGAAATTGCCAAAGGTTCCAGTTGCCCTAATGGTGTTTTACCATCATGACACCCTAGCAGGCGACGGCTTTGCCATCCTCAACATTGCCGCTGCTGCTGCTGCCACCAATATTGCCATCTCCAGGGCCGTTGCTGCCACAGTCACCGTCGGTGCCGCCATCAGCCTCGAATCTCATTTCTAATTTCAGGAAAGGAATGCTGCTCAGACCAAGTACAATGATATATAGGTGTTGTTACATGGTGGATTGAACTTGGAATCTTGAGTTCTAAGGCATATATAGGGGGAGAGCTTTGGGTTTGTTGGTGGTTCAGAGGATGGTGGGAGAGTATCTTCTCAGCATATGCTCCTACTTCTTTTCATTAAACAGTCACACACCTGTTCAAAGCACAACTTTTCCATTCTCTTGCTCTCACTTTTTGTTAAATTTGAAAGTGTTTGGGTGACGTTTGGCATAATTGTGGAATCTACTTGGATCTCTCTTCTGCTGGTGGTGTCCCTGTTTGCTTTCTTGTCCCCTTTTCCCGTCCATGGGGATTAACATAGGTAGCTGCTAAGCTAGAAAAGAAAGAAAGTTGTCCTTTTGACAAACAATTTGCAGGTTCTTTTCTACCATTATGTTTCCATTGTGATCATTATAAACGAAGATTTTCTCGAGGGTGATAATACGGCAAAAGAATGCAAAAAGTGATCTCCACACAGGTTTCTTGTATTCTAGAGAGAGAGAGAGAGAGAGAGGAGGAGAAGAAGTTATTAGCGACCGAGGTGATATGCTTGCAGAGAAGAGAACGTTGCTTGACTATTGCAACGCATTTAACAGTGATTTTTGAAGGTGTAACTTCAAATAATAAGGACATATTGGTCATCAATGTGGTCTTTTCAATTGAGAGCAGTATGTAGAGCTGTCAAATGGGCCGCCCGCGGGCTGGCCCGACCCTGCCCCTTTCATGAACAGTGCTGACCCGGCTTTTCATGAACAGTGCTGACCCGGCTTTTTAGGGCCTATATTTCTAACATTTTTATGTATTGAAATTGCTAACCCCAATGCATCGTGTACCCCATATTTGCTGTATTTTGTCAATTTATGTTATAATTTGAGTGGGCTGGAACTTGAAATCTACTCTATTTTAGCACAGATATTGTTCTGTGCCCAACCATGAGTTTCAGATAATCGAACCTAATTCCAGTTCTAGTGTTCGGATTGCCCAAAATTTGGTTTAAAAGAGAGATTGCATAGAGAAGATTCAAAAGATATTTCCTTTTTAAGTGTAAGTTTTACCAAGAAGAGTAGTTTTGTCCTCGATTTTTAAGCTCCATCAACGGATGTGCATTGCATAGCCTCACAGAATGAACCTGAAGCCAGTGGTGAAGGGGAGGGGTAGCACTGTCGCGTGCCCACCCTTATCTTTTGGCATGAAGTTTTTCTTGACAATTTGACTTTTTATCTTTATGATGATGATATTTGTTACTTCATGTTCCTTTGAGAATTTATCATTATTAAGAACCTTTTTGAAGCCAAACTTGTTGATTTAGTATATTGAATTAGTCTTACCATATACCTTAAAACATATTCTTACACATCAATCTTTTTAACTCTTGTTGCTATAGATTTGTAGTAAAGCGTTGATTGCTGTTAGAGACGCTTTAATAAAGCGTCCATAACAGCAAATTACCATAATTAAAAAAAATCCTTACCTTGAATAACAAGAAAATGCCAAAAAAAAAAGAAAATTGGGCCCAGGCCCGGCCCAAGCCCGACCCTAAATGTTGGGCCTAGGGCCTGGGCTTGGCCCGGGCCTAGATATCCCCAGAGTCAAGCCTGGCCCGTTTTGCAGCCCCTTGGCTCGGCCCCGGCCCGATTTGCTGGAGGCCCGATAGGCTTGGGCTGGGCCGGCCCAAGCCCGGCATATTTGACACCTCTAACAGTATGCACAAATATGTGGTTCACTTTTGAGAGCAGTATGCAACAACTGATTTTATATTTTTGATATTTATTTAGAAACTCAGTTATCAAACTTATAACTTTAACTAGTTCCAATATTTAAAAAAAAAATATTTGGTTGTTCCAACCTAATGATTACAAGATTACGCATTAAACTCACCTAGTAATTTGGTTGGCAATTCAATATTTTTCCATATGTTTTTTGTGATTTATCTATAATATATGCTGTATCCAGTTATACTCGTATCTTGTAGATTTTAAGTGTATCATATCTGTGTATTCGTACCTGTATTGTATTTGCACTAGCAGTGGAGTCTATGTTTCCTATTCACTCACGGACAATGACTTCAACTTTGTGCTGCGTTTGTTTGTCCCTAAAATAGGCGTGCACATACCAAACGCCCCACCATATTAAATTGATTTAATCATTACGTCGACATTATTGCAGTGCCTCATCAACAACATTGACTTAGTTCTTGAGCCATACCACTCTTTGTCTGGTATTTAGCGTACAAATTGAAATTGCTCTGTAATTTATTACTAAATATTGTTGTCACAAAAAGTAATCTTTTGAGTTATACGAATACCTTAGTATGAGAATTCCAAAATTAACACTCTCTAATCAAAATATTTTTTTTTTGACGTTCGGCGAAATTGCGGATAAATTTTGATGCACATAAAAATTAAATTGAATTCAAGTATCTAGTTATTATAATTTTAAAAAACAGGTTAACTTACGAAAAAAGTAACGAGTCACATCGAAATTTGTATATACTAAATCTATCGTGATTAGGATGGACAAAAAATTGGCAGAAAAAAGTTGGGTGGGGGGGGGTACAAATTTTAGTAACAATACAAACGGTAAAGTCAAACGCGGGACATTTTTGGCAAAAAAAGTCAACGGAAACGGGGGGCAACGGCAGAATGAATAGAACTTGGTCAAACATGCATTCATAGAGGAGAAATAATCAACTGTTACCAAGCCATAACGCGGAGGGAGGAACTGACGAATTCTGCGGAAGATTCTTATTGACGCCATCGCTAACCTGCTCGCAGTAAAGCCCCTCTCTCTCGCTCCGCGACTCAAATTTCTAACTGCATTTTGTTGCATTTGATCTTGCGCATACACAAGTTTTTGCAGAGAAAGGATTCTTAGGGCTTTTGTAGATTGGGGTGTATCGACGGAAGATGGCGGCTCCACCTGCAAGGCCTCGAGCGGATTACGATCACCTCATTAAGCTCCTCCTCATTGGTGACAGCGGTTAGATTGCGCGCATTTATCTTTTATCCATTGCGCTCAATTTTATTTTTTTTTGTATCTCAGGGTGTTGAGATCTAATTTTGATTCTGAATTTCATGTCTTCATTTTCCACCTCCGTTCTACTGGATTTTTCTCCTTTTGACTTTTTGCGAATTCTTAGAATAAACCGTACAAGTGAATGTTGATTTGAACTTAAATTGTAACCATGAGTTACTATTGGAATTCATGGTATGGTAAAGTCAACGCTTATATGTACTAAATCTATGCTACGCCTTCACTGAATGTCAAATGGGGAAAAATTCAATGGAACAGAGGGAGTTTCTTTCATAATGTGAGTCTTGTTAACCTCTTGGGCTTTCCAACATAATGTTGCATCGCCTTTTTTATACCGGAAACCTCTTTTTTTTATTGGGAGAAGTCAAATTGGCATGTCTCAAAAAATTGACATTTCTCTGCTAGTTTTCAAAACTTTGGATTGATTGACTGGTTTAGCTTACTTATGGTTCAGAAGAACATTACCTGCGTATAAGGTTCAAGAACCTTCTTTGGTCAAATGCAGAATTTCTCGTTTTGGGCACCATCCTCCCACTCTTCAAATTTTTTTCTTTTGGAGCCTCGTTTTACTTTATTACGGCTTAATTTTGTTATTCCCGATCCAGCTTCTCGATAGGGTTTTTAGTTTTTTGGTTGTAGCCAGTTTAGATATAGTTTGTAGTCTAACTGCAGCTTTGCTGGTCAGAATTCATGTATAACTCTTTCTTCTGACAGCAAGTCAACTAAGCATTAGTGCCTTCTGTAGCCTTTTGACTTTTGGATGTAGTTTTTTGTGTTTCCAAGTACTTATACCGCTATATTGATGTTTTGGTCATTTGAGGTACCCATATCTTGTTGCCTTAGAAACTTGGCACAATCCGATAATCTTAGTAGATGCTTAAAGCCGTCTTCATTGAAGTTTGCACTACAAACCTTATTAAGTGATTCTCTCATCTTATGCTTAATTGGTACCACCCGTATCTGCCTCGAGTGGATGTTCATTTTTATCTACGTATCTAATCTTCCCTTTAATGACGTTCATCCACCTTAGTATTCATATCTCTCTGCACTTATCTCAATCATACATGCTTCTCCTAATTCCGAGTCTTTTCTCCACCACATTATAAAGAAAAAATGTGAAACATTTAAGGCTTTATTATGGAGCCAGAAGTCCGGGGGAGCAAAAGGCTCGGTGATTTGCGCAAGCAAAGGTTGGCTTCTCTATGGTGCGTGTAATGCGCCATTACCTTAATCCTTAGGTTACTTTGATCAATATGTAAACCTTTTGCACTTGCAACTTTCACTACATCAAGTATTGTTTGGCTATCTATGTTGCTATTCTTTCTGTCTACTTTTCTTTACAAGTATAGGCTTTATTAAAAAAGAAACACTTTTTCCATGTCTGCACTCTGTCTGGGATGATAAAACCATTGCGTGGTTTTGGGTTCAACTTGGGGATTGCTTAACAGTAGTTCGAAATTCGGGATATGGCTCCATCTCCACTCTGTTTTAAATCAATCTGTGTCTCACAACTTGCAATGGTCAAAAAGCAGTAAAACCTTGTATATTTATGGGTTCGTTCCTCTGAATTAGGCTATGTGCATAGCAACCTGCAACTACATGCTGACCACTTAATGCGTCCCTAGTTCTACTTTCTGCTGATTAAACTAATATTTTTCCCATCTGTTCTTGAAATGTTATATGTGATTGTATGATTTTCTGTTCCCGACAGGGTAACATTGTCTTGGGTAAGTTATTTGTTTTTCTAAATTCTTGTGTAGGTGTGGGGAAGAGTTGCCTGCTTTTGCGGTTCTCAGATGGTTCCTTCACAACAAGTTTTATTACCACTATTGGGTTGGTATTCGTCGAAAGTTTTTCTTTTTTCTCGTGATGAATATGTGCTACACATGATATTATGAAGATTTGGGCATTCTTAAGTGTCACCAACATTTGCGACCTCATGAGTGATTTTTGCAGAAATGAAGGGACAGATCAACTAGTTTCACTCACAGTCTAATAAGCTAGTATCTGGTCTAGAAAGTCTGTTAAGTAGGGCGTTATTGTGGGGCCAGCATGCACCTAATATGCTCTCTTGTGCATTGTGTTGCCCTTTTCGAGTATGTGTCCTCTTTTGCTGATACATTCTGTTGACAGCATCGATTTCAAGATAAGGACTATTGAACTTGATGGCAAGAGGATTAAGTTGCAAATCTGGGATACAGCTGGTCAGGAGCGATTTCGGACTATTACAACAGGTATTTGCTTGGTCTTGTGCAAGTATATCCTGAAAAGCAGTGGATTGGGAATGTGAGAGGTGGTGGGGGTGAATTGAGAATGAGACCATGAAGTAAACCCATGCTTTCTAACAAAGCCCATAAATACTATAACAGTCACTTAGACTTTAGTGGGTACTGTCAGGTTGATATGCTGCCTAGAGACATTTGAATCTAACATGATATGGTTTTAAGCATCTATGTTTGCTGGTATCTGAACCTACAAGTGAATCGTGTTGCTATACCTCTGGTGCCTATAAATCTTAAATTTTGCTATAAAGTGATTGATGCTCTTTTGCAGCTTATTACCGAGGAGCCATGGGTATTTTGCTGGTGTACGATGTTACCGACGAATCATCTTTCAACAGTAATTTTTTTTTCTTACCTTCCATACAGCTTCAGCAGTAAAATTCCTGCTTAATCTTTTGCTTAATTCCATTGTACTTTCTATCCATCAATCTTGTACTTAAGCATGAACCTTCTTTACTTTAGGTTTCTGTATATCATTCTTTGCTTTCATAAGCATAAATGTTGAAGATTGCCTTGGATGAAGACTTATTTCTATGACGTCGACATTGCATTTGACCCCTCGTTGAGCTGTATTTTATTTGATCCTTTGTTGTAAATAGCTTCTCATTTGTGCAGACATTAGGAACTGGATCCGCAACATTGAACAACATGCCTCCGATAATGTCAACAAGATACTGGTCGGAAACAAAGCTGACATGGATGAAAGCAAAAGGGTAGGTGGCTCCTCTGGTCATTTAGTACGGCTTTACGGGAAGCATTTTTGTTACAAATAGCGATAGTTACATGCTTGCATAACTGATCTCAAGCTGATGCCTATGTATCGACTTTTGAAGTGGATACTGTGCTGATGTTTGGCCTCCCTTGCTTTGGTTCTGTCCATCTGTGAAAGTATAATGAGCTTATATTGGCCATTTCTTTTTCTTTGGTTGTGGTTTCTTAGGCTGTGCCTACGTCCAAGGGTCAAGCTCTTGCAGATGAATATGGCATCCAGTTCTTTGAAACAGTAAGTAGATATGCCCTAGGTGTTAGTATCGGCTTTGGAATGATCTTCTCCATGCTTACTTTATCGATAATGTGCTGCAGAGTGCAAAGACAAATATGAATGTGGAGGAAGTTTTCTACTCAATAGCAAGGGATATAAAGCAAAGGCTTGCGGAGACCGACGCAAAAGTTGAGGTATAGATCCTTCCTTTTCTCTCTTTAATATGTTACTCTACAAATGGAAATTCTGATTCGTTTTTCTTTTGCCCGTTGTTGGAATTCTTTCCATTTGATTGTGGTTCCAGCCTCAGACAATCAAGATTAACCCATCAGATCAGGCGACTGGCAGTGGTCAAACTGCCCAAAAATCAGCCTGTTGTGGTTCATAATTGGAAACCAAATGTACATGCGGTCGAGGTTCTTCTGCAATTGGCTCTCCAGAGGGTGTGAAGCTGATTATTCAGCAAATGGTGATCAATATATTCATCTCCCCGTAGTTTTTTTTCCAGCCACTAGCCCTTCGCTTTTGATTCTTCCCTTCACCGTTTCTCCTATGCATGTTTCTGTTGTCTGTTTTGCCCCCCTGATCCGCTGTCCTCATTGCTCTCTTTTGGTACTGAAACTATGAACAGTTGCCGCTGCTGCTACTGTGGAAACACACACACAGAGATGAAGATTGTTTTTTTTTTCTTTTTCTTCTAGAAACACGTAGAATGACGAGAGTGTTTTTATCATAAAAGATATCAGCTAGTACTATCTTGTTGAAGACTTCCACCGGAAGTGGCTTCTTGTGAACTCTTTTCTGGAATTTGATTCATCAGTTTATGTACAGTGGCGTACAAGTTGCTCAGTTTACTTCTGGTATTTAAGGGACTTCTGACGATGAGGTCCCATTTTGATTTTAACAAATTGTAGGTTGAAGAAATGTTAATGATTTTGGAAGTTAACAGGCCTACCTCATTAGGTAACGTGCTTATGCACAATGCCATGTCATCTACTGCATAATAAACCACTTTTACTCAATTTTCTTTTCCAAACTCATTTTTCCCAAACAACATTTAGCCTATTCATGTTTTCTTAATGGACAAGAACTTTTTCTTTTTGGTGATAAATAAGAGAATTGCAATGATGGTAAACGTTATAAAGTTTTTCCAGTTGCTCAGTCCGACCGTTGATCACGACATTTTTGTGACTTTGATGTAATAAATAATTGCAACGTTGAAAATAATAACCGGTTAACAATAAGATTCGGACACATTATAATTAAACCAAAGTAGAGCGTATTTTACAATTTAACCTAACTTAAAGTAACCTTTCATGTTTTAAAGGTTTACAATTAACACTAGAAATTCGGTGGATCTTAAAAAAGAGTATGATTGTTATTACAATTCAAGAAGACATAGGCACGCATAAACCTTGCAGGCCTGGTATGAGAGAAGAGTGACCCGACTTATGAAATCACGCCACGAAATCCACGGATCTTCATCACTTCAAGTTTCGCGACCTTCTACCGTCACTTCTGAGTACTGTCAAAATACTGCCGTT
Source organism: Escallonia herrerae (assembly GCA_033070095.1). NCBI lineage: Eukaryota > Viridiplantae > Streptophyta > Magnoliopsida > Escalloniales > Escalloniaceae > Escallonia > Escallonia herrerae. The sequence continues at coordinate 584,637 of JAVXUP010000201.1, forward strand.
AAAAGAGAAATACGAGCAAGCACACGTGACAGAAAAGTTATATTATGAAAAATAAATTGAAAAATTGCTCAAGGCTAGCATTATGCAGAAACAAAAATACCGAACGAGGGTGCAAAAAAGAAGTGCACTGAGGTTATTGTTCTCTGAACCAAAGGAGAAAATCTTCCATGGTACTCCGAACAAACTAGCAAACTATTTTTAATTTGACCATCTAGAGTAATTGATTAATTGAAGGTTCGCCGCTGTGACGTTACCGCTTATCCATATAGATCATACTCTGAGGGGGGACTAGTATAATTACTGAAACAATGAGGGGAGGCTAGTATAATTACTGAAACTACGAGGGAGGCCCCCGCAATTGTGAAAATCCCTATTACAGTAATGTCATTTTCATAACCGGCTTTATTGCTACGCGATAGGTAGTGGCAAAATTGTTCAAAAAGAGCTGAAAGTAGCGTATATAATTAACCAGCACCGCCGCCTGGTGAAACCAAAAAGGAAAAAAATATCGAGTTCACTCGTCAATTCGTTGACTGCGTTCATCTCCTTCGCAATATCGAGGCGGTTCCAAATTCCAGATCGGAAAATTTTACGCCGAAATCCAAACCGGAAAGAATTCCGGCATATGCCGCCACCGCCATTGAGCAAACGACTGGGAGGTAAACCAAGTGATCAACGTTTACGTCTCATTTGCGTTTCGATATATGCACGTTTCGTTGAATGTGTTTCCGTAATAGGCGTGCATGTCCTGTATTGTTGTTTTGTAGAATTTTCATGCGGTGTTATTGATCTTAGGTCATGATTTTTTTTTTTTGGGTGTTATCGACGTTAAAACTTTCTCGGTGTTGAACTGTGACTGTCATTTTTAGGAATTCTGTGTTTGTTCTAATTTAAAACATTTAATTATGTGTTAGATATACTAATACCCTGTCCAGGCCATCTGGAAATCTTGGTTCAAATTCTTCGCATTGGCAGTGTAATTGAGTTACCATGATGTAGGAACAGATGTTGTCCAGTGTTGTACCAACTGCGTCAGCAGTTAGTGGCGGAACCAGGATTTCATCCCGGGGGCTAAAAATATATCGAAGGAGATAAATATTTTTATAAGTAAAATAGCACACAAAAACAAAGTGCACTTTTCGATAATACACAAAACATACTAAAAAGCATGAACACAACCTAAAATTTTGAACTGCAGGAGGTGAGATCTTGCTGCTTAGTAATGAGAATGTTGTTGGTTGCATGTGCATTTGAAAGTATAACATTTATTTCTTGAAAAATGGTATGTCTAGTTTCTGCAATCCTTGCACACCAAGGGGTTTCTTTCTCGATAGGAAATAGAATCGGAGACCCTCTTTTTCTTCTTTTGATTTGTGATGGAGGCAGTCAACAGATTATGGTTACTTGGAGGGCTTCTCTGCCCTCTTTATTGGCTTTTTTTTGGGGTTCGGGGGGGTGCAGGTGGGTGCTGTGGTTACACCTAAGTAGGGGGTTGAAGATTACTACTAGAGTTTCATATAATTAGGCATTTGTGAAGAGATGTAGTGGAAGGAGGGTAGCTTTTCGTAACTCATTTGTTTTGTTTTACTATACCATCCATAAAACATCAATTAATAATCTAAATTATCAAATACACAACTAACAACCTAAAATTATTAATCAAATAATCAATTCTCAATAGCAAAAGAAATTGTTCAAAATGCACACTAACTTCAGTCCTCAGAAATCAGAACGGCGTCATTGTCGCAATGTCGTCGGTGACTGAAACTCAAAGTTAGATTTGCAATTTCACTATTTCAAGCGCCGTGACCGTCGACCGGCAGTGGCGGAACTTCCTCGGTTCGTCCTCCGGCTCGTAGACGGTAGATCTAAGCTAGATCTGCCAGATCTGATCTGGCCGGAGTCGTCGGAGTTGGGTGGGGACTGGCGGACGTTGGGGTGGGGACCGCCGGACTGGGGAGGGCCTTCGCCGGCTTCGCTCTTCGGAATCGGGGGACGGGGCTTTGAGGCTTCGACAGGCTACAGGCGTGACGCGTGAGAGCTTGACTTGACGCCACGGCTACCGGCGTTACCTTACCGATGAGCCGAGCCGATGACCGGTGGCCGTGGGTGGTGCCGGTGTGCGGCGTGCCGCGGTGACTGAGAGTTGACTGTGAGAGCAGAGAGAGAGAGAGAGAGAAATGAAATATATATAAAAAAAATATATATATATTATTTTTTTTTCAAAATCTGAGGGGGGGCTATAGCACCCCCTCGTACGTATGTAGTTCCGCCCTTGTCAACAGTTGTAGGTTGATGATGAGATATTATGGGCCTATGATAAAGTGGTCTTATTTTTGTTTGTTTGTTTTTTATTATAAATTGGCTGTGTGATCGAGTTAATGTGATGTAGCAACAGATTCTGTCGAGTGTTGTACCGAATGCATTAGCAGCTGTAAATTGCTCTTGCTATATTGTTGGCCTATGATATAGTGATGCATGATTTACGCGATCTTTGTAGCTCCAGCGTTGAACTCTAGCGTGTTTTAACATATGTAGTGAGTAAATTGAACAAATTATGTTGATAAATTGCTACTTTGACTCCGAATTTGCGTAACAATATGTACGTTTGCATGTACATATATTGTGGAGTTGATCATTTGGACCTTTCAATTCATAGATATATATCTCGAACCTATGAATGGGGATATTCCCAAAACTCACAAAGAAAGAAGGAAGTGAGTTAGACAAAAGAAAAGCAACTTAGACAAAAAAAGAAGTGACTTGTATGTAATAATACGTACATTTGCATGTACATAAATTTCGTCTGTTGATATTTTGCAGGATTGTTACAAGATGTTCATTTTACTTCATAGGTAATTTGCTGTTACTCTTTGGTAATTTTCACTTTGTTTTCTGTTATGATAGGTTATATGATCTCATAGGACATAAATGCATGACTTCTATGTAATAGGTTGAAGAAGCACAGGACTTAGTGAGGACAAAAGTAATTGTATTTCGGGTTCATTTTGGAGTTCAAACTGATGGCATGGTTTAGAGCTGGGTCTGGTGTAGCAAAGCTTGCTATTAGGAGAACTCTATTGCAGGGAGGATCATATGCAGCAAGGGCAAGGGCGATTCCTTCTCAGAATCGGTTGTTTCATACTACAGTTTTTAAGTCGAAGGCACAATCTGCACCTGTCCCTCGACCGGTTCCGCTCTCTAGGTTAACTGACAGCTTCTTAGATGGGACAAGTAGTGTCTACCTGGAGGAACTTCAGAGGGCCTGGGAGGCTGACCCAGACAGTGTTGATGAGTCTTGGGACAATTTCTTTAGGAACTTTGTCGGCCAGGCGGCCACATCTCCAGGAATTTCTGGACAAACCATCCAAGAGAGCATGCGATTGTTGTTGCTCGTGAGAGCTTACCAGGTTAATGGTCACATGAAAGCCAAGTTGGACCCTTTGGGTTTGGAAAAAAGAGAGATTCCTGATGATTTAGACCCTGCTCTTTATGGGTTCACTGAAGCTGATCTTGATCGTGAATTCTTCCTGGGCGTGTGGAGGATGTCTGGGTTTTTATCTGAGAATCGTCCTGTGCAGACCCTTAGAGCGATATTGACCCGGCTTGAGCAGGCTTATTGCGGAAGCATTGGTTATGAGTACATGCACATTGCTGATCGTGAGAAGTGTAATTGGTTGAGAGAGAAGATTGAGACTCCGACGCCGATGCAATACAATCGGCAGCGTCGCGAGGTTATTCTTGACAGGCTTATGTGGAGTACTCAGTTTGAGAACTTTTTGGCTACAAAGTGGACTGCAGCCAAGAGGTTTGGCCTGGAAGGCTGTGAGACCTTGATTCCTGGCATGAAAGAGATGTTTGATCGGTCGGCAGATCTTGGGGTTGAGACCATTGTCATTGGAATGTCTCACAGAGGAAGATTGAATGTTCTGGGTAATGTTGTTAGGAAGCCACTACGCCAGATCTTTAGTGAGTTCAGCGGTGGCACAAAGCCTGTGGATGAAGTTGGGCTATACACAGGAACAGGCGATGTTAAGTATCACTTGGGGACTTCATATGATCGGCCAACTAGAGGTGGGAAGAGAATCCATTTGTCTTTGATGGCGAATCCGAGTCACTTGGAAGCTGTGGATCCACTTGTGGTTGGGAAAACTAGAGCAAAACAGTACTTTTCCAACGATGTGGATAGGACAAAAAACATGGGTGTTTTGATTCATGGAGATGGTAGCTTTGCGGGACAAGGTGTAGTGTATGAGACCCTGCATCTTAGCGCACTTCCAAACTACACTACTGGTGGCACTATACACATTGTTGTCAATAACCAGGTGGCCTTTACTACTGACCCGAAGTCGGGAAGATCTTCACAGTATTGTACAGATGTTGCCAAAGCCTTGGATGCTCCAATTTTCCATGTCAATGGTGATGATATGGAGGCAGTTGTTCATGTATGTGAGCTTGCAGCGGAGTGGCGCCAGAAGTTCCATTCAGATGTTGTGGTTGATATAGTGTGTTATCGTCGATTTGGACACAATGAGATTGATGAGCCATCCTTTACCCAACCCAATATGTACAAGGTTAGCTATATCTCTTTCTGGTTCTGTAGAACTTTCCATCCTTGAGGCACAAGCTTATGCATGTTTATGTGCTATTAATTTCTGTCATTTGTTTGTAAATTATTTTTCACGTGGTTTTAATTTGGTCCTGCAGTCTATTGTATACATTTAACTGCTGTTGTTTAAAATACTAATACTACTGACTTGGATATTAATAGGTAATCAGAAATCATCCCTCAGCACTTAATATTTACCAGAAGAAACTATTAGAATCTGGTCAGGTGACGAAAGAAGATATTGGTAAGATAGAGAACAAGGTTAATTCTATCCTTAATGACGAATTCTTGGCCAGCAAAGATTATGTCCCTAAACGAAGAGACTGGCTATCAGCTTATTGGTCTGGCTTCAAGTCCCCTGAACAGCTTTCACGCATCCGAAACACTGGGTTTGTCATTTGATTTGCAAGTCCCGACCACCTTTGTATGATATCACTTGGATAGGTTTTGCTCAATTATAGTTTTTCTGCAGGGTCAAACCAGAAATTTTAAAGAACGTTGGCAAAGCAATCACAAACCTCCCGGAGAATTTCAAGCCTCACAGAGCGATAAAGAAGATTTTTTCTGAACGAGCAAAGATGATTGAAACCGGGGAGGGCATTGACTGGGCAGTTGGTGAAGCACTTGCTTTCGCAACATTGCTTATAGAAGGTAATCATGTCAGGTTGAGCGGACAGGATGTCGAGAGAGGTACTTTCAGCCATCGGCATGCTGTTGTTCATGATCAGGAAACAGGGGAGCAGTATTGTCCATTGGACCACGTTATGATGAACCAAAATGACGAGATGTTTACTGTAAGCAACAGGTAGGTGCTTTTGGCATTTTTTTTTGGTCCTGCATTTAGTATTTTCTTTGCCGCCATTTCTTTTTTGTAATCTTTGAATGTCAATTACCTTTTTGTGATTTTGGATGTCTACAGTAAACTTTGCATTGGAGACTAGATCTAATTAGGGGAACAAGTAACTGTCATTGATAATAACAGAATTGTGGGGAATCCAGAATGTTTTCTTCATTATTGATCCTTGTTTTGCAGCCAATTTTTAAACACCAAAACCCACAGAGAATGCTTTAATGCCACTATTAACTGTGCATGCATCAAGATTAACCTGCGATCATAACCCTAAGGAGCAGATGGTTGTGCCTGAAGAATTTATGGTAAATGGACTGCAGTATTTTGTCATTGATTCGGGGAACAAGTTTGATAATAACTTTGGATTGGAGACTAGATCTAATTAGGGGAACAAGTAACTGTCATTGATAATAACAGAATTTTGGGGAATCCAGAACTTTTGTTGTTTTCTTCATTATTGATCCTTGTTTTCCAGCCAATTTTTAAACACCAAAACCGACAGATAATACTTTAATGCTACTAGTAACTGTGCATGCATCAAGATTAATCTGCAAACATAAGCATAACGAGCAGATGGTTGTGCCTGAAGAATTTATGGTAAATGGACCGCAGTATTTTGTCAATATCCATGATAGATTAAGTCACCTTTTCTTTTAACTGATTTGCAGGCATATTTATGATGATTCTACTGTACAAAGTGTTTTCCAATTTGGTTTCTATAGGCTGATTGCTTTGGTGCTTGGATGTCCAAAATATTGTCCTCAGACTATTTCTTCACACTGCAGCTGTTCAGCTAGTGAAACAGTAGTCGATATGAGATCTTAAATTCAGATAGAAAAGTCAATAACAGACATACTGCAGGTTCCATAGGCTGAGGAATACTGAAAAACTAGTCACATTACATGTCATAAATTTTTGTTGGTCATTTTTTTACAGTTTTTTCTGTATGGATTTCATTTGCTAGTTATATAATTGTTCAGCTCAAAGAGGGGAAGTCTATGCTTCATCAAGTCATTTCGCACTGGGGAAGCTAGGATTATTCATTGGGAAGGCATCAATCTAAACTATTGATGTCAGTAAAAAATGAAATTGTTGCGCAATGTTGGTTTTGCTATAATCACATCTTCTAAGATTGAACAGGAATGTGTTTTTTTTTTTTAAATTTAAGACGATTTGCGCCCCATCCTTGCCAAAATTTGCAAGTCAAGCTTTCTCTAAGTCAAAATTTGAGCTTTGCTTGGAATTCTCCTGATGGTAGACTGCATGCACCTAATGATTTCCACATCCTGCATTGTGGGAGCCTCGCATAGAATGGTTAAAAAAGGCACTCCACTTATAGTACAAATGAGGTGTCCTTTTATGATGGTCGTATTTTTGCATCATAACCTTAGTGGTCTATCATTTGGTTTCCTTTCCTTTTTTTTTTCTTGTCAACAAGTTTTACTTAGCTTCGCCCCACCCCTCTATTTTCTATTGTTATGGTCATCGCCTTTGTGTGATATGTGCCTTGACAGTGCAGCAAAACTTTTAAGTTTTGGGTTCAAATTAACTGATTGTTTTCATTCATATCCACCATTTTGTTAACCTATGCATCTGAAATGTTTTCTTTATGTTGAGCATCATCCTTTTTATTAGTTTCACAAGTTTTTTTGAGTGTGGGTGTGCAGCTGTAGTATAGAGGGTTTCAGTTAAAATTGTCCAGGGGATGCACCCCGATAGTACTACCTTGAGAGAGAACTTGAGCATCTTCTAGAAATTCCTAGTGCAGAAGCTTCTTTCAGAGAATGGACTATTGCATTGGCCTTGTTATTATTACTTGTCCCCATGTGATCAAGTCTACAATGTTGTTTTTACAATGACATTTTAACTTTTAGGGTGCTATTATACAGAGCCCAGGCTGGTCATTAGGAGCTCTGAAAAAGGGGCATATATGTCTGTTTATGAGCCTTGTCGCAGTGCTTTCTATTTAATCCAACATGTTGATAATAGTTAGCTGCAGTGTTCTTTTTCTGATCATCTTAAAGCATTGGTGCTTGTGATGGCAGTGCTCAAGCACCATCTCTGCTCTCTATGCATGTCAACATTGTGTAGCATGCATGCTAATTTCCTTTTCTCTTTGGCCTATATGTTGCAATGAAGAAAGCTTTAATTTGATTAATATGGCATCTCAGATGTGCATGTATCTTGTGAACTCAGCTCTTTACTATAAAGTTTGTTTTAAATTGATATAGCCATTTTTTAAAAGTTTCATATACATCCAGCTCTCTTTCGGAGTTTGGTGTGCTTGGATTCGAATTGGGTTACTCAATGGAAAATCCAAATTCGTTGGTAATGTGGGAAGCTCAGTTTGGTGATTTTGCTAATGGAGCTCAAGTGATATATGATCAGTTTGTGAGCAGTGGGGAGGCAAAATGGTTGCGACAAACTGGGTTAGTTGTGCTCCTACCTCATGGTTATGATGGCCAGGGCCCTGAACACTCGAGTGCACGACTGGAGCGCTTTCTACAGGTATCACCCTGCTACATAGTATTAAGGTTTCACTTTCACCTTTCCCTCCTTCTCTTCTCTCTCTCTCTACACACACCTACAGATATGTATCAATGCACACGCATATGTGTCTATATCTATATGTGTGTATAAATGTGTATGTTTGTGTGGGTGTGTATTCAGGTATTCATGTGTGTTTAAAAGTGTGGGCGATGGGTGCTTCAACTAATGGAACCTTGTAGATTTTGAATATCTGTAGTAATAAGTCAAGTAAAGATTTCTCAGTTATACCGGTGAATGCATGAACAATCATAGAGTCTAGCCCCTTGCATGGTTGACGCACAATGCTATTTGCATTTCGCTGCTGCCAACCATTTGTGCTGATCTGTGTCTAAGATCAATGAAGGGTAGTCTCAGATGCGACAACTCTAAACTGAAATATATTCGCTTTTTCCAACGTACCTTATTAATTGTGCTTTTACTCCGACCCTTTGGGCCCCTTGCATGGTTGACGCACGCTGGTGTTTTCTTTTTGCTGCTGCCATCATTTTGTGCTGATCTTTTCTATGATCAATGAAGTGGAGTCTTAGATGCGAGAACTCTAAACTGAAATATGTCCGCCGTTTTGAATGTACAATTAATGGTTATGCTCTTAATCTGTACTAGGGCTTCCTTCTTATACTAAGTGATAGGTTTAACTTTGCGTGCTTATTAAGAAGATGATCAACATTTTTCTAGTTTGCTGTTGTACCCATAGATGCCTCTTATGCAATAATCTCTCCAAGCAGGTAAAGAAAAACCACTGTCTACTGGAAGTACATTTATGCTGTTCATTTTGCTTTGCTCATTATCAAAAGGAAGGCATTTAGAAAATTTAATCCTTATCATTATGAATCTGCAACATGCGTGTCCCTTAGTATCCCTCCCTCCCGCTCTCTCTTTGCCCTGCTCTCCCTCAAATTTTCCATCCTGTATTTATCTCTCCCTCCCGCTCTCTCTTTGCCCTCCTCTCTCAATTTTTCCATCCTGCATTTCGATGCAGCTGTCATAATGCAGCCTCTAAATCCGTCTGATAACTATAAATTCAAAAAGAAAGGTCACCATTACACAGAGAAGAATCGAAACAAATCATAACCATCTTGGTGGAATCTATCATCATCTTCATCAGTTCAAAGCCAAGGTAGATAGAAACTGAAGAAGGCGGAGGGTGGGAGGGAATTATTATTTGTCTCATCATGTGTGTCCACCACGACTAGTATATTTTTACTTTGTACTTTACTTCATTATAATGCCACAAACTCTCAACTAATACGGACTATAAACTCTGATGGCAGATGAGTGATGATAATCCCTTCGTTATACCAGAGATGGATCCAACACTTAGGACACAGATCCAGGAATGCAATTGGCAAGTTGTGAACGTCACTACTCCTGCGAATTATTTCCATGTCCTGCGGCGTCAAGTGAGTGAACTGATTATAGACTCCTTCAAGGTTTAAGGCTGACCTATTCAGTTTCTCATATGTCGTGTCTTCACCTCCCAGATTCACAGGGAATTCCGTAAGCCTCTTATTGTGATGTCTCCAAAGAACTTGCTTCGTCACAAAGATTGCAAGTCAAATCTTTCAGAGTTCGATGATGTCCAAGGTCACCCAGGCTTTGACAAACAAGGTACCAGGTTTAAGCGTCTTATAAAGGATCAGAATGACCATTCGGATCTTGAGGCGGGTATTCGACGTCTCATTCTTTGTTCCGGAAAGGTATGTTGCATTCTTTGCTCCTGATTGATGGATGTGGGCTTCCACACGCACATGCAAAAACACACACACACACACACACACACACACAGCCATGCAAAGTGTCAAGGTAGAACTTGACAGAGCAATGATGGTAATATAAGATAATTTTCTTTAGTTTCAAGGTTTTCGACTTTGGTCTTTGGTTTTCTCACTGTAGACTCTATTTCGGATATGACTTGTATTACTTATTGCTACTATTGTGCAGGTATATTATGAGCTTGATGAAAAGAGGAAGGAAGTCGACGGCAAGGATGTCGCGATATGTAGGGTGGAGCAACTCTGTCCTTTCCCCTACGACCTCATCCAGCGTGAACTGAAGCGATATCCAAGTACGTGTTTTAGTCTTGCAAGACGAGTGAGATCTGTTTGCTCCTTAAATTTTATTTTTTAAAAAATGACTTTATAATACCCAGTGTAGGCCTTTAAATTTTTTAGTGAGGAATAGTGGGTAAGACAAGGTAGGGGTAGACTGGGAATATTATTGATAGAAATAGTGATGTAAGAATAACGTCCCAGGTCCACAGCCTCACTTTGGGGCAGTATATTCCTTTCTCAAAACGGCTAACCCAATAGGTACTTATGAGATCCTTGGCTCGATCTTTTAGGGCTAATTCAGAACATTCCGATGTGGGAACGGGTGTTGCAGAAGACTTGAATGTGCTTGTTTATATGGAAAATGGATAAAAAGGATTTATCTAGCCTACTTTAACTAGGGGGACAAGGCTTAGTCGAGTTATATAGAAAAGGAAATGTTCAAATATTGCCCTCTACATTCATTACCGTCATTCCGTCACTACCTAAGTGCCCAAAAATCGGGAGTAGAAGAGCCAGCAGGCCAGGGACTAAAAACATAAAAAGGTATTTCCAAAGATCAAGAACGCTTCCAGGATTTTTATACATATTGTCGCACACAAATATACAGTAGTATGATGCATCATTAGTGTCTAGTGTATTTTCTTTACGAATATAAGTAATGAAATTAGTAATAATGAAAATGGCTCTGTGGGCATTCGCACACCCCTTAAGGCGTGCGAGAGTCTAAGCTGTCATTTGTTGAACAAAAATTCATACTCGAGTTCATGGACTGACTAAAGCTGGTTGTGAACGTGGCCGAGTTGACTTCAGCTCTCTGATCCGGGTGCATCATTGTTGTATTATAAGCACCTAACTCAAGAAACTCATTATCTGCATTAGTTGATAATTCACCGTGAACTAATCATGTGTCAGTTTAGTTATTAACAGTATCCTGTTAATGATTATATCTACATCGAAGCTTAAAGAGTATCCTGTTAAAGATAGATGCCTAATTCTTCCGAAGTAGCCTGATCCTATTGACTTCTTGCGGCTAACCTATGGTGTGTCATCACTCTGGTGATTCTTTCAGATGCAGAGGTTGTTTGGTGCCAGGAAGAGCCAATGAACATGGGTGCATACAGTTATGTTGCTCCTCGCCTTCATACTGCAATGAAAGCACTGGGCAGAGGTACTATTGATGACATCAAATACGTTGGCCGTGCTCCATCGGCTGCCACAGCAACTGGCTTCATGCAGGTTCACAAGAAAGAGCAGACTGCACTTGTGCAGAAAGCCTTGCAACCTGAACCAGTTATTTATCCATGATTGTATCCTCCAGCACCCATCGAAACTTTTTTATTATTAGAGGAATGTCAGAATGCAATCCAAACTGCTTTCAGCCAAAGGACATAGGGTACATGCGGATACTCTGCTTGATCTCTCCCTCTTTTGAGCCGGTAAATAAATCCCGCTTCTGCTCATTTTCATGTTAACTAAATCGGTTCTCCCAATTTTATGAGGTCCCTTGGGTGTGTGAATAATGATCAAGTGGATGTCATCTGTTGTTGCTTCTGATTTTGGCTATACTTGGCGTTGCCTGCCCACGGTCTAAAGCACCTTTTTTTGTTATGCGACCTGTGGTTTTATGAATTTTACCGGTACTTATTTTTTGCTTGTCTAGTTAAAGCAGAAGCATGGCAGCTGTTTCTTTTTTCTTTTTCTTTTTTTGTTGAGAAAAGCAAGAAATATATATCAGATATAAACATTCGAATGTGCAAAGGAAAAGAAAAAACATACCAACATTTCGGATGACAATCCCATCCATAGGTCAAAAACTGCTAACTAGAAGAATAAAAAACACCACAAGGAAACATCAACGTGACATCCTCTGTATTAGACATGCTTTACATATGTGATCCACTCCTGGCGGATGATAGCAGCAGATCGGGACACAAAAGCCGTTAAAGCTGATGAAAGCAGTGTACGCCATGTTCAATGCCCAAGTGTTTCCCGAATGTCGAAGAAACAGAGAACTCAAACCCTTGCTCAACTAGGAGACGTTTCTCAGAGCTAGCGTTAGGACTAATGGCAAGGGAAGATTTCGCCCAATTAATGCACTGTCCAGATAGGCAACAGTAGTCATGCAAAATCCTTTTAACTGCCTAGAGTGTTTAGAAAGTTGAAGGAAGAGGAAAATATCGTTGGCATATAAAAGGTGCGAAACTGATGGCGAGTATGTCCCCGCCTTAATTCCCTAAAACCCGCGCCTCTCCCCTTGAAGGAGGCTGACCGGAGAATATCTGCACAAAGCAAGAAAAGATAAGGAGATAAGGGGTCGTCTTGACAAATTCTTCGAGTGGGATTGAAGAACGGAGTGGGGCTCTATTCACCAGGAGAGAGTAAGAGATCAAAGATAAACATTGATGGACCAACTGAACCCAGTTAGCAGGAAAGCACAAGGCCGAGAGAATCCCACGAACGAATTCCCAACTCACCCAATCAAAAGCCTTGCTGAAGTCCAATTTCAGAGCAACTAGAATGATTCCCCCTTTTGTGCACTTGCACACATAATCAGTAAGTTCTTGAGCAAGCAAGACATTATTAGAGAGACATCGACCTAACAGAAAAGCATTCTTATAGGGCAACACCAATTCGGACATCACACAAGCTCCAACCGATTTACTAGCACTTTGGAAATGAGAGGGATAATTCAGATAAGCTGAGATCTGAGGGTGCCGAGCCGGGGGCGGGGGTGTCGGAGCAAGAAGATTGAAAAAATATGCCACTAGACAGGAGCGGAGATCAGTCTCATTCGACACCGTACTGCCAGAGGCATATTTGAGAGAGGTGATAAAATTTTGTGGCCGACGTATAATAGTGGAGGCATGAAAGAGTTTCGTGTTGCGATCACCGACCTCCAACCAAGTAATTTTTGTATTTGTAACAATTGATCCATCCAATCAAATTATTTAGAAACTTTGATAAATCGGTGGGCTGCTTTGGAATTATTGATATAATATAGCTAAATACAATAATGTTTGTATATGTTTGGGTATTACTAGAATTTTTATGATTTTATGGGGCTAGTTTAGATAATAATTTAATAAGTGGGTACCAAATAAAGGAATAGAAAGTTTGAAATTCACGCGGTAATATAAACCCATCGACAACGTTGAGAGGAGAGCTGTCTACTTCTTCTTCTTCCAAGACAACAAAGTTTGTCCCTCTTCTTCCAAGATAAGCCCATCCAAGTACGTTCTTCTGCTTCTTCTTCTTCTTCCTTCTTCTTTCTTCCAGATTCTTCTCCTTCAGAAATAACTCAATGTCGACATTGTTGCTGGAGCCAGAAATGCTCGTCGTGCGATCACCGACCTCCAACCACCACTTTTTTTCTCTGAGCCTAGAAGACTTCTACACATTTCAGGAGGAAGTCCAGTCGATTACGCTGAGAAAACTTGGCGAGGCTGTGTACAGCTGACCCCGTCGACAGAGACTGACTTTGGGTAAGTAGGTGGTGAACCACCTCAATCTGACCCTCAAGGTGACCGAAATTAACTGAGCTCCATGAGCGTAAAGCACACAGTACAACACTAAGTTTACGCATTAGCTGAAAGAGCAGTGAGCCCATAACGGAGCAGGACCATAACTCGCGGATGGAAGACAAGCAGTACAGGGAGGCTAACCACATGGCCTCAAAGTGAGAAGGAAATGGGAAAATAGTACAGGAACCACAGTGCTACATAAAATGGGGGCATGATCGGATCTCTGAATAGCTAAATTCCGGGCAACGACCGTGGAGTGAAGAACAATCCAGGACACAGAAGCCAAGACTCGATTAGTTTCTCATAGACAAAACCATGCTTGGGCGAACCCCGGACCCAAGTAAAGAGTGGACCCTCCCAGCAGATATCAGATAAGCCGAATTGAGCTAGGAAGTCCCGAAACGCTAAGCTACCAGTGGGAATCGAAGTACCACCACTGAACTTTTCAAAGGAGTCTAACACTTGGTTGAAGTCACCACATAGACAGGTGGGAAGGAAGAAGGGACACAATAGGGAGGCAATTGAAGTCAGCAACTTGGATGAGACTTGAGGGTGCACATAGATAAACCCATACAACTCAGTTGCCCCCGACTGACCAACTACAGAAGTCAAAATACAATTCGCACTAACATGATGAATCGTCAAACAAAGAGGGGCTTGCCAACCAAGCCACAGACCTCCGCTGCGACCAACAGGGTCCAGCCCCACAAAAGAAGAAAACCCAAATTAAAAGAACTTAGAAGCTACCAAACTATAATTAGATTTGGTTTCCATAAGAAACACAATATTCAGTTTGTACAACTTGATCAAATGAACTACTGTTCGAACTGTGGCGGATTGACCGATTCCACCACAGTTCTAGCTTAGAATAATCATTGAACCACCCGTGGTTGATGAGGCCCAACCACCAAAGCCAAACGAAGACCAACAGCACTCACTAAGTGCCGCCGAAACCAACAATGCCAAAAAGGGTTCACAGCTAGAACCTTCGCAATTTGAGAACCAAGACCCAAAACCATCACTCAAAGCCAGAACTTAGAATACCCACCACCCCTCACACAATAATCAATAAACAGGGAACTCAGAAGTAAAATGTGAGGCAGGCAGTAAGAACAGAGTTGTGTCGGCGTACTTGGAGGCTGATCAGGAGTTTGAATTTCCAGAATGCGAAGTCGCTTGAGTCCCTGAAGTGGGTCCACCTCAGAATCTGATGACATCCGCTTCGGTTTGATCCCACCAGAGGATGATGCCGATGAGGGCCTCCTTATTAAAGGAGGCAATGCTAGACGACGCCAGATTCACAGGGGAGAAGTAGGAAGAAGGGGGAGTATAGACAAGCAGGGTTTCGCACTAAGAATCTCCCCGAAGCGTGGCTCAGAACGAAGCCTTTAGCAGGAGTCAAAATTGAGTTAATAAAGGTTACACACAATTAGGATTGCACACCAATATGGGCAGACGTTTATATTTGTCAATTTCTCTAAAGAGAGGAGGACATTCCGCTTGTTTTTTTGGGATCATGCGAATGCAATTCAGATATTCATTCTAGTTTCACAAGCTTATTGATCTGAAAAGGTTCATTCCCTTTAGCCTTTCCCAAATGCATCAAGTATTATCTAATAAGCTTAAATGTCGGCAAAGCCATTACCGTTTACTACCACCTTGCCGTTCAACTGGGAATCATCGTCTCCTTGGAGCGGAGAGAGAAGCATTAAATCAGATGTGTGAGTGTTGGGCGAAAAAGATTACGAGATTTAATCTCGCTAAAAAAAATTAAAAACTGATTAAATTCATAATTCTGAATAGTAAGGATTATGAAATAATCACTTTTTCTATAATCAGGTTTGACCTTTTAATTTACCATTTTATGCTCATGTTTTTCACAAAAAGACATTTCATGCGCTACGCTCTTCTACCTTTAATTCAGAATAAGAAGTGACAACTTTTGTAAGTGGTTAAAAATAGCTTCTTCAATAATTTTTTCATATATTGTAGTTATTTTCAAATGAAAGTTATGTTAACATTGTTTCACTAAATGGATATTAGAACTTTATTTATGTAGTATTCTTTATGGTCATTTTGCCACATCAAGATTTAAGCCGAAATATGCTTTTCAGAATTAATCCTAAACGACCTCTCAAAATATCAAAAATGTATTTTTTTTCCTTTATTATACTCGGTAGATACAAAAGTCTTATTGCCTTGATGACTTCCTTTTGGCCGATGTTGGAGAAATGTTGATGGTATGGGAAACTTTTGGCTACAACCCAAAGAATAACAAGTTTGCACCATACATGATATAGCGACAGATACTTTTTACTAGACATGATTAACGACGTCTAGCTCAATCTCTTTGGGGGTTTTGTTGGCGGCATTGGATTTTCTTTAAACTAATCCTCATGTTTTTTGTTTTTTTTAAAGGGTTTTGTTCCATTTTGGTCACCCTCCTTAAAATCACAAGTTATAACCGTGTTGCAGAATTTGAGAAGATTTTCTTTTGGATAATTTCTGGATGTTACCCTGGTTTATAGAAAGACATCTATAACATATAAAGCAAGAATTAGTCGTCATTAATTTTTTTTAGTGATTCTAAAAAACTGTTGTTAAGAATTGTCGTTAATATTATCAGCAAAAGAACTACTAAAGATATTTAGCGACCATTAATTGTCGTTACAAAAAAATTATAGATATCTTCCTACAATCAGGAAAGCAGCTTTTTTTTTTAATTTCTTTTGGCTATGGCAAAAACTTTACCAACGTACACTAATATTAACAGTCCACCGCATTAGAACACATGAAATATGTTCGACATATGTCACCATAAAAATAGTACATACACAGCGAACTCTAGCTCATATGCACTCTTCTTTATTCTTTATTAACAAGAATCAGGTGTTCCGCACGCAATATAGTAATTCGAAATAAAAAGGTTCTAGACTTCAATAAAAAACATAATTAGTGCAATTTATTTTAATTAAATCATAATAAATAAATGATAAATAAATTAATTACTAATTGCTAATAAAAAATTTGAAGCATCAAAAGTTCATGGAAAAAAACATGGTCTTACTTTGAAATACGAATTGCTAAAAAATAAAAAATTAATCATATTTTCTTTTTGGGCTGTCCCAAAAAATTAATTACTTTTTAAATTAAGAAAGATTGTTTTGTTTTTTTTTCCTTCTTCGGGTATGTTTGATAACGTAATTCAACACTTCAAACTTAAATTTTTTAATAATTTTTAATTAAGTGCGTTTGATAACGCTTAACAATGTATTACTTAAAAATTAATTTCTACAAAAAATTGATAAAAATTTTAAGTCAGGGTGGACTTACTTAATGCTTATACTTAATTCTAAGTAAGATGATTAAAATTTATTTAATTTAATATAAAAAGAATAATTACCACCATGATGCCACCTCAATTAATTGCCGGCAACAAGGCTTCTACCACACTACAATCACCACTGTAACCATTATTCTCTTTGACTACGACTACCATAATTACCACGACCTAGCCACTACCACCGCCACCACTACCATGAGGACGCCGCCATCTCTGACAAACCATCGTGTCGTCACAATGTTCATGTTCACCAAAACTATTTAAATATTCACCACAATATAACCACTGTCATGGCCGCCATGTGCGGCCTATCGCTATCACCACAATTACGAACACCATATCTTCAAGCACTAGTATCGCTACCATTGACACCTTTTGTTGCCGTCACTACCAACACTACCATTATTACTCTATCGCCACTGCCACCACCACTACCACAGCCAACATGATTTTGACCCAGAAAAAGTTACAAGGAATATAAATAAATGTATAATTTTGGTAAAATTGATAGATTTGTAAATGGTATAATTTTTAGATATTTGTTTTTGGTTTATCAAATATGTTACCTTAATATTTAGTAAAATTTAGTTGCTTAAAGTTTCAGTTTTACTAATTCAGTTTCAATACTTAAATTTCAGTTTTATCAAACATCTCCTTAAAATTTTTAATTCTATTTCTCTTTTCATATTTAATTCTTCACCAACTCATTTTTCTCTCTCCTGGTCCACTTTGTTCCTTCCCTCCCCCTTTCTCTTTCTCGGGGTAGAACGAGAAACTCATTAAATAAGCGTGCAAGTCAATCACGATCAATTAATTAAGAACAAATAGAGAGTACTATTTATCATACTCGCTTCTTTTGTCACCTTAAGTTACTATTGAAGATAATCCTCATTGTTTGATGTTATACATCGTTATTCAAGGTACACTGACATTGTAATATTTGGTATTCCAAACTATAGTAAAACACAAAGACAATAAACATTTGACAACTCATAAGAGTATTCTAATTACTCTAATACAAAGTTAGTATTATTTATTTGTCATGATCCCAAATTATAGTTAGGAGTGGAATGATATGATCTAGCTATTCTTAAAAGTCATATTACATATGCATTTCAAAAATCTTATGAGACTTTAATTTTAAGATAGCTCCCTTAGCTCAAAATGTCTCTATTTACAACCTAATTAAAAGTCTTTACGATAACTTCTAAATATACCAATATGTCCATATTAAAATCTATATACATGTACAATAATTAGAATTTGTAACATTGTTAACATATAAATATGAAATAAAATTAAAAAGGATTGAATTTTTGACAAAATATTCAATTTAGTTCAAGAAAAAATTTCGTCTCACCTAAAAGGTTGTTGAATACTCTACTATCGGTAAGTTATTATAATTTTTTTTATCGAATTTGATGTAGAAGGCGTCACTCTACGATAGTTTATTTTTAATGTGAATTGAGCTAGGTTTTGATAGGGTTTTTTTTTTCCCCAGTAACTAGAGAGTATGCACAAATTTAAGGATGATTTTATAAGGCTTTCATAGGATTGTTTTCCCTTTTTTTTAGTAAATATAAAAACAAGTTTTAACTCTAATAAGAATATATGACGATAGTTTAAAGAAAGAGACTTGATATCCTATGAAATTTTAAAATAAGTGTCAAAACAACCCTCAACTATTATAAGAATATATGATTTAATAAGAGTAGTTAAATAAAGGAAGCTTGATATCACATGAGAAGTCAAAAATACTTTTTTAATAGCAAAACTTTAATTTTAAAAGGTATTTTATGGGAAATTAAAGATATTTTTAAGATAAAAACACCTTTTATGAAGAGTTTAATTAAATAATGACATTTTAAGGAAAAATAAAGATTAGCTATTTAAACCATTTGAGCTTTTATATATGTACCAGTAAGAATTTTGCACGCACGGTAGCAATTAGAAATAAAAAGGTTATAGACCTTAGTAAAAATTACTATAAACATAGTTGGTACGCTTATTTTCATTAAATCATATTAAGTCAATTAATGCCAAATTGCTAATCAAAGACTTGAAGCATAAAAAACTCATTGAAGAAAACATGGTCTTATTTTAAAAGCAAATTGCTAATGTCAATTAAAACCAATATTTCTTACTATTTATCTTATTCGTTTTTTTGTTACATCAAGTTACATTTAAAGAGAATCCCGACTGTTTCATGTAATACCTTGTAATTAGTTTCAAAGATCTTTGACAAATATGTAATTATTACCAAACACTACAAACATGAGATTGCAAAAAAAAAAAAAAAGAAGAAGTAAAGAAAGTGTTTTAAAAATAATTTGATGCACATAAAATATATAGTGAAGTGTATATATTGGAGGTGACGTGTCTAATCTTGTAATACAATTATGTGACATATATATAATTACACGAAGTGAAACTGAGAAATCTTTTTAATTATAACCGAGTGATATCAACAAAACTTCAAATTATGTAGTCCAAAGAGTATCGTAAAAAGTAAAATGTCTGATGAGAAAAATTTAGGAGTCTAACTGTTGCATCATTCAAACTAAGAGTCAAATGAAGTCAAGAGATCTAACTGAGAACATATATAAATCACTTGCTTGGGCTATAAATCTAGTAGCTAATATTCTTAAATTTTCTATCTTTCACTTTCAAAGTTTTAGCTATTTTTCCTATAACATCTCTACTAAAGTTGAAAATATCGTCATTTAGAGCTTTCAGTATTTTTACCTATCCACCTTGTTTCTTATTACAATTTTTATGTATCTCTTGTTTGAAAATTGAAGTACAGAGCGTGTCCATTTTCAATTTTTTTAGCTTTAGTTCCAAATTTTGAATACAGTTTGTCTAAACCCAAGCTTAATTTCAGTGATAACCTCTTTTTATTCCTACAAATAGTTCAGAGTATACTTCAAAAATCTCTTGAAAGTGTACTCTAAAGCTTTATTTTATGTTTACCTAACATAACCTTGTTGATTTTAGTTGTACATAATAGGTATAATTTTTCAAGTAATCTAGCATATATTTGGCACAAGATTTTTATTTTTAATACAAGTTTATGATAATAGTACACCTATTTATCTAAAAAGTCAATATATATATGTGTTTTGTGTGTTTGTATGTGTGCGCATGTGTCATTTTGAAACCTATCCAATGAAATGCTTGGTGTGAATTAGATGTGAGAAAATAATAATGAAAGAAGAAATATTAATGATATTCTAACTTTTTTTTATCCTAATATGCATACTTGATAGTTGATAGACTTGTAACATAAATACAAGCTCCACAAAAGTTCATCTGAATAATAAGGCCCTTATCATTAAAAAAAATATATATGGTACTAATGAACATATTATTTTGTGAGTTAAAAAGATCATAACAACCAATTATTTAATCGAAGAACAAACAACAATAATTTTATCGTAAAAGTTAAAAAAAGAAGGCTCAGTCAAATATGTAGATATTCAAACTCGATCATATGTACGTAAATTTAAGTTTGCAGTCAAATGTAAAAGTTAGTATATTGCATTAGCCGGTCCACCTTTAAAAGATACAAAAAAGAAATATGATAATACCTTGCCTTAGGACTGGGTCTACAGAGTACACAAAGGGTTGAGATATGTTCTCTTTAAATATGAGCATCAACTAAGATAAATTTATACGACGAGGTTAATTCGTTCCTGTTTTGATTTTATTGATACTATTCTCTTTAAAGATGAGCATCGACTAAGATCAAATTTATATGATGAGGTTAATTCGTTCCCATTTTGGTTAAATTGATACTATCTTGTCAACAGTGACAAAATGTTAAACTTTAGCAATACTCTAATTTAGCCTCACTCTTATAAAAACCAAAAACACCCTTAGTGTCCGTAAACCTTATATATATATTTAAAAAGAGAATTTTCTCAAAAAATGATTAGCCATTTAGCCTACTTGGGATCATTTTGATATGGCGAGGTTAGATTTATAGCCATTTTGATTAAATTCACATTCTTTTGCCACTAAAAGAGATATATTAGTGAAAATTTTAACCTCTTTAGTGACAAAATACTTAAATTTAGTAACAAATGTTGTAGTTTAACCTCATCGTTTTATTATTAAAAAAAAGCCTTAATAATTGTAAACCTTATAAATTCAAACATGTTTAAATTCACACTTTTTTTATCACTAAAAAGTGCATTACTGATCTTTTAAGCTCTTTATCAATAAATGTTTAAATTTAGCCAAAAGGATTCTAATTTAGCCTCACCTTTTTATAACTCGTACACACCCTTAATTTTTAGAAACCTTTTAAATTTGAAAAAGTTATTTGAAGGAATTTTTTTTATCATTTAACCCTTTGCATATCAAAATTTGAAAGTTTTCATGCCACAATATATATATATATATATATATATATATATATATATATATATATATATATATATATATATATATATATATATATATATATATAGACTCGTGATCCATGCTAGCACTGGCAACTTAACTCAAGTTACTAACGTGATCTGGCCATCCACGTGTGAGGTGTGGACGATCAGAGGCTCGTGATCCATGCTAGCGCTGACAACTTAATCAAAGTTACTAGCATGATCTGGCCGTCCACGCGTGAGATGTGTACGGTCAGATAGCGAGTGTGGATGACCATTTTTCTCGCCGTCCGCTACATAATATACGGGTCGTTATATATATATATATATATATATATATGATCTGGCCGTCCACGCGTGAGATGTGTACAGTCAGATCGCGAGTGTGGATGACCATTTTTCTCGCCGTCCGCTACATAATATACGGGTCGTTATATATATATATATATATATATATATATATATATATATATATATATATATATATATATATATATATATATATATATATATATATATATATATATATATATATATATATATATATATATATATATATATGGACGACCCTCGATTTTTTTTTTTCAAAAGCTGTTAGTCGTCCGATACATAGCGTAGTGGACGGATCTGTTTACCAGACTGCCCCTCCTCCTCCGTCCATTATACTGTATGGGGGACAACTTTTTCGTCTTGCATGTGACAGTCAAAAAGTAGTCCGCCACACAGTGTAGCAGATGACTTTTTGACTGATACACTGACACACTTTCATTAATTTATGTACCTTTATTTTTGCACACGTCAAAGTTGTTGCCAATGTTGTCCGTTATACAGTATCGCGGACAGTATTGTAGTCGTCCAATACATAGCGTAACAGACGTATTTGTTTACCAAACTGCCCCTCCTCCTCCATCCGCTACACTGTATGGGGGACAACTTTTTTGTCCTGACATGTGATAGTCAAAAAGTAGTCCGCCACACTGTATGGGGGACAACTTTTTGACTGATACGACTGACACACTTTCATTAATTTATATACCTTTATTTCTGCACATGTCAAAGTTGTCGTCAATGCTGTCCGCTATACAATATCGCGGACAGTATTGCCTATTCCCAAAACACTCTCAGCTCTTTCAGCACAATTTTCTTCTCCTTTAGACTCACTTGCTTCCATCTTCAGCTCCCTTCAAGCTTTGAGTAACAATTGCTTTAAGCTTCACTCAAGCAAGGTAAGTTTGTAATGGTGATGTTTTCTTTATGGATTGACTGATAAAGTATAATTTTATTTGGGACAAAAAAGTATAGATTTTTTGTGATGTTCTAGAAATTTGTCATTCTATTCATCAATTTGTTATATTCTAGAAATTAATTTGTTAACTTTAAACAAATTCATTATAGTTAAATTCGATTTTTTGAGGTCCGCTAACTTAAAAAAATTTATCCTATTTAAATTTAAATTTTTTGAGAAATGTTTGTTGTATTTTGGCATGATGAATTTGTCTATTTATCTTTGTAATTTTAATTTGTTATGTTCAATAAATTAATAATGGTTAAATTAGAGACACTTTTGAGATTATGTATATGGTATATTTTTCATCCTAAATTGGTCTATTCGCCAAGGTAATTCTGAGGTAATATTTTTAGTTAAAAATGCCATTTGATTGTTAAGCGTAATCTATTTCTACACAGGTCTTGTTTCACAATGTCTGATTTCGTGTCGAGCTCCAACACCCCCGTAGATGCTTCCGTATCTAGGACGAACGTTTCAAACATTGGAAGAAGCTGAAGAATTTTTTCAAAATTTATTCATTGAGGGTTGGTTTTGGCATTAGAATAAAGACTACAAGAACAAGCAACGTAAAAAAAAAAGATATGCTCGCTTATACGAGTGTCATAGGGGCAGAAACCCATAGCAAAATGAGACACGTATGCAATGATGACAGTGATGACGAAATAGGATATTCACGTAGAAGACAAGACTACTTTGCGGGCACAAATTGCCAGGTCAAGATGTTCGTAAGCTATAAACCCAAGCAAGACCATTGGCTTATTACCAGCCTGGAACTGACACACAATCACCCGTTAGTAACCCCT
Organism: Escallonia herrerae; assembly: GCA_033070095.1. Classification (NCBI taxonomy): domain Eukaryota; kingdom Viridiplantae; phylum Streptophyta; class Magnoliopsida; order Escalloniales; family Escalloniaceae; genus Escallonia; species Escallonia herrerae. The sequence continues at coordinate 608,040 of JAVXUP010000201.1, forward strand.
TCCAAGGTGAGTCAGATGCATCAACACAAGAAGATTGTTAAGGTCGCAAGGAGCCTAATTCACACAATGAGCAATGCAACAGATAAGACCTACCGACATAGTTAATGTTCTTGCTGAACATGCTGGGGGAATTCAGAATATTAACTTTAACACGACAGACGTTTGTAACGTTGTCCGAACCCATAGACGAGCTGCGTATGACCTCAATGATGCTCAATCCACAATGAGCCTATTGAAACGGATGCAGATGGAGGACCCGTAGTTTACCTTCGATTATAAACTTTACGACAAGAATTGAGTTAGTACAATTTTTGGGGTCGACGGTCGTTCGAGGCTAGCTTATAAGCATTTTGGGAAAGTCGTGACTTTTGACACCACATACCATACCAACAAGTACTCGATGCCGTTCACTTCTTTCACGGGGTTCAATCATCATTATCTTTCCATCCTGTTCGGGTTCGCCTTGTTAAAGGACGAGAGCGAGAATTCTTTTGATTGGTTGTTTAGGGCGTGGCTAGAAGCCATGAACAACAAAGCACCCAAAGTTATCATCATGGCTTCTAGCCATGCCCTAAACAACCAATCAAAGCATTTGTTGGATCTAATTATATTACAAACGAAAGGCTGCAAGAGATCTACGCGGATGAAGAGCTCTATTGAACAAGCAACTCAACCTAAAAAGCTGAGAAGGTGTGCATTGTGCAACAAAATGACTGATCATGACAAGCAAAACCATTACAAGGCACTGAGGATAAGTCCAAGGGGTTTGCAAAATGAGGACGAAGATGACGCCGATGATGAGGAGGAAGAAGATGTAGTGGACCTTTAATTTTTTGTATAAGCCATCAACTTTGTTTGACATTTGTAATAGTTTTTTTCTAATAATCTTTCGACCAAAGACTGTAATTTTATTTTTGATGGACCTATGAGAGCCATCAAATCTAAGTTTAAGTTTTTTTTATTTGCTCCGTCCGCTACATAGTGTAGCAGACATAGTGCATTTTCTGCTACACAATGTAGCGGACGGCTCTGCAGAGTCTTAAAACTCCAACACTTGATTTTTTAGTGTTCTTTATGTCCGCTACATAATGTAGCGGACGGCTCTGCAGAGTATAAAGTTTTTGGAGTTCTATGGATCCGCTACACAATGTAACAGACGGCTCTGCAGAAAAAAACTTTTGGTGTTCTTTGTGTCCGCTACACAATGTAGCGGACGTCTCTGCACAGTTTAAAACTCCAACACGTCGCTAAAACTCCTCTTAAATATTAATCAGATCGGCCATTCTTCTTTCTCCCATTTCTCTATCTGTCTGGAACATCTCACCCACCCACGACCCCCTTTACGGCGACCCCCATCCCTGGCGACACCATCGTCCTCTCCCTAATGCCGAGCCACCTCCGGTGACAGCCCTGTCCTCCCCTCAATGCCATGAGGCCTCCAGTGACATCTTCGTCCTCCCCCCGATGCCACGCCACCTCCAGTAACAGATCCATCCTGATGGCTTCTGCTTCAGTGAACAGGGACGTTTCAGTTGGCAGACACTTCTTCAAGGTTATGATGCCTAGTTTTTATACAGAACTTGTAGGCCATCTCTCTTTCTCTGTGTTTTTGTGTGTGTTCAAAGTTTTATCTTTGGTTAAGAACTTACCTGTCTTACTGTATTATGAATATGTTAGGCCATACCGGTAGCCTTTTGCAGATTGCTTACCGCAATGAGATCAAATGAAGCAACTTTAACAAGCCACAAGGGGTCATGACTTGTTAAAATCAAGAAAAAGCGCGGCCAAGAGAGAATTTGTTTCGAAGAGGGTTGGAACACATTCGTGCAACAACATGACCTCCATCTAGGGGACTTTGTAATCTTTGAACACATGGGGCATATGCGTTTTCAAGTGCTGATGTTTGATCAAAGCACTTGTGAAAAAGCTTTCCCCTAATGTTGAACTCTGAGCCCTAATTAAACCCTAAATCAAATTAATTGTATTGATATGTGCATTTTGACCAATTTTGTGTTATTTGAACATTGATTATTTGTTTGATAATTTTAGGTTCTTAATTGTGCATTTGAGAATTGTGATTATTGATCGATGATTTGAGGTTGTTAATTGATGATTTTTTATTGTTAATCGTGTAGTTGAGATATTGAGAATGTTGATTCCGTCGCTAATTTCATAAAAAAATTTAAAATACGTAAAACAAAATTAGCGACAGATATTCCGTTTCTAATTTATAACCATGTTCGCTACACAATGTAGTGGATGACTTTGTAGAGTAAACTCCAGCACTTAGAAATTTGTTGGTGTTCTCTCTGTCCGCTACACAATGTAGTAGACGGCTTTGCAGTGTACAAACTCCAACACTTGGAAATTTTTTTGTTTTCTATACGTCCGCTACACTGTGTAGTGGACAGGGCAACACTTAGAAATTTTTTTTATTTTTTATACCTCCGCTACACTGTGTAGCGGACGGGGCAACAGAATCTCTAACTTTCAACACTTAGAAATTTTTTTATGGACAGCAGAATCTCTAAACTCCAACACTTAAAATTTTTTTTGCTTTTATACGTCAACTACACAGTGTAGCAGACGGTGCCTATACGTCCACTACAATGTGTTGTGGACAGCGCAGCAGAAACAATTTATAGCACTTTCCCCCATTTTGTTTTCCACCATTCAATCATTCTCAATGAGAGCAAAACAACGAAATATTTACATGAACTCAAATCAAATCTAATCAAATTAACCCAAATAAAATGTCAACTGATTTAAACACAAATTAGCCAAATCAATCATCTTTAACACAAATCAAATCAAACCAATTACAGCTTTCATAAAATATAATCAAGATTTATTAAAAAAATTGACTCGAATGTTACAATGTAAACTGGGGTTCTCATCTTGAGCCAAATTCTCGTCCTTAGACGGATTTTCAATAAACTTAACCGCTCTAGGCCGGCCTTTCATAATTTGTCAAGCTATCCTTTATCTAAAGCCTTCCACTCATTCTTGACTTCAGACGGTTGCCTTGAGGCTCTCAGACCGACAATTGTAATCCATGTACATACAGACGAAGACGCCGCAGTCCGAAGTATTACGTTGCTTGGGCCTTATCTTCTTTAATTGAAATTGGAGCTTTAGCCGCGCCTGTACTCTTACATCACGGATAGGGTGGACCATGGCACAAAATAGATTCTGCGAGAAACAGAAAACGTTGTAAGTCACGAGTTTACAATTGGCAAGTTACATTAAGCATTAAACAACAATCGTAAGATTACCATAGCATCCAACTGGGCTTTGTATATCCACAACACAGGCATGTGGATGGTATTGTCGTGGAAACTGTGATGACTGATACAATTTTATGTGTTGGTTCATAGCAAACCAAGTACATGTGGCTTTCCCCTAAAAATGGGATTAGAAACACGTCGGCAACCCTTGCGCTCACTGGACTATCCCTAGTAAGATACGCTCGTAGGTTAACAGATAGTCTCCACTCGCTCAAAATTTTCTTCCCCCTTAAATCGACCCACTCATGCTATTCAAATACTAGGAGGCTATGAAAAAAAACATCCACCATAAAAACGTGTAGAAACTTGTCCTGTCGCTTCCGAGCCCTTTGCTTCAGAATCTCCACGTAGGTCGAGATGACACTGTTGTCTAACCAATCCCCCAGAGCCAGCGAGGCCATTTTCCCCACGAGCAATAGTAATCCATTAAATTCGGGTGATCCACACTATATGACACTTTGTCTCAGGGGGCCTCGCTAAAATAACACTATCAGATTTGGTGGCGTTTATGCTGCTTTAGGGGCTTCAATGGATGCCCTTTGCGATATTGCACTCAGGGGTTGTCCGAGGGATATTGCCCTCCTTCGGGGGGGGGGGGGGTCGACCGGGGTATATTGCCCTCTGGGGGCAAAAGATGGTCCCGCCCACGAGACAATGGGCACTGTCTCTGATAAACTGATGTTTTTGAAACCCCAGTCCGCATGACTTGACTCTGAGAGAGGAGTTGGGGTTCCGAGTCTAGAAGCAAAGAGAACGAGGGTGCACTGTACTCTTCCCATGGCACTTGAGCCTGTCCCATGGTGCTTGGCGGTCCCCAATCAGCCTCCATTCCTGATACAGAGGGGCCACCATATCCCTGGCTCACCCCCGAAGTCTGTCCCGAGGGATCACCGTATCCCTCGCTCACATAAGGGGGCTGTTACCCCGGATAACCCATTCCCGAGCTGACGTCTGAAGGTTGTTCCGATGCTTGGGGCAAAAAATTCCTGCAGCCAAACACCAACACTTCAGCTTGTTGGCGAAGCTCCTCGCCCATTGCATCCACCAGATCCTTCCTCTTGCTCAACTTCTGGAAGAAGGCGAACGAGGCATTAACCTACATCCAAAGAGATAATAAATAAGTAACTTCATACACACACTTGGAGTCATCAAATTCAATTAATAGCACTTGTTGGGCAACTTACCAGATCATATGCCATATGCTCATCGATTTGATTCCTCGAGTGGTACTTCTCCTCACGTTCAAACCTTACTGGGGTTACTCTCCTCCGGGTGATGCGGTAGTACCACTCATTGTACTGTTTGATACTGATCACCGGGTCAGGCTTCGACACAATGGCCACCAACGTGTCCTACCAGGAATTCCAAAATTCAATTTCTCATGCGCACAAGTTGTGCGCATTCTCCTTGCCAAATCTCCGACACCCGGTGGGTTCCTATTAACCCTAATATTGGGGGCATCGGGTGGCAACCACAGCAGGCAGTCAAAATGGTGCCTAGAGGGATCTGGTAGCTGCCACTCTGCGACCTCAAAGTGGATCAGGGGTGTGCGTTGCAACCTGGAGAGCGTGAAGACAAACGACTCTCCCTCCCGTCGCGCCAAACGTTTGTACGGTGCCCAATGGATATGGCCTGGAGATAGCGAGTTAAGCTCCCCTGATAGTACGTAATGTTGTGATGAGGATCGTCTCTCCTCGGGTAGTGGCTGTCCTTCTGGCTGTACTCCCAGGCACACAACCGAGGCCACAAATTATCGGTTCCGTCCCTACACCTGGGTGCGCTGTTAGCAAGTGGTTCATAAGACCACACCTGAGAGCAAAGACAAATTATATAAAGTATCGTCAAAATTTATTGTCGATTCAACAAAAAAAATCGAACACGTAATCAAGATTTATCTGATATACCTGTAATAGCAAGAGATATGCACATATAGCTTTGGAGTCGGGCCTCGTTGCCTTGTGCAATGCTCGATACAAGTACACAAGAGTTGCTGCACCCCAGGCATAATTCCTAACCTCCCGTAGGTTACCCAACAACGGTAAATATTTCACGCTGACCGTGTTCTTCGACGTGTTGGGAATAAAATTTTTCCCATCACCCACAAGAGGAAGGCTTGTGTGTACAGCACAAACATCTCGCCCGTGTAATTTCCCTGTAAAACCTTGTAGGTATCTACCAACCACTTCAACTTTATACCACTAGTGCTAAATTGTTCCTCGGGTATCGAAGTGAAGAAGTCCCTAGTGGTTCTCTTATTCGTTGCTTCCGACGGAGAAGCAATTACTGGCCACCCTGTCACCGGTAACCTTAAGATGAACCCTACATCTTCTAGGGTAATTATCATCTCTCCGAGAGGGAGGTGAAACATATTCGTTTCACTTCTCACAAGGGAACCTATTAAGTGCCAGTCAAGGTGTTGAAAGATCTATCCATGCGTGAAAATCCCAAACCCAATCCCACGTAGTAATCTTTTCTGGTATTTGTTCAATTTTCAGGCTTTGAAACTATCAGATACTTCTACTATGTTGAGAATTGCTCTTTCCTACAAATTAATAAATACAATTTAAGCAAAACAAACGGTATACAACGTTCGTAAGAATAAGAAAGTTGATAAAATAAGTATCTTACTCTACAATCCCATATGAGCATACTGATATGGTTTGCTTGGTCGTATAATACGAGGGATCTTCTGGTTCAGGGTTAAAATCAATTTTTTGCAACTGAAATTATGCAAAAACGGCAAGGTTGGAAGCTTTTATCAAAAGCTCTCAAACATACAACGCTAACACATGCATAATACATACAACGCTAGCATGTACTCACATAAGTTCACATGCTGTGTACACACACACACACACACGGAATCAGATTTGTAATTGAAATCACATGAACAAATAATACGCAACACAAACACACACACGCGCACACACACACACACACACACACACACACACACACACACATATATATATATATTGACAAACGCTAGCACATGCTCAATACATATTCAAAACCATGCATAAGCCGCAATACTCATAACAACTCTAGATTATGAACAAATAAAGGATTGGTTTGTGAACTCACGTGATTGATGAGATGATTAAAGGATTTCTTGGGAAGAAATTGCACAGATCTGCTTGCCAACGCCTCTACAAATATTTGTGAGAAGAAAGAATGAATAAGAGTGTCAAATTTAGGTCTAACTAGTTATATGTTCCGTCCGCCACATAGTGTAGTGGACAGTAAGAACTGTTCGCTACATAGTGTAGCGAATAGTATTTATTTTATATTTATTTAAAGCATGTCCGCTATACAGTGTCGCGGACGGTGGAATAACGACAAAGTAACAATCAGTCGTGGGGCGACAGGACTGATGTGACAACTGTCACGGGGGTTCCTCCGTCCACTATACTGTGTGGCAGACTAGTTTTTGACTGTCACATGTCAGGACAAAAAAGTTATCCGCCATACAGTGTAGCAGACGGAGGAGAATGGGCAGTCTGGTAAAAAGATTCGTCCACTATACTATGTAGTGGATGACTGACAGCTTTTAAAAAAAAAAAGGATGGACGGCTAGATCGCGCTAGCAAAATCTCATATTTTCCTAGCGTTATCAATGGATCAGCTCCTATATATATATATATATATATATCGCGATTTGGCCGTCCACGCGCGATTTGTGGACGGTCCAGATCTTTTTTTTTTACTTTTTTTAAAGTCTGTCCGCTGCATAATGTAGCAGATGATTTTTTGATAAAATACCATTTTAAGTTTGTCTGCTACATAATGTAGCGGACGAGTAGGCACACACTTTTCTCTTTCTCTCTATTTTTCCTCATTATGACATGTTTCTCTCTCTTATTCTCTTTCTTCTATCGTTTCTTACTTTTTATGAGTCTTCCTCTGTCCTTTCTCTCTTATCCTCCTTTTCCCTCCTTTCTTCTCTCTCTCTCTCTCTCTCTCTCTCTCTCTGAGATGCATCCTTTTGATCAGTCGTTAAAAGTTTAGGTGCATCCTAATTGAGAGATAGAGACAGAGAAAGAGAGGCCACCATGCCTCTGATATGCAAGCCAAATGCAAAGAGGACAGCACAGAGGAATTGCTATAACATAATAAGCCCCAAGGTTGATGTTTGCACAAAGATTTTGTCATCCACATCCTCTAGTAGTGCCTAGAGATCTAAAAAGTTTCAGTAAAATTCAATGAAGAGTCTAAAGAATCATAAGATTTAGTGATCTTTTTTGATGGAAAAGCGAAGATACAACATCAACTAAAAACTGAGAAAATAGAACCTGAAAGCACGCATTGAAATCCATCCAAAAAGTCTGATAGATCAAGCAGTGGCATCATTTTTGCCACATATCCTATCACTTCTCCCTCATTGCTATATAATTTCCCCCAAACATGGCGTACAAGAATGGTTGTTGTTCCAACAATTGCACCCTCCAAAATGGCTATTACAACCACAACACATACAGCTAAACGAGCACCTTCTGGCCACCCAGCACCTAATTCATTTGAGGATGTATTGATGATGTGCTAGCGTTTGTCAATATATATATATATATATATGCTGCCATGCTAGCGTTGTATGTATTATGCATGTGCTTTGCTTATATGTATCATGCATTGTGCGAGCGTTTGATAAAGCTTTCGTTTTTTCATAATTTCAGTTGCAAAAAATAGATTTTAATCCTGGACTAGAAGATCTCTCTATATTATACGATCAAGCAAACCATATCAGTACACTCATATGGGATGGTGAGGTAAGATACTTAATTTATCAACTTTTTTTATTCTCACGAACATTGTACACCGATAACTTTGCTTAAATTGTATTTATTTATTCATAAGAAAGAACACCTTTCAACACAGTAGAGGTATCCGATAATTTCAAATTATAAAAATTGAACAAATATCAGAAAATATTATTGCGTGGAATTAGATTTGGGATTTTCACGCATGGGCAGATCTTTCAACACATTGATTGGCACTTAATAGGTGCCCTTGGTGAAAGGTGGAGAAGTGAAACGAATACGTTTCACTTCTTGTTTGGAGAGATGACAATTACCTTAGAAGATGTAGGGTTTATCTTAGGGTTACCGGTGACGGGACGGTCGATAATAGCTTTTCTGTCGGAAGTAACAAATAAGAGAACCGCTAGGGACTTCCTTACTTTGATGCCTGAGGATCAATTTAGCACTGATGGTATTGAGTTGAAGTTGTTGCTAGATACCTACAAGTTCTACCGAAAAACTACATGGATGAGATGCTTGTGCTGTACACACATGCCTTACTCTTGTGGGTGATGGGGGCAATTCTATTCCCAACAACGTCAAAGAATACGGTCAGTGTCAAATATTTACTGTTGTTGGGTAACCTTCGGGAGGTTGGGGATTATGCTTGGGGTGCAATAACTCTTACGTACCTGTACCGAGCATTGCACAAGGCAACGAGGCCCGACTCTAAAGCTATATATGCATGTCTCTCGCTATTACAGGTATATCATATATATATATATATATATGATTACGTTATTGGTTTTTCTTGGTTGAATCGACAATAAATTTTGACGATACTAAATATAATTTGTCTTTGTCCTTAGGTGTGGTCTTATGAACACTTTGCTCCTGGCACACTCAGGCGTAGGGACGGAATCGACTATGTGTGGCCTTGGTTGTGCGCTTGGGAGTACAGTTGGAAAGAGAGCCGCTACCCGAGGAGGGACGATATGGTTTGCTTGATATGGTTTGCTCGAACAATACAATGAGTTGTACTATCGCATCACTCGGAGAAGAGTAGCCCCAATAAGGTTTGAACGCAGGGAGAAGTACTACCCTAGGGGTCAGATCGATAAGCTTATTACATACGATCTGGTAAGTTTCCCAACAAGTGCTTCTAATTGAATTTGATGATTCTAAGTTTGTGTTTGAAGTTACTTATTTATTATCTCTTTGGATGTAGGTTAATGCCTCGCTCACCTTCTTCCAGAAGTTGAGCGAGCAGAAGAATATGGGGATATAATGGGTGAAGAGTTTCACCAACAGGCTGATGCGTTGGCATTTGGCTGGGGGAATGTTTTGTGCCAAGCATCGGAACAACCTTCGGGCGTCAGCCCAGGAATGGGTTATCCGGGGTGGCAGCCTCCTTATGTACACGAGGGATACCGTGATCCTTTAGGACATGCTTCGGGGGTGATCCACGGAGTTGGTGGTCCCTCTGTAGTGGGAATGTGTGGTGATTGGGGACCACCAAGCACCGTGGGACATGATCAAGCGCTGTGAAACGAGTATAGTGCGCCCTCATTCTCTTTGTTCCGGGACTCAGAACCCCTCGTTCTCTTTGAAAATCCGTCTAAGGACGAGAATCCGGCTGAAGATGAGGATCCCAATTGACATTATAATATTCAAATCAGTTTTTTTTAAAAATCTTGATTATTTTTATGAAAGCTGTCATTGATTTGATTTGATTTGATTTGTGTTAAGATCAGTTGATTTGTATTGAAGATGATTGATTTGACTGATTTGTGTTGAAATCAGTTGACATTTGATTTATGTTGATTTGATTAGATTTGCTTTGAGATAGCATTGTTTGTGTGATTTTTTTTGCTCTCATTGAGAATGATTGAATGGTGAGAAACAAAATAGGGGTAAGTCCAATAAATTGTTTTTGCTACAACGTCCCCTACACAGTGTAGCGAACGTGTAGAAAATCAATTTTTTTTAAAGTGTTGGAGTTTAGAGATTCATTGACCCAAAAATTTTCTAAGTGTTGAAGTTCAGAGTTACTGATATGTCGTCCGTCACAGAGTGTAGCAGATGTGAAGAAAATAAAAAATTTTCTAAGTGTTGGAGTTTGGAGAATCATAGACCTAATAAATTTCTAAGTGTTAAAGTTCAGAGTTACTGTTGCGCCGTCCGCAACATAATGTAGCGGACGTGTAAAAAACAAAATATTTTCTAAGTGATGGAGTTTAGAGATTTTTCTGCGGCGTCAGCTACACTGTAGAAAATAATTTTTTTTAAGTGTTGGAGTTTGGAGATTCATAGACCCAAAAATATTCTAGTAACTACTGCGGCGTCCGCAACACAGTGTAGCGGACGTGTAAAGAATAATTTTTTTCTAAGTGATGGAGTTTAGAGATTCTGGTGCTCCATCCGCTACACAGTGTAGCGGACGTGTAGAAAACAATTTTTTTTCAGAGTTATTGCTGCGCCGTCCGCCACACAGTGTAGTGGACTTGTAGAAAATAATTTTTTTTCTAAGTGTTATAATTTAGAGATTCTGCTGCGCCATCCGCTATACAGTGTAACAGACGTGTAGAAAACAATTTTTTTTAAGTTTTGGAGTTTGGAGATTCATAGACCCAAATTTTTTCTAAGTGTTGAAGTTTAGAGTTACTACTGCGCCGCACAGAGTAATGGACGTGTATAAATTTTTTTTTTCAAGTGATGGAGTTTAGAGATTCTACTGCGCCGTCCGCTACACAATGTAGCGGACGTTCAAAATTCCTAAGTGTTGGAGTTTAGAGATTCTACTCCGCCGTCCGCTACACAATGTAACAGACAAAACAGAACAAATAAAAAAAGAGAGAAACTTAGATTTGATGGCTCTCAAAGGATTATTAGAAAAAACATTACAGGCTCTTAAAAGATTAGTAGAAAAAAATTACAAAAAAATTATTACAAAAGTCAAACAGACTTGATGGCTTATGAAATATTATTACAAGAAAAATTCATTAGACTAAAGGTCCACTGCAGCTTCTTCTTCCTCATCTTCGGCATCATCTTCTTCCTCGTCTTGCAAACCCCCTGGACTTATCCCCAATGCCTTATAATGGTTTCGCTTGTCATGGCTGGTCATTTTGTTGCACAATGCACACCTTTTAGCTTTTTAGGTTGAGTTGCTTGTTCAATAGAGCTCTTCATCTGCGTAGATCTCTTACGGCCTTTCGTTTGCGATATAATTAGATCCAAAGGCCAGATATCATTGTTGTCTTCCTCTCCCGGCTCGTCATCTTCTGATCCCGTTGTAGGCTCAGTGTCAACCACATTGCTGACTGAAGCTACTTCCAGTTGGTCGACGATGGGCTCTTGCTACTGAGCTACCTCGAGGAGATGTTTATATCCAACCATTGTAGCAGCACCTTTTACGAACAAACGGGTGAACATTGTCCCCAGATGATTATACCGCAACGTCTCTGATTCTTCAAAGTCAAGATACGGGTGCTCTGAAAAGGCAGTGGTACCGTGCAACCTATTTGCACCTTTTGTCCACCGTGGCATGACATATTTATCGGGGATTGTCCAGATATTCTGTTGGGTGAAAAATCGTAGAATGTGTCTACACAGGATGCCATAGAACTCAAACTTCTTACAAACACATGTCACCGAGTCCGTCAATCTGTCATGGCTCATCGTATAAATTATGCGCAGCTTCTCAGGGACGAGGTTATTCACGAGCGAATAAACCTTGTACTCATGCGTAGACTTTTTTGCCACCTTATTTATACTGTATCGTCCTGATTTTCGCAGCTCTACTTGGTATAGCATGAAGATCTCCTTCGTATAGACTTTGACACCGTTCAGCTCTAGCGGGTCTTAAGAAACCTTCTCCTTTGTTTGTATGTGGTTGTAAAGTCTGTAGCCCTTTCTTTCACGAATAACGAGGCAACCGCTTTTTGTACGGATGTGACAAAACTCTTCAAATTGGTAGCTATACTCACATAACCATCGAACGTGGCATTCATAGATTCACTCCTACTTGTCATTTTCATGCCCGTAGGAAAATACCTCCTCGTGTAAATGCCAATCCATTGCTCTTTGAACTCGTACAAGTACTGGAGCCACTCGTTGCCTTGTAATGAGTAATCCTCAACAAGCTTTTCTCACCTCTCCTCAAATTCTTCAATCGTTAACGACTTTATAACGCACTTTTCAAAATCTTGTTTGAAGTCTAGATACTTTGCACGCTTGTGATGTAGACATTCAGAATATTTGTTGCTTATGTGCCAAGTGCACAAGTTGTGTCGAGTATCTGGGAAGACGGTGGCAATAGCCTTCTTCATTGCCAAATCTTGATCGGTGATGATAACTTTGGGTGCTTTGTTGTTCATGGCCTCTAGCCACACCCTAAACAACCATATAAAAGAACTCTCGCTCTCGTCCCTTAACAAGGCAAACCCGAACATGATTGAATGATAATGATGATTGACGCCCGTGAAAGGAGCAAACGACATTGAGTACTTGTTGGTATGGTATGTGGTGTCAAAAGTCACGACATCTCCAAAATGCTTATAAGCTAGCCTCGAACGACCGTCGACCCAAAAAATTATGCTAACTCGATGCTCGTCGTCAAGTTTATAATCGAAGGTAAACTGCGGGTCCTCCATTTGCATCCGCTTCAATAGGCTCATTGTGGATTGAGCATCATTAAGGTCATACGCGGCTCATCTTTGGGTTCGGACCGCGTTACGAACGTCTGTCGTGTTAAAGTTTAAATTTTGAATTCCCTCAGTCTGTTCAGCAAGAACATTAACTATGTCGGTAGGTCTTATCCGCGCATTGCTCATTGTGTGAATTAGGCTCCTTGCGACCTTACCCATCTTTTTGTGTTGATGCATCTGACTCACCTTAGAAGGGGTTACTAACAGGTGATTGTGTGCTAGTTTCAGACTAGTAATAAGCCAATGATCCTGTTTGGGCTTATAGCTTACGAACATCTTGACCTGACAATTCGTGCGCGCAAAGCAGTCCCATATTCTACGCGAATATCCTATTTCATCATCACTGTCATCATTGCCTACGTTTGTCTCATTTTGCAGTGAGTTTCTGCCCCTATGACACTCGTATAAGCAAGAGCATATTTTTTTTGTTATGTTGCTTGTTCTTGTAGTCTTTATTCTAATGCCAAAACCAACCCTCAATGAATACGCTTGAAAATATTCTTCGGCTTCTTCCAGTGTTTGAAATGTTTTCCTAGATACGAATCACTAGCATCTATAGGGGTGTTGGAGCTCACCACGAAATCAGACATTGTGAAACAAGACCAATGTAGAAATAGATTACGCTTAACTATCAAATGGCGTTTCTTGAACAACCTTCGTGAATAGACTAATTTAGGATGACAAATATACCAAACATAATTTCAAAAGTGTCTCCAATTTAACAATTATTAATTTATTGAACATAACAAATTAAAATTACAAAGATAAATAGACAAATTGATCATGCCAAAACACAACAAACATAATCTCCAAAAATTTGAGTTTAACTATAATAAATTTTTTAAAGTTAACAAATTTAAAAAAAATCAAATTTAACTATAATAAATTTGTTTGAAGTTAACAAATTAAATTTTTGAACATCATAAATTAAAACTACTTTGATGAATATAGTGATAAATCGCAAAGAAAACTATATATTCATCCAAAAAAAAAAATACTTTATCAAGTGTTCACCATTCACAAACTTACATTACTTGAGAGAAGCTTGAAGTAAGTGTAATTCGAAGCTTGAAGGGAGCTAAAAATAGAAGCAAGTGAATATTAAGGAGATGAAAATGCTAAAAGATATGTGCAATACTGTTCGTGATATTTTATGGCGGGCAGTATTGGGGACATCTCTGACGTGTGCAGAAATAAACGTAAAGAAATTAAGCATTGTGTGAGTCGTGTCAGTCAAAAAGTTGTCCGCTACACATTGTAGCAGACGACTATTTGATTGTCACATGTCAGGACAAAAAAGTCATCCGTCATACAGTATAGCGAACAAAGGAGGAGGGCAATCTGGTAAAAAGATCCATCCTCAATACTTTATATATATATATATATATATATATATATATATATATATATATATATATATATATATATATATATATATGTTGATCATTTGAGCATTGGAGTCTTTATCAATTGGCTTTCACCTAACTCTAGCACCCCCAACAGTGAAATATACAAAAACTATAACTGAAGACCATATTGTGATGGTAATATTTGGTATCCAGGCTTTATTGAAACACACAAAAAAGAAGAGAAAAATGCACCAATGACCACTGAACTATGACCCCCTTTTTCACTAAAGTCACTCAACTTTATTTTGTGCCATTTTGGCCACTGGACTCTCAAATCTCTCAAATTTGACCATTTCGTCTGCTGGTGTTAAATTTTCTCCGTTAAAGGGTCATGCGCCGTGCACATGACCCTTCAAATTGGGGGTAATTTCGTCTCTTCACAAAAATCGGGCGCGACTCTTCTCTCTCCCCACAACTGTTCACTGTTTTTGAAACCAGGCACGACTCTTCCCCTTTTCACCTCTATTGAAACAAACTAGAAATTTTACACAATCACACATACACAAATCCATCCATTGTTTAGTGTTAGATTTAATCGAGGAGTTCGGAACCAGTCGAGTCTCTCTCTTGGTGCTTTGTGGGCGTTGTGTGAAGACGATTGAGATGTCGTGGGTCCTTAGAGATGATGGAATTTATGTCGACCCACGTGATTTGTATGGTATGTCAATTTAATATTGTTGATTTCATTTCGATTTTTGTGCTCTATGCACATATACGCACAACACATATCAAAATTATGGGTACACTTAAAAATATTCATTTGATTTGGTTAAAAATTGCATGCATGTCAATCTGTATTATATTATTTATACAAACACATATTATTATATATGCATGTATGTATTTGGAATATTTTTAATTGGTTACAGAGATAAAAGGGCACATGCTTAATGTTTTTTTGGTGATTTCAGTGTATGAACCAGGAAATGAAGTTGAATACTTTACCACTGAGTTGCATACTGGGGGTGAGTTTTTTTTATAGCCAAAGAGGGTTTATGTTGAGGGTTTCATAACTTATGTTGATTACTATTACTGTGACTGTGACAAGTATCCAATGTATGAATTAGATGAGATGCTAAAAGAATTAGGCTATACTGATGAGGTCAGGTTTTACTAAAACAAATTTCTTGGCATGAGTCTTGACAGTGGGTTGAGGGTTCTAGGAAGAGATGATGATATAAGGGAACTCTTAAAAGTGTTACATGATCATAAATGTGATGTAATTGAGGTATATGTTGAACATGGAAGTACATAAGTAGAGCAGTTTTTTATGCCACCATTAATACCATCTTCAGTTGTCATTGAAGAGATGGAGTTAAGTGATGATCATCCTCAGACAACCCAAGATAAAGATGATACTCAAGAGGAGAAAAAATCTGAGGGTGGTAATTCTCTATTGATAAGTTTTTATGATGAAGTAATGCCTCATTTTGAGGATACTCAGTTCACATAGTTGCTGCTTCCAAGTAATGATGTACTAAACCCTAGTGAACATGAGGATGTGATTGAGTTTCCTAGTAAAGATGCCCATACCAGTGAGCAAGAGCATGTAGGTACAGAGCATTAACAATAAAGTGTTGAGATAGTTGAATCATCTGAGTCAGAAGATGAATGCGAAGGTGCATCTCAAAATACATTGCATGACAGTGAGTATGAGGCTGAGAAAGATGTACACATTTACAATGCATAAGTTGAGGCTGAACAAGGAAGGTATAGGGAAAATATATCACAAAATGAGGATCAAGAGGGTGGTAATTCAGAAGGCTATCATTCTGATGACTTAAGGAGTTTTCCGGGTGAATCTAAGGATGAAGAAGTCAAGGAAAGACACCTTCAGTTTAATCCTGATAGAGACATGAATAAACCTAGATTTAGTGTGGGCATGTTATTTGCTAACTCACAAGTGCTGAAGAAAGCTATTAGGGAACATTCAATCATTACAAAGAGGAGAATTAAGCTTTATAGTAATGAGAGAGACATATCGGGGTAAAGTGTAAGGGGAGTGATCAATGTAAGTGGGTTTTCTATGCATCTAGGCTTTAAGAGAAAAAATGTATGATTATGAGAACATATCAAAAAATATATACTTGCCCAAACATATACTACAATGATCATATCAAATTTGGTTGGCTATCTAAAAAGTATTTATACAAGTTCAGGTCAAATCCAACTTGGCCAGTTGAATCCATTAGGGATCCTGTAAGGGTGGAGTTCGAATATGGCGTTTTAAGGACTAAAGTATACAGGGCAAAGAGAAAGGCAATTGATTTGGTTGATGGAAGTTACAGGGATCAGTTTAAGGGGTTGTGAGAGATTAACAATACTAATCCAGGCATTGTTGGTGAAGAGTTTCCTAGATTTCACAGACTATATGTGATGTCCCGAACCTAGGTTTACCCAGCTATTATTACTTTAGCGACGATTGACTTGAGTGATATTATCAGCGACAACTTATAACACCGGCAGTTAGGGATAACAAGTGAACGCACTAGAGAAATAAATGAATCTTAATCACATTAAAGAAGTTATAAGTAATTATGGTTTATTGTATAAATATCTTATCTACCAACTTGCTGTTTTAAAATGGAAGAGAGAGATTGGGGGATATAAAGGAGGATGCTGTGGTAACAATTAAAAGAATATACGTTTATAAATAAGCAAAAAAATGAGAGAGAGAGAGAGAAAGAGAAAGAAAAATCGGTAGAGAGAAACAGGGAAGGCAGCCGGCCCTAGAACGGGCGGCGCCTCTGCTTGCCAGATCGAGGCAGCCATTTCCGGCCACACCTCTATCACCGGAGAGCAACTCTGGCTAAACCCCTTCGCCGGACGCCATCGCCTAACAGCCGCCCTGCCAGATTTGATGCACAACCGGCCATGGACCATCACCGGTCACTCCATCACCGGCGAACAACTCTGGCCGCGCCTCCAACGAGCATCACTGCACAACACCTTCGCGACAACCATGCCGTAGCCAAAGGCGTCGCGGCCACTGCCAAGTTATCGTGCAATCGGTGTCACCGGCCACCATCTCTTCGGCGAGTACAACTCCGGTAGGCAGCCCAATCGCCGGCGAGCAACTCCAGCTACCTCTTCACCGAGCCTCCACAACTGCCGTGCTGCAAATGACGCCCCGCTGCCACCACCATGCGATATTCACCGCTGGCCGACCAAAATTTCCAATAAACACCAAGGATGACCATCGGCCGCTGTCGGCTCTCTTCCATGTGCACCGACCAGTCGTCGTGGCCACTGGGACCTCCAATTAGTGTTGCGACTACAGTTTTGCATCGAGCAACATAGTCGTCATCGATTTTCAGCCTTGATTTGCCAAAATCAACGACCACCGATGACAGCTGTTAACACGCTCCGATTGCCTGTGATTTACTATGCCAAGCACTGTTCTTTTTGGCACTTTGTATAAATTGTGATATGGGTTTTTGTGGTTGCTTGTGTTGTTGATGAATGGGTGCAGTGGCGGTCATTTGGCAGTAGTGTCGGCGGTGGATGGTGGTTTTTGCGTACTACTGTGCTAGTACGACATTTGCGTTTCTCAGGTGTATGGGTGTTATTGATGTCGGACAATCGTCGATAATAGGGTGTGTTTACATAGAGATTTATGGGCACTGGCGGGTATGTGCATGGAGGGTTTGTGTAGGGCGGCGACGTACAGAGTGTGCATGTGCACTATGTATCGTGGAGTGTGTAACGTGAGTGCGTGCATGTTTTTAAGTTATGTGAGTGTGTACGGTGTGCAGTGGTGCACGTGCAAAAGGCGTACTTATATACAGGGTGTGCCTGTATGTGTGTGTATTGCGGGTATGGGTGTACATGAATATCAATTGCGTGAGTCATCAGCGGGTATAAAGCGGTGTTATGGTTTGACAGGGAAAAGAAGGCGAAAAAGTGAATGAAGTCTAGAAAATGTTTACGGTGATGGAGAGGAGAGACATTATTTCTTGGAATACTTTAGGGGTTATCAAAATGGGTGAGTTATGGGTGTGTAAAGGTTTGACTTTGAATACGGCGTTCGAATCGTTGAGGAGAATTTTAAAAGGAATATTGTGTTGATCGACATTGCTTTCGAGTTACATAACGGATGAGGATATGCAAAGGAAAGGAATGGCCCTACCGGTTCTTTTAGCTAAATGCAACAGTGTGATCGTTGCTCCAGAGATTTTGAGGTGGGAAATGCTTAGCATCTGTAAGTGACCCTTTGATTCAACTAGTATTTTTATATGCAAAGTATATGTTTATCTACTGTTAAAAATGTGTTGCTTGTTACTATTGACCGTTTTATGTACGTTTAACTGCTCTGGCTTAAATTACCAAAAAGGTTTTAATGTTTTATTCTCATCAAAGGAAAACCAGACCAGCATGTAAATGATGATTATTGAAAGGATGTGAAGATGGTTGAGAATCAATTGATGAGTGATTTTGTTCACGATGAACCCAATGGGGGTTTTTGGTTTACTCGATTGCTGTGCCCTATATTCACGGGAGAAAGTTGGATTTCGGGCCCTGGTCAACGGGGCTTGTACGTTGATGCACAGTACTGTGGCTGGTGGTGCGCCCTTGCGTCCACATGATTATTTTATCCCGGGTGTAGGAGGGATTTCAGGCCCTAGTCAGGGGGGCTCGTACGCTGACCGCAGCATATCGTTTGAGCTAATGTTGGGACTGAACTGGTTGTTATGAATTTTTGCGATAATCATTATATATTTCAGTTTTTGGTTTCATGTACTCTGTTTTGTTTTTACCCGATGATTATCAAATCTATGATTTTTAGATATCTCAAGGATGCTACTATATAAAGTGAGTTATTTTCTGACATGCTATGGTTCACCTAGTTGAATCATTGGTTGCTTACTGAGCACGTGGAAGCTCATCCCTTACTTATCATTTCAGGTTTGAAAGTAAGCTGATGGTGACGAGCATAATAAAGGAACAATTTGGCACTGAGCTTCGGAGGCTGTATTGGTTGAGTCGCTAAAGATTTAGATTATTGGTTTAGTTTTAGTTATTGATAAATTAGAGTTATGAGGAGTTGTAGCATGAGTATTGTATTCAAATAAAATATGAAAATGTAATTTAAGTTTATAGAAGTTTTAATTTCCGCTGCAGATTATATGCTATTTTAGCGAGTAAGGCCTGGCAGAGCCCTCGGTTGGAGTCCATTGGGTCTGCGGCCGGTCACGTGCCTAGCTCGCGGGCCTGCCCGTGGGTTCGGGTCGTGACACTATACATGTGTTTGGGGGGATTTGAAGGCTGGTTTCAAAGCAGGTTGTAGGAGGTGGTTAGGCTTTATGGGTGTTTCTTAAAGGGCCCTTTCCCAGGACAGTTGGTGACAGCAGTGGGAATTGATCCTGACAATAGAATGTACCCCTTTGGCTGGGTAGTGGTTGAAGATGAAAATCAACTATCCTGGAAATGGTTTATCAAATTGGTGGTTGAAGACTTAGACATTGAAGACCAAAGTATTGGACCTTCATTTCAGACCAACAAAACGTAATATGTTATTTGATTTTTTCAATTGTAAATTTTCATTCAGAGTAATGCTTCATACTTCATGTTCAAAACCTATTCTGGTCACACTCAAGGGCCCACTAGGGGACCCACTTTGCGCGACCCTCCCCCTTTTTTTGTTTTAGTTTCATTGCTTTTTTTGGTTTGAAAATACATTTTCACCATTTTCACAATGCTAACAAAAGCACCCGCCATTTTCACAAGGTAACACTGCATTCAGCCACCACCGCTACAACGCCACACCTTCGGCCCGTTGCCCATCACCCGGGGGCTGTCTCCGCGACCTTCATCGCTCTTCACCCGGGCGCCGTCTCTGCGACCCCTATCGCCAACGCCTTGCGCACCTTTTGCAACACTCATTGCCTATCGCCTGGGGGCTGTCTCCGTGACCTTCGTCGCTCGTCACCCGGGCGTCGTCTCTACAACCCCCGTCGCCAGCGCCGTGCGCACCTTCCGCAACATTCGTTCCCCATCGCCCAGGGGCTATCTTTGTGACCCTCGTCTCTCGTCACTCGGGCGCAGTCTCCGCGACCCCCATCGCCAGCGCCGTGCGTACCTTCCGTAACACTCGCGGTCCATCGCCCGAGCACTATCTCTGCAACTCGTTGCCCATCGCCTGGGGCTGTGCGCCGTCTCCGCGACCCACGTCGTAAGTGCCATGCGCACCTTCCTCGCGGACCCCCACTTCCAGCGCCGTGCGCACCTTCTGTAACTCTCGTCAACCGCATCACTCGCGTCCGCGCGCCACCTCTATGACCTTCATCGCACGCATCCGCATGACAACTCTACGACGGGCCCCATTGCCAGCGTGCCGTCTCTGCGACCCCCATCGCCTGTGCCAACTCATCATGCTCTCTACAATGCGCACTCAACGCCAATGGTCACTTGATGATGCTCGTCACCGACCATGCACAATCGCCACGACGGCATCACCAAGTATTGCTCCGTGACAGTCGTCGCCGCGCCCTTGCGCCATGCTGATGATGCATGCCCCATGCATTAGGTATTGCTCCGCGACAGTCGTTGCCGTGCCCTGGCACCATGCTTATGATACGTGCCCCAGGCACCAGGTATTGCTCCGCAACAGTCGTCGCCGCGCCCTGGCGCCATGCTTATGATGCGTGCCCCAGGCACCAGGTATTGCTCCGCGACTGTCATCGCCGTGCCCTGGCGCCATGCTTATGATGCATGCCCCAGGCACTAAGTATTGCTCCCTGGCAGTCGTCGCACGCCCTTGCGCCATGCTGATGATGCGGGCCCCCGGTACCAAGTATACCTCCGCGACAATCGTAGCCGTGCCCATGCACCAGAACCATGTTACAAGCCTCCCGACAACCACACCTGTTCACCACACCATGCGCCCCCGCCATGGACGTGGAACATGCTTCGACCCACTCTTCGGAGTATGCGGCATTCCGGGGGCTCCGCTCGTAGTGCTCCAGCACAAGGACCCCTCCATGCGGCACGGGCTGAGCGCCATCACAGGCTCAATCAAACTGCAGCATGGGCCGAGCGCCATCACGGGCTTAGCGCCATCATTGGCTCAATCAAACTGCAGGACGGGATGTATATCGTCGCCGGCTCAATCAAACTGTGGCATTGGCCGAGCACCATCACGGGTTTAGCGCTGTCACTGGCTCAATCAAACTGCGGGACGGGCTGTATGCCGTCGTCGGCTCAATCAAACTGCAGCATGGGCTAAGCTCCATCACGGGCTTAGCGCCATCGCCGGCTCAATCAAACTGCGGGATCAGCTCAATCAAACTGATGGGCTTAGCGCCATCACCGGCTCAATCAAACTGCGGGGACGGGCTTCATGCCGTCACCGGCTCAATGAAACGGCGGGACGGGCTATATGCCATCGTCGGCTCAATCACGGGGGGCTCTGGCCCTCGCAGTAGGATGGGATCTAGCCACATCGTTTATGCGTGCGGTGTCCGCTTAGGTTGCCCCTCCGCGCACACCACACGCAGGGGGCTATGTTCATACCCTATTCTGGTCAGACCAGCAGGGCCCACTAAGGGACCCGTGTCGCGCGACACATCATCCAGTCAACGGTCAATTATTCAATGCCATAACCAGGTCAAAGTACATCTCCTTTCGAGCATCCACATGCATCACCAGTGCAGCGACATTAACACGGTCAAACTGTTAAAAAAAGGAAGGGGTCGGCCACTTCTTTCCTAAGGGGTCGACCACTCCCTTCCCTAAGGGGGTCGGCCACTCCCTTCCTAAGGGGGTCGGCCACCCTTTTCTTCAGGGGGTCGGCCACCCCCTTGTTGTGAGGGGTCGCCCCTCTTCCAACCCAAAGCAGCCACCCCTTCCTCAAGGGGGTCGGCCACCCTTTTGCCTTGCAAGAGTCATTCCTAAACCCCAACATCACTCATCGTGCTCTCTACCATGCGCGCTCAACCCCAATGGTCACTTAGCGCTCGTCGCCGACCGTGCGTAATCGTCACAACGACAGCACACTATCCTAAGTATTGCTCTGCGACAGTCCTCGCTGCGCCCTTGCGCCCTGCTAATAATACGTGCCCCCGACACTAAGTATGCCATGACAGTCGTCGCCGCACCCTTGCACCCCGCTGATGATATGTGCCCCCGGAACTAAGTATTGCTCCACGACAGTCGTCACCACGAGCTTGCGCCATGCTGATGATACGTGCCCCCGGCACTAAGTATACCTCCGCGACAGTCATCGCCGTGCCCATGCACCACAACCATGTTACAAGCCTCCGGGCATCACACCTATTCACCACACCATGCACCCCCGCCATGGACGTGGAACATGCTTCGACCCACTCTCCAGAGTGTGCAGCATTCCGGGGGCTCCGCTCGTAGTGCTTCGGCATGAGGACCTCTCCCTGTAGCATGGGCTGAGCGCCATCATGGGCTTAGTGCCATCGCCGGCTTAATCAACTGTGGGACGGGCTGTATGCCATCGCCGGCTCAATCACCAGGGGCTATGGTCTTCGCAGCAGAATGGGCTCATAACCCTGGAACCATCATCGGCACAACCTTGAAGCCACTGACATCACACTTGCAGGGAGCTCCTACGCGAAGACTTCACTGCAACGGACCCTAAGCACCAAGCGGTGACCATGGTCACTCATGTTACTCATGTTGCTTGGGATCGTCGACACCACTAGGGCAATGACCCACGGGTCACTCCGGGACGGGAGCAGGTCCTTGGAGGGCATCATGCCTAGTCCACCTGGCAGTTGGCTACAGGGCCAACCCTTATCGCTATCAGGTTCTCTGCGCATATCTTGACGCACCTTGTGGGATTCAGTAAGGGCTTAGACTGGAGGCTAGGGCAACGGGGCTACTCTGACCATGCTACCGCGGCATGATCAGTCTCCTCAGACAGGCAGAGAGATGTTGCAAGGGCAGGATAACACGAACTTAGGGACCAACAGTCCCAACGGAGAATCAGTTCTTTGGCCCCCTGGCGACGTGTCGTTCTCAAGGGGTGACACATGTTAACTTATGACACATGCACATTTTTGCCTATAAATAGTGGACTTTGGAGCTTTTCCAAAGATCTTCTCTCATTTGGACTTTTCACTTTCTCTCTCTAAAAAGACATTCTCTCTAGAATTCTAGTGAGAGAAACACACTTGGGCTTCCGTCTCCGGACCCTCAACACTGCATCCTTGATCACGGACTGTCGACTATCAGCCCTATTCGTCGTCGCCCTGCCCGCGCGGCGCTACCAACCCTCGCGACCTGTCTGGGGAGCCTTGCTCTCAGCCTTTGCGCCATCCTTGATGTCTCCCGCATTGCCTATTTGGAAGCTGACACAGACTGCATCATTTGTGGCACCTCCACGTAGCATCGAACCCTTTTCC
The DNA here is from genome assembly GCA_033070095.1 of Escallonia herrerae. Classification (NCBI taxonomy): domain Eukaryota; kingdom Viridiplantae; phylum Streptophyta; class Magnoliopsida; order Escalloniales; family Escalloniaceae; genus Escallonia; species Escallonia herrerae. Next base: position 631,555 of record JAVXUP010000201.1, read on the forward strand.
GCATCAACACTTCATTATATACATTTGTTTTTCTAACCGCTCCTTACTTTATCAGTGTTTGTTGTCTGCACTCGAGGAAGTTGTGCCATATCATGAGCAATGGTATTGTGTCATGCATTTGTGCAAGAACTGTAGGAAGCTATTTCCTAGTTTAGATAAGAAAGAAGCCATGTGGAATGCTGCAAAAGCCCCTAATGTCACATACTTTAGAAGAGCAATGGACACATTAAAGACAGATTGTGTGGGGGCATTTGAGTATCTTCATAAGATACCTGCTAGTCTTTGGTGTAGGTCCCATTTTTCATGTTATACCTCAAAAATTTTCTTTTCTTTGTTCAAAATTATTATTTTGAATAAACGAGTTTGTGATCTTTTTGTCAATATTAAGAAAATGATTGGGAATATTTTTGAAATTTTTGGTCGAATGAATCGTGGATTCATTCAAATCAAAACTTGAAAGGTATTGATTTTTGTAGTTACAGAAAGATTCAATCGAATGAAAAAGGGTTTTGCTTCGAATGAAAAATATTTAAATTGAGAAAAGTAAGGACTGGAGTTTTCATTCGAATGAAAACTTTTCGGTTGAATGAAAAACAAGTTTTGAAGAAACCATTTTCACCGCTGTCTGATCTGGTCGAATGAAAACTATTTTTCGGTCTAATGAATACTTAAATTTTGTTCCGTATAAATAGTTTTCTTATTTTCTTTCTAGCCTTTTTGGGTTCTCTGTTTCTTTTTCCTTTGCGGTGGAGAGAGAGAAGAGAAAGCTTGGGAAACTATTGAGTTCTAAGGTGGTGCTTAAGGATTTGTATTCTTAAAGGCTTGATTAAGGTAAGGGTTTACTTTTGAAATTCGAATTAGCGATGGATTAATCATTCATGTAAGTCCTTAGTTCTTTTTGAAATCTGAACATTTTCAAATGGAGTTAAGTGATTTTTCTTCTCTCTTTGCTTTGAACTTTGTTATGAATAACTAGTTCTTAATGCTATGACTTGTGGAAATCAAATTCCGTCGCTTGTTTTTGACCTCAGAATTTGTCATATTGATATCATTTGTTTCAGTGATTAATGATTATCATTATTTCATAAACTTTGTATATTGTTTGACATGTCCGATATTTAATAATGGTTATCTTGAGATTTTTGTTTTGGTAACTTTAAGAGCCATGTCACAGTGTATGTGACTTATTTCTGACTTACCCACGTGGATTGGAACGTAGGCTAGCTCAGCGGGAATTGAGTTAGAGATCGCAATCTTCTTTTCTAAACCGGCCTCATATGTCAGTAATGACGAATGTGACCACTTTATGAATGTCTCTTTAGTGTCTGTCTCCGTACTCAGATATATATTTGACATGTGATATTTGGTCTGACATCTGTTAAGTCGAAATTGGTGTGCCTTTGAAATCTTGTCTTTCAAATATATTTTGACATTTGAAATTTGGTTTGATGTCTGTTCCATTGAAACTTTTGGGCTTCCAAAATTTTGCTTCCCAGATATTTTTCTTTTGTTTGATTGATCCTTTGAGCGACTTTACTGGGCATTTGGCTCATTCCCTTATTGTTTTTCCTTTCAGGTGATTAGTAGGTGGGATGTTGGATTTGAAGGGCTAGCTGTGTGACCAAGAGTTAGGTGCCTTATTACAGAGTTAGTATTGACATTTAAGTGTAACAACTAAGACAAGTTGATATTACTTAGGTTTTAAATTTTGAAATTCCTTGTCAGAGAATTTGGACTGTATAAAAGCTTTGGGCCACTAAGTCAGCTATTGATGTATATTTTTGGGATTTATTAATGCATGCTCTGATTTACCAATTGGGAGTCTTCTGATAATTTTAAGATTTTTCTGATATCTATGTTTTTGGCACTCACGCTCCGGAAATAATAAATTCGGGACGTGACATTTCATTAAAGTTTATATGTGACTTATTGTTGAATAACTACTGTGAGGTGTTTAATAGTTTCATCCTTAGCAGTAGGGATAAACCAAAAATTTCATGCCTTGAGGCAATAAGGGGTCTAATGATAGGAAGTGTTGTGAAGAAAAGGAGGGCCATGGAGAAGTGGGATGGCCTTTTGTGTCCAAAGATACAATAGAAACTAGAAACCATGAAGTCAAAGTCTTGCCATTACAATTGTGAGTGGAATGGTGGGACTCAGTACCATGTAAGGGCTGCAAGTAGGGACGAGTATGTTGTAGACCAGAAGGAGAGGACTTGTAGCTACAAGAAATGGGATCTATGTGGGATCCCATGTGCCCATGTTGTTTCTGCTATGTAGAATGACATGGCAAATGAAGGGAGTGATGGTGAACCTGAACTTTGGGTTGATGAATGTTTTATGGTTGAGACCTTTAAGAAGGTATATATTCATCTGTTGAATCCTGTTAATGGTCCTAACTTGTGGGAAGAAACAAATAAAACTACAATTCTTTCACCTCTTTATCATAAACAACCTGGTAGGCCTAAGAAGATGAGGAGGAAAGATAAAGATGAGGGGAAAAAATGTGTGATGGATGAACATGAAAACATACTTGGAAGAAAAGGGTATTGTGATAAAATGTAGCAGGTATGGTAATGCTGGACACAATAACAGAAATTGCAGAAGTTGCAGAGGTCAAGGATGTCAGCCAAAAAGGAAAGAGAGATTTAGCTTCAGGTCTTCAACAGAGAGGAAAAGCAAAGGGCAGTGGGAAATAGAAAGGTAATGGCAAAGGCAGAAGTGCAGTAGGAGAAGTCAGGGAAGTCAAACAAGTAGATCCTCAACTAGTCAAAGGACTAAACAACCTAGATTGAAGAAAAGAAAATTTACTTATCCAAATCCTAGGGGTTGGTTACAACCTGAACCTAGAAGAAAGTATCCAGTGAGTGACCAATTTATACACTGACTTCTTTTTACATACATTACTAATAGTTCATCCTTGAGTTGATGGTGTGGTGTTTTTTTTTCTTCAGGTCAGGAGAAATACTACAAGGCAAGGTGCTCAAGAAGAAAGCTCTAGGGTAACAAGGTCATCATCAACTAGGGCTTATGGATTCTCTACAGCAGAATCATTATTGAGAGAAACTGGTGGACAATGAACAACTGGATGTAATTAGTCTGATAGGTGGACAATGAACAACTATTTTAGGCAATATACATTGATTGCTAGGTGAATTTGATTCCTATGTAATCTTTTGGCAACCATTCAAACATCTAATATTTTGGCTACTTTAACATGTAATCTCTTGACAATTCTATCTTTTGACAATGCATGTGATTCTCTTTTGACACATACTTTTTAGTTCAGGTTTATGCATTGTTAGAGTTGGCATTGTGACATCCACTATATTCATCTTCCCAATTTTATTGCTTTATCTGATCCGATGATGAACTCAATGCACACTCAACAGGGAAAGCATTGCCTAGTATCATTAACTCAGTGAATGGAATTGTTTCCTTTGATTCCAATGTTCTTAATCCATCCATTACAACAGTCCCTAAGCTATTACAGGTCATTGAGCTCCAACAACTTAGGTGAAACAACTCTTTTAGATCCCAAGCTCCCATTTGAACTTTTAAAATTGTAGCCCATAACAAACAGCATGAACCACGAGTAGAGCAAAGTAACCCACAACCACCTTTGCTTAGTGCGATAGCTTCCTAATTCTTTTCCACATGTTGACAGTTGATCCTGCTGCTCTTCAAGTTGCACTGTACATCTTTGAAGATCCTCGTGCAATCCATTCAATTTCTATAACAATCTAGGGATCACTTGAATACATCGGTCACACATAGGTGGGTCAATCCAGCTGAAGTAGTCACGGGGGGCTTCCTACAAATACATGGTGGGTGTTTGAAAATGGATGAAAATTTATGAAAATGGAAGGAGCTATACAACGGTTAGGACATTACCCAACCATTTTTGGCTGCACAAACCAAAAATCTTTTCCCTGGGTTTCTGTTGGTCCATGAAGTCTTTATGATAGTATTTCTTCGGCAATAGCATACCTTTGTTCTCTTTCAGGCAGTGGGTTTGGAGGGAAAGTATATCACAAGAGAAGGGAAAAAGGAGGGAAATGAGAGGGTAAGGATAGTTATGAGAAAGATTTACATGAAGAGACGAACTTACCCCTAATTTGAAGGTTCATGTGCACTGTGCATGACCCTTTAACAAAGAAAATTTAACACCGGCTGACATAATGGTCAATTGGAGAGATTTGAGAGTCTAGTGGCCAAAATGGCACAAAATAAAGTTGAGTGACTTTAGTGAAAAAAGGGTCATAGTTCAGTGGCCATTGGTGCATTTTACTCAAAAAAAATAAAATAAAAAAATAAATAAACATATGAAGAATATGCCATCATGCTCATAATGATATTTAAATAACTCTAATACGAACCTAGGATTATGTATTTTCTAGGATTTTAATTCATATTTAGGAGCAGAATGGTATGATCTAGCGATTCTTAAAAGTCGTGATTACATATGCATTTTAAGAATCTTAAAAAACTTAAGTTTTACGATATTAGTTGCCTAAGATCAATATTTTCCTATTTTAAACTTAGAATTAAACTTCAGTTTAATAATTTCAAAATATAGTAATATGCATGTATTAAAATCTATATACATGCACGATAATTAAAATCTGTAGCGTTGTAATAACATACCAATATGAAATATAATTAAAAAGGATTGAATTTTTTACAAAATATTTAATTTAGTTTAAAGCAAAATATTGTATTTTGCCTGAAAGGTCACTGAAAACTTTGACATCTACAAGTTATTTCTTTGATCGAATTTGATGCTGAAGATGTAGTAGTACTAAGATAGTGTAGTTTTAATTTGAATGGAGGTAGGTTTTGATAAGGTTTTTTTCAAGTAAATAGAGAGCATAAAAGAGTTCAAAGGTACTTTTATAAGCTTTTCACAGTGTTTTTATTCTTTTTGTTTTGTAAATATCAAAACAACCCTTAAATCTAATATAATAAGAATATCGTACTTTATAAGCATAGTTTTAAGGAAAAAGGCTTGATAATTTATAAGAAGTAAAAAATACCCTTACATTTTTAGTAAATGCCAAAACAACCCTCAACTCTAATAAGGTTATATGTTTTGATATGGGTAGTTCAATGTAAGAGGCTTAATATCATATGATAAATAAACTTTGGCTACCACCCCGATTGTAGAAATCTTCCTCCAACCCCATATATAGTGACAATTAATAGCCGCTAAATATCTTTAATGATTTTTCTCTTAACACTTTTAGCCACAACTCTTAACAGCACTAGATTGGGTAGTAGCCAAATTTTTTCCTCATATGACAAGTAAAGAATGCCCTTATGTTTTGATAACTCTCTGATCTATAGAAATGGTATTTTATGGAAAGAAAATTATAAGACAAAAACATTTCTAGTCACCCCTAACCTTTTACGAAGAGGTCAATTGGGCATTTTAAGGAACCCACCGGGTGTCCCTCGGTTTGGCAAGGCAAATGCGCACGACTTGTGTGCACGAGAACTTGAGGTTTGGGATTCTTGGCAGGACACGCTGGCGGCCATTGTGTCGGAGCCTGACCCCGTGATCAGTATCGAACAGTACAATGGGTGGTACTACCGCATCACCCGGAGGAGAGTAGCTCCAGTAAGGTTTGAACGCGGGGAGAAGTACCACCCTAGGGGTCAGATCGATGAGCACATGGCATACAATCTGGTAAGTTGGCCAATAAGTGCTTTAATTGAACTTGATGATTATAACTGTGTATGAGGTTTCTTATTTATTATCTCTCTGGATGTAGGTTAATGCCTCGTTCGCCTTCTTCCAGAAGTTGAGCGAGCGGAAGGATTTGGTGGATGCAATGGGCGAGGAGCTTCGCCAACAGGCTGATGCGTTGGCGTATGGCTGTGGGAATTTTTTACACCAAGCATCCGGCTAGCCTTCTGGCGTCAGCCCGGGAATGGGTTATCCGGGGTGGCAGCCCCCATATGTGAGCGAGGGATACACTGATCCCTCAGGACAGACTTCGGGAGTGAGCCAGGGATATGGTGGTCCCTCTGTGCTGGGAATGGGTGGTGATTGGGGATAGCCAAGCACCATGGGCCAGGCTCAAGCGTCGTGGGAAGACTACAGTGTGCCCTCCTTCTCTTTGCTATTGGACTCGGAACCCCAACCTTTCTCTCAGAGTCAAGTCACGCAAGACTGGGGTTTCGGACACATCAGTCTGTCGGAGACACTGCCTATTGTCCCATGGGCAGGACCATCTACTGCCGAAGGAGGGCAATATCCCCCGGTCGACCCCCCGGAAGGAGTGCAATATCCCCCCGTCGACCCCCGAGGGCAATATCGCAAAGGGCATCCAGTGAAGCCCCTAAAGCCGCATAAATGCCAAATAATCAGAGAGCGTTATTTTAGCGGCTTCCCCCGGGACAAAGCGTTGTATAGTGTGAATCATCCGGAGGGCATGGATTACACTTGCGAGTGGGGAGAAATGGCCTCCCTGGCTCCGGGGAGTTGGTTAGACAACGGTGTCATCTCCACATACGTGGAGATTCTGAAGGAAAGGGGTCGGGAGCGGCTGAACGAGTACCCGGCCATTTTTTTGGTTGATGCCTTTTTTCATAGCCTCCTAGTGTCTGAATGGCATGAGTGGGTCGAGCAAAGGCGGAAGAAAAAGTTGGGCCAGTGGAGACCGTTCGCTAACCTACGAGCGTATCTTGTTAGGGATAGTCCAGTGAGCGCAAGTGTTGCCGACGTGTTTCTAATCCCATTTTTAGGGGAAAGCCACTGGTACTTGGTTTGCTATGAACCGGTGGAGAAAGTCGTATCGGTGATCGACAGTCTCCACGACGATACCGCCTTTATGCCTGTGCTGCAGATGTACAAAGCCCAGTTGGACTCAATGGTAATATTACGATTGTTGTTTAACAGTTATTGTAACTTGGCATAAATGTTAACTCGTGTCTTACGCCGTTTTGTGTTTCTTGCAGAATATATTTTGTGCAATGGTCAATGGTGTCCGTGGTAACCCTGTACCGGCGCGGCCAAAGCTCGATTGGCGACTGAAGAAGAGGAGGCCCAAGCAACGTAACACTTCGGACTGCGGCGTTTTCCTTTGCATGTACATGGATTACATTTGCTGGTTCGAGAGCCTCAAGGCGGCGGTGTGGAGCCAAGCAGAAGTAGACACCTTTAGATATAGAATGGCTTGGCAAATTATGAAAGGCCGGCCTAGAGCGGTTACGTATATTGTAAATCCGGCAAATGCCAAGAATCCCTCCCAACATGATTCCCCCAGTTGACATTGGCCGGCCTAGAGCGGTTACGTATATTGTAAATCCGGCAAATGCCGAGAATCCCTCCCAACATGATTCCCCCAGTTGACATTGTACCATTGCACTTTCAAATTTTTTTAATAAACTATGATTATTTAGAAAGCTCTCATTGATTTGTGTTGAAGATTATTGATTGATTTGTCTGATTTCCGTTGAAGATGATTTGAGTTTGGTTTTTTTGGCTCTCATTGAGAATGATTGAAAGGTGGAAAACAAAATTTGTCCGCTAGACAATGTCGCGGACAGTGGGGGAAGTGAAAATTTTCTAAGTGTTTTTCTAAGTGTTGGGTTAAGACATTCTGCTGGTCTGTTCGCTAGACAATGTCGCGGACAGTGGGGGACGTGAAAATTTTCTAAGTGTTGATATAAGGCATTCTGCTGGTTTGTCCGCTAGACAATGTCGCGGACAGTGGGTAAGTGTTGATATAAGGCATTCTGCTGGTCTGTCCGCTAGACAATGTCGCGGACAGTGGGGGTGGGGAAAATTTTCTAAGTGTTGATATAAGGCATTCTGCTGGTCCGTCCGCTAGACAATGTCGCGGATAGTGGGGGTGGAGAAAATTTTCCAAGTGTTGATATAAGGCATTCTGCTGGCCTGTCCGCTAGACAATGTTGCGGACAGTGGGGGTGGGGAAAATTTTCTAAGTGTTGATATAAGACATTCTGGTCCATCCGCTAGAAAATGTAGTGGACAGTGGGGGAAGTGAAAATATTCTAAGGCATTCTGCTGGTCTGTCCGCTAGACAATGTCGCGGACGGTGGGAAGTTAAAATTTTCTAAATGTTGGGTTAAGATATTCTGCTGGTCCGTCCGCTACACAATCAACGATCTCAATATATTGAGGGTATCTCAAACGGCACAATTAAGCGAGAAAAAATTTGGAAACATAATGAACATGTATACAATAAATTTGGTTATTAATAATAAATTAGGGTTCACATTGGGGGAAAGAAAATTTTTCACAAGCGCTCCGATCAAAGATTACAACTTGAAAATCCCACCAGCCAAGGTGTTCAAACACTACAAAGTCCCCGAGTTCGAGGCCATGCTGGCCCACGAAGAAGTTCCAACCCTCTGCGAATTGCTTTTTTTGGGGTCGGCCGGGCTTCAGCTTGATTTCAACCTGCCAGGCCCCCTTGCGGCTATATAATCTCGAACTGTCACGAATTGTTGTAAATTGATTGGTAAAGGCTTCCGGTATGTCCTAACAAACACAATACAAAAAATAGGTTAGTTTTTAATCAAAAGATCAAACTTTTAACACACGAAAATACAGAGAAAGAGGGATGGGCTACAAGTTCATTCTCAAATCCCGGCATCATGACTTTGAAAAAGTGTTTGCCTGCCAGGTGCAAGTTGCCAATAAAATCGTAGGTGGTCTCCGATCCAAAAGCCATCGAGGTCGGCGATGAGGGGAGGACGGTGGTGTCGCCGGAGATGTGGGTTGCCGTAGATGGGGTAGCTGCTTGGGTTAGATGTTCGAGAGAGAGAGAGAGAGAATATAGCGGACTGATAAAAGCTGATTGCCCGTTTTGATTAATATATACAATAGGATAGAGGTCCGCTACATTGTATAGCGGACATAAATGAAAACCAAAAGTTTTTCTGCGATGACGTCCGCTACATTGTATAGCGGACATAAATGAAGACCAAAAGTTTTTATGCGATGACGTCCGCTACATTGTATAGTAGACATAAATGATGACCAAAAAATTAGGACTATGCATATCCGTCCGCTACATCAGAAATCGCTATATCAGGAAAAAAAACTTCCAGTATTCGGTTGAAAAATTATTAAAAAAAATTATTTCAAATGTCAAACTTATATAAAAATTATTACAAATGTCAAACTTATACAAAAAATTAAAGGTCCACTGCAGCTTGTCCGTCCTCATCTTCGGCGTCATCTTCTGCCCCATCTTGCAAACCCCCGGGACTTATCCCCAGTGCCTTGTAATGGTTCCGCTTGTCGTGGTCGGTCATTTTGTTGCACAATGCACACCTTCGCAGCTTTTTAGGTTGAGTTGCCGTTTCAATTGAGCTTTTCATCCGCGTAGATCTCTTGCGGCCTTTCGTTTGCGATATAATTGGATCCAACGGCCGGATATCATTGTCGCCTTCCTCCCCCGGCTCGTCATCTTCGGATTCCGTCGTAGGCTCGGTGTCAACCGCATTGGTGACTGAAGCTGCTTCCAACTGGTCGACGATGGGCTCTTGCTGCTGAGCTACATCGAGGAGATGTTTATAACCGACCATTGTAGCAGCAGCCTTTACGGACAAACGGGTGAACATCGTCACCAGATGATTATACCGCAACGTCTCTGATTCTTCAAAGTCAGTATACGGGTGCTCCGGAAAGGAAATGGTACCGTGCAACCTGTTTGCACCTTTCGTCCACCGTGGCAAGACGTATTTATCGGGGATTGTCCTGATATTCTTCTGGGTGAAAAACCGCAGAATGTGTCTACACAGGATGCCATGGAACTCAAACTTCTTGCAAACACATGTCACCGAGTCCGTCAATGTGTCGTGGCTCACCGTATAAATTCTGCGCAGCTTCTCAGGGACGAGGTCATTCACGAGCGAATAAACCTTGTACTCACGCGTAGACATTTCTGCCACCTTGTTTATACTGTATCGTCCCGATTTTCGCAGCTCTACTTGGTATAGCAAGAAGATCTCCTTCGTATAGACTTTGGCACCGTTCAGCTCCAGCGGGGTCTCTAGCAACCTTCTCCTTTGTTTGTACGTTGTTGCAAAGTCGGCAGCCCTTTCTTTTACGAACAACGAAGCTACCGCTTTTTGTGCGGATGCAACGAAAGTCTTCAAATTGGTAGCTGTACCCACATAACTATCGAACGTGGCATTCATAGATTCACTCCTGCCCGTCGTTTTCATGCCCGCTGAAAAATACCTCCTCGTGTAAACGCCAATCCATTGCTCTTTGCGCTCGTACAAGTGCCGGAGCCACTCGTTGTCTTGCAATGAGTAATCCCGAACAAGCTTTTCCCACCTCTCCTCGAATTCCTCAATCGTTAATGCACTTGTCAAAATCCTGTTTAAAGTCTGGATACTTTGCGTACACGTGATGCAGACGTTCAGGGTATTTGTTGCTTATGTGCCAAGTGCACAAGTTGTGCCGGGTGTCTGGGAAGACGGTCGCAATAGCCTTCTTCATTGCCAAATCTTGATCGGTGATGATCACTTTGGGTGCTTTGAAGTTCATTGCTTCCAGCCACGTCCTAAACAACCATACAAAAGAACCCTCGCTCTCGTCCCTTAACAAGGCGAACCCGAACAGGATGGAGTGATAATGATGATTGACGCCGGTGAAAGGAGCGAACGGCATCGAGTACTTGTTGGTACGGTATGTGGTGTCGAAAGTCACGACATCCCCAAAATGCTTATAAGCTAGCCTCGAACGACCGTCGACCCAAAAAATTGTACTAACTCGATGCTCGTCGTCAAGTTTATAGTCGAAGGTAAACTGCGGGTCCTCCATCTGCATCCGTTTCAATAGGCTCATTGTCGATTGCGCATCATTGAGGTCATACGCGGCTCGTCTATGGGTTCGGACCGCGTTACGAACGTCTGTCGTGTTAAAGTTTAAATTTTGAATTCCCCCAGCCTGTTCAGCAAGAACATTAACAATCTCAGGAGGTCCAATTCGCGCATTGCTCATTGTGTGAATTAGGCTCCTCGCGACCTTACCCATCTTCTTGTGTTGATGCATCTGACTCACCTTAGAAGGAGTTACTAACGGGTGATTGTGTGCCAGTTCCAGGCTGGTAATAAGCCAATGATCATGATTGGCTTTGTAGCTTACGAACATCTTGACCTGGCAATTTGTGCGCTCAAAGCAGTCCCGTCTTCTACGCGAATATCCTATTTCGTCATCACTGTCATCATTGCCTACGCGTGTCTCATTTTGCTGTGGATTTCTGCCCCTATGACACTCGTATAAGCGAGAGCATATCTTTTTTGTTACGTTGCTTGTTCTTGTAGTCTTTATTCTAATGCCAAAACCAACCCTCAATGAATACGCTCGAAAACATTCTTCAGCTTCTTCCAATGTTTGAAACGTTCGTCCTAGATACGGATCACTAGCATCTACGGGGACGTTGGAGCTCGACACGAAATCAGACATTGTGAAACAAGACCTGTGTAGAAATAGACTACGCTTAACAATCAAATGGCATTTCTAACTGAAAATATTACCTAAAAATTACCTTGGCGAATAGACCAATTTAGGATGACAAACATACCGTATGCATAATCCCTGAAAGTGTCTCCAAATTAACAATTATTAATTTACTGAACATAACAAATCAAAATTACTAAGATAAATAGACGAATTCATCATGCCAAAAAATTGAATTAAACTATAATTTTATTTAGAGTTAACAAATTACACCTTTTTTATGAACATCATGTCTAGAACATCACAAATTGAAGAATATAGTGACAAATTTCTAGAACATAAAAAAAAATCTATACGTTTTTGTCCGAACAAAATAAAATTATATTTTACCATTCAATCCATAAAGAAAACTTCACCATTCGCAAACTTACCTTACTTGAGTGAAGCTTGAAGCAAGTTTTACTCGAAGCTTGAAGGGAGCTGAAAATGGAAGCGAGTCCGAAGGAGGAGAAGAAAATTGTAGCCGAAGGAGCTTGAGGAATTCCGACAACCCGTCGTGTGTAGAAATAAAGGTACAAACACGTGGAAATGTGTCAGTTGTGTCAGTCGTCCGCTACACTGTCTAGCGGACGACATTTTGGCTGTCAACGTGGACCCAATTATGTGCTCCGCTAGACAGTGTAGCGGAGGGGGGAGCAGGGGCAAAATGGTAAAAAGGTCCGTCCGCTACACTGTGTAGCGGACCGATGACAGCGCCGCAAAAATACGCGATATGGGCCGTCCATCCCTTCGGGATGGACGGTCAGATCGCGCTAGCAAGATCTCCCATTTTGCTAGCGCTATCAACGGATCAGCTCCTATATATATATATATATATATATATATATATATATATATATATATATATATATATATATATATATATATATATATATATATATATATATATATATATATATATATAGGGAGCTGATCCATTGATAGCGCTAGCAAATGGAGTTAAGTTGCTAGCGCGATCTGACCGTCCATCCTGAAAGATGGACGGTCCAGATCGCGCCTTTTTCCAAAACTGACACCCGTCCGCCATACTGTCTCGCGGACGGGAGTTTTACCTTTTTGCCCTCCTCCCATGTCCGCGAGACTGTCTCGCGGACGCCTTTCTGTTCCTGACATGTGTCAGGAAAAAGGCGTCCGCCATACTGTATGGCGGACGATCTCTAGGCTGACACATGTCAGGGCCTGTCCTTCGGTCGCCTATAAAGTCTCGGGCGTGAGCCCCGAGAACTGTCCCCTGGTATCTGTATGGCGTCAACAGTGTCCCCTTGGTATCTGTAGCGGACGGCGTCCCTTCGTCAACTCTCTCCTGCTATAAATATTTAATCAGATCGGGGTATATATATTATTGTAGCGGACGGCGTCCCCTCTCTCGAACATCTAACCTAAAGCCGCTACCCCATCTACGGCGACTCACATCTCCGGTCACCCACATCTCCGCCGACACCACCGTCCTCCCCTCAACGACGATCTCGATGGCTTCTGGATCGGAGACCACCTACGCCTACGATTATATTGGCAACTTGCACCTGGTAGGCAAACACTTTTTCAAAGTCATGATGCCGGGATTTGAGCATGAACTTGTAGGCTATCCCTCTTTCTCTTTCTCTGTATTTTCGTGTGTTAAAAGTTTGATCTTTTGTTTTTCTTAACCAAAACTAACCTATTTTTTGTATTTTGTGTTTGGTAGGACATACCGGAAGCATTTACCAATCAATTTACAACAATTCATGATAGTGCAAGATTATATAGCCGCAAGGGGGCATGGCAGGTTGAAATCAAGCTGAAGCCCGGCCGATCCCAAAAAAAGGAATTCGCAGAGGGTTGGAACGTCTTCGTGCGCCAGCATGGCCTCGAACTCGGGGACTTTGTAGTGTTCGAACACCTTGGGTGGTGGGATTTTCAAGTTGTAATCTTTGAACGGAGCGCTTGTGAAAAGCTTTCGTACCCCATTTGTGAACCATAGTTTATTATAATAAAAATATTTATGTTCTTGTTTATTATGTTTTCAAATTTTTTCTTGGTTAATTGTGCCTTTTTTTGTTGCCTCGATATATTGAGATCGTTGATTATGAATCGTACATTATTTTTTGGAAAAATTGAGATTGTTGATTCCGTCGCTAAAACAAGTCTTCGGGCGTCAGTTTATTAAAATAGCATTAACGTACTATGTCGCTAAAACAAGTCTTCGGGCCAATTTATTTCAATTTATTAAAACTGCATTACGGGCGCCAATTTATTCCAATTTATTACATTACGCCACATTGTATAGCTCTATATATATAGCGGATATAAGGCCCTCCGCTTAGGCCGGGAACTAAATGTCTGGTCCGTGCCAACCATTTGCGGTAAGTATATCCGCGATCTATATAGCGGACAGTTTGGAAAGTGTAGAAAAAACTAAGTGTTGGAGAGGTGCCAACCAAGTGTAGAAGAAACTAAGTGTAGAAAAACTAGTGTAGCGGACAGTTTAGGACTAAGTGTAGAAAAAATTAAGTGTTGGAGAGGTGGAACAAAGTGTAGAAGAAAAAACTATATCCGCGATACTATATAGCGGACAGTTTGGACTAAGTGTAGAAAAAACTAAGTGTTGGAGAGGTGGAACTAAGTGTAGAAGAAAAAACTAAGTGTAGAAAAAACTAAGTGTTGGAGAGGTGGAACAAAGTGTAGAAGAAAAAACTAAGTAATGGTATTCTGTGGGGCCGTCCGCTACATAGTATAGCGGACGTAGAGAACACAACCAAAAAATTCTGCGGGGCCGTCCGCTACATAGTATAGCGGACGTAGAGAAGACAACCAAAAAAATTCTGCGGGCGTCCGCTACATAGTATAGCGGACGTAGAGAAAACTGCCAAAACAACCAAAAGTCTAGCGTCCGCGATACTATATAGCGGACAAGGAACAGACCCGCGATACTATATAGCGGACGGCAAATATATATTGTCCGACAGCAAATATATATATTCAAACCCAAAAGAAACCCCCTATAACTTCTACACTCTTCTTCTCCGTTCTTCCTACTCACAAATATTCCCAGCGGCGTTGGCAAGCAGATCTGCGCAATTTCTTCATAAGAGCAGCTTTAATACCCCCCCTAATAGATCACGTAAGTTCACAAAATCAATCCTTTACATGTTTCTAATCTATAGTTGTGATCAATATTGCGTTTTATGCGTGGTTTTGATTATGCATTGAGCATGTGCTAGCGGTGATGAGGATTTATATATGTATGTATTTGTTCATGTGCTAGCGTTTGTAAAATCCGATTCCATAGTTTCAGTTGCAAAAAATGGAATTTATCCCTGGACCAGAAGATCCATCCGTGTTATACGACCAAGCCAACCATATCAGTACGCTCATATGGGATGGTGGAGTAAGATACATTATTTATCAACTTTCTTATTATTACGAACGTTGTTTTACCGTTCATTTTGCTCAAATTGTATTTATTAATAATTCGTAGGAAAGAGAACTTCTCACCACCGTAGAAGTATCTCGCGAGTTCACGAGATGGACCTTGAACAATTCCCAGAAAAGAATACTGCGTGGAATTGGGTTTGGGATTTTCACGCATGGGCAGATCTTTCAACAGCTTGACCGGGCCTTGATAGGTGCCCTTGTTGAGAGGTGGAGAAGTGAAACGAATACGTTTCACTTCCCGATCGGAGAGATGACGATTACCCTAGAAGATGTAGGGTTCATCTTGGGGTTGCCGGTGACGGGGCGGCCGGTAATTGCTCCTCCGTCAGACGCAACGAATAAGAGAACAGCGCGAGACTTCTTCACTTCGATACCCCAGGATCAATTTAGCACTGGTGGTATAAAGTTGAAGTGGTTGGTAGATACCTACGGGGTTTTGCCGGAAAACTATACGGGCCGTGAGCTTGTGGTGTACACAAAGGCCTTCCTCTTGTGGGTGATGGGAGCAATTTTATTCCCAACGACGTCGAAGAACACGGTCAGCGTGAAATATTTACCGTTGTTGGGTAACCTGTCGGAGGTTGGGGATTATGCCTGGGGTGCAGCGGTTCTTTCGTATCTGTACCGAGCATTGCACAAGGCAACGAGGCCCAACTCCAAAGCCATATGTGCATGTCTCTCGCTATTGCAGGTATATCATATAAATCATGTCTTCGTTATTGTGTTTTATTTTTGTTGAATCGACGATATAAATATAATTTTTTGATGTTCTCAGGTGTGGTCTTACGAACACCTTGCTCCCGGTGCACCAACGCGTAGGGATGGAACCGACAAAGTCTGGCCTCGGTTGTGTGCTTGGGAGTACAGCCGGAGGGCTAGCCACTACAAGAGGAGAGTCGATCCCCATCACAACATTACGTACTATCGAGGGGAGTTCGACCGTCTATCTCCGGGCCAAATGCGTTGGGCACCGTACATACGTTTGGCGCGACGGGTGGGAGAGTCGTTCGTCTTCACGCTCTCCGGGTTGCAGCGCACACCCCTGATCCATTTCGAGCTCGCAGAGTGGCAGCTGCCCGACCGAGCAATGCGCCATTTTGAGTTGGAGCAGGGTTTGCCAGTCGATGCCCCGGATATGAGGGTTAACAGGAACCCACCGGATGTCGGAGTGTTTGGCACCGCCAATGCGTACGAATTGTGCGCGGCCGAAATAGAGCTTTGGACTTCTTGGCAGGACACACTGGCGGCCATCGTCTCGGAGCCAGACCCCGTTATCAGCATCGATCAGTACGATGAGTGGTACTACCGCATCACGCGGAGGAGAGTAGCCCCTGTAAACTTTGAACGTGGGGAGAGGTATGCGCCTAGGGGTCAGATCGATGAGCGTATGGCATACAATCTCGTAAGTTGCCCAACAAGTCTGACTTGAACCAAATTAGTTGAATATAAATGTCTGATTGAAGTTACTTAATTTTTTATCTCTTTGGATGTAGGTTAATGCCTCGCTTGCATTCTTCCAGAAGTTGAGTGAGCGGAGGGATCTGGTGAGCGCAATGGGCGAGGATCTTTGCCAACAGGCTGCGACATTGGCTTTAGGCTGCGGGAATTTTTTGCGCCAAGCATCGGGCCAGTCTTCGGGAGTAAGCCCGGGAATGGGTTATACGGGCGTCAGCCAGGGATACGGTGATCCCTCTGGACAGGCTTCAGGGGTGAGTCAGGGAGTTGTTGGTACCTCTGAAGCGGGGATGGGACAGGCTCAAGCGTCGTGGGGCGATTACAGCGGCCCCTCCTTCAATTTGTTCCCGGAACCCCTCTCTCAAGTCACGCAAGACTTTCCTTTCGGAAACTACGGTTTCTCTGAGGCACTGCCCATTGTCCCGTGGGCGGGACCAGTTGGCGGCCCCGAAGGGGAATATCAGCCGGCCGAAGAAGGAATTGGAGGCCAATATCCCCCGATCGACCCCCGAGGGCAATATCCGAAAGGGCATCCAGCCAGGCCCCTAAAGCCGCATAAATGCGATATAATCCGAGCCCGTTATTTTAGCGGGGCCCCCCAAGACGGAGCGTCGTATGACATGGATCACCCCGAGGGCTTGGATTACAATGCCTCTTGGACAGAGATCGCCTCGCTGGCGCCAGGATCTTGGTTAGACAGCGGTGTCATCTCGCACTACGTGCAAATTCTGAGGCGAAGGTGTCGGGAGCATCCAGACATCGGTCTGCGCGTGTTTATCTTGGATGCTTTTTTCCATCAGCTCCTAGTACAAGAGTGGCACGACTGGGGCAATGCAAGGAAGGGGAGAGGCATGGCCCAGTGGAAACCGTCCCCTAACCTACAAGCATATCTTGCTAGGGATAGTCCAGTGAGCGCAAGTGTTGCCGACGTGTTTCTAATCCCCTTTTTAGGGAATGCCCACTGGTACTTGGTTTGCTACGAACCATTACAGAGCACGGTTTCAGTCGTCGACAGTCTCTACGACGATACCGACGTGATGCCTGTGATTGATATGTACCGAGGCATAGGCCAGTTGGATGCCATGGTAAGATCCTGTTTCCTTCTTGTTGTAACTTGCATATTATAAAACTGATTAATCTTATTTTGCTAGCTATGTTTAATGCTTATTATGGTTCTCGCAGAATCTTTTTGCTGCCCTGGTCAATGGTAGGCGTCGGGAGAAGGTATCGCGCAGGCCGGTCCTCATTTTCCGATTGAAGAGGAGTAGGCCCAAGCAACATAATTCCTCGGACTGCGGCGTCTTCCTCTGCATGTACATGGATTACATTTGCCGGTCTGAGAGCCTCAAGAAGACTGTCTGGAGCGAAGAATGCATACAAGACTTTAGGTATAGGATTGCTTGGCAAATTATGAATGGCCGGCCTAGAGCTATTAGGTTTATTGTAAATCCGTGTAAGGAACATCATTCCTGTGAGAGATGATGTTCCCCAATTCACATTGTAACGTTACAAAACTTTTTTAAACCAAAAAATTTATTGAATGCGATTGATTTTATTGACCAATATGATTTAACGGTGGGAAACCAAGTGTTGGATATCTGTCTATCTGCAGGGCAAGTGTTCAAAAAATAACAAAGTGATCGATAATATGTGTATCTGCGGGGCCGTCCGCTACATAGTATAGCGGACGCAGAGAAGTGAACCAAAACCAAAAAAAAACCAAGTGTTGTTTGGGGGTAGCGGGGCCGTCCCCTACATAGTATAGCGGACGCAGAGAAGTGAACCAAAACCAAAAGGGGCCGTCCGCTACATAGTATAGCGGACGCAGAACTAAGTGTTGTAGGGGGGTCTGCGGGGCCGTCCGCTACATAGTATAGCGGACGCAGAGAAGTGATCCAAAACCAAAAAAAAAACTAAGTGTTGTAGGGGGGTATTCTGCGGGGCCGTCCGCTACATAGTATAGCGGACGCAGAGAAGTGAACCAAAACCAAAGGGGGGGTATTCTGCGGGGCCGTCCGCTACATAGTATAGCGGACGCAGAGAAGTGAACAAAAACAAAAAAAAAACTAAGTGTTGTAGGGGGGGTATTCTGCGGGGCCGTCCGCTACATAGTATAGCGGACGCAGAGAAGTGAACCAAAACCCAAAAAAAAACCCAAAAAAAACTAAGTGTTAAACTAAGTGTTGTAGGGGGGTCTGCGGGGCCGTCCGCTACATAGTATAGCGGACGCAGAGAAGTGAACCAAAACCAAAAAAAAACTAAGTGTTGTAGGGGGGTCTGCGGGGCCGTCCGCTACATAGTATAGCGGACGCAGAACTAAGTGTTGTAGGGGGGTCTGCGGGGCCGTCCGCTACATAGTATAGCGGACGCAGAGAAGTGATCCAAAACCAAAAAAAAAACTAAGTGTTGTAGGGGGGTATTCTGGGGCCGTCCGCTACATAGTATAGCGGACGCAGAGAAGTGAACCAAAACCAAAGGGGGGGTATTCCGGGGCCGTCCGCTACATAGTATAGCGGTGCAGAGAAGTGAACAAAAACAAAAAAAAAACTAAGTGTTGTAGGGGGGGTATTCTGCGGGGCCGTCCGCTACATAGTATAGCGGACGCAGAGAAGTGAACCAAAACCCAAAAAAAACTAAGTGTTAAACTAAGTGTTGTAGGGGGGTCTGCGGGGCCGTCCGCTACATAGTATAGCGGACGCAGAGAAGTGATCCAAAACCAAAAAAAAAACTAAGTGTTGTAGGGGGGTATTCTGCGGGGCCGTCCGCTACATAGTATAGCGGACGCAGAGAAGTGAACCAAAACCAAAAAAAAACTAAGTGTTGTAGGGGGGGTATTCTGCGGGCCGTCCGCTACATAGTATAGCGGACGCAGAGAAGTGAACAAAAACAAAAAAAAACTAAGTGTTGTAGGGGGGGTATTCTTTAATACCTTAGGTTTCTAATGTTGTGCTGCGCAGTGTAGCGGACAGTGTAAGAAATCACGTATAAAAAAATGATTGTAAAGGTTATTACAAACGAGTCATTACTAAAATATTATTACAAAATGTCCGACACTTTTGATGGCTCATAAAAGATTATTACAAAATATTCAGTACACTAAAGTTCCACTGCAGCTTGTTCGTCCTCATCCTCGGCATCATCTTCTTCCCCGTCTTGCAAAGGCACTGGACTTATCCCCAGTGCCTTGTAATGGTTCCGCTTGTCGTGGTCTGTCATTTTGTTGCACAATGCACACCTTCTTAGCTTTTTTGGTTGACTTGCCGTCTCAATAGAGCTTTTCATCCGAGTAGATCTCTTGCGGCTTTTCGTTTGCGATATAATTGGATCCGAAGGCCGGATATCATTGTGGGCTCCCTCCCCCGGCTCGTCATCTTCTGATCCCGTCGTAGGCTCGGTGTCAACCGCATTGCTGACTGAAGCTGCTTCCAAATGGTCGACGATGGGCTCTTGCTGCTGAGCTACCTCGAGGAGATGTTTATATCCGACCATTGTAGCAGCACCCTTTACGGACAAACGGGTGAACATCGTCACCAGATGATTATACCGCAACGTCTCTGATTCTTCAAAGTCAGTATACGGGTGCTCCGGAAAGGAAATGGTACCGTGCAACCTGTTTGCACCTTTCGTCCAACGTGGCAGGACGTATTTATCGGGGATTGTCCTGATATTCTTCTGTGTGAAAAACCGCAGAATGTGTCTACACAGGATGCCATGGAACTCAAACTTCTTACAAACACATGTCACCGAGTCCGTCAATGTGTCGTGGGTCACCGTATAAATTCTGCGCAGCTTCTCAGGGACGAGGTCATTCACGAGCGAATAAACCTTGTACTCACGCGACGACTTTTCTGCCACCTTATATATACTGTATCGGCCCGATTTTTGCAGCTCTACTTGGTATAGCAGGAAGATCTCCTTCGTATAGACTTTGGCACTGTTCAGCTCCAGCGGGGTCTCAAGCAACCTTCTCCTTTGCTTGTACGTGGTTGCAAAGTCTGCAGCCCTTTCTTTCACGAACAACGACGCAACCACTTTTTGTGCTGATGTGACGAAACTCTTCAAATTGGTAGCTGTACCCACATAATTATCGAACGTGGCATTCATAGATTCACTCCTGCCCGTCGTTTTCATGCCCGCAGAAAAATGACTTCTCGTGTAAACACCAATCCATTGCTCTTTGAGCCCGTACAAGTGCTGGAGCCACTCGTTGTCTTGCAATGAGTAATCCCGAACAAGCTTTTCCCACCTCTCCTCGAATTCCTCAATCGTTAATGACTTGAGGACGCATTTGTCAAAATCCTGTTTAAAGTCTGGATACCTTGCGTACATGTGATGCAGACGTTCAGGGTATTTGTTGCTTATGTGCCAAGTGCACAAGTTGTGTCGAGTATCTGGGAAGACGGTAGCAATAGCCTTCTTCATTGCCAAATCTTGATCGGTGATGATAACAGTCGGTGCTTTGAAGTTCATTGCTTCTAGCCACACCCTAAACAACCATTCAAAAGAACTCTCGCTCTCGTCCCTTAACAAGGCGAACCCGAACAGGATGGAGTGATAATGATGATTGACGCCCGTGAAAGGAGCGAACGGCATCGAGTACTTGTTGGTACGGTATGTGGTGTCGAAAGTCACGACATCCCCAAAATGCTTATAAGCTAGCCTCGAACGACCGTCGACCCAAAAAATTGTGCTAACTCGATGCTCGTCGTCAAGTTTATAGTCGAAGGTAAACTGCGGGTCCTCCATCTGCATCCGTTTCAATAGGCTCATTGTCGCTTGCGCATCATTGAGGTCATACGCGGCTCGTCTATGGGTTCGGACCGCGTTCCGAACGTCTGTCGTGTTAAAGTTTAAATTTTGAATTCCCCCAGCCTGTTCAGCAAGAACATTAATCATGTCGGTAGGTCCTAGCCGCGCATCGCTCATTGTGTGAATTAGGCTCCTCGCGACCTTACCCATCTTCTTGTGTTGATGCATCTGACTCACCTTAGAAGGGGTTACTAACGGGTGATTGTGTGCCAGTTCCAGGCTGGTAATAAGCCAATGATCTTGTTTGGCTTTATATCTTACGAACATCTTGACCTGGCAATTCGTGCGCGCAAAGCAATCCCGTCTTCTCCGCGCATACCCTATTTCGTCATCATCACTGTCATCGTTGCCTACGCGTGTCTCATTTTGCACTGGGTTTCTGCCCCTATGACACTCGTATAAGCGAGAGCATATCCTTTTCGATACGCTGCTTGTTCTTGTAGTTTTTATTCTAATGCCAAAACCAACCCTCAATGAATAAGCTCGAAAACATTCTCCAGCTTCTTCCAACGTTTGAAAGGTTCGTCCTAGATACGGATCACTAGCATCTACGGGGGTGCTGGAGCTCGATACGAAATCAGACATTGTGAAAAAGACCTATGTAGAAATAGAATACGCTTATTATCTCAAAATTATCTTGACGATTAGACCGATTTAGGATACCATATACATAATCTCAAAAGTGTCTCCTATTTTGCTAATTATATATTTACTGAACATAACAAATTAAAATTACTAAGATAAACGGTAGCAAGATCACAAACTTTACCTTGCTTGAGTGATGCTTGAGCCAAGTGTGTTATTCCAAGAAAAGCTTGAAGGGTGCTGAAAATGGAAGAAAGTGAATCTGAAGCCCGCAAAAATTTTGCTGAAAGAACCGAGTTAGGGAGACTTTCTACGCGACCCAGGGACAGTTCTCGGGGCTCACGCCCGAGACTTTATAGGCGACCGAGAGGACAGGCCCTGACATGTGTCAGCCTAGAGATCGTCCGCCATACAGTATGGCGGACGCCTTCCTGACACATGTCAGGAACAGAAAGGCGTCCGCGAGACTGTCTCGCGGACATGGGAGGAGGGCAAAAAGGTAAAACTCCCGTTCGCGAGACAGTATGGCGGACGGGTGTGAGTTTTGGAAAAAGGCGCGATCTGGACCGTCCATCTTTCAGGATGGACGGTCAGATCGCGCTAGCAACTTAACTCCATTTGCTAGCGCTATCAATGGATCAGCTCCCATATATATATATATATATATA